>CM060901.1:1539245376-1540445376 GCA_030737815.1 Allium fistulosum | reverse complement strand
CATTTCCATACTTATTTAATAATAAGTAGTTCACAAATCTATTTTATTTTCAACACTTGAAAATATTCAATATACTTAAATCAATATTAAGTACATATTTCATTCTTTAAGGAAATCATTTATTTTAACATCTATTTGAGTCAAAACGAATATTGCGTAAAACATCGTTACGACGACTCGAAATCACTAGTATAGGGATTCGGATTTTAAGATAGATATATATAAATCCCAATACTACATAAAACATTTCCTTTCGGAAATCATTTACTATAACAACAGTGTTATAGTCCATCATTTCCTTATTCCTCGAAAACGTCTATTTCAACAATGAATGTTGAAATCTATGATTTCGATATTTAACACATTTTAAAACATTGTTAAATCGTTTTCATCTTATTCCAGTAACAATTTCCCAAAACAGATCCATTTTACTTAATAATATATTCACTGTCCAAAATCGTGAATATACTTCACTAACCAAATTTCAATCTTTTCTACACATTTATACTTCAAGAATTATCCACTATCCAAAATCGTGGATAAAATTCCCTTAATAACTTTTATATTAAATTTATCAAATTTGATTGATTTCGAATTTATAAAACAACGTTTATAAATCCACCTTTATATTTTCTAACAACTTCGATTTATAAAATTATCCTTTTATTAACTTCTAAAATTACTTATCAAAATAAGTGATTTCGGATTTATAAACAACGTTTATAAATCACATTTATACTTCATAACGATTTCAACTTAAAAAAATCATTTTTATTAGCAATTTCTGTTCAAATCTCATCTAAGCGCAAAAATCTAATTTATAAGCAAATTACTTATAAATCTTCTATTCTACAACTTCTATACAATTTATACTTCACAATTTATAAATCTATAAATCTCGTTCACATATGATTTTTATTATCACTTCATTTTTAACACTTATAAAAACACGTTTTAAAATTCCAATATCTTAATAAAAAAATGTCAACTTTATAAACTTTTTAAGTAAACCGTTTATAATACTTTAAAAATCTCAATTTAAACCATTTTATAAATCAATCAACTATTTATTCCAAAAATCACTTTTCGGTTATATTTCACAAAGATCTTAACTTTTATAACTTTAGAATTTGAACGTTTATTTATTTAAAATAAGTCACTTCAAAAATTTAATAAAACGTATAATTTCAAAGATCACTTTAAAAATCCTTTTAAATTAAAAGTCGTTATTTTTAAAACTTGAATCCGATGATGCAACAGCACCAATTAGTCAATCACAACAACAAACATCATTTGATTGATTTGGGTAAAGATTTCAGTGAACATATTATTGAGGAAATTCCCATAGTCAATGAATACTTGGATGTTTTTGAGGAGGTTAATGGTGTTCCAAACCATAGGCCAGTGGAATTCCAAATTCATTTAGTTCCAGGAGCAAGCCCAGTGATTAAAAAGCCAACAAGAATGGTGCCAAATGAACTAAAAGAATTAAAGAAACAATTAGAGGAATTAGAAAATAAGGGTTTTATAAGACCCAGTAATTCTTGCTGGGGGGCACCAGTGGTGTTTGTTAAGAAATAAGATGGTACTTTGAGACTCTGCATAGATTATAGGGAATTAAACAAGGTAACCATTAAAAATAAATACCCACTGCCAAGAATAGATGATCTTTTTGATCAATTGGCTGGAGCAAGAGTATTCTCTAGGCTAGATTTAGCATCTGGTTTTCATCAAATGAAGGTGGAAGAATCAAGCATCAAGTACACTGCCTTTAACACTAGATATGGGTTGTATGAATTTTTGGTTATGCCATTTGGCTTGACCAATCCACCATCATACTTTGTAGATTTAATGAACAGAACCTTTAGAGATTATTTAGACAAGTTTGTGCTTATTTTTATAGATGACATTTAATTTATTCCAAAACAATGGAAGAGCATGAAAGTCATCTGCACATGGTTTTGTCTAGACTAAGGGAAAAAGACTTAAAGGCAAAATACTCAAAATGTGAATTTTGGAAAGAGGAAGTGCATTTTCTTGGCCATGTTATATCTGCCCAAGGAATTTCTGTGAACCCCAATAAAGTAGTGGCTATTCAAGCATGGAAGAGGCCAAGCACTGTGAGTGAAGTGTGGTCATTTATGGGGATGGCAGGGTATTATAGGAGATTTATAAAAGATTTTTCAAAAATTTCTACACCACTTACTAACCTAACCAGAAAGAACCAAGCTTTTGTTTGGTCAGAAAAATGTGAAAAGTCTTTTGAACAATTGAAGGAGGCATTGGTGAATGCTCCAATTTTAAAGGTACCTCATGGAAACGAAGAATTAGTTGTATACACTGATGCTAGTGGATTTGGCTTGGGTGCAGTGTTGATGCAACAAGGCCAAGTCATTGCATATGCATCCAGACAACTTAAACCCCATGAAGTTAGGTATGCCACACATGATCTTGAATTAGCAGCTGTGATCTATGCTTTGAAACTTTGGAGACATTATTTGTTAGGCACTAAGTTTGAACATTACACTGACCACAAGTCTCTAAAATATTTATTTTCACAAAAAGATTTGAACATGAGGCAACATAGATGGGTGGAGTTCTTAGCTGCCTATGACTTTGACATACTCTATACACCAGGCAAAGCAAACAAAGTTGCAGATGCTCTAAGTAGATAGCATGCTAAATTGGCTATGATGATGATGGAAGAATTTAAGGACTTGTCTTTGCTAACTGAGTTAGAAATTGGGGAGAATGGTAGTGTGCACATTAATGAGCAGATGTGTAACGACCTTGAATTTTGAACAAATTAAATTGTAAAATATTTAATTAATTTTAAATATTTGAACGGTGATTTAATTTGAATCCCGAATATAACTTTAAATCGGCGATTAAATGATAGAATTTAATCTGTTGATAGTTGGATAAAAATTCGAATCTTCAATTTTAAGCTGAAGAAAAATATTTCGAAAGCTTTTAAAAATTCGTATTGGTAATACTGAGGATAATAGAAGCTTCAGAAATTGATTTGGGAAACAATCTGTTCAGATTTGAAATTTATATCGTTCGATCGATATTTAAAAATAGCCGTCCGAGGCACAGTCTCGGAATTCGACGAAACCAGTTCCATTGGGTCCGTAATATTGAATTATTATCGGATTTCCAATTTCGTATTTTTCGAAGTTGATATGTGAGAATACGACAGGCAAACGTATTGAAATTTTGAACGGTTTCAATTTAAATTTAAAATTTTATTTCAGACAACGTCCCTAGATTCTTGCCTAAAATCACACGTTCTCTTCCCTTAAATCACGCCGTAGCCCATGCTTGAAATCACGAAATGTTCGTGCAACCCATCCCCCTTCAAATTTAAATAATCCCGTTCTAAATCAGTTCGAAGAAAAAAAAAAAACTCTCGTTCAAATAGAAATGGCAGCCGAAGCCCTCTACTCTCATTCAAACGAAATCGAAACAAGGGCCACTCTCGTTCAATTTTAAAATCGAGGCAGCTGGGAAGTTCATCGCGAGGCCTGGGGTCGACGCGGCAGGCTAGGGCAATGATTCACGTCGCCGGTGATGGTGGGCTAGTTCGCGGTGGCGATCGAAAAATTTCTGGAGGCGCGCGCGCGTTCGCGCACACGAAAAATCGAAGGGGGAGAGCGGCATCGCGATGGAAGTAGTGGGCGGCGTCGAGCGAGGCGATCTCTGGAAGGCGAAGCAGTGGCTCATGAGGGGTTTCTCGTGCTCGAAGATGTGGGCTGTCGCGATGATGGTGCGAATTAGGGTTTCGAGTCGTTCGCAATGATGGGAGTTCGTCGATGGTGATAAAGGGTGATGGTGGCAGTCGTTAGTACAGATTTTGGTAGCGATGTGGTGAAGGTGGTTTCGTTCTCCTCTGACAGGAAGTTGAGGTATTGGATCTGCATTTTTATTTTAAATGTATTTAGTTTATACATATATAAATATTATTGGAAAATATTTATACAGACAGAGAAGTTTTAAAAAAAAATGTATTAATGAAAATTAATTTATTTAAAGAACTTATATAGTTATTTGGTTATTAGAAATTTTTTTTAAGGAAGACGAGTTTAAATTATATTGGAAAATATAAATGGATTGTTCGGGTAGTTCAACAAAAATAATTTATTAAGAAGATTTGTTTAACTTATTTTGGCTACCAAATTTATTATCAAAGGAAATTTTGTTCAAATATAATAATTAGTTGAAACTTAATCTATTTGACGAAATTTAATTGTTCGATTTCAATTCGAATATTAATAGAATTGTATAATTATTTATACAAGGTTAAAGGCGAGAAAACGAAAGAAAAAAATTGGAAATGGATTGCGAAATTAAAAGCTAAGGTGAGATTTTCTCACTCGAAGGAAATTTGAATTTACAGTTATTTTTGATTGATGATTGTTATTGAATGTGATATTAGATATGATAGGATATATCTATATATATAGCAGTATATACATATTGGCATATGTATATATTGGATTGATTGATTTCCCGCCTCGTATAGCGGATGAGACCCTATTGCGCCGTTAGTAAGCGGATTTATAAAAACCTATATACCGCGATAATTCCGTATTGGAGCGGAATTGGTATTGTGCTGACGTCTTTGGATGCAGGGAAACAGGTTGGAGGGATCCAACTGGATTCCTCAACTGTATTTATTTATTTACAGATGTTGATATATATTCTGTCACCATATGGTGATATATGATGTTTGATGTGTGATGGACTAATTGATGCGTTGCATCGTCGGGTTCAATTTTAAAGTTTAAAAATAAACGATTTTTACTTTTAAAAGGATTTGTAAAGTGATTTGTAGAAATATACGTTTTATTGAAATTTTTGAATTGGTTTATTTTAAATAAATAAATGTTAAAATTTTAAATGTTAGTAAAATTGTGATTTTTGTGAAATACGACAAAAATGTTATTTTTGAAATAAACAATTGATAAGGATTTTGAAATAGTTTAAATTGGAATTGTTGAAGTATTTTAAACAATTCATATAAAAAGATTTATAAAAATTGATATTTTTATAAATTAAAAATATTGGTATTTTGAAATGAGTTTTATTAAGTGTTAAAGTCAAATAAAAATGGATTCCATAAGTGAATTGAAATTTATAGATTCATAAATTTTGAAGTTATTAAATGGATAGATTTTGTAAAACAAAAAGATTTATAAGCAATTATCTTATAAATGGGATTTTGACATTTAGATGAGAAATGGATAGATGTTGTAAATAAATGGATTATAAGTTCTTAACTTATAATATAAACTTCCGGTATATAATTGAGTTATATAAGTTGAATTGGATAATTTAGAAATCGAAGTTTTATAAATAGAAAATGGGATTTATAAACATTGTTTTATAAATTCAAAATCAATAGAATTTGATAAATTTAACATTGAAGTTATTAAAGGGAGATATATTCGTGATTTTGGACAGCGAATTATCCTTTAAGTTAAATGTGTAGAAATTGTTAAAATTGGGATAGTGATTATATTCACGAATTTGGACAGTAAATATATATTATTGAATAAAATCAATATATTTTGGGAAAAGGAATATTGTTAAATGAAGTTGTTTTAAAAGATGTTTTAAAACGTGTTAAGTATCGAAACATAGGTTTCGAGAAATAAGGAAATGGTGGACTATAACACTGTTGTTATAGTAAATGATTTCCGAAAGGAAATGTTTTTTTTATGTAGTATTGGGATTTATATATCTATCTAAATTTCGAATCCCTATACTAGTGATTTTGAGTCGTCGTAACGATGTTTTACGCAACATTCGTTTTGACTCAAATAGATGTTAAAATGTATGATTTCCTTAAAGAATGAATATATACTTAATATTGATTTAAGTATATCGAATATTTTCAAATGTTGGAAATAAATGATTTGGGAATTACTTATTATTAAATAAGTATGGAAATGCTTTTCCAAAATGAAATGAAGTGTTTTTGAGAATTTATCTTCTTAAAGATAAATCGAAAGTGAATATTTGAAAACGATTGAAAATCGAATATCTGTAGATATTTTGAAAATATAAATTCACTATGGAATTTATAAAAGGAAAGGGAAACTGTTTAGGAAAATAAACGTTGATTTATTTTTAAAGTGTGGAAATTTTATATCTAGTAAAAGAGATTTTGGAAGATGAAATAATTTGGAAAATTATTTGGAATCTGATGATGTTGCGCATCTTTATTGATAGTTAAATAACCGACTATCAATAATTACCTTGAATGGTATTTGTTGTGAATTGGATGAATTTGAATGCCACACTTGTTTTTAAATAATCGCTCACTATTCGGGTTAGCCGGGAAAGGATCATGGGGTCGTATAACCCATTCCGAATATGTGATACGTCGTTATGAATTGCATTTGAAGACCGGATATTTTTGAAAACGGAAGGATTACCGTCGAGTTACTCTACATCGACTGATCTTCGATTTAGAGGTTTTATCACCCTTAGTGACGGGAAGTCCTGACGTGATTGAAAATTATCCGGAAATGCAAGGGCTTCGTGAGAAGTTCCTTCGGTTCTGTTCGATCCCGGAACAGACTTGTATGGATTGTGTGTCTGACGTTACAATTTGAGATGTAAAGCTGATTTCTTTCAAATACATTTCTGTTGGTGGCGGAGAATTTATTCTTTTAGCTTAACACCCTTCTCTGAGACGTACGAGCTCAGAGGTTATGTAATTGAAATTTATCAGCGATATATCCCAATTTGGTAACGTGGCATACTGAGTGTTGCTGTGAAATGATCAGTGTTTGATCATTTGTGATATGATCATTTGTTTGATCTTATATCTTTGTGATCATAGGTTGATCATTTTGTTTGACCCGAAGCAGGGCTTTTTAAGAAAGCGTAGCTTTGTGGACGAGACTTCGTCGAGCCTCACACCCCGGAAATGGTTGAAACAGGACGAATGCGGCAAGGTTCTAGGGAGTAGCGCCCCTTAGTGTATGTCATTCCTTCTGGATAAAGGTGGTATCATGGTATGGAGCCCAGATACTTAACCTCTGTGGTTACTGCATTATTATTATCTATGTGGTTTGTTGGAAATCGGGGATCCTCGGGAAGATCGGTGACGATCGGGGGATGGCATACGCGTGTTAGTAGTTACCTATTTTTGCAGAGGTAACCCGGCCTTGTGTTGGCAGAGATCCGGTTAGGTTCTCGGGTCGTCTATTCCAGGGACGTACCCATCGTGGAGAAGGAAGTTCCTTAGCCTGACCATTTGTTGGAAATCCAAAGAAACAATACGAGCCTTGTACGGTTTTAATTGTAGAACCTGCCATCTAATATGGCAGCTATAGCAAGCATACTATAATGGTACCTATGCTGGCTAAGATTTATATTCTACTTTCGAAATGTTTTTTACACTATGCACTAATAATAATATCAAAAAGAATTTGATTTTCGCGTAGTAAGCATCTTTGACTATCATAAGAAGAAATCTCCTCCAAGTCTGCGTTTGCATTGTGTGTGTGGCGGGAGGTCTTATGGTAGTTTCATTTTCCAAAAGCATTGCGAATTGACTTTAAAATTTTCTGTTGTTTATTTTAAAGATAAATAACTGTTTTACGATCTCACACCAGTCACCATGACTGACTCGGAGTTTATTGTTCCCTTCTAAACTCTGGGTGCCCACCAATTTCCACACGGGCAGCCTAGAGTTATATTATCAGAATATTCTGGAGCTTTGGAAGCAAGCTGGATGGCGAGACGTAGTATTTGTATCTGATAGTATTTATTCCGCTGTGTATTCTGTATGAGGACAAGTTATATAACTGTCCATTGTTGTATATTGACTCTGATGATTGATGTATGTATAAAAACTGATATAGTTCTTTGTTTTAAAAGACTAGTAATTATCTATTATATATTGTTCCGCTGCGATATGTGAGATTCTGATATTGTTTTCTGTTTCTGCTCTTGTTAAGTTGTTGTTCTTCTTTCTTCTTCTGTTCTCTTCTTCTTCTGCCTTTTTCTTCTTTCTAAAACCCTCACTATTGGAGTTTCCGGCGTTCGATTTCTCGGCAGTCGATAAAGTGAGTATCGATGTTGAATTTTCGAAAGTCGAAAATTTCGGGATGTGACAAAGTGGTATCAGAGCATATGGTTAAGCGACAACCCTGCTCTGTTGGATGTTACTCATTAGAGATAGAGTCAGTAGTACTCTAGAATGAGTTGAGTGTAATAATAGATATGAGCGCGTATTTGTTATTGAATATAAAATTGTTTTGTATTGTGATGATTGGTTTATTGAGTGGTATATGAACCTTCGTCGGCACAGTCTTGCAAAACTGTATCGAAGGGGTTTCTAAACACTTGAATAGAACAGTTCGGCACAATATTGTTTTAAAATGGGGTAAATGAGATAATTTTGCCCAAAGCTATTTTTGTATAGAAAAGAAATGATTTTCTGTAAATTATTACAGTATATGGTTGCATGGTTGCTAGAAGTAATAATATTAAATTATTCCCATTGGAATTAAGTAAGAAATTGAAATCGTAACTCCAAAGTTAAGAAATAAATCCATATATAAATGAAATTTAAAGAATGTAAATTATAAATGTGAACTGTAATTTAAAACGGAATTCCAGAGGAGTATTTGGAAATGCTTTGAAAGGAATTTGTAAATTTTGGTGTTTTGGAAAGTTTAATTCTTTTTTGATTTGAAAATGGATTTCAAAGGTTTTGAAAAGTATTTGGAGAGTTGAAAGCTCTAAACTCTTTTCGGTCGCTGGAAAATAATCCTGATGATGGTGGCCACATCATTAGAATTCATTTTCGGGTTTCCAAAAGAGAAATTGCTGTCAAATTGTTTTAAATGGAAAGTGTTTGGAAAATTTGGGTTTTTGTTTTGGAAATTCAAATGGAATTTGAATTGTTTTCAAAAATGGGTTTGAGAAGGTTGAAAAAGACTCCGGAATGCTATATAAAGATAATTATGAAATATAATTAAGTTGATAACTTATGGAATTTGAATATTGATAAAATAAATTCAATTTAAAGGAATGGAATTAGTAATAAGAATATATAAATGATTATATAAATCGAGATGTAAATAAGTTGATAACTTATAGAATATTTGAAATCTGATTGGAATGAAATTCAAATTGAAGACGAATGAATTAGTAATTGGAACTAATTTAAGATAGTGCAGTTGTAAATGACAGATAATTGATAAAATTCAATATTTCAGAATTGAAAGTAAATTGAATCCAAATTAGATTGGAATTGTGAATTGAACTCAAATGAGAAATTGAAATGTGAAATTGAATTCAAATAAAATTTGAAATGTAAAATTGAAGATAATGGATATAACTTCAATAGTGAACTAAAAGATGATATAAGTAGTTTATATTGAAAATTTGTAATTGAATTTGCAAAATGATTTGAATGCTGTAACTAGATATAATGGCTAGTGGGATATACAGGTGTATAAAGGGATTGGAAAATTTATTTCACAGATAATTCGAATTGCTCGAAAAAGGTATGTATTTGAATTATAATATGAGATTTTGATGATTTCTGGTCTAGCCGCTTGGCTTTTTCTTTTTCTTTTTGAAATCTGAGAGTCCGTAGGGACGTTTTGTAGTCATACCATATTAGCCGCGCAAAGGAGACGCTGGCGAAATTTTTCGAAAATTTCGAGTGTTAGAAAAATTTTGAGAAATTTTGAAAGTTTAAATTTGAATTTAAACTTAAATTTGAATTTTGAAGTAAACAAAGTTGTTTGAACTTATAATTGAAGTTAGAAAGTTGGTTGAATTGATAACGAATCTTCAGTAGAAAGATTTGTTATGAAAATTTGATAAAACTATTGAATTGTCAAAAATAGTAGACGAGTTAAGGACCACTTTTCCTAACTTGTAATTTCGAGGACGAAATTCTTTTAAGGGGGGAAGTCTGTAACGACCCTGAATTTTGAACAAATTAAATTGTAAAATATTTAATTAATTTTAAATATTTGAACGGTGATTTAATTTGAATCCCGAATATAACTTTAAATCGGCGATTAAATGATAGAATTTAATCTGTTGATAGTTGGATAAAAATTCGAATCTTCAATTTTAAGCTGAAGAAAAATATTTCGAAAGCTTTTAAAAATTCGTATTGGTAATACTGAGGATAATAGAAGCTTCAGAAATTGATTTGGGAAACAATCTGTTCAGATTTGAAATTTATATCGTTCGATCGATATTTAAAAATAGCCGTCCGAGGCACAGTCTCAGAATTCGACGAAACCAGTTCCATTGGGTCCGTAATATTGAATTATTGTCGGATTTCCAATTTCGTATTTTTCGAAGTTGATATGTGAGAATACGACAGGCAAACGTATTGAAATTTTGAACGGTTTCAATTTAAATTTAAAATTTTATTTCAGACAACGTCCCTAGATTCTTGCCTAAAATCACACGTTCTCTTCCCTTAAATCACGCCGTAGCCCATGCTTGAAATCACGAAATGTTCGTGCAACCCATCCCCCTTCAAATTTAAATAATCCCGTTCTAAATCAGTTCGAAGAAAAAAAAAACTCTCGTTCAAATAGAAATGGCAGCCGAAGCCCTCTACTCTCATTCAAACGAAATCGAAACAAGGGCCACTCTCGTTCAATTTTAAAATCGAGGCAGCTGGGAAGTTCATCGCGAGGCCTGGGGTCGACGCGGCAGGCTAGGGCAACGATTCACGTCGCCGGTGATGGTGGGCTAGTTCGCGGTGGCGATCGAAAAATTTCTGGAGGCGCGCGCGCGTTCGCGCACACGAAAACTCGAAGGGGGAGAGCGGCATCGCGATGGAAGTAGTGGGCGGCGTCGAGCGAGGCGATCTCTGGAAGGCGAAGCAGTGGCTCATGAGGGGTTTCTCGTGCTCGAAGATGTGGGCTGTCGCGATGATGGTGCGAATTAGGGTTTCGAGTCGTTCGCAATGATGGGAGTTCGTCGATGGTGATAAAGGGTGATGGTGGCAGTCGTTAGTACAGATTTTGGTAGCGATGTGGTGAAGGTGGTTTCGTTCTCCTCTGACAGGAAGTTGAGGTATTGGATCTGCATTTTTATTTTAAATGTATTTAGTTTATACATATATAAATATTATTGGAAAATATTTATACAGACAGAGAAGTTTTAAAAAAAATGTATTAATGAAAATTAATTTATTTAAAGAACTTATATAGTTATTTGGTTATTAGAATTTTTTTTTAAGGAAGACGAGTTTAAATTATATTGGAAAATATAAATGGATTGTTCGGGTAGTTCAACAAAAATAATTTATTAAGAAGATTTGTTTAACTTATTTTGGCTACCAAATTTATTATCAAAGGAAATTTTGTTCAAATATAATAATTAGTTGAAACTTAATCTATTTGACGAAATTTAATTGTTCGATTTCAATTCGAATATTAATAGAATTGTATAATTATTTATACAAGGTTAAAGGCGAGAAAACGAAAGAAAAAAATTGGAAATGGATTGCGAAATTAAAAGCTAAGGTGAGATTTTCTCACTCGAAGGAAATTTGAATTTACAGTTATTTTTGATTGATGATTGTTATTGAATGTGATATTAGATATGATAGGATATATCTATATATATAGCAGTATATACATATTGGCATATGTATATATTGGATTGATTGATTTCCCGCCTCGTATAGCGGATGAGACCCTATTGCGCCGTTAGTAAGCGGATTTATAAAAACCTATATACCGCGATAATTCCGTATTGGAGCGGAATTGGTATTGTGCTGACGTCTTTGGATGCAGGGAAACAGGTTGGAGGGATCCAACTGGATTCCTCAACTGTATTTATTTATTTACAGATGTTGATATATATTCTGTCACCATATGGTGATATATGATGTTTGATGTGTGATGGACTAATTGATGCGTTGCATCGTCGGGTTCAATTTTAAAGTTTAAAAATAAACGATTTTTACTTTTAAAAGGATTTGTAAAGTGATTTGTAGAAATATACGTTTTATTGAAATTTTTGAATTGGTTTATTTTAAATAAATAAATGTTAAAATTTTAAATGTTAGTAAAATTGTGATTTTTGTGAAATACGACAAAAATGTTATTTTTGAAATAAACAATTGATAAGGATTTTGAAATAGTTTAAATTGGAATTGTTGAAGTATTTTAAACAATTCATATAAAAAGATTTATAAAAATTGATATTTTTATAAATTAAAAATATTGGTATTTTGAAATGAGTTTTATTAAGTGTTAAAGTCAAATAAAAATGGATTCCATAAGTGAATTGAAATTTATAGATTCATAAATTTTGAAGTTATTAAATGGATAGATTTTGTAAAACAAAAAGATTTATAAGCAATTATCTTATAAATGGGATTTTGACATTTAGATGAGAAATGGATAGATGTTGTAAATAAATGGATTATAAGTTCTTAACTTATAATATAAACTTCCGGTATATAATTGAGTTATATAAGTTGAATTGGATAATTTAGAAATCGAAGTTTTATAAATAGAAAATGGGATTTATAAACATTGTTTTATAAATTCAAAATCAATAGAATTTGATAAATTTAACATTGAAGTTATTAAAGGGAGATATATTCGTGATTTTGGACAGCGAATTATCCTTTAAGTTAAATGTGTAGAAATTGTTAAAATTGGGATAGTGATTATATTCACGAATTTGGACAGTAAATATATATTATTGAATAAAATCAATATATTTTGGGAAAAGGAATATTGTTAAATGAAGTTGTTTTAAAAGATGTTTTAAAACGTGTTAAGTATCGAAACATAGGTTTCGAGAAATAAGGAAATGGTGGACTATAACACTGTTGTTATAGTAAATGATTTCCGAAAGGAAATGTTTTTTTATGTAGTATTGGGATTTATATATCTATCTAAATTTCGAATCCCTATACTAGTGATTTTGAGTCGTCGTAACGATGTTTTACGCAACATTCGTTTTGACTCAAATAGATGTTAAAATGTATGATTTCCTTAAAGAATGAATATATACTTAATATTGATTTAAGTATATCGAATATTTTCAAATGTTGGAAATAAATGATTTGGGAATTACTTATTATTAAATAAGTATGGAAATGCTTTTCCAAAATGAAATGAAGTGTTTTTGAGAATTTATCTTCTTAAAGATAAATCGAAAGTGAATATTTGAAAACGATTGAAAATCGAATATCTGTAGATATTTTGAAAATATAAATTCACTATGGAATTTATAAAAGGAAAGGGAAACTGTTTAGGAAAATAAACGTTGATTTATTTTTAAAGTGTGGAAATTTTATATCTAGTAAAAGAGATTTTGGAAGATGAAATAATTTGGAAAATTATTTGGAATCTGATGATGTTGCGCATCTTTATTGATAGTTAAATAACCGACTATCAATAATTACCTTGAATGGTATTTGTTGTGAATTGGATGAATTTGAATGCCACACTTGTTTTTAAATAATCGCTCACTATTCGGGTTAGCCGGGAAAGGATCATGGGGTCGTATAACCCATTCCGAATATGTGATACGTCGTTATGAATTGCATTTGAAGACCGGTGTTGAAGACCGGATATTTTTGAAAACGGAAGGATTACCGTCGAGTTACTCTACATCGACTGATCTTCGATTTAGAGGTTTTATCACCCTTAGTGACGGGAAGTCCTGACGTGATTGAAAATTATCCGGAAATGCAAGGGCTTCGTGAGAAGTGCCTTCGGTTCTGTTCGATCCCGGAACAGACTTGTATGGATTGTGTGTCTGACGTTACAATTTGAGATGTAAAGCTGATTTCTTTCAAATACATTTCTGTTGGTGGCGGAGAATTTATTCTTTTAGCTTAACACCCTTCTCTGAGACGTACGAGCTCAGAGGTTATGTAATTGAAATTTATCAGCGATATATCCCAATTTGGTAACGTGGCATACTGAGTGTTGCTGTGAAATGATCAGTGTTTGATCATTTGTGATATGATCATTTGTTTGATCTTATATCTTTGTGATCATAGGTTGATCATTTTGTTTGACCCGAAGCAGGGCTTTTTAAGAAAGCGTAGCTTTGTGGACGAGACTTCGTCGAGCCTCACACCCCGGAAATGGTCGAAACAGGACGAATGCGGCAAGGTTCTAGGGAGTAGCGCCCCTTAGTGTATGTCATTCCTTCTGGATAAAGGTGGTATCATGGTATGGAGCCCAGATACTTAACCTCTGTGGTTACTGCATTATTATTATCTATGTGGTTTGTTGGAAATCGGGGATCCTCGGGAAGATCGGTGACGATCGGGGGATGGCATACGCGTGTCAGTAGTTACCTATTTTTGCAGAGGTAACCCGGCCTTGTGTTGGCAGAGATCCGGTTAGGTTCTCGGGTCGTCTATTCCAAGGACGTACCCATCGTGGAGAAGGAAGTTCCTTAGCCTGACCATTTGTTGGAAATCCAAAGAAACAATACGAGCCTTGTACGGTTTTAATTGTAGAACCTGCCATCTAATATGGCAGCTATAGCAAGCATACTATAATGGTACCTATGCTGGCTAAGATTTATATTCTACTTTCGAAATGTTTTTTACACTATGCACTAATAATAATATCAAAAAGAATTTGATTTTCGCGTAGTAAGCATCTTTGACTATCATAAGAAGAAATCTCCTCCAAGTCTGCGTTTGCATTGTGTGTGTGGCGGGAGGTCTTATGGTAGTTTCATTTTCCAAAAGCATTGCGAATTGACTTTAAAATTTTCTGTTGTTTATTTTAAAGATAAATAACTGTTTTACGATCTCACACCAGTCACCATGACTGACTCGGAGTTTATTGTTCCCTTCTAAACTCTGGGTGCCCACCAATTTCCACACGGGCAGCCTAGAGTTATATTATCAGGATATTCTGGAGCTTTGGAAGCAAGCTGGATGGCGAGACGTAGTATTTGTATATGATAGTATTTATTCCGCTGTGTATTCTGTATAAGGACAAGTTATATAACTGTCCATTGTTGTATATTGACTCTGATGATTGATGTATGTATAAAAACTGATATAGTTCTTTGTTTTAAAAGACTAGTAATTATCTATTATATATTGTTCCGCTGCGATATGTGAGATTTTGATATTGTTTTCTGTTTCTGCTCTTGTTAAGTTGTTGTTCTTCTTTCTTCTTCTGTTCTCTTCTTCTTCTGCCTTTTTCTTCTTTCTAAAACCCTCACTATTGGAGTTTCCGGCGTTCGATTTCTCGGCAGTCGATAAAGTGAGTATCGATGTTGAATTTTCGAAAGTCGAAAATTTCGGGATGTGACAAGATGCATGGTGCACAAGAAAATAAAGGGAAGTTAAGCTTAATGACACTTCAACCAGATTTAATTCTGAAGGTAGAAAAAATGCAAGAACATGATGCAAACTTATTAGAGAAGAAAATTCTCCTCTCAAAAGGGGAGGAAGTGATGAATTACCATATTGATAAAAATGGTTATATGAGATACCAAAATAGGATGTGTGTGCCAGAGGACACCGAATTGAAGAAAGAGATATTGAATGAATATCACAGAAGTAAATACTCCATACACCCAGGCAACACAAAAATGTACCAAAATTTGAAAAGAGACTTCTGGTGGAAGGGGATGAAATCAGATGTAGCTAAATACATTGCCAAATGTATGACTTGCCAACAAGTTAAGGCTGAAACCCAAAGGCCATCAGGGTTGATGCAGCCTCTTAGTGTACCACAGTGGAAGTGGGAAGATATATCTATGGATTTCATAGATGGGCTGCCTAGATCTAAGAGATGAAATACAAGTGTATGGGTGATAGTTGATAGGCTAACCAAAGTAGCACACTTCATCCCAGTCAAGTCAGAAAGGACAGCACCAAAATTAGCTCAAATTTTTATGAAGGAAGTGGTAAAATTGCATGGCATTCCCAAAACCATTGTGAGTGATAGGGATACCATCTTCACCTCAAAATTCTGGAGAAGCTTTCAAGAAGCAATGGGAAGTGAACTATGTTTATGTACTGCCTACCATCCTCAGTCAGATGGGCAGACTGAGGTAGTAAACAAGGTTTTGGAGGACATGTTGAGGGCATGTGTATTGGATTTTGGGGGCAACTGGGAAGATTATCTTCATCTAGTTGAATTTACATACAACAACAGCTATCAAAGCACCAGAGGAATGGCTCCATTTGAAGCCTTATATGGTAAGCCTTGTTTGTCACCTGTTTGTTGGGTAGAAGCAGGAGAAAGGGTTATTTTAGGGCCTGAGTACATACAAGAAACTAAGGAGAAAATTGAGTTGATAAGAAGAAGAATGGCAGCAGCACAAGATAGGCAAAAGAAATTTGCAGACAAGAAAAGGAGGCAGGTAGAATATGAAGTGGGAAATTTTGTTTTCATCAAAATCTCACCTATGAAAAATGTGCTGAGATTTGGGAAACAAGGCAAGTTAACCCCAAGATATATTGGACCATACAAAATTATGGAAAGAATTGGTCCCTTGGCATATAAGTTGGAATTGCCAGAAAACATGCAAGGCATACATGATGTTTTTCATGTATCACAACTGAGAAGGTGGGTACATGACAAGGCAGAAATTCTGGAGATCCCAACCCAAGTGCAGATAAATCCTAATTTGATTTATGAAAAAGATCCAGTAGGGATTTTGGCAAAGGATGTGGAGAAATTAAGAAATAAATCACTGAAACTTGTAAAAGTACAGTGGAGTCTTGATCCCAGTGATTGCACATGGGAATTAGAGGACAAGGTTAGGATGAGCTACCCTAAGCTATTTTCAGATTAGAGGTAAATTTTTTTTTTGCTTTTCTTTTGGATGCATGTATTTTTAGTTATTATCATAGAACTATAAATCTAAGTGGTTGAGGAGTACTTGTTCTCTGGTTTAAGCTTGGAAAAATTGTGGGACACAATTCCTAAAAGGTGGGGTGTATGTAATGACCCAAGATTTTAGGAATTTATCTTGGAAAAATATAAATAAGATTAAAATAATTTTTAAGTAGTTTATAAAACCATGTTTAAGGGAAAGATGAGATAGCTTGATGTGGTATAATAAAATGATGTGCCTTTGTGCACAGAAAATACACATGAGTAAAGCTAGATCCCTGGATACTATGAATGAGTACATGATGCTATGTATGGAAAATGTATATATATATGTATATGTATATATATATATATTTACTGATAAATAAAGAAAACCCTCAAATGTGCTATATGTAGAAATATAACTAAGTATACATGTGCATATGTGTATCAGTATAAAATAATATAGATGTATATATGTATATAAGTTATTGTCTGTAAAACATATATGTAAGTATACTAACTAAGTATTAGAATTTAAACTAGTAAGATGAAACACACAAATATGTTTTTCCTCTGGTGGATAAATAAGAAGGAAACACCAGATAATAAAGTAAAGGCTAAAAATAGAAAATGGGAGGAAAACAAAAATGTATTTTGTATGGGCTGAATTAAGAAAGAAAGAAATATGTATATAATATTGCTGGAAATCAGATCACACATTTAGCATGCAAATAGACAAGAGAAAAAGCATTTTATGGAAAAGTAGGATTTCTGAAAATAACCAAAGTAGATAACCACTTTTCTCTTCACCAAATTAAGCCGTGGAGGGTAGAATCTTGGGTTCAAATAAATGCAGATAACATAATTTTTTGGTGGGCAAAAATGGCTTTAGCCAATACCCAAAACCCTAAGGAGAACTCTGTATATATATAAGCAGCAGCCTCCTCTCCTTCTAAAAAAAAGAACTTTGAAAAAAAAACACCATATAAAACATAAGGCAAGTGAAGGAAAAGAGCTTGAGGCTAAAGGCAGAAGTTATCAACTAATTAAGGAAGCAAAGAAGAGAGCTAGGTGAGAAAACTCACTCAACAACTCAAGGCACTAAGTCCTAATGAAGGCAGCCAGTTATAAATTAATTTTTCTCAAAAGTGTATGTGATTGTCTTTTAGAAATTAAGGATGCTTTATTGCCAAATGGTTGTTCTGGTTGTTTTATTTTGTGAATATTCTAAATATGATCAGTATGCATGAATAAGTATCTTAAAAACCCAGATCTCTTTCTGATATGATACTGGTTAGAAATATAAATAAATACCCAGAAAATAAAATGTGGAATATAAGCAAGTAGTGTTGGTTTTGGCTCAACCCAGAAGAATTGATGAGCATATGGGCTGCAATATACATATGTATATGTGCTGAGGCTTAAGATAAAAAGGAATTAGGAGTGCAATAGGCTTGCCTATGTGCTGATACTCCTGATTCAAAGAAAATATACAATAACCACCAGCAAATAGATTTTGTGATTTAGGAAGCTTGGTCAATCTGAGTTAACTAAAGCACAGATGTTTGCAATAAAATCTTCTCATGGAGCCATAAACCAATGTTAGTTGTCTATATCTCCTTAAAATTGCAAGAACATGTTTTAATAAGTACCAATACTTAAATTGCTTGATTACCTCTGTTTGTTTATGTGAATGATGAGGAATGCTATGAGATGAATGCTTGTTTTTGTAAAATGACTCACTGATTTGGTTTGCCCTGAAAAATTTAAAAAGAGAAAGTACCTGAGAACTTGATTAGGAAATGGGGTCAAGATTACTACAGGAATGACTTGTGTTCTTGAGTAATACAAGTTGACCCATGGCTTGTTTAAGTCCTGAGATCTTTGTGTAATGGAGTGAATTAGTTCATTACAGTGTGTCCATTGATTCATAAAATTGCAGATGAGACCAGGGTAGATAAATATATCAAGGGAAGAATATTTGACATGATGAGAAACTAGAGTTTTCCCAGAAATGAAATATGAGGAGGGAATAAATGATTTAACTCATATTGGTTATTTTCTGTTTGGTGTGAATGATTATTTGATTTATGACTGAATTGTATGCCTGAGTGTATGTGCCATATCTATACAAAGTCTCTAGAAAGAAAGATTAAAGTGTACACATGCACAATGACACAGAACATGCACACAAGTATTACTTGTTTTCAAAGGGCAGAACTTTATGTGTATGTACTTAATTCAATTTTAACTTAATTAATTAATTGCTTTAGTGAATTTTCTCATACCAGACATGTTGTGACGACCCGCCCTTCTCGATCCTCGAAAAATCGACACAAAATACTCAACAGTATAATATGCCGACGATCGAATGCCGGAAAAGACAAATTGTAGAAGAATAAGAAGGTAGATAGAAGAAGAAAGAACCAAACAAATCAGAATCTCACAATCGCAGCGGATAAAATATAATATATAGAACAGATCTTTACACAATGAAAACTATATCTGTTTATATACAATACATCATCAGAGTCCATCACAACACAATCAACAATAATTAGATACATGACTAACAACAATCATAGCAGCGGAATATAAACAAGTACGAATAATACGCCTCGACTCCAGCTCCTCTTCTGCTCCATAGCAACCTATCCTGAAAATATACTCGGTCTGACCCGAGCATTATAATAAAATAACACCCGAGTCAGTCTGGAATACCAGCGCATCATAAATACACCCAATTGATTATTAAAGTTTCAAAATCCTTTGGAAACAAAAGCATCTCGTAAGACCACGCCACAAATAAACATGTCGGGTTTTTACCTTACGATAGCTAAAACACTTTTTATAACAATCCTCTGATATTATAATAGTGTCTAGATACAAATACTTATTAAAATAGCTGAAATTGTTACATGATTAAATTCCAGCATACTAGGTATACAAACAAAACTCGTACAAGGTACGTAGGGAAAATGGATTTCCAACGAATGACTAGGCACTGGGGTACCACCTGTCACAGTACGTGGCCTAGATCACAGTACCGAGGAGTACGCCCGCTCCCCTGCAACACAAGACCGGAATCATCCCTTACTGGATAATTCCAAGTAAAATCACCCCACGGTTGTGATCAGCAACCGCACCACTAAGCCGAAATAAAAGGGACATCTAGACATGGATGACCTTACTCTCAAGTGGGGGCTACCCACGAAGCCTTGCTGCATATCCCCTGATTTTCAGTCATTCCCGGTTGATGAGGCTTGAGGCTTAGCGTTACCTTTACAGAACATTTCACTTTGAATGCCCATCGTCCACCTGACGATGTCACGAAAGCATTCGTCCATACAAGTCCGTCCCGGGTCCGAACGGAACCGAAGGCACTACTCCTACTACATCCATTTTGGAAATATCCTCAGGATTAGTAGTGACTAGCCCTTGCACTTCACTGCTCCATCTTCGACTCCGAACACGTTACACGAAACGTACAAACCGGATCGAAGTGGTATTCAAGTCTCCAGACCTAGAATCCCGGTATACGGAAACCCGATCCCGGTCTCTTCGAAACGATCAGCGCATTTGGCCAATATTGATAGTCGGTGATTTAACTATCAATTAATGTTCACAAACATCCATACACATCCATCACATAATAAATAATCTCCATATTATTTATTTTCTTCTAATATCTTTCAAAGATATATTTTCACATTTTCAAAACTCATTTGAAAACAATTTTCCACTCTTCCTTTACAAGGTAAATCTTTTACCCTTTATTCCCATCGGGAATAACCAAGTATAAAACAATTTGCATTTAAAACAGTTAAAAATACTTTATACTGAAATATACTTTAAAATATGAAAATTACTTCTATTTATTTACTCAAAATATAAATTTAAAATATGTGAAGAAAACTAGTTATTAACACATAAACTTTAATTTAAAAAATAAGGGTTTTAGTTTAACTAAATTCAAAATAGCGTTATAAGAAGAAAAATGCTAATTTTAACAACTTAAGCTAAAACCAACTTTTAAATAAATCCATTTGTAAAAATAATTGCTAATATACTCCCAAATTATTATGGTATTAAAAATTATTAATTTATTTCTTTAAAAATAACGATTTCTTAAAAATACTTTTTAAAACGATTTAAAACTTAACCTTTAGTTAAATAAAATCTTTTTATAAACATTTACTTGGTTTTTCCTAGGGAAACACTTTCCCGTTTCCAAAACATTCCAAAGTATTCTTTCATATAAATCCACTGATTTATTTCAAGTCAATTTATGATTTCAACATAAATTTCCAATTCCATACTTAACTAAAACTTCCTCCGAAGTTAAATCACAATTTTTCATTTCCGGAAATTCATTTTTAAATATAGTTTAAACATTTTGATGAATTTTCAATGGAAGCCAAATTTCCAATTCACTTAATTAAATTCCAATGAAATACGGCATTTCAAAACATTCTATTTTTCATTTGAACTTGTTAATTTATAATCGGAAACTCCATTTTAATATATTTTTAATTTCCGGATAACATTAGTCATTATTAAAATAAACACCATTATTTTAAACAATTTATAATTCCATAAATTTAATCTCCAGAAAATTCATATTTCATATTTATCGATTGATAAATTTTCCCACAATATTAAATCCCAATTTTACCAATTTTTTTCATTTCCCATTCCAAACCAGATTTCAAATTCTATTTTTCAAAAATTCTTAATTTAACAATTTACTTATTTCGTAAAAACCCAATTTTGTCCATTTATAAATTAAATTATGTAATTATGATTTATACAACAATTTCACAACACAATTAAATTTCCAGATTTATCAATCACAACATATAAACAGGTATTCACTAACAATTATAAAATAATTGCTACAATTGTGAGGAATCCAGTTGGATCCCCCCAACCTGTTTCTCCCTGCATCCACAAATATTAGCACATCACAATATAAATATCAATCCAGACTGATAATTACAATTATATTCAGCCATCCACACAGATATTTAAATATTAACTATTTAAAATGCCTAGCATCCAGATGTGAGTGAGAAAAAATCACTTTGAGTTCGGCGAGCGTTCGAAATTTAAATTAAACCGGACGACGTCCGATTTAACTCAAATTTCTACTTGCCCGGAATAACTCCGGATCTATACCATCCCGTAGCCCTCATTTCTGCGATTCCAACGCATCCAAAATCGTCTGAATCTGAGATCGTATGAGTTCGATATGAATTTACAAAGTTTTGAAATTAATTTAAAAACAAATTCCTTTTTATTATTAAATAATATTATTCCAAACAACAACAACCGTACCCAGAGAAAAGAAAATGAGGCCGCTCCTGCTCGTTCTTCTTCATCATCGTGTACAGGTTCGAATGAAACCCAATACGCATGCCACTAGGGTTTCAAACCGCACCCTCATCGCTCACCGATAGGTTGATCCAAAGCCACCACCTCGAACCCCATCGCCAACTCGACCTCCCCTCAGAACGCGCGTGAGCTCGGCCCTCAACTCCACTCAGAAATTGGACTCGAACGTGGCCCAAACGTGGCAAGATTCCCATCAATCCACACAACGATTTTCGATCACTACCGTTAGATGTTAAGATCTCGAGGTGCTCAACAATTTTCTAGTTAATCACTCTTGAAATAAACGCATGGATGGATAGATCTTTGGAGTGGAAGCGAGATGATTATCGGCCATTCATGAATACTAGCGGCGGCTCCCGTTATTGCTAGGGTTTTAGAGAAAATATCATATATATATATATATATAATTGTTTTTAATATTATTTTATTCTCGTTCCACTCAATTTATCACTTACGCAAACGAACTCCAATTTTCACGTTCCGACAGACTATCCTGGGGTTTTTCCGCGTTCCGGACACAATGGAACAGTTTTCGTAAGCTAATTCGATCGTATGCACAAGATACAGAATTAAACGATCAATTTAAAATAAAATCGATTAAATCGAATTCGATGCGTTTCGAGCTGCCACGGTCACACGACAACTCCGATAGCTACGAAAATTGAAATCCGATAATAACTAACTATTACGGATCCAATGGAACTGGTTTCGTCGAATTCCGAGACTGTGCCCCGGAGGCTATTTTAACTCGTTTATTAAATCGGGCGATTTTATGAAATTATCAGAAACGCTTAAAAATTCACTTTAAAAATTTTATTAACTTAACAATAAATCATATAAAATTTATAAACACATTAAAAATCATTCTGGCTCATTCTAGACCAGAGTCTGATTAAATTTCATTCTAATGATATTAAATTCATTTTTAAATTGATATAAAATCCCAAATATTAATTTATCAACTTTAAAATTCATCTAAAATTCCCACCACGCTATTTACACTCAAATAACTAAAAATAGATTTTTAAAACCATTTTATTACTATTTACATCTAAATTCCCAAATTGTTTCAAATCCAATATTTAATTACTATTCCAAATTTGAATCGAATTATCATATTTTAAAATCTATAACTCGTTTTATAAATTAAACTCGATTCTCTTTGTTCCAAAATTAATTGGAAATCCACAATGAACATTTAAAATGAATTAAATGTTCAAAATTCAATGGCTCAAAAATCCGGGATGTTACATTCCTCCCCCCTTATAAAAATTTCGTCCCCGAAATTTGCCAAGGTAGGAACATACTTCCCAACCCATTTACTTACCCAATTGGCTTAGTTAAAAATTTATATTTACTTTCCAAAATCCTTTAGCCCAATCCCAAACTCAATTGCTACATTTACTCTAAAGCCTTTATTTTAACACTCGCTTTCAAAATAACTTTACTTATTAATAAATTTTCCCAAAACCCAAAAAAATTTCTAACTCCCAAAATTTTTGGAAAATTTTGACGGAGTCTCCTTTGTACGGAGGAGCTTCTGCGATATCGCAGGATACACAAATATATATACATCGGCTCACACGGCCAGAAACCAAAATATATCACAATATATATATCAATTCCAAATTATATTTGCATAGGCGTACCTTTTAGCAAATTTTAATAGCAAGCGGCTAATATAACGCATATACGCGCTCCAACTCTCTCGAACGCCTCCCGTACCTGTACTTACTCAACAAACTCATCAGTTTTCAAAGATATGAGCATTTTCATAACATTTCCAATATAAATGCAAGCCAAACATATCCATTTCATAACCAAACCAAGCAAACTTCATCATTAACAATGTTAACCATATTTTATCAACAATTCAAAGTTTTCAATCACTTTTCAAATTACTTATTCAAGTCCAAACTTCATTTTATTTCACTTGAATGATTTACATTCAAGTTTACTATATACCATTCATATTTATTACAACCAATTCATTTTTATTTCAATATGATTAACATATGCCTTACTTACATTTTTAAATTTTAACTTACATTCCAAATTTGATTTACAATCAAATTTCATTTTAAACTTGAAACATTCGTATTTCTTTTATGATCCATTTTCATTCATATGCAAAATTACTCATTAACAGATCAATTCATTCCTATTAATTCAAGATCAATTCCATTTGCTATTCTTAACCAATTCACTTGCATTCATATACAAAACTCTTTGAATTGGGTTCCCATTCATATCAATTTATTCACAATTCAATTCCAATTGCTTTTAAACACTCAATTGCAAATACATGCAAATTTCCATGTCATTCAAGCAAAACAATTGCCACTTAAGCTTATAACCATTTAAAATTATTTCCAACTTGGATTCATATAAATTTTATTCCATTACAAGGTTCACAAACCAAATATTCTCTTTCCAATGTGATTGTTAAATTACATTTTCCTTACATCTTTATTTCCATTAACCAAATTCAAGTTTATATTAATATCATTCGATCCTGGGTTATATTCAACTCATACATTCTTAATTTACCACAATAATTAATGAATATCATTTCACTTTCAATTCAATTTTATTATCCAACAAATTCCATTCAAATTTCTTAATAAAGCTCATCCACAATCATTTGTTTCTTTCAATTTGCTTAAGTAGTTTCACAATATTACCATTATCTATTTAATTTTATTTCCATCTGATTCTCATTCAACCAATTTCAATTCATTTACAAAGTTTAATGCTCTTCGTTTATTTATCCAATCCATTTTAGATTTATTTTATCAACAAAGAGACCATTTAAATTATTTCTCTCATTTGAATTTACTTATAATTCAAACCATCACTATTATAATCTAATCCCATTATACATTCTCACTTCCAACATTTATTACCAAACTTAAATTCCATTCCACAACTGGATTTTTACTTACTTTCTAAATTTTAACCCAACTATCAAATTCTATTCATTACCATACACCTTCCATTTAATTTAACTAATTCATTTCCAAACAATCATTTTGGATTTAATTGAGTAAGCATTTACTGCATCCAACATCACCTCAACTAAACTAAATTTCCTTTCAATTTGGTTCTTATCCAAATTTATTCCAAGTTCACTAAATTTTATTTAGCCAAAATTAAATTTATCCCACTTCTTTTACCACTTCAATAAGAATTGAATTCCATTCAATATTGTTTATAATACAATTGTATTTCGGATTTCATTTCAATTCAATTCATTTTCTCCATAAATAAGTTCAAAACTTATTTTCTATTTAATTTCATTCACATCTTTTATATCTCACTTTACCTTATCTTACTTTACATTCCATTTAGGATTGAGTTTGAATTTGCCACACCCTTCAACTATTTCCATTAATGAGCTTCAATTTCACTTCTATTTAAGAGTATAGATTGCTCATTTATGTCCATTTCCATTTAATCACAACTTCAAATTATAACACTTTATAACTTAGGAATATGAAGTTATTTGCACCATCTTGAATTCACAAATTTTAGATTGTAAGTATAATACTTAATAGCTTATGGGTACAATTTATTACACAATGACCCCCAATTTCAAAGTCATTTTGCTTTTCAACTTAACTCAAATCAATTTAATTCCAGTTCCCAATTTTATTTAACTTATCCCAAGTTAAATCCTAATTTCTATTCTCTTCAATAACTTCATTTACTTCCATTTACCCAAATTTAATTTTAATTTCAAGATTAAAATTTCCATCCTTCCTTTCTCACTTAAATCAACTTTACTTCCAAGATTATAGTGGATTTATTCCAAATTTTACCTTTTTATTTTAAACAGAATTCCCAGAATTCAATTTACTCGGATTTATTTCAAAACCAATTTGAAATATAAATCAACACATTTCCATTTGATATCCAAATCAAATACCAAATTCCAAAACAATATGCTTTTAACAAAAATTTCCTTTTGGAAAATTCTAAAATCACTTGTTTTCTAAACAAGTCCAAACAATGTCATACCCAACTATTTTGGTAGCAATCCATCACTTTAGAAACTCGAAAATGAATTCTAATGATGTGGCCAGCATCATCAGGATTATTTTCTAGCGACTGAAGTGAGTTCAGTGCTTCCTACTCCCACAAATTCCTTTCAAAACAATTTACTTTCCAAAAAATATTTTCCAAAATATACTCCATCATTGACTTCAAAAGCTTTGGAAAACATTTCAACATTCCCAAGGTTTCTAATTTTTTCCAAACCTTGGTTTTAAATTCGTTTGAAATCCCTTTCAAAATTTCCGGGGTAAAATTCTAGTTTAAATCAAATTTCAATTTCACTTCTTCTTATTTAAACATATTCAATCAATTCCAATTGGTTATAAACCATTTTAATATTTTAAATTCCTATTTGCTTAGAAATCATTTCGAATTTTTAAACCATTTTTTAATTTCTTATTTGATTATAGAAGAAACAACCAAACAAACATCCAATATATATAATTTAGAAAACTATCTCTTTATATCAAAATATAATTTTGGGTAAAATTATTTCATTTACCCACTTTAAAAACAATACTATGTCGGTTTACCTTGTTTAAGAGTTTAGAAACCCCTATCGATACGGTTGTACTTCCCGCACCGACCAAAATTCATAAACACTCAACCGATAAGTCAACACAGTATAAAAACAATTTTATATTCACTAACAAGTACGCTCTCATAGCTATTATTACACTCAACTCATAATAGAGTACTATTGACTCTATTTAAAATGAGTAAATTTACCCACCAAAGCCTAGGTTGTCGCCAACCTAAGCTCTGATACCACTGTGACGACCCGCCCTTCTCGATCCTCGAAAAATCGACACAAAATACTCAACAGTATAATATGCCGACGATCGAATGCCGGAAAAGACAAATTGTAGAAGAATAAGAAGGTAGATAGAAGAAGAAAGAACCAAACAAATCAGAATCTCACAATCGTAGTGGATAAAATATAATATATAGAACAGATCTTTACACAATGAAAACTATATCTGTTTATATACAATACATCATCAGAGTCCATCACAACACAATCAACAATAATGAGATACATGACTAACAACAATCATAGCAGCGGAATATAAACAAGTACGAATAATACGCCTCGACTCCAGCTCCTCTTCTGCTCCATAGCAACCTATCCTGAAAATATACTCGGTCTGACCCGAGCATTATAATAAAATAACACCCGAGTCAGTCTGGAATACCAGCGCATCATAAATACACCCAATTGATTATTAAAGTTTCAAAATCCTTTGGAAACAAAAGCATCTCGTAAGACCACGCCACAAATAAACATGTCGGGTTTTTACCTTACGATAGCTAAAACACTTTTTATAGCAATCCTCTGATATTATAATAGTGTCTAGATACAAATACTTATTAAAATAGCTGAAATTGTTACATGATTAAATTCCAGCATACTAGGTATACAAACAAAACTCGTACAAGGTACGTAGGGAAAATGGATTTCCAGCGAATGACTAGGCACTGGGGTACCACCTGTCACAGTACGTGGCCTAGATCACAGTACCGAGGAGTACGCCCGCTCCCCTGCAACACAAGACCGGAATCATCCCTTATTGGATAATTCCAAGTAAAATCACCCCACGGTTGTGATCAGCAACCGCACCACTAAGCCGAAATAAAAGGGACATCTAGACAGGGATGACCTTACTCTCAAGTGGGGGCTACCCACGAAGCCTTACTGCATATCCCCTGATTTTCAGTCATTCCCGGTTGATGAGGCTTGAGGCTTAGCGTTACCTTTACAGAACATTTCACTTTGAATGCCCATCGTCCACCTGACGATGTCACAAAAGCATTCGTCCATACAAGTCCGTCCCGGGTCCGAACGGAACCGAAGGCACTACTCCTATTACATCCATTTTGGAAATATCCTCAGGATTAGTAGCGACTAGCCCTTGCACTTCACTGCTCCATCTTCGACTCCGAACACGTTACACGAAACGTACAAACCGGATCGAAGTGGTATTCGAGTCTCCAGACCTAGAATCCCGGTATACGGAAACCCGATCCCGGTCTCTTCGAAACGATCAGTGCATTTGGCCAATATTGATAGTCGGTGATTTAACTATCAATTAATGTTCACAAACATCCATACACATCCATCACATAATAAATAATCTCCATATTATTTATTTTCTTCTAATATCTTTCAAAGATATATTTTCACATTTTCAAAACTCATTTGAAAACAATTTTCCACTCTTCCTTTACAAGGTAAATCTTTTACCCTTTATTCCCATCGGGAATAACCAAGTATAAAACAATTTGCATTTAAAACAGTTAAAAATACTTTATACTGAAATATACTTTAAAATATGAAAATTACTTCTATTTATTTACTCAAAATATAAATTTAAAATATGTGAAGAAAACTAGTTATTAACACATAAACTTTGATTTAAAAAATAAGGGTTTTAGTTTAACTAAATTCAAAATAGCGTTATAAGAAGAAAAATGCTAATTTTAACAACTTAAGCTAAAACCAACTTTTAAATAAATCCATTTGTAAAAATAATTGCTAATATACTCCCAAATTATTACGGTATTAAAAATTATTAATTTATTTCTTTAAAAATAACGATTTCTTAAAAATACTTTTTAAAACGATTTAAAACTTAACCTTTAGTTAAATAAAATCTTTTTATAAACATTTACTTGGTTTTTCCCAGGGAAACACTTTCCCGTTTCCAAAACATTCCAAAGTACTCTTTCATATAAATCCACTGATTTATTTCAAGTCAATTTATGATTTCAACATAAATTTCCAATTTCATACTTAACTAAAACTTCCTCCGAAGTTAAATCACAATTTTTCATTTCCGGAAATTCATTTTTAAATATAGTTTAAACATTTTGATGAATTTTCAATGGAAGCCAAATTTACAATTCACTTAATTAAATTCCAATGAAATACGGCATTTCAAAACATTCTATTTTTCATTTGAACTTGTTAATTTATAATCGGAAACTCCATTTTAACATATTTTTAATTTCCGGATAACATTAGTCATTATTAAAATAAACACCATTATTTTAAACAATTTATAATTTCATAAATTTAATCTCCAGAAAATTCATATTTCATATTTATCGATTGAT
The DNA here is from genome assembly GCA_030737815.1 of Allium fistulosum. Classification (NCBI taxonomy): domain Eukaryota; kingdom Viridiplantae; phylum Streptophyta; class Magnoliopsida; order Asparagales; family Amaryllidaceae; genus Allium; species Allium fistulosum. Next base: position 1,540,415,980 of record CM060901.1, on the reverse strand, counting down.
AAATTTTCCCACAATATAAAATCCCAATTTTACTAATTTTTTTCATTTCCCATTCCAAACCAGATTTCAAATTCTATTTTTCAAAAATTCTTAATTTAACAATTTACTTATTTCGTAAAAACCCAATTTTGTCCATTTATAAATTAAATTCTGTAATTATGATTTATACAACAATTTCACAACACAATTAAATTTCCAGATTTATCAATCACAACATATAAACAGGTATTCACTAACAATTATAAAATAATTGCTACAATTGTGAGGAATCCAGTTGGATCCCCCCAACCTGTTTCTCCCTGCATCCACAAATATTAGCACATCACAATATAAATATCAATCCAGACTGATAATAACAATTATAATCAGCCATCCACACAGATATTTAAATATTAACTATTTAAAATGCCTAGCATCCAGATGTGAGTGAGAAAAACTCACTTTGAGTTCGGCGAGCGTTCGAAATTTAAATTAAACCGGACGACGCCCGATTTAACTCAAATTTCTACTTGCCTGGAATGACTCCGGATCTATACCATCCCGTAGCCCTCATTTCTGCGATTCCAACGCATCCAAAATCGTCCGAATCTGAGATCGTATGAGTTCGATATGAATTTACAAAGTTTTGAAATTAATTTAAAAACAAATTCCTTTTTATTATTAAATAATATTATTCCAAACAACAACAACCGTACCCAGAGAAAAGAAAACGAGGCCGCTCCTGCTCGTTCTTCTTTATCATCGCGTACAGGTTCGAATGAAACCCAATACGCATGCCACTAGGGTTTCAAACCGCACCCTCATCGCTCACCGATAGGTTGATCCAAAGCCACCACCTCGAACCCCATCGCCAACTCGACCTCCCCTCAGAACGCGCGTGAGCTCGGCCCTCAACTCCACTCAGAAATTGGACTCGAACGTGGCCCAAACATGGCAAGATTCCCATCAATCCACACAACGATTTTCGATCACTACCGTTATATGTTAAGATCTCGAGGTGCTCAACAATTTTCTAGTTAATCACTCTTGAAATAAACGCATGGAAGGAGAGATCTTTGGCATGGAAGCGAGATGATTATCGGCCATTCATGAATACTAGCGGCAGCTCCCGTTATTGCTAGGGTTTTAGAGAAAATATCATATATATATATATAATTGTTTTTAATATTATTTTATTCTCGTTCCACTCAATTTATCACTTACGCAAACGAACTCCAATTTTCACGTTCCGACAGGCTATCTTGGGGTTTTTCCACATTCCGGACACAATGGAACAGTTTTCGTAAGCTAATTCGATCGTATGCACGAGATACGGAATTAAACGATCAATTTAAAATAAAATCGGTTAAATCGAATTCGATGCGTTTCGAGCTGCCACGGTCACACGACAACTCCGATAGCTACGAAAATTGAAATCCGATAATAACTAACTATTACGGATCCAATGGAACTAGTTTCGTCGAATTCCGAGACTGTGCCCCGGAAGGCTATTTTAACTCGTCTATTAAATCGGGCGATTTTCTTAAATTATCAGAAACGCTTAAAAATTCACTTTTAAAATTTTATTAACTTAACAATAAATCATATAAAATTTATAAACACATTAAAAATCATTCTGGCTCATTCTAGACCAGAGTCTGATTAAATTTCATTCTAATGATATTAAATTCATTTTTAAATTGATATAAAATCCCAAATATTAATTTATCAACTTTAAAATTCATCTAAAATTCCCACCACGCTATTTACACTCAAATAACAAAAAATAGATTTTTAAAACCATTTTATTACTATTTACATCTAAATTCCCAAATTGTTTCAAATCCAATATTTAATTACTATTCCAAATTTGAATCGAATTATCATATTTTAAAATCTATAACTCGTTTTATAAATTAAACTCGATTCTCTTTGTTCCAAAATTAATTGGAAATCCACAATGAACATTTAAAATGAATTAAATGTTCAAAATTCAATGGCTCAAAAATCCGGGATGTTACACATGTGTCTGACCCTAGTGTGCTAATGGAATCTGGGGTGTCTCATTTAAAATGAGGCAGCTTCAAATGCTTTTTCAGGAACAGCAGCCTCTAGGTAGGAGTAGAAGCAAGGCATTGAGAAGAAGATTATAGCATGCTAGAATTAGATAGATAAGAGCTTAAAAGATGAAATTTGCATGTATTGATATTTTAAAAATTTCCATTGTAGTAAGTACTGAGTGATGTTGGATATTTGGTTAAGTATTTTAAGAATTTGACTTGTAACTGGAATTTAAAATATCCGAGTTTCATTATCTGGAATGTTGAAAAGTTTTATCTATAATTTTGTAAGTTAGATCCATAATGGGGATTTTATAGGAGGGTGAAGTTAGATCCATATTAGTAAATTTTATACATGTTCAGACATGATTTGTTCAGATATTGTCACACCAGTACCTTTGTAATTTTTAACATGAAATCTGAATTTCTTCTTACTAAAGCTTTAGGGAAAAATGAATTTTAAGACCCTCTGAAATATGCCTGAACAGAGAGTCTATTTAACCCATGTTTTTCTTTACTGAGTATCCATATGTCCCAGGAAACTCACCCCGGACTACATTTCATTTAGTCTAGTATTTTGGTATCAAGGAATCAAACTTCTAGAATATGATAATCCACTTAAGAATATCCCAGATATGAGTTTACATATAAGGTAGATTTTATAGGAAAGCAAACATAGAAAATGATAGAAGCTTATATCATTTTCAAAGCACAGACACTACACTATTAATTTTTATAGATAATCATAACATAATTATCTGGTTTTTATGGATCATATTTTATAGAGGATCCAGCAAGCTATCAAGGATTAAAAATCATACTGTTACCTATATGAATAAGATTTTATTACATAAATAAAAATTAAGCTATGTGGGGATTGATTAAATTTAATCAATCAATGTAACCTCTTGTTTGCCATAACCTGATTAAGCAAGAGGGGCACATGCATCTTCATATGTGTGTGCATATCCTTGTGGTTGCACTGATATATCTATATTGGTAAAACTTTTGATCCTGGATAAAGTTTGTTTATTGGAAAAGAAAAATGACCCTGGGGAAATATATTTGTTAATAAATGATATATATATATATATATATATATATATACTTTGTAAAAAAAATCCTTACAAAAATGAAGGTAGAAAGAGAGGGTCATTCCAAAAATAGTGTCAAATCAAACTATTTCTTTCCATTTCAACAAATCTGGACCCATGTCTAAATTTCAAATCAGCAAAACTCAATTTCCAATCATTCAAACCAATTGACCCAATTTCGATTTAGTTTCAAATCAACCTGATTCCAATTTCAATTCGAATTAACTTCAACTTTTGAAACATTTATTTTTAACTTCAATTTTGATTCAACAATTTAATTAAATGATTTAAATTTCAATTCAATTCTTATTTTAAATCATTTCAATTCATATCGATTTCAAGTCCAATGTCAAATTACCGATTTAAATCACTTATATAAAATTAAACTTTATTGTTCAATTTAAGGTTCAAACTTTCAAATAATTCAATTTCAAAATTAAAGTCATATGCCGATTATAACTTCACCTTTCAAATTCACTTCTTTTAAAACAATTTCTTTTACCTAATTTTGATTCCAACATTTCAAAGCTTAAATTGAAAATAATTCAATTCATGTAGATCCACAAGTTATTTCTTTTAAAACAATATCATTAACCAAAATCAAAATTCAATATTTTAAAACCATTTAATTTAAACAATCTGGTGTCCGTACATAATTTTCTACCCTATGGCCAAGTGATCTGTTATTTCAATATTAATTACATGGATGGATATATATTGTTCCAATCCAAATCAAAGTGTCATAGGTATATATCATTTTAACCTATTTCCTAATTTATTCAAAATAATTTAAATAACAGTTTATATGTTGTCACTTAATATACAGGGTGATAACAGAGATATATAAAATAAATAAACATCCAATCATCCAAAATGTCAACAAATAGACATCTATCAAAATCAACATCCAAATCAGCCAATAAATCACAACAATTAACTAGTTATCAATATCGGGTATTTAACTAGTAATTCAATTTAAATTCAAATTTAACTGTCAATTTAAATTCGTATCAGTTCAAACCAAATGTCTATTTAAATGTCGGTTAAATTTCCAAATAACAGTCAATAAAAATAAATAACTTCACAATTTAATTTAACTAACATCAGGATCATTTTAGTATTTGTGAGCGGGTCACTCACCTTTGATTTACAGCCCATTAAAAATCCAATAAAAGTCCAAAATTCTAACAGTCTCAAAATTTAACCAAACTAGTTTCTTGTTGTCCAGAATTTCGATACTAACCCAACGGATGAAACTGCATCCAAATCCGAGTCCGTATGCAAAAGTTATGAAGGTTAGAAGATCAAATTTTAAAATTAAATTAAAAAAAATAAGGGAAAATACATAAATCATCACCTTCCTCAAACTCGCATATGAACAGAGTTTGAACCCTACAAGCCTACAGCCACCACCTTGCTCTACCTACCGCCATGCCTAGACGCGCCACCACCAAGATCCTGCACTACCATCGTCGTCCTCAAGACCAGGTGCCTCTACGACAGCCGCTCGATCGTCTTTGGTGCCTTCGATCCGCCAGCGTCGCCGCTCCACTTTATCGACAATTTTGGCGAACCTGAGCACCCATGCAATGATTGGACCATATGGATGCACTATGCTCATCATCCTCTACGCGCCAGCGCTTCCCGACCGTCGATTGGTCAATGATCCACCGTTGAATCAAAACCCTAGAATAGACAGCTGAGAATAATTCGCTAATTTCTGGACATACGGAGCCTCCAATCGAAAAACTAATTGCAGACGCTGATTTCATTCGTCGAGAGCTTTGCAATGATATATTATATGATAGGGTTTGAGCAGTTTGAATTTTTGGGGTTTGATTTGGAATTGTAATTAGGGTTTTGCGATGTCTGCCATTGAGAAGGAACAGATAAGAACAGAAATTGTATCCACAGAAAATAGAATAAAAGCTGCTAGGGTTTACAATAACATATATATAGGCAGAGATGGATAAGAATGGATGGGACAGATCGAATGGGTCGAAGCGATAATAAAGACTCGAAAAGCCCATTTCGTTCCTAAAACGAAAGTGGGACATCCTATATATCGAAATATAGGTTTTCAATATTTTTAAACTCAATGCAACTAATTTCAAACTATAATTCTAATGTATATAGAAGTTCACTTTTAAAATAAAATTATTTTCATTTAAATTTCCTTAATTGATTTCTATGCATTTTGAGCTCGCACGATCAAATGATAAGTCTGATCGCTAAGAAACTTGGAATCCTATAATAATTCGCTATTACGGATCCGATGAAACTGGTTTCGTTGAAATCCGAGATAGTGGCCAAAAAGAATAATTTTACACATTAATTAAAATAATCTATTTTAAAATCAATTTAATCACTTTTAAATTCAAATTTAAAAGTTAACAATTTTCATCATTTCTGATTACATAGAAATTAATAATATTTTTAAAATTAAATTTTCCATGTTAAAAATCCAATATTTAAATATTACATTGATTTCAACGTTTATTTACGACCGTAATAAAATCTTAGTTCATTATAATATAAATTTGAAACAAATTCTTTTATTTTGCTTTAAAATTTATTATTAAATGAACAATACCTTATGTATTAATTAAACATAAGTTTCCATTTTATTACATTCGTTACTCTACAGTTAACATCTTTTACCATATTAATTCAATATTTCAACTAAGATTAATTTCATTGACTTTCAAATTAATTTCAACGGATTAAATAATAAGATGATAAATAAAACAATTATTATACATTAGTAATTCATATCTATTAAATTATTGTTTACAAACAAGGATTATAAATTCTTACCACCTAACTGAGTTCATGTTCTATATTAAAACCAATTTCAATTAGACAACATACTATTTCACCATTTAACACATCATTTATTTTAATCTTTATTTACCTTTATTATTACAATTGATTGAAATTACATTAAAATGGTTGTCAATAATATTCAATAAACATTATTAAATTATATTCTAATACTTTTTTCCGTTTATAAATCATAAATTCTAATTCATGACAATATAAAATTCCAAAATCTTACGTAACTTAAATATTTTTTAATTATCAATAATACAGGTCATTATAATCTCCCACACTCAAAACTTTTTGTCCTCGAAAATGAACAAGAAAGGAATCAAGATATTTGGTATATTTTATTCAAAGTAATCAATTTATAACAATTTAACTTACATATTTAAGTTTAACAAAAAAAATTGAAAATAACTCAACGTCTACAAAAAATTTCTAAGTCCTAAATTCATGAAAATTTCGGCAGCATCTCCTTTGCGCGGTTAGGTCCAAAAAAATAACAATATCAATAATTACATTGTATATATCATATTTCAATTAATTAAACATCCCAAACCATGGGAAAAATAATCAAATACCGTTATAAAAACAGTAATCCGAAAACGTACCTATTTGTCGGGCAAACAAACCTTATTTATGAAACCAAAAGCAACTACTATTGCTTCATAAACCTGTATCTTACTTACACAATCCAAAAGAGTTAAAACAATGTAAAAGTGTAATATATTAGTTGTTTCAATTAATAGTACAAGCAACACACAATATATAATAATCATATGCAAACAAAAGCAGTACGACTATCATATGCGACAAAAGAATCCATCACACATCCATAACAACAAAATTAATAATTAGTTCAGGTTCAGAAACTTTTCATCGTACATATAAAATATTAAGATCTCATTTATAAAACCATTACTACGTTTCTACTACGCTACTCTGATTGGCTTATGGAATTTACAAGTTAGTTAAGAAAACAAGTTATAAAATTTTTAAAACTTCAAAAAATTTCTAACACCCGGATTTAAGGAAAATTTCGGCAGAGTCTCCTTTGCACGGCTCGATCGGAACAACTACAAAACGCCACCACGGGCCCTAAACCAACAAAAGAAAACAAAAGCCAAGCGGCTCCATCATAAAACCATCAAATCAAATGACAAAATAAACATGTACCTTTTTGTCGAGCCATCCAAATTATTCTTGATTTTAAATACCTGCATCTTAATTACCAATGATATCCAATCATATAATTTAAAATCATTTTATATTTTGCATTTACAATTTCCAATATTTGCTTTACTTAAGCTCGTACGATGTACATATATCATCCGTACATAATATCAAATCTGATCGCTCACTCGGTCACACAATTTCACTTTCGAACTAGTATCGTCCACACGACTCTCTAGTGCGGACTTAGATTTGGCTCCTTGATCAGAAACCATCATTCTCATTGCATAGCCATAAACTATGATAGAGAATTCCAGAATCAAATCAAAAATCCATATCCAGGGTTCACCGTCGAGAATCGAGTGAAAAATCCTAACTCGAATCGATATAAATAATCTCGAAATTATGTGCTCGAATCTGGATCAAATCGTTATGCGAATAAAATAATATACGTACAACTTACGTATTTATTTCTATTGATTCTTAGCTATACCAAATTCCTTTGTTTACATTTACTTCATTTTCATAATTTCATTCAAATACAAATTTATTTGTGAAACATTTTATTAATCATCACTTCAGTTTATAATCATTCTATAAAAGTCCAACTTCTTATATGTGACTTTTTCTAAGTTTATAGTTATCTCAAAAGTTACAAATTCAATTTTACAATTTCTTTGCAAATTTATATTTAATTCTATAATCAATTTACAAAGATATTATTTGATTCACTTGCTTGCTTTCTTAAGTTCCACTTACTTATTCCATTTAATCATTAATCATTTCATAATATACTAATTAAGTATAACATTTATTATTACAACTAAATTTCCTTTACTTGTATAATATCCTATTACATATCCAAATCATCATTTTAACTTTTAACATTTGGTAAGTCTTATTATATGTTATCAGAATGCAATTTGGTATTATACAAATTAATCAGATCCAATTTACTTAATTAGAATGTTCACTATTTTAACTTGTTTAAATTTTCTTTACTTTTAATTTAACTCTAAAGTTTCTCAAAACATTTAGCTTAGATTTCTTAATTCTCTTATTTTATAAGTTCTGGTTATTCAAATATTTCATTTCATTCAAATAATTTGAAGATTATTAATTAACAGAACTAAAAAATTTATACACCGGGTTCATTTCAAATCATTTGAAATAAGTATGTATACTTATATCTTATATATATCAAATCATACTTTTGGAGCTTAAACCAAAATCCGTTTATCAAAACAATTTCGAAGCAAAGCTTCTCGGAAGTCTTCTCCACTTTAAGACTCGAAAATGAACGTCAATGATCTTGTGTAGTCATCACCGAAATTATTTTCCAGTGATAGAAGAGGGGAATACTGAATTCATTTCTTTTAAAATTTATTTGAAAACAATTTGTATTTGTATATACTTTTAAACAATACTGATATTATTTTCCAAACCTTGAAACCATTTTAAGAAACATTGGAATTTAAATTTCTCAAATTATCAATTTTTATATTCATTTTACTTGCAAATTATATTTTACAAATCACATTTATACAATTTCATTTCCTTATAATCATATAATAGCTAATAGTTTAGGAATATTGACTAATCAAACAATAAATGATAATGATCAATATTATCATTTCTAACAACCAACTTACTCTATATATACCATAATAATTCTAAAATTTTTTCCTTTATATACAAAATATATCAGGGTAAAATTATCTCATTTACCCAATTTCAAGGCAATATTATGTCGAGTTGCTCTGTTCAAGTGTTTAGAGATCCCTATCAATAACGTTAATTACTCGTATTGACCAGAATCCATAAGCCACTCAACAAATCAACCAACACAATATAAAACAATTTTTTTATATTCACTAACAAATACACGCTCATATCTATTAATACGCTCAAACTCATTCGAGGGTACTACTGACCCTATCTCTAATGAGTGAAACCCCACAAAGCTAATGTTATCGCTAAACCAAAGCCCCGATACCAACTGTGACGACCCACATTTCGGAAGGTTTAAATTGACAATAATGCACACATGTCCAACTTAAACAATCTGGAACATTTATAATCATTGGGGTTAAATAAGAAAAATAAGAAAAGAAGAAGGAAACAAACGCAGAATCTCACAGCGGAACGATAAAATATAATAATCAAATAAACAGTTCATGAAGCTGTTTGTACAATACATTTGATTATAGTCTTTACAACATTTATCAGAGTTATATATATACATCAGGAACAAATAAATAATGCAGCAGACAACATGATGCAGGGATAATAATAGTAGTAGTATACCAAATCTTCGTCTTCATTCTCCATAGTAAGTCTTCAATAAACTGAAAACTCAAGACTGACCCGAGCGTAATGAAAAGAACAAAACACTCGAGTCAGGATTAAAATATCCTTATGTAAGCCAAATCGATATCGCATATAAAATAAGTGACGTGGCGTCATAGATGTTTACGGGATTTCACATCTCCTATCCAGTGTATAACGTGCGTGTAATAACTAAAGAGATGTTACGGGATTTTCCATCTCCTAAGGATCCGTCAAAATATTTAAATGTAGTAGAATACCCTACATATATAATGTCTATCAATAAAATAAATATTTTTCTTAACGTTAAGGCTTTACATTGATCCACCTCAATGCATTTTTAAGCATTGTCGTACAGTTTGCATTTGACACCACCAGCAGAACGTCGGTAGTCAGGGATGCGTCGTGATACAACAACACTAAACCAAAATCGTAGTGGTCTCGTTTAGGGATGAAGTATGACAAGGCATGTGAGGCAATGCCCAAGGTAGGATACTACCAGTTCGAGTCGCAGGGCTGGTGGTAACGCATCATAGCTATGACCGCCCCACCGTGTCCATCCATCCCCTATCGAGTCAAAGGGAGGCTATCCCAATCAAGGTGCACCAATCGAAACCAACAAGAGTAATAATATAGACCGAGTCCAAGAAATCGAAGAACGGATGTCCGCTCGGGGTAATTAGCCCACTTGGCCCTATAAAGCCATCTTTTTTTAGTCATTTCAAATTGGCACATGTGCTGGGGTCTATCCATCATCGTTCTCTTTCTTCAAATCTAGCAATCATCACCAAATCCAACCACTTCATTCTGGAGTCCCCTCCGCATACACGGTTGTTAAAGTGGTTCCGGTATAGATAGAGATTATGCCCATATCCGGCCCCGTTCTCTTTAACAACCGAACGTCATTTTACACACCGTGTAACGACCCACAAAATTTAATGGTTTTAAAAGTATATTTAACTGGAAATTTGTGAAATTTTAAACAATAAAATTTGAAATTAAAAATTTATTATTTGGAATACGTCTATTTTAATATAGAAACTGGTAAATTTTCATCTGATAATATTGAAGTTTATTTTCCTGTGAAATTTCATTTCAAATCAAGCCGGTTAATAATAGTGAATTTAAAAGTTTTCCGAAACCAAAATATGTCAACAGGAGAAAATTTATTCAGATCATTCTGAATCAGACTGCGAAATTCGTTTTTCCAAATGTGGACGTCTACTGCTCCGTTTATCTTAATTCTGGCAAAATGGCAGCATTGCCGGTACCGACATCGACTTTTTGATCGGATGATCGTGCCACCAAGATCTATATACCGTTTTGATCGTCCCGTCGTGCTGATCTCTGTGGTATATTCAATTCTGTTTTTGAAGTCCGGTACGTAGCAGAACTAGTGAAATTGGTACCCGTATCGGTTCCACACCCGAGTCTTTTCGTATCTTAGCCTTTCATATCTCACCGCCTATTACCCAATAGTCACTTGTTTTTTTTTCAGAATTTATATCTACCCATTGCTATTCTACCGGTTCCTTTTCATCTTCTAAATGTCCATTTGAGTACGTTCATTTTGAAATAGAGATTAATATAGCAATGCAAAATTTCACTTCCTTTTGCTTAACGTGTGTCTAACCTAAAGCCTAGCTTTTCACCTCCCTTTTGTTTCTTATGGCTGCTTCCCTTCGTCCTTGCTACTCACGTGTCCTTCGCCTCCCCTCTCTGCAAATTTTCCTCCACCGCGACCTCCCCTCAAAACCCACCGAGCACCTACTGCCGCAGCCTTCCCCCTCACCTCGGCCTGCGACTCCGCTTTACCATCCGCGCAGGCAACCGATGCCATCACCTTTCCACTCCCCAGGTCCTCCAACCACTCAGCCGATCCACCAGTAGCCATGAACCCACTCTCGCATGAAGCTCCACGTTCGGCAGCCTACCCAGATCCGCTCCTCCTCCTTCCTCCAGCCGCCGAGATCCCTCCGCCTCTCGCCTAGTTCAGTCACCACCTCGTGCCACCCTACAACTGCCGAGCCTTCGCCCCTTCCTCTGGCCCACGTATTTGCCCTCGGCTCCACCTCTTGCTTATCTCGGTCCACCTCTCACCTGATGGTATGTGAAATTTTGTTTAAATATATATAAAATTATATACGTATCTTATGGTATGGCTTGAATATACTTTTGTATCTATTACATTACCTATGTAGTATGTATATATATTAAGTTATTTGTTTGGTTTATATATTATCTATATAAACTAAGTGGTATTTTATAGTTATAAAGTTACAAAAAGTTATAAAGGTTACTTATTATTTAGATATATACGTTTGTCTCTTAGGAGTTGTATATATATATAATTGTATAGTCACAGATATAACATGTTGTTACATATTTTGTTGTTTTACGGTCTGCATTGATATATATGAATAAGTATAAAATTATTAAGTCACAAAAAGTTATACCAGTTTATATGTTTATATTAACAGTGGTTACAGCATGGTATCTTGATTGAACAGTTTTATATATATCTTAGTCTATGTAAACATATAGTTATAATATATACAGGAAATATGATATGTTGTGTGTAATAATGGTTTGTATCTGTCCTATTTACAAACGATGTTCGTAACAGTCTTATATACATAGGTAGCTACTATTGTATATTGATGTGGAAGTCTATATATTAGGGGTATTATCAGTTTCATACAACAATACTTTATTTTAGTACGGTATTATTATGGTTGTTCGGTTGACAGGTTCTTTATATGTATATATAGTGTAATAAATTAACTTTTATAAGATTTATTGTTTAAAAATTTAACATGTGCATCAGTTTATATTAGCCTATATATATTAGTGTATATGGGTATACTTTGGTCTGGGGTTTTATTAAATGTATAGGTATATATTATTTTAAAATATGATGAGTCATATAAGTCTATGAAAGTATACATTTATTATATGTTTAAAGGGTCAGCATATGTGCGTACGTATAGGTCTAGTAGTTGTATATAGTGTGTCTTCTATATGTGTGTTGAAAAGTTACTTACTGTCTTGCTTTTATAATAATATTGATATTAAATAGTGTACGCGGGTCTTTCAATTTTTATAGAAGTGGCTAGCTTGTTAGAATTGTGTGGTTATAAGAATAACGTTGGAATAGATTTTGTAAAAAAAAAATTATATATATATATTTATATATTGTTTTTGTGTTTTGGTTAAAACAATGATTCGAAATATATATATTCAGTTAATACGTGCTTAAATTTATTTGTAAATAAGTGTAATATATTCATCTTATTTTAATATGTCTGGATTTAGAATATGACTTGATTTATATATAGTATATAGTTATATATGAGTCACTCGTACAAATTGTCTTCATCGATCCTGTTTTGACTTGATTTCGTCAACTTCTATTTATCAGCTTCGTTCGTCGATTCGAGTTCAATCTTGCCTTGTTTTGAGATTCGTGCCTGGATTTCATAACCTATCTCAGTTTCGTTCACCTCTAGCCTCGAAAGGTGAGCAATCACTCACGATTAACGTTCTTTTATTATTTAAATTTGATCTCATTTGAAATAGCAATTGAAATATGCTGCTGTAGTTTTTACATTGTTATATATGCTATCATCTATAACTGTTCACCTGTGACATCTGACACCAGTATCTAGTATTATATGCCTGTTATTACTATTATTCGTATCTGTTCACCTGTGACATCTGACACCAGTATCTAGTATTATATGCCTGTTATTACTATTATTCGTATCTGTTCACCTGTGACATCGACACCAGTATCTAGTATTATATGCCTGTTATTACTATTATTCGTATCTGTTCACCTGTGACATCTGACACCCGTATCTGTTATTTATACTGATGATATATGCCTGTTGTTATATTATTTTCATATCTGTTATCACTCTGCAAGTTCCCTGTTAGTATAGAATTCACTATGGGTTGAAATGATACATACCCGAACGGACTTTAGAATAGGAGAAAATCGTTATGGGTTGAAATGATAAACCCAAGCGATTTTCATTTGAATTGAAATTGGGATTACGGGTCGAAATGATATCTACCCGTATATATTTAAATTTCGGATTGAAATGATAAATATCCGTATCACTTAACCATATGATAAATATATATACAGACACCGTTGGTCCATATATATATAAATATTTTAAAAAAAATGAATTCTATGGTTTTGGAAAGAAATATATGGTTTTAATAAATGTTGAGCCTTAAATTATTATATATAAATGGGAATGATTGATTTTAAATACATATAATATGTTGAGTATTTAAAATATATTTCAAAATAGATTTAGGTAAAATTTTGAATAAGTTAAGGTTAGGAAGATGATTTGAATTTAGTTGAAATTGATTCAATAAAGAATTTTATTTAATTTAACCAATTAGAAACTTATTGAAATTGAGATGTAAGATATTATTTATAACTTGGGTTTGATTTATAAGTAAATTAATGAGTATTTCTTGTTTAAATAAAGTTTAAGGAAATATTTAGTAAAATGTGATTTAAGGCTAGTAACTGATATTGAATCTATTAAGTGAATATTCCCTGATTAGATAATAATGAAGTTAAATCAAGAGCTATATGAAACTGTTAAATCTAACTTTGAAAATGTTGAATACTAAAGCTTTGAAATATATTGAAAATAAAGGGTATATTTAGAACTGAATTAAATTGAGGAATTGAGCTTTGAATAAATTTGAATTTGGAATTTGAAGTTGATTTGAATCGATTTGCGAGACTTGAGGAAATTAAATACTTTACTTTTTAAATCGTTTAATATATATATACTATTTTGGAAAAATATATATATTTGAAATGAAATGATATTTGGGTTTTGAAGTATAAATTTAATTGAAATGACCACGGTGTTAAAATGTATATTTCCACCTTGTAGATAGTTCTGAAGATCCTTAGAGGATGGTTATCCCAATATCCTTTAAGTTACTCGTATTTCGATTGATATTTCACTTGAGTTGGATTTATTTATATAAGAATGTTAATCCTGACTCGAGTGTTTTGTGTTTTGCTTTACGCTCGGGTCAGACCGAGTGATACAACATTTGAGACTCACCTTTGGAGTTTGGAGCTTCGTTTGGAGATCCAACTATTGATTCCGCTTCCAGCTTTCCAGTTGATTCGTTCACAGAAGTCATCTGTTTGGATTGGAGACTTCACTGTATTTGAGATATTCTGTTGTATTTTATTTCTAACTCTGATGTCTATATAGTAGCTTCATGAACTACTATTTTATCTATTCCGCTGCGTACTATTGTATTACTCTGTGTTTGTGATTCTGTGATTGATTTATTTACTGTATATTCTGAGTTTTGCCAAATTTAAATTAACAATCTGATATTTTGAATTATTCAAGTCAGACATGTGTGGATTTATTGTCGATTTGAATGGTCCAAAATAGCGGGTCGTTACAGTTGGTATCAGAGCTTTGGCTCTAGGCGAAACTTAGCATATATTGTAAATTTATTTACAGAATCACTTTCGTTCGAGTTTAATCTCTTCCTTTTGACTCGATTTCCTTTGAACTTTGGAACGTTCCTTACGGTTCCAAAAATTCATTCTTGTCTCTCTCTATTGGTATTCTCTTGATTCTGGAGTATCCCATAACTCCACTTCGAATGATCTCTATAAGAATAGGCGATCCCACCAATCTTTGAATGATTGTAAAGGGGTGGAACTCCTTTACAATAGGCATTGATTCATCGGAGATTTATATATCCCTCGGTTGATGTTGCCATCTCTTGTTATGTCGAATTCTATCTCTGGCGATCGAATGTCGATTTGCCTTAGATTTCCGCATCGATTATATTCTTGAAGTCACGGTTGACCCGGTTAAGGTCGCCCGCGTTTTATATAAGTGTGTCCATCTACTATTTTGAAATTAATTATCTCATTTTCGTTCGAACTTATTTTCGAATCAGAATCCTATTTGATTAGAGTCCCTCTAATTTGAATTGCTATCTTTGTTTTTAAATCCATTCTTGAACCATCCTTTGAAAAATCAGGCTTGTTTATATCTTAGAAATTGTTTTATATATCGAAATTATTATATTCTATATATAAAAGTGAAATGTTTTCGATAAAGATTATAAACTTTTTAAAATGAGAAATTGATGTTTCGAAAGGATTTGTAATTTTGAAAAAAAAACTATATAAGAAATTTGATTTATAACTAAAGGATTTTAAATTTGAAATTTGAGAATTGAACCCCGGTATTTTGAAATTGGTTTTAAGATTTTGAAATATATAACAATAATATGATTTAAAAATATTTTTTTCGAATAAGAAATGTTTCAAATGATTTTAATGAGTTTCGAAGAAATTCAAAAGAAGTTTGAGAAAATAGAAGTCCAGAACTCACTTATGTCGCTGGAAAATAATTTCGGTGATGAGTGCACGCATCATCGACATTGATTTTCGAGTTTCAGAGTGAGGGATAGGCCACTTCAGTAGCTTTGCTATGCGAGTGATTTTGTGAAACCATTTTGATGTCGAATTCCGAAGTAAGATTTGATATTCGAAAGATATATGTATATATATATATATATTTGGAATGATTTGAAGTAAGCCGGTGTTCAGTCCTTGAGTTTTGAATTTGATATAACCCTATCTATTAAAATTGATTCACTGATTTGTTATTGTAATGACCCAAGATTTTAGGAATTTATTCTGGAAAATATAAATGAATTTAAAATAATTTTTAAATAAATTTTGAAGGAGGAAATTGATATAGCTTGATAGTGTATCAGTGTGTGTACATGTGTGCACAGGAAATGCACATGAATATAAGCTAAAACCTGAACTCCAAGAATACATACATATTGATGTGTATGGAAATATATATATATATATATATATATGTAGATTAAATCCTTAAAAGTAGTATGCATGAGTAAATGTATATATGAATGCTACTGAATATTTTTGAGTGTACATGTGCATGTGTGTGTCAGTATAGAATGATGTATGAATATATAGGTGGGTGTACTAATTATTTCAGTAAGACTTATATAAATATATATGTGTTAATAAAATACTAGAGTTTAAACTAGTGAAATAAAATATACAGACATATTTTAATATAAGCAGAAATAAAAAGAATGAAGATATAAAAAGGAATAATCCTCTTATAAATAAATGAAGGAAGTACATACCATTTGCATGAAAGCTAAAAATAGAAAAAAATAAGATAAAACAGGGAAGTGCTTGGTATAGGCAGAATTAGAAAAGAGTATTTAATAAATAACAAAATCAAGTCACATTTTTAGCATGATTATAGACAAGGGGAAAAGTATTTTCTGAAAAGCAAATTTCTGAAAAAAAAATGTGTAACCACTTTTCTCTTCACCCAAATTAAGCCGGGAAGGGTAAAACTTTGGGTTTAAAATGCAGATAACATGATTTTTCTGGTGGGCAAAAATGGCCTTAGTCAATACCCAAAACCCTAAGAGAGACCCTGTATATATATACATGTATATGCAGCAGCCTCCTCTCCTCCTCAGAAAAGAATTTTGAAAAAAAAAACAACACCATAGAAATCATAAGACAAGGGAAGGAAGAGAGCTTGAGGCTAAGGGCAGAAGCTCATCAATTAATTAAGGAAACAAAGAAGAGAGCTAGGTGAGAAAACTCACTCAAAAATCTAAGGCAATAAGTCCTAATGTAGGCAGCCAGTTAAAAGTATTTTTTTCTTCTTAAAAGAGTATTTTCATATATGAATGATTATCTGTGAATTTGAATCTGAAAATGTTTTGATTCTCTTTGGTTGATCACTTGTTTTATTATAACAAAGTTTTATGTGTTGTTAGTATACATATCTGTTTTATACACTCAGATCTCTGATATGTTAATGTTTAGGGATATAAACAAATACCCAGAAAATAAAATGTTGAGAATAGGCAAGTAGTATTGGTTTTGGCTCAACCCAGAAAGATGTAAATAATGTTGAGCTGCAATATACTCATGTATAAGTGCTGAGGCTTGAAATAGAAAGGAATTAGGGGTGCAATAGGGTTGCCTATGTGCTGATGCTCCTGATTCAATAAAATGCATAGCAAACAAAATTTTGTGATTCAGTGAAACCAGGTCATCCTGAGTTTAACTCAAGCACAAATGTTTGCAAAAGAAAAACTCTCCCAGAAACCATAAGCCAATGTTAGTTGCCTAAACTCCTTTTAAATACCAGGATGAATATATATATATATATATATACAGAACCTTATTTTATAATCACCAATGGTTGTTTGCTTGTTTGCCTCTGTATGGTCATGGATAATATGAGATGCCATGTTATGGATGTTTTTAGCTAATGAAATGATTCACTGAATGGTTTTGTCATGAAAAATCAAAAGAGTTATTATTAACTTAAACCTGACTAGGAAATTGGGGTCAAGAACACTGCAGGAATGACTTGTGTGCTTGAGTAACACAAGTTGACACATGGCTTGTTTAAGTCCTGAGATCTTTGTGTAATGGAGTGAATTAGTTCATTACAGTGTGTCCATTGATTCATAAATATTGCAGATGAGACCAAGGATAGATAAATATACCCAGGGAATAATACTTGAGATGATGAGAAAACTAGAGTTTTCCCAGATTTGAAATATGAGAATTGAATAAATGATTTATCTCATATTGGTTATTTTCCTGTTTGGTATGAATGATTGTTTGACTATGATTGAATTGTATGCTTGAATGTATGTGCCATTTTTATATATGTAGTCTCTGGAAAGAAAATTAAAGTGTGCACATGCACAATGACACAGAGCATGCACACAAGTATTTGCCTGATTCCAAAGGGCCGAACTTTCTGTATATGTACTTAACTTGACTTTAACCTAATTAACTAATTATTTTTGTGAGCTTTCTCATACCAGACATGTGTCTGACCCTAGTGTGCTAATGGCATCTGGGGTGTCTCATTTAAAATGAGGCAGTTTCAAATGCTTTTTCAGGGATTGCAGCAACTAAATAGGAGTAGGAGCAAGGCTTTGAGAAGAAGATATAGCATGCTAAACTTAGTTAGATAAGAGCCTAAATGTTGAAATCTGCATGTATTGACAATTTAAATTGCTACTTGTATTAAGTGTTGAATATTGGATGGATATTTTGTTAGGTATTTTATTAAGAGATTGACTTGTATCTGGAATCTATGAACCAAGTTAATTATTTGTTATGTTTAAAAAAAAATTAATCAAATCTTGTAAGTGGATTTAGCAAGAACACCATGTTAAAATCGAATGATTACATTTTATAAATGTATTAGTCAATCTTGAGTCTTTGGAAAGGATTTAAGTTTTGGAAAATCTGGATAGTTGATTTTCAAAAAAAAAAATTTAAATGGTTTTATTTTCTACCATGGCATATGTATACAAAAGAAAATAGGCATAGGTTGAATGTTTTATATGGCTGCAAGGTTCCCATAATTAAACTAGTTTCATACAAATGTCTCATGTCCTATTTTTTTTTTTAAAAGAAAGGATTTGTAATAAGGGAAGTGTAAGCCAGATCCAAATAGTTGCAGATATATATGCACATAAACATGTTTAGTGCAAATATTACCACACCTTTTCCTTTGTATTTGTGATAAGAATCTGAATTTCACTCAGATTCTAACCAAATGCATTCTTAATTCCAGACAGATTTTGTGAGAAGAAATTCAAACCTGGATAATGATAAACACTTCTATCATTTACAAAACCCAAGCAACAGACCCTTAATTTACATCAATCATGAAGCCTTCCAGGTTGTAGGAATGGGTTTCAAAAATAATTAAGCAAGAATTATTGTTTAGTATGATAGAATATAGGCAAAAATAAAGTATATATGTGCAGATATAGGTAGATAACAGGTTCCAAACTGTACAGGAGAAAAATGAAAAAAAAAACAAAAATTGTGTTTGAACTAACCAGCATAGTACTCGAACTCGTGACCTCTCGTGTATAAGTTAGGCGCGTTTCCATTACGCCTAGATGTTGCTTGTGTTCTCTTATGACCCGCTTTCTTTTAGCCTGAGTTTGATACTATTCAGACTTTAACACAAACATCTATATTAAAAGCTTGCTTTCCACTGATTATTACTTGATCACTTCTTAGTTAGGATAAACAGACTAAAGTATATGTTTCCAGTGGATTGTTTGGTCAAAAAAAAAATCAGCAATCCAATATCCTCTTGTTTTCCAGAACTCTGATTCAAACAAGAGAGGCATATACATCCTCACATGTATGTGCTTATCTTTGTGAATGTACTGATATATTTATATTGGTTGATTATTGTGATCCTGGATATATTTGGTTTATTGGAGAAAGATATTGACCCTGAGAATTATAATTGCAATGGATGATATATCTATCTATATATATGTCCTCTATACCTTAAAAAAAAATCCTTATGGAATTAGAGTAGAAATAGGAGGGTCATTTCAGTTGGTATCAGAGCTATGTTATTTAACATAGTAGAAGTAAGGATCAAGTTCTTAGATAGAAATAAAATTAAAAGGAACTATATATATATATATATATATATATATATATATATATATATATATATATATAACAATGTGTTCAGTGTGAAAAAAAAAACCCACTGAAACAACCAAATTACCAATCAAACTAACCAGCTATGTAAATTATTATTAGCAAACTATGGTAGGGAGACCACCAAATCAGGGAGCAGGATCTTCCCATGCACCACCAATGGTCAATCTGCAAGACTTGGTGAGAGCATTTAGGGATGGGGCAGGACAAAGGCAAGAAAATCCCTATGAAGAACTCTCAAAATTACTTAAGACATATACTCATTTAGGAGGCAAAAGCTTTGAAGGGACAGAGAGTATCATAGAAATTCAAACATGGTTGAGAACATTGGAAAGAATTTTCAATGACATGCAACTTGATGATCAAAGAAAGAGGCAAGTGGCTTCAAGACAGCTAAAAGGAGTAGCTTTAGGCTGGTGGGAAGTAATCATTGCAGGAAGGAATGAGAATGAAATCACTTGGAATCAATTTAAAGAGATGTTGGAAGCAAGGTTTGTACCAGCATCAGCAAAGACTACCTTGCTAGAAGAATTCATTAGACTTAGACAAGGAACCATGACTGTCACAGAATACACTCAAAAGTTTGAGGGGCTTTCCACATATGGAGCAATGCTTGTGGCAGATGAGGCATCTAAAAATGATAGGTACATAAAAGGTCTGAACCCAGGACTTAGCAGAGCCATGTTACCCTATGCAGACAAGACTTTTGACCATGTGATAGACTTAGCTTTGAGGTTGGAGCAGCATGACAAGGAAAGGGAGAAGTTCAGAAATTTTAAGAGCAATAATATAAAGAAAGGTAAGGGGAGGTATCACCCTTATGATAAGAAGAAATAAGAGGCTAGTAACAAAAGCACTGGAGATGTCAAAGCGAAGGAAAACAAGAAGAAAATTGTGTGCCATCAGTGTGGAAAGGAAGGGCATATCAAACCAAGATGTCCAGAATTGAAAGGAGGAGCTTTCAAATGCTATCTATGTGGGAAAGAGGGGCATATGAAGAGGAATTGTCCTGAGTATAAACAGCAAGGCAAATTGGCAAATTTGGAAGGAAAAGGCAAAGCCACAGTGGAGAGTAACACTGTAAACCATAGCCAAGTGGAAGGTACATTACTTATTTGTACCATACCCATAACAGTAGTATATGATACTGGGGCAACTCACTCTTTAATTTCTTATGAATTGGTTAAAATGCTAAAACTGAATTGCATATTGGTTGAAACCCCATTGCATATACACAGTCCATTGGGGAGTTCTAGTGTTTTAAATATGATTTGTGTGGATGTGGAATTAAACATAGGAGGAAATATTTTTATTTCCAATTTATATGTTTTGAATTACCCAAATATAGGTGTTATATTGGGGGTAGACTGGTTAAGGCAATTTAAAGCCATAATTAATTTAGACTCATCCACCATATCATTGCAAAATTCTAGAGGCCAGAGAATCACAGTTTTATGTGAGGTAGCTAAGGAAGGAAAACTATATCATTTAGTTGACTCAGAAAAAGATTTCAGTGAACTAACCATTGAAGAAATTCCCATAGTCAATGAATATTTGGATGTGTTTGGTGAGGTCAAGGGTATCCCACACCATAGACCAGTAGAATTCCAGATCAATCTAGTTCCAGGAGCAAGCCCAGTGATTAAAAAGCCAACTAGAATGGGGCCAAATGAACTAAAAGAATTAAAGAAACAGTTAGAAGAATTGGAAGAGAAGGGTTTTATAAGACCAAGTAATTCTTGCTGGGGAGCACCAGTGGTATTTGTTAAGAAGCAAGATGGCTCCTTAAGACTCTGCATAGATTATAGAGAATTAAACAAAGTAACTATTAAAAATAAATACCCATTGCCAAGAATAGATGATCTTTTTGATCAATTAGCAGGGGCAAAAGTATTTTCTAGACTAGACTTAGCATCTGGTTTTCATCAAATGAAGGTGGAAGAATCAAGCATCAAGTACACTGCCTTTAACACTAGGTATGGGTTGTATGAATTTTTGGTTATGCCATTTGGCTTGACCAATGCACCATCTTACTTTGTAGATTTAATGAATAGAACCTTTAGAGATTGTTTAGACAAGTTTGTGCTTATTTTTATAGATGACATTTTGATTTATTCCAAGACAGTGGAAGAACATAAGCATCATTTGCACCTGGTTTTGTCTAGATTAAGGGAAAAAGATTTAAAGGCAAAATTTTCAAAATGTGTGTTTTGGAAAGAGGAAGTACATTTTCTTGGCCATGTTATATCTGCCAAAGGAATTTCTGTGAACCCCAATAAAGTAGTGGCTATTCAAGCATGGAAGAGGCCAAGCACTGTGAGTGAAGTGAGGTCATTTATGGGGATGGCAGGGTATTATAGGAGGTTTATAAAAGATTTTTCAAAAATTTCTACACCACTCACTAACCTAACCAGGAAGAACCAAGCTTTTGTTTGGTCAGAAAAATGTGAAAAGTCTTTTGAACAGTTGAAGGAGGCATTGGTGAATGCTCCAATTCTAAAGGTACCACATGGAAATGAAGAATTAGTGGTATACACTGATGCTAGTGGATTTGGCTAGGGTGCAGTGTTGATGCAACAAGGCCAAGTCATTGCATATGCATCCAGACAACTTAAACCCCATGAAGTAAGGTATGCCACACATGATCTCGAATTAGCAGCTGTGATATATGCTTTAAAACTTTGGAGACATTATTTGTTAGGTACTAAGTTTGAACTTTACACTGATCACAAGTCTCTAAAATATTTGTTTTCACAAAAAGATTTGAACATGAGGCAACATAGATGGGTGGAGTTCTTAGCTGCCTATGACTTTGACATACTTTATACACCAGGAAAAGCAAACAAAGTTGCAGATGCTCTAAGTAGACAGCATGCTAAATTGGCTATGATGATGATAGAAGAATTTAAAAACTTATTTTTGCTAACTGAGTTAGAGATTGGGGAGAATGGTTGTGTGCACATTAATGAGCAGATGCATGGTGCACAAGAAGATAAAGGGAAGTTAAGCTTAATGACACTTCAACCAGATTTAATTCTGAAGGTAGGAAAAATGCAAGAACAAGATGCTCACTTATTAGAGAAGAGAATGCTCCTCTCAAGAGGGGAGGAAGTAATGAATCACCACATTGATAAAGATGGTTATATGAGATACCAGAATAGGATGTGTGTACCAGAGGACATAGAATTGAAGAAGGAGATATTGAATGAATATCACAGAAGTAAATACTCCATACACCCAGGTAACACAAAAATGTATCAAAATTTGAAAAGAGACTTCTGGTGGAAGGGGATGAAATCTGATATAGCTAAGTACATTGCCAAATGTATGACTTGCCAACAAGTCAAGGCTGAAACTCAAAGACCATCAGGGTTGATGCAACCTCTTAGTGTACCACAGTGGAAGTGGGAAGACATATCTATGGAGTTCATAGATGGACTGCCTAGATCTAAGAGAGGCAATACAAGTATATGGGTGATAGTTGATAGGCTAACCAAGGTAGTACACTTCATCCCAGTCAAGTCAGAAAGAACAGCACCAAAACTAGCTCAAATTTTTATAAAAGAAGTGGTAAAGTTACATGGCATTCCCAAAACCATTGTGAGTGATAGGGATACCATCTTCACTTCAAAATTCTGGAGAAGCTTTCAAGAAGCAATGGGAAGTGAACTATGTTTAAGTACTGCCTACCATCCTCAATCAGATGGGCAGACTGAGGTGGTAAACAAAGTTTTGGAGGACATGTTGAGGGCATGTATACTGGATTTTGGGGGCAACTGGGAAGATTATCTTCATCTAGTTGAATTTACATACAACAACAGCTACCAAAGCACCATAGGAATGGCTCCATTTGAAGCCTTATATGGTAAACCATGTTTGTCACCTGTTTGCTGGGTAGAAGCAGGAGAAAGGTCTATTTTAGGACCTGAGTACATACAAGAAACCAAGGAGAAAATTGAGTTGGTAAGAAGAAGAATGACAGCAGCTCAAGATAGGCAAAAGAAATTTGCAGACATGAGAAGGAGGCAGGTAGAATATGAGGTGGGAAATTTTGTTTTCATCAAAATCTCACCCATGAAAAATGTGCTGAGGTTTGGAAAACAAGGCAAATTAACCCCAAGATATATTGGACCATACAAAATTCTGGAGAGAATTGGTCCCTTGGCATATAAGTTGGAATTACCAGAAAACATGCAAGGTATACATGATGTTTTTCATGTATCACAATTGAGAAGATGGGTCCATGACAAGGCAGAAATTCTTGAAACCCCAACCCAAGTGCAGATAAATCCTAATTTGATTTATGAAAAGGATCCAGTGGGAATCTTGGCAAAAGATGTGAAGAAGTTGAGGAATAAATCTCTGAAACTTGTGAAGGTACAGTGGAGTCTTGATCCTAGTGATTGCACATGGGAATTAGAAGACAAAGTTAGGATGAATTATCCTAAGTTATTTTCAGATTAAGGTAATTCTGATTTTTGATTGTTTTCTTTATTTTGGATGAATATATTTTTAGTTAGTATAGAACTAAGAATCTATTTGGTAGAGAATATACTTGTTCTCTGAATTAAGTTTAAAATTTATTTTAAGCTTAGGAAAATTGTGGGACACAATTTCTAAAAGGAGGGGTGTATGTAATGACCCAAGATTTTAGGAATTTATTCTGGAAATTATAAATGAATTTAAAATAATTTTTAAATAAATTTTGAAGGAGGAAATTGATATAGCTTGATAGTGTATCAGTGTGTGTACATGTGTGCACAGGAAATGCACATGAATATAAGCTAAAACCCTGAACTCCAAGAATACATACATATTGATGTGTATGGAAATATATATATATATATATATGTAGATTAAATCCTTAAAAGTAGTATGCATGAGTAAATGTATATATGAATGCTACTGAATATTTTTGAGTGTACATGTGCATGTGTGTGTCAGTATAGAATGATGTATGAATATATAGGTGGGTGTACTAATTATTTCAGTAAGACTTATATAAATATATATGTGTTAATAAAATACTAGAGTTTAAACTAGTGAAATAAAATATACAGACATATTTTAATATAAGCAGAAATAAAAAGAATGAAGATATAAAAAGGAATAATCCTCTTATAAATAAATGAAGGAAGTACATACCATTTGCATGAAAGCTAAAAATAGAAAAAAATAAGATAAAACAGGGAAGTGCTTGGTATAGGCAGAATTAGAAAAGAGTATTTAATAAATAACAAAATCAAGTCACATTTTTAGCATGATTATAGACAAGGGGAAAAGTATTTTCTAAAAAGCAAATTTCTGAAAAAAAAATGTGTAACCACTTTTCTCTTCACCCAAATTAAGCCGGGAAGGGTAAAACTTTGGGTTTAAAATGCAGATAACATGATTTTTCTGGTGGGCAAAAATGGCCTAAGCCAATACCCAAAACCCTAAGAGAGACCCTGTATATATATACATGTATATGCAGCAGCCTCCTCTCCTCCTCAGAAAAGAATTTTGAAAAAAAAAACAACACCATAGAAATCATAAGACAAGGGAAGGAAGAGAGCTTGAGGCTAAGGGCAGAAGCTCATCAATTAATTAAGGAAACAAAGAAGAGAGCTAGGTGAGAAAACTCACTCAAAAATCTAAGGCAATAAGTCCTAATGTAGGCAGCCAGTTAAAAGTATTTTTTTTTCTTAAAAGAGTATTTTCATATATGAATGATTATCTGTGAATTTGAATCTGAAAATGTTTTGATTCTCTTTGGTTGATCACTTGTTTTATTATAACAAAGTTTTATGTGTTGTTAGTATACATATCTGTTTTATACACTCAGATCTCTGATATGTTAATGTTTAGGGATATAAACAAATACCCAGAAAATAAAATGTTGAGAATAGGCAAGTAGTATTGGTTTTGGTTCAACCCAGAAAGATGTAAATAATGTTGAGCTGCAATATACTCATGTATAAGTGCTGAGGCTTGAAATAGAAAGGAATTAGGGGTGCAATAGGGTTGCCTATGTGCTGATGCTCCTGATTCAATAAAATGCATAGCAAACAAAATTTTGTGATTCAGTGAAACCAGGTCATCCTGAGTTTAACTCAAGCACAAATGTTTGCAAAAGAAAAACTCTCCCAGAAACCATAAGCCAATGTTAGTTGCCTAAACTCCTTTTAAATACCAGGATGAATATATATATATATATATATATATATATATATATACAGAACCTTATTTTATAATCACCAATGGTTGTTTGCTTGTTTGCCTCTGTATGGTCATGGATAATATGAGATGCCATGTTATGGATGTTTTTAGCTAATGAAATGATTCACTGAATGGTTTTGTCATGAAAAATCAAAAGAGTTATTATTAACTTAAACCTGACTAGGAAATTGGGGTCAAGAACACTGCAGGAATGACTTGTGTGCTTGAGTAACACAAGTTGACACATGGCTTGTTTAAGTCCTGAGATCTTTGTGTAATGGAGTGAATTAGTTCATTACAGTGTGTCCATTGATTCATAAATATTGCAGATGAGACCAAGGATAGATAAATATACCCAGGGAATAATACTTGAGATGATGAGAAAACTAGAGTTTTTCCCAGATTTGAAATATGAGAATTGAATAAATGATTTATCTCATATTGGTTATTTTCCTGTTTGGTATGAATGATTGTTTGACTATGATTGAATTGTATGCTTGAATGTATGTGCCATTTTTATATATGTAGTCTCTGGAAAGAAAATTAAAGTGTGCACATGCACAATGACACAAAGCATGCACACAAGTATTTGCCTGATTCCAAAGGGCCGAACTTTCTGTATATGTACTTAACTTGACTTTAACCTAATTAACTAATTATTTTTGTGAGCTTTCTCATACCAGACATGTGTCTGACCCTAGTGTGCTAATGGCATCTGGGGTGTCTCATTTAAAATGAGGCAGTTTCAAATGCTTTTTCAGGGATTGCAGCAACTAAATAGGAGTAGGAGCAAGGCTTTGAGAAGAAGATATAGCATGCTAAACTTAGTTAGATAAGAGCCTAAATGTTGAAATCTGCATGTATTGACAATTTAAATTGCTACTTGTAACGACCACGACTTTCTCTCCATAGAAAGTCGCATCGTTAATAAGAAAGAAAGGGGTGAGAAGTAGAAAAGAAGAGAAGAAAGAAAGAAACAACAACAACGATCTCACAGCGGAACGAATAAATTATATTAATAACATAAAGAAACTATTACATAGTATACAACACTTATCAGAGTTTACACAACTATACAACACATACTAGACAGTTATAAACATCTGTCTAGATATTACAACTCAATACAATACAAGACTCTAACACAGATATCAACACAGCGGAATACTATATCTACAATCGCCGAAGCCTCCTGCTCCATTGCTCCTCCACAATTCGTCAAGACTAACCTGAATCCCTTGGCTACTCGTAAAAATTTGAGTACCCAAGAGTTTATAAAACATAAATAAACAACTTGGGTCAGACATGGGTCTGGTGTGAGTAAACGGGTTAAAATTGTTTAACTTCAAAACCTTTTGAAAACAAAGGTATCACGTAAGACTTCCCACACATAAACATGGAAAAGTTTTTACCTTACGCTAACCAAAACATTTGATAGGAAATCCAGTTATATTATAATAGGGTCTAGGGTTTTCAAGTAAAATACAGAAATAGCTGAAATGCTTACATCTCACATTCCAACATAGTTGGGCACAACTAATACGTACGGCACTTATTGGAGTTTGGATTCCATACAATGGCAGGGCTACCGGGGTACCGCCCGTCACAGTACGTGGCCTAGATCACCGTACCGAGGATCACTCCCAATCCCCTGCAACACAAGGTCGGAACATCCCTTACTGGATAATTCCCGCACAAGATACCTCACGGTTGGGATCAGCAACCGCACCACTAAGTCGAAAATAGAAAGGGACATCTAGACAGAGGTAACCTTGTCCTACTTGGGTGCTACCCACTAACCTTGCTGCACCTCCCCTGTTTTAGCCATTCTCGGTTTGTGAGGCTTGAGGTCACGATTACCTTAGAAAAGAACACATCACTTAGAATGCTCATCGTCCACCTGACGATGTGCTGAAAGCATTCAATCCATACAAGTTCGTTCCGGGTTCGAACGAAACCGAAGGCATTATCTCGTTACACTCGTTTTGGAATCACCCTCAGAGTTAACGACAATAACCCTTGCACTCTGAATCTTCATCTTCACTTGATTCACGACCTATCGTTAATTTGGATCGATGTGGTATTCGGGTCTCCAGACCTGGAAATCCGGTATACGGAAACCCGATCCCGGTCTCATCGAAATCCAAAACGTATCTTTTAAGGCCAAGTTGTTTTAAAGGTTAAAACAATCCAATTTATTATCTTTATACACATAGAAAGATAATTCACAATAGATAATCAACATTATCAGATAATCCATGTTATCATCACAATTCAACTAACATCCATATCATACAGTATATATCTCATCAGAGATATCAATCAATGCAAAGCATTCAATATTATCATTCATTCATAAGTAATGATTTATATTATCTTTTAATTAATTTAAAGTGAATTAAATTAATTACTTCATTTTATAAATCCTTCTTACTTAACCATTAATTAATTACAAATTAATCAATCTTAATTACATCATTAATTATATTAATTAATGATCCTTAATTACAACTTAATTATTAATTACTCAATTAAATTAATTACATTAAGTAATTAATCTTTAATTAAAAAACATTTATTAATCACCTTGATTAATCTTCAATCAGTAATTAATTACCCTTAATTACTTTCATTAACTAAATTAATTACTCCTTAATTAATTTCTTAATTAATCCCTTGATTAATTATTCAAAGTAATTAACTCAAATTACTTCTATTAATAAAATCATTTATTCAACTAATTACTTCCAGTAATTATCTTATTATTTACTTCCCTAAATAATCTTACCTTAATAATTACATTAAGTAATTATTTATCAAATCAACTCTTGATTATTCTAAATTAATTAAACTTAATTAATTAACTTAACTAATCAAATTAACTTCAATTAATTACAATAAGTAATTAATTCTTAATTACTTCCATTAAGAAATTCATTTAAACAAATTCTATAATTGATTATCTTTAAATTAATTAATCCAATTAACTATTAAAATTAATTACATTAATTAATTATTTAATAATCCATAGTTAATGACCTCATTAACTATTACTTAATTACTTTCCTTAAGTAATTAACTTATATTAAATATTATTAATTCTAAAGTAATAAATCTTAATAACAAATTTATTAATCTCTAATTACTAAATTAATTAAGTGTTAACCATAACTTAATTAATATTTAATTACTTATTAATTAATTCCTAACCATTAATTAATACTCTAATTTATAATTCTTAACTACAAATTAATCATCCCTAATTAATTTATCTTAATCATAAATAAATTAGTTTAAACCTTTAATTACCTATTTAATTAATCCAAATGATTAATTAGTCAAATAATTTAATTATCCAATAAATTTTCTAATTAATTTAATGAATATAAATCTCTAACTACTTTAAGATAAACCTTATTCTTATTGATAAACAAGTTATCATTTACAATTCATATTTGAAACATCCATTTCAAATCTACTTTTTTAATTTCATTTTAAATTCTGTATTTAAAATGAATATCAATTTATTTTAACTAAGTTTTTAAACCCAATTTAAAAACTTTTACTTATTAAAAATCTTATCTCTTATAAAAGAAATTTAAGAAGAGTTTAAACCAATTTCCTTTTTAATTTCAAACAATTTAAATCTATCTACCATTTAAAACCTATTTAAAATATATAAATTTATAACTTATTTATTTCAAATCTTTAAGATTCAAAACCAACTTGAATCTACATAGTTAAATTTTTGATTTAAATTCTAGTTTAAAATTTTCTTTACAATTTAAACCCAGATTAAAGTTTTAAAAACCAGACAGTTTTAAAAACCTGTCAACACAAAAGTGCTCGAGTCTAACCTAATCTGCTTCGAGTCTCCACCCTAGTTTCCCCGAGTCTCCTTCGCAAAAACACTCAAAAGTCTCGAGTCCTTCCTGGTCACTAGAGTTCAACCTTCCAGCTCCAACAACTTCGAGTCGCACATCAAAATTCCCGAGATTCCCACGAACAAAACCTGAGACTCGCATTTGCCTTCTCCAGTAAAACAGACTTCACCCAGATACATCCTCGATCTCGTGCACGTGCACGGTCACCTACGGCAACTCCGGTCATCGACGACATCTTCCATCAGTCCACGTTCATCCACATACTAGAAAACGATCATCCTATCTTCGATTCATACTCGAATTCAAATTCGAGCATTCATCCTACCTGGAACAAGAACCCATCACCACTGACCAAACCTGGCAACATCGCTCGTGCTCGCGATTCCGACCATCAGAGAAACTAATTCTCTGGCCATGACTACGTCTATACCTAAACTTCCATTTCCCAAAGTCTTAGAACACTCGGTGCATCACAGAGATCAAAAAGTTACAAAACTTCGACATCTTCAAATTAGGGCTAAAACTTAGAAATCACTACTGCCATCGCCTCCCACCTCTGATCATCTATTACCCAATTTTCCCCCACTCTCACATCAATTCTCCCCCTCCAGGCAGAACCACATCACCCCAATATCACTAGGAAATTAGATAAACCCAAATTTCCAATATCTGTTCAACCCAGTGATGCTCACTCCTCAGAAATTTTAAAAATGTGATATTGGTTTTAAAAATCATAATTTCATACATGCATTCAATTTATAAACTTGTTTCAATGATTTAAGATGTTTGATATTTTTGCTTATTTCAATTTTTTATACTGTTGTATTTGTTTCAGAGGTAACAGACTTTTCAATATAATTTAATGTTGATTTTTGAACAAAATTTCTTACTAACCAAACATCCTTTGTTTACCCATTAATTTCACTAAATGGAAATAAATTTCACCAAAAACCTGAGCTTCAGAACAGATGCAGGTACCCAGATCCTTGTAAACATACATATTTATGTGTATATGTAAATGTACACAGAATATCTATCCAAAACAAAGTCATACAAAACCAACTTATTCCATTTATCCACATGCAACATATGGATTAAAGCTTCTTAATATTATGGGGTTATT
This sequence comes from Allium fistulosum, assembly GCA_030737815.1. NCBI lineage: Eukaryota > Viridiplantae > Streptophyta > Magnoliopsida > Asparagales > Amaryllidaceae > Allium > Allium fistulosum. Next base: position 1,540,384,730 of record CM060901.1, on the reverse strand, counting down.
TACTTTGAAAGAAATGAAGCACTACAGTTTAATCTATAACAATTTTTATATTATATATATTTTTTTTTTAAGAAAGTCTTAGTTTTAAAACAAACAAGTATGCAGATTCTTGGCACAGCAACACACCTATACATATTTATATATGTCTACACAAATTTCAACATCATATAAGGATACAAGCATATTCATTTCTATACATTCACATGCAGCAGATAATTTAAGTTCTTTGCATTGAGGTTACTTACTTCTAAAAGAAACAGAGCAGTTTCCATCCAAACTGTTTTTAATTTATGTGAATTAGAACTTGAGTTCTGGAAATTTTTGTTTAACTTTGATTTTAAAAAAAGAAAACTGTTTTTAAAATAGAAGTTACTCACATGATTAAAGATGAAACAGAGGCAGACTTAAGCTTTTGAAAACTTGAATTGTTGAATCTTTAAATTGCTTTAAATCTACATGCAAGTTGGCTTCCAGTTTTGAAAAGAATGCAGCAGTTGCTTGTTATTGAAACATGCAGAGATGACTTGAAGCCTTGTTGAAGATGACTCAGATTCAAAACAGAGATGAAAATGCTTGCAGGCCTTTTGATTTCCATCTCAGGTTTGAAGAAGATGTTCTGGTTTTGGTTGAAGAAATGATACAGGTTTTTGGGTTTTGATTTTGGTTTGAGGAGTGAATTGATTATTGAGAGTTGCTACTGATTTGTTTCAGCTGAAAACAAATCTTCTTAATTTTGAAAAAAATGAAGATTAGAAAAGAAGATAAAGGAGTGAAGTATGTGTTTATATAGGATAAAATGATTTATTTATGAATTAAAAGAAAATCAAAAATAAAAAGAACACTTGTCATAAACATTGATTACTTAAATTACACTTGTTAAAACAAGGCATTAGATAAAGACACATGTCTTTTAAGTAATTACTCATATTTCTATTTATTTTAAAATTATTTAAAAAGCCCTTTCTTATTTATTTAAACACTTATCTATATATATTACTTTTTAAAGAGAAACAAAAGCTAATTATATTTATAAATAAAAGTTTATACAAATATTCTAAAATTCAAAACAATTTAAATATATATATTCTTTTGAATTTCAAAACTTTAAATTCAAGTTTTAAAAAAATTAAATCCTAAGATTCAATTTAAAAGTCAAGTTATATATTTACATACACTATTTATTCAATTTAAAATAACAATCCCTTTTAGCATTAAAAATTCATACATATTAAAAATAATACATTATACTTGTTATTTGAAAATAACATATTTTATAATTTAAACAAGAGATTATATTATCAAGAAATATTTAAAAAGAAATAAAACAAACCATTTTTGTAAACCTTATTTATTTAAACTTAAGTTAAATATCTCTTAAACCAATTAAATATTTTCTTAAAGTATTTTAAAACTATAAAATTACTTATTTAAATATCTTTGAAAAGTCCAGATTAAATAAAATATAAATTTCCAATTTACCAAAGCTTCTATTTACAATATATATAAATAAATATATATATTCAAATAGAAAATATCTTATTAACTTTTAAAAGATAAAATCATCAATTAAATACTAATTTAATCAGATTATTAAATTAAATTCAAATCTTATTATCAAAGATTATCCATATCAATTTAATTATTCAACAGATTATTAAATTGATATTGTTAAAATTTCCGGGATATTACATTCCTCCCCCCTTAAAATAATTTCGTCCCCGAAATTTAAACAAAGGAAATTTAATAATCTTATTAAAGATTTAAATTTTAAAACACAAGTATATACTATCATCCATATGCTAGCAACCATAGCAACCAATTCATCCAATCAAACAATTCTATCTATCTAGACTAAATTCTAGATAAAATTCCTCGAGTTTCCCCAAGTATATATATATACCGGGATACTCGCTCTACAAACAATCTAAACAATCAATACTACTAAACTATAAAGCTACTATTCATCTATATCTACAGAACTAAACAGAATATCAGACTACAGACGAGTCTGACTCAACTGCCAAACTTCCAGAACTGCTGATTCTACAACCAGAGATAGATCAAATACGTACTCCCTCAGAGATACGTAAAACTCAATGAATTCCAGTTATCCAAACTGACAATTCAACCAAGTAGACCAATTACCTATCCAAATCAGAACACAGACGAGATCCAAAACATAACTCTACTTCACAACTATCAGTAGATTCCAAACTTACTTCTCCCATCCAGAGATACACTCCAAACTGCTTTCGCTGCTCAACTCTGATCTGAGGTAGAACATAAGCACAGACTGGACAACTCACTCCAGAAATAAGATTCACTGATCCATAAAGAAAACTCGGATACTCCAGCAAAACTTGAGTTGCTTCGTCAACTCCATCTCTAGGAAAACATCCTTCCACTAGACTGAATCACCGGTATCACTCCTGGAATCCAATCGATAAGGAAACTCAACTTCCAGATGCGGACAAACTTCTGACTTCTCTGAAGACATCCAGAAAACTTTGACAACACAATAGAACACTCAGCAATCACAAGTCACTTTTGCGATCAACCCAACCTATTTCCAAAGAAAAACTGTTCATCCAGAAAATTTCCTGCCAATGCACAGAACACTCCGAGCTGCACTGCTGCCACAGATGCTCCTATCCAAAGTTCTTCGAGAAACTCGGACTCCAAACCAAAGCAGAAACACCATGCTGAACTCAGCCACAATACCGAAGCATACACACTTCCTTAATCTTGTTCCAAAGAAAAACATCTTCGGAAACATCCATAGTCACTACATCTCATCACACAGCTACTATTACCTGAGGTATCAAGATACCATCACTCATTTCTGCCTCATCGACAGATCCAACTCTACTCATCCAAACTTTCACTTCAAAGATAAACTCCGAACCATTACAGTTTCCTTCGGAGATCGATGAAATCCTTCACCACAGCAAAGCTTACTCGAGACGGTATTGGGTTTACAGTCTCGATATATACTTCCAACCTCAAACATTCAAACTCCAACTATTGGTAATTGTGTTACACACACTACCACCTTATCTACCTTTATAACTTATATTGGAAAACCCGAACAGGTAACCCAATAAATAGGTAGAAATATATATATATATTTAAAATGATACTTTTTATATAGAAATTATTTCTGGGTAAAATTATTTCATTTACCTCTTTAAAACAATATTGTGTCCGTTGGCCTGGTTCAAGTGTTTAGAGATCCCTATCAATAACGTTAGCTACTCGTATTGACCAGAATCCATATACCACTCAACCGATCAATTAACACAATATAAAACAATTTTATATTCACTAACAAATACGCGCTCATATCTATTAATACTCTCAAAATTCCCACCAGAGCCAAGGTTGTCGCCAGCCTAAGCTCTGATACCACTGTAACGACCACGACTTTCTCTCCATAGAAAGTCGCATCGTTAATAAGAAAGAAAGGGGTGAGAAGTAGAAAAGAAGAGAAGAAAGAAAGAAACAACAACAACGATCTCACAGCGGAACGAATAAATTATATTAATAACATAAAGAAACTATTACATAGTATACAACACTTATCAGAGTTTACACAACTATACAACACATACTAGACAGTTATAAACATCTGTCTAGATATTACAACTCAATACAATACAAGACTCTAACACAGATATCAACACAGCGGAATACTATATCTACAATCGCCGAAGCCTCCTGCTCCATTGCTCCTCCACAATTCGTCAAGACTAACCTGAATCCCTTGGCTACTCGTAAAAATTTGAGTACCCAAGAGTTTATAAAACATAAATAAACAACTTGGGTCAGACATGGGTCTGGTGTGAGTAAACGGGTTAAAATTGTTTAACTTCAAAACCTTTTGAAAACAAAGGTATCACGTAAGACTTCCCACACATAAACATGGAAAAGTTTTTACCTTACGCTAACCAAAACATTTGATAGGAAATCCAGTTATATTATAATAGGGTCTAGGGTTTTCAAGTAAAATACAGAAATAGCTGAAATGCTTACATCTCACATTCCAACATAGTTGGGCACAACTAATACGTACGGCACTTATTGGAGTTTGGATTCCATACAATGGCAGGGCTACCGGGGTACCGCCCGTCACAGTACGTGGCCTAGATCACCGTACCGAGGATCACTCCCAATCCCCTGCAACACAAGGTCGGAACATCCCTTACTGGATAATTCCCGCACAAGATACCTCACGGTTGGGATCAGCAACCGCACCACTAAGTCGAAAATAGAAAGGGACATCTAGACAGAGGTAACCTTGTCCTACTTGGGTGCTACCCACTAACCTTGCTGCACCTCCCCTGTTTTAGCCATTCTCGGTTTGTGAGGCTTGAGGTCACGATTACCTTAGAAAAGAACACATCACTTAGAATGCTCATCGTCCACCTGACGATGTGCTGAAAGCATTCAATCCATACAAGTTCGTTCCGGGTTCGAACGAAACCGAAGGCATTATCTCGTTACACTCGTTTTGGAATCACCCTCAGAGTTAACGACAATAACCCTTGCACTCTGAATCTTCATCTTCACTTGATTCACGACCTATCGTTAATTTGGATCGATGTGGTATTCGGGTCTCCAGACCTGGAAATCCGGTATACGGAAACCCGATCCCGGTCTCATCGAAATCCAAAACGTATCTTTTAAGGCCAAGTTGTTTTAAAGGTTAAAACAATCCAATTTATTATCTTTATACACATAGAAAGATAATTCACAATAGATAATCAACATTATCAGATAATCCATGTTATCATCACAATTCAACTAACATCCATATCATACAGTATATATCTCATCAGAGATATCAATCAATGCAAAGCATTCAATATTATCATTCATTCATAAGTAATGATTTATATTATCTTTTAATTAATTTAAAGTGAATTAAATTAATTACTTCATTTTATAAATCCTTCTTACTTAACCATTAATTAATTACAAATTAATCAATCTTAATTACATCATTAATTATATTAATTAATGATCCTTAATTACAACTTAATTATTAATTACTCAATTAAATTAATTACATTAAGTAATTAATCTTTAATTAAACAACATTTATTAATCACCTTGATTAATCTTCAATCAGTAATTAATTACCCTTAATTACTTTCATTAACTAAATTAATTACTCCTTAATTAATTTCTTAATTAATCCCTTGATTAATTATTCAAAGTAATTAACTCAAATTACTTCTATTAATAAAATCATTTATTCAACTAATTACTTCCAGTAATTATCTTATTATTTACTTCCCTAAATAATCTTACCTTAATAATTACATTAAGTAATTATTTATCAAATCAACTCTTGATTATTCTAAATTAATTAAACTTAATTAATTAACTTAACTAATCAAATTAACTTCAATTAATTACAATAAGTAATTAATTCTTAATTACTTCCATTAAGAAATTCATTTAAACAAATTCTATAATTGATTATCTTTAAATTAATTAATCCAATTAACTATTAAAATTAATGACATTAATTAATTATTTAATAATCCATAGTTAATGACCTCATTAACTATTACTTAATTACTTTCCTTAAGTAATTAACTTATATTAATTATTATTAATTCTAAAGTAATAAATCTTAATAACCAATTTATTAATCTCTAATTACTAAATTAATTAAGTGTTAACCATAACTTAATTAATATTTAATTACTTATTAATTAATTCCTAACCATTAATTAATACTCTAATTTATAATTCTTAACTACAAATTAATCATCCCTAATTAATTTATCTTAATCATAAATAAATTAGTTTAAACCTTTAATTACCTATTTAATTAATCCAAATGATTAATTAGTCAAATAATTTAATTATCCAATAAATTTTCTAATTAATTTAATGAATATAAATCTCTAACTACTTTAAGATAAACCTTATTCTTATTGATAAACAAGTTATCATTTACAATTCATATTTGAAACATCCATTTCAAATCTACTTTTTTAATTTCATTTTAAATTCTATATTTAAAATGAATATCAATTTATTTTAACTAAGTTTTTAAACCCAATTTAAAAACTTTTACTTATTAAAAATCTTATCTCTTATAAAAGAAATTTAAGAAGAGTTTAAACCAATTTCCTTTTTAATTTCAAACAATTTAAATCTATCTACCATTTAAAACCTATTTAAAATATATAAATTTATAACTTATTTATTTCAAATCTTTAAGATTCAAAACCAACTTGAATCTACATAGTTAAATTTTTGATTTAAATTCTAGTTTAAAATTTTCTTTACAATTTAAACCCAGATTAAAGTTTTAAAAACCAGACAGTTTTAAAAACCTGTCAACACAAAAGTGCTCGAGTCTAACCTAATCTGCTTCGAGTCTCCACCCTAGTTTCCCCGAGTCTCCTTCGCAAAAACACTCAAAAGTCTCGAGTCCTTCCTGGTCACTTGAGTTCAACCTTCCAGCTCCAACAACTTCGAGTCGCACATCAAAATTCCCGAGATTCCCACAAACAAAACCTGAGACTCGCATTTGCCTTCTCCAGTAAAACAGACTTCACCCAGATACATCCTCGATCTCGTGCACGTGCACGGTCACCTACGGCAACTCCGGTCATCGACGACATCTTCCATCAGTCCACGTTCATCCACATACTAGAAAACGATCATCCTATCTTCGATTCATACTCGAATTCAAATTCGAGCATTCATCCTACCTGGAACAAGAACCCATCACCACTGACCAAACCTGGCAACATCGCTCGTGCTCGCGATTCCGACCATCAGAGAAACTAATTCTCTGGCCATGACTACATCTATACCTAAACTTCCATTTCCCAAAGTCTTAGAACACTCGGTGCATCACAGAGATCAAAAAGTTACAAAACTTCGACATCTTCAAATTAGGGCTAAAACTTAGAAATCACTACTGCCATCGCCTCCCACCTCTGATCATCTATTACCCAATTTTCCCCCACTCTCACATCAATTCTCCCCCTCCAGGCAGAACCACATCACCCCAATATCACTAGGAAATTAGATAAACCCAAATTTCCAATATCTGTTCAACCCAGTGATGCTCACTCCTCAGAAATTTTAAAAATGTGATATTGGTTTTAAAAATCATAATTTCATACATGCATTCAATTTATAAACTTGTTTCAATGATTTAAGATGTTTGATATTTTTGCTTATTTCAATTTTTTATACTGTTGTATTTGTTTCAGAGGTAACAGACTTTTCAATATAATTTAATGTTGATTTTTGAACAAAATTTCTTACTAACCAAACATCCTTTGTTTACCCATTAATTTCACTAAATGGAAATAAATTTCACCAAAAACCTGAGCTTCAGAACAGATGCAGGTACCCAGATCCTTGTAAACATACATATTTATGTGTATATGTAAATGTACACAGAATATCTATCCAAAACAAAGTCATACAAAACCAACTTATTCCATTTATCCACATGCAACATATGGATTAAAGCTTCTTAATATTATGGGGTTATTTACTTTGAAAGAAATGAAGCACTGCAGTTTAATCTATAACAATTTTTATATTATATATATATTTTTTTTAAGAAAGTCTTAGTTTTAAAACAAACAAGTATGCAGATTCTTGGCACAGCAACACACCTATACATATTTATATATGTCTACACAAATTTCAACATCATATAAGGATACAAGCATATTCATTTCTATACATTCACATGCAGCAGATAATTTAAGTTCTTTGCATTGAGGTTACTTACTTCTAAAAGAAACAGAGCAGTTTCCATCCAAACTGTTTTTAATTTATGTGAATTAGAACTTGAGTTCTGGAAATTTTTGTTTAACTTTGATTTTAAAAAAAGAAAACTGTTTTTAAAATAGAAGTTACTCACATGATTAAAGATGAAACAGAGGCAGACTTAAGCTTTTGAAAACTTGAATTGTTGAATCTTTAAATTGCTTTAAATCTACATGCAAGTTGGCTTCCAGTTTTGAAAAGAATGCAGCAGTTGCTTGTTATTGAAACATGCAGAGATGACTTGAAGCCTTGTTGAAGATGACTCAGATTCAAAACAGAGATGAAAATGCTTGCAGGCCTTTTGATTTCCATCTCAGGTTTGAAGAAGATGTTCTGGTTTTGGTTGAAGAAATGATACAGGTTTTTGGGTTTTGATTTTGGTTTGAGGAGTGAATTGATTATTGAGAGTTGCTACTGATTTGTTTCAGCTGAAAACAAATCTTCTTAATTTTGAAAAAAATGAAGATTAGAAAAGAAGATAAAGGAGTGAAGTATGTGTTTATATAGGATAAAATGATTTATTTATGAATTAAAAGAAAATCAAAAATAAAAAGAACACTTGTCATAAACATTGATTACTTAAATTACACTTGTTAAAACAAGGCATTAGATAAAGACACATGTCTTTTAAGTAATTACTCATATTTCTATTTATTTTAAAATTATTTAAAAAGCCCTTTCTTATTTATTTAAACACTTATCTATATATATTACTTTTTAAAGAGAAACAAAAGCTAATTATATTTATAAATAAAAGTTTATACAAATATTCTAAAATTCAAAACAATTTAAATATATATATTCTTTTGAATTTCAAAACTTTAAATTCAAGTTTAAAAAAAAATTAAATCCTAAGATTCAATTTAAAAGTCAAGTTATATATTTACATACACTATTTATTCAATTTAAAATAACAATCCCTTTTAGCATTAAAAATTCATACATATTAAAAATAATACATTATACTTGTTATTTGAAAATAACATATTTTATAATTTAAACAAGAGATTATATTATCAAGAAATATTTAAAAAGAAATAAAACAAACCATTTTTGTAAACCTTATTTATTTAAACTTAAGTTAAAATATCTCTTAAACCAATTAAATATTTTCTTAAAGTATTTTAAAACTATAAAATTACTTATTTAAATATCTTTGAAAAGTCCAGATTAAATAAAATATAAATTTCCAATTTACCAAAGCTTCTATTTACAATATATATAAATAAATATATATATTCAAATAGAAAATATCTTATTAACTTTTAAAAGATAAAATCATCAATTAAATACTAATTTAATCAGATTATTAAATTAAATTCAAATCTTATTATCAAAGATTATCCATATCAATTTAATTATTCAACAGATTATTAAATTGATATTGTTAAAATTTCCGGGATATTACACTACTTGTATTAAGTGTTGAATATTGGATGGATATTTTGTTAGGTATTTTATTAAGAGATTGACTTGTATCTGGAATCTATGAACCAAGTTAATTATCTGTTATGTTTAAAAAAAAATTAATCAAATCTTGTAAGTGGATTTAGCAAGAACACCATGTTAAAATCGAATGATTACATTTTATAAATGTATTAGTCAATCTTGAGTCTTTGGAAAGGATTTAAGTTTTGGAAAATCTGGATAGTTGATTCTCAAAAAAAAAAAAAAAAAAAATGGTTTTATTTTCTACCATGGCATATGTATACAAAAGAAAATAGGCATAGGTTGAATGTTTTATATGGCTGCAAGGTTCCCATAATTAAACTAGTTTCATACAAATGTCTCATGTCCTATTTTTTTTTTTTAAAAGAAAGGATTTGTAATAAGGGAAGTGTAAGCCAGATCCAAATAGTTGCAGATATATATGCACATAAACATGTTTAGTGCAAATATTACCACACCTTTTCCTTTGTATTTGTGATAAGAATCTGAATTTCACTCAGATTCTAACCAAATGCATTCTTAATTCCATACAGATTTTGTGAGAAGAAATTCAAACCTGGATAATGATAAACACTTCTATCATTTACAAAACCCAAGCAACAGACCCTTAATTTACATCAATCATGAAGCCTTCCAGGTTGTAGGAATGGGTTTCAAAAATAATTAAGCAAGAATTATTGTTTAGTATGATAGAATATAGGCAAAAATAAAGTATATATGTGCAGATATAGGTAGATAACAGGTTCCAAACTGTACAGGAGAAAAATGAAAAAAAAAACAAAAATTGTGTTTGAACCAACCAGCATAGTACTCGAACTCGTGACCTCTCGTGTATAAGTTAGGCGCGTTTCCATTACGCCTAGATGTTGCTTGTGTTCTCTTATGACCCGCTTTCTTTTAGCCTGAGTTTGATACTATTCAGACTTTAACACAAACATCTATATTAAAAGCTTGCTTTCCACTGATTATTACTTGATCACTTCTTAGTTAGGATAAACAGACTAAAGTATATGTTTCCAGTGGATTGTTTGGTAAAAAAAAAATCAGCAATCCAATATCCTCTTGTTTTCCAGAACTCCGATTCAAACAAGAGAGGCATATACATCCTCACATGTATGTGCTTATCTTTGTGAATGTACTGATATATTTATATTGGTTGATTATTGTGATCCTGGATATATTTGGTTTATTGGAGAAAGATATTGACCCTGAGAATTATAATTGCAATGGATGATATATCTATCTATATATCAAGGTTAACTTTTCAAAGCTAAGAAATTTTGAAAAGTATTTTGATAAAGTATATAAGTTTGTTTTGAATGTTTAAGTATGAAGTAATATGATTTAAATGAGTTGAAACTGTTTGGTTAAGTAAAAGAATAAGGAAATTTTAATTTTTCTAATATGAAATTTAGATTTGAAATGTTTTGAGAAGAATTTGGTCTTCAAAATATTTGAATAAAATTTAGTTTAAATGTTTTAACTTAGTAACATCTTTATGAAACTATATATTTAACAAGTTGGAATAAATATATAAGTTGTGCGTATGCTGTTTTATTCGCATAATTAATTTGATCCAGGGTTGAATACACAAGTTCGAGGTGAATTACACCATTTCGTGTTAGGATTTTTCATTCGATTCTTGATGGCGAATATTTGATATGGATTTTGGGCTTGATTCTAGAATTCTCTATCATAGTATATGGCTATGCAAGGAGACTGATGGCTCTAGTCGAGAAACCATATCGAAATCCGCATTAGGGAAGTCGAATGGACAATACTAGTTCGAAAGCGAACTTGTGTGATCGAGCGAGCGATCAAATGTGATTCTGCGAAATGATGATGTATGTACATCTTATATTCTAATATCATTGATATATTTTGACGCTAAAAATTGAAAGCTGTCATGTAAGAATAACTTTGCTTACTAAAAGAAAATTTCCAATTTAAATTACAAAGATATATAACCCATAAAAGCAAAGATATTCAATCCTATATAGCTCTTCGTACAGCGAAATTATTTTTGAAATTTGATCCTTATATAAGATAGACCTTACGTAAGTATAAGATGATTTTGAAAACATTTGATTTTGGTAATGAATTGATTGACTTAAATTATATTGATTTGGAAATTTGGATTTATTTTCTAAATCTATTATTTTGGAAACTTTGAAACTAAAGATATTTAATTTGAGAAGAAATAATTGGTGAAATTGTATATGATTTTGAAATTGAACTAATATTGAAACAAATTGAAATTTGAGAACCTTATGTTACTAAAAACTTGATTTGGGTGTTGTCGAACTTATATAAAATTAATTTGTATGAGTATGAAATTGATTCGAAAACTATGGATTTGAAAAGGGTACTCAATTTGAAAAGTAAAATCTTATATAATTAAAGTCTATATAAGTGTGATTTGATATACTTTTGATTTTGGAAAAGTATTTGATTTGAAAATTAAATCTTATATATAATGGATTTTATATAAGTACGATATTTGAAAGTGATTTGAAAAGGTACTATATGATACATATTTTCGAAGTAAAGATATGGAAAGTGCCTTCTGCTTGATATCCGATTTGTGGCCACATCTTGGATTCATTCTATCGATATTATTCTCTCTGATTTTTGGTTTTCCGGATATGATACTCGAGTGTCCTTCGAATTCCATGGCGTTACCCATGGTCTTACGAACTCGACTGCATAGCGTAATTCGTAAGGCAGTGATTGCTTAAAAGGTACGGATGTTTCCTGGGGGATCCAGGCGTAACCATTGTGTATCTGCGATCTATGGTCGTGTTAGTGGCGTAATCCGCAAGGCAAAGATTGCTTACGGGGTATGGATGTTTTCTGGGGGATCCAGGCGTAACCATTTTTATGTATCCTGCGGTCCACCGTTTTGTTGCATGGCGAAATTCGCAAGGTAGTGAATGCTTAAAAGGTACGGATGTTTCCTGGGGGACCCAGGCGTAACCATTGTGTATCTGCGATCCATGATTTGATTCGTTTTTGTTTGGATTGTACTTTCCATATCTGTTTTTAAAAGTTTTTCCAGTATTTTCACTGGGTGTTGAAACAGGTCTACTAAGTACCTGGAGAATTCTAGTTTTGCGCCTGATCAACGCACTACCAGAGTCTACAGGAACAAGGATAAACTTGTCGAAACATCGAGTTATAAAAGTATTTTCGAAATGAAATTTGTTTCGTTATAAAAAAAATATTTTATTATAAAAGTATTTCTAACAAAGAAATTCTATATTAATATTTGAAATTCTAATGGTTTGAATTAATTATTCATTCCCGATTCTGTTCTTTTGAATCTACCTTATCTGCTCAGCTTTATTTATTCACCTATATTCGGTTTTTTTTCCAAGTCCTCCTTCTTTTCCTGGTTGACTATATCCTTTTAAACATGGTTTAATAGAAATTTTAGTGTTATAAATATTTTGGAAGTTATTAATTAAATAAAATAGATTTAAAGAAATGATTATTAATTTATTAATAATATTTGAAAAGTATTTTAGATAGAATTAATAAATTTATGAATTGTCGATTTAATAGCTTCTTTGTAAATATAAGTAATAATGTAAATAATTGTTTTCAAATGGTTTTCATATATTTATAAAGGTGTCATTTAAACATATAAATGGTAGTATAAAGGAAGCAGGAAATTTTACAAATGGATTTTTTGAAAGGTTTTAAAGTATATAAGATAACTTTCAATCTATCTTTTCTGTCTGGTTGTTTCTATTCTTCTACCTCCTTTCTTTTCGGGGACGAAAAGTTTTGAGTGGGGGAGAGTGTAACGACCCGCAAAATTTAATGGTTTTAAAAGTATATTTAACTGGAAATTTGTGAAATTTTAAACAATAAAATTTGAAATTAAAAATTTATTATTTGGAATACGTCTATTTTAATATAGAAACTGGTAAATTTTCATCTGATAATATTGAAGTTTATTTTCCTGTGAAATTACATTTCAAATCAAGCCGGTTAATAACAGTGAATTTAAAAGTTTTCCGAAACCAAAATATGTCAACAGGAGAAAATTTATTCAGATCATTCTGAATCAGACTGCGAAATTAGTTTTTCCAAATGTGGACGTCTACTGCTCCGTTTATCTTAATTCTGGCAAAATGGCAGCATTGCCGGTACCGACATCGACTTTTTGATCGGATGATCGTTCCACCAAGATCTATATACCGTTTTGATCGTCCCGTCGTGCTGATCTCTGTGGTATATTCAATTCTGTTTTTGAAGTCCGGTACGTAGCAGAACTAGTGAAATTGGTACCCGTATCGATTCCACACCCGAGTCTTTTCGTATCTTACCCTTTCATATCTCACCGCCTATTACCCAATAGTCACTTGTTTTTTTTTCAGGATTTATATCTACCCATTGCTATTCTACCGGTTCCTTTTCATCTTCTAAATGTCTGTTTGAGTACGTTCATTTTGAAATAGAGATTAATATAGCAATGCAAAATTTCACTTCCTTTTGCTTAACGTGTGTCTAACCTAAAGCCTAGCTTTTCACCTCCCTTTTGTTTCTTATGGCTGCTTCCCTTCGTCCTTGCTACTCACGTGTCCTTCGCCTCCCCTCTCTGCAAATTTTCCTCCACCGCGACCTCCCCTCAAAACCCACCGAGCACCTACTGCCGCAGCCTTCCCCCTCACCTCGGCATGCGACTCCGCTTTACCATCCGCGCAGGCAACCGATGCCATCACCTTTCCACTCCCCAGGTCCTCCAACCACTCAGCCGATCCACCAGTAGCCATGAACCCACTCTCGCATGAAGCTCCACGTTCGGCAGCCTACCCAGATCCGCTCCTCCTCCTTCCTCCAACCGCCGAGATCCCTCCGCCTCTCGCCTAGTTCAGTCACCACCTCGTGCCACCCTACAACTGCCGAGCCTTCGCCCCTTCCTCTGGCCCACGTATTTGCCCTCGGCTCCACCTCTTGCTTATCTCGGTCCACCTCTCACCTGATGGTATGTGAAATTTTGTTTAAATATATATAAAATTATATACGTATCTTATGTTATGGCTTGAATATACTTTTGTATCTATTACCTTACCTATGTAGTATGTATATATATTAAGTTATTTGTTTGGTTTATATATTATCTATATACAGTAAGTGGTATTTTATAGTTATAAAGTTACAAAAAGTTATAAAGGTTACTTATTATTTAGATATATACGTTTGTCTCTTAGGAGTTGTATATATATATAATTGTATAGTCACAGATATAACATGTTGTTACATATTTTGTTGTTTTACGGTCTGCATTGATATATATGAATAAGTATAAAATTATTAAGTCACAAAAAGTTATACCAGTTTATATGTTTATATTAACAGTGGTTACAGCATGGTATCTTGATTGAACAGTTTTATATATATCTTAGTCTATGTAAACATATAGTTATAATATATACAGGAAATATGATATGTTGTGTGTAATAATGGTTTGTATCTGTCCTATTTACAAACGATGTTCGTAACAGTCTTATATACATAGGTAGCTACTATTGTATATTGATGTGGAAGTCTATATATTAGGGGTATTATCAGTTTCATACAACAATACTTTATTTTAGTACGGTATTATTATGGTTGTTCGGTTGACAGGTTCTTTATATGTATATATAGTGTAATAAATTAACTTTTATAAGATTTATTGTTTAAAATTTTAACATGTGCATCAGTTTATATTAGCCTATATATATTAGTGTATATGGGTATACTTTGGTCTGGGGTTTTATTAAATGTATAGGTATATATTATTTTAAAATATGATGAGTCATATAAGTCTATGAAAGTATACATTTATTATATGTTTAAAGGGTCTGCATATGTGCGTACGTATAGGTCTAGTAGTTGTATATAGTGTGTCTTCTATATGTGTGTTGAAAAGTTACTGTCTTGCTTTTATAATAATATTGATATTAAATAGTGTACGCGGGTCTTTCAATTTTTATAGAAGTGGCTAGCTTGTTAGAATTGTGTGGTTATAAGAATAACGTTGGAATAGATTTTGTAAAAAAAAATTGTATATATATATATATATTTATATGTTGTTTTTGTGTTTTGGTTAAAACAATGATTCGAAATATATATATTCAGTTAATACGTGCTTAAATTTATTTGTAAATAAGTGTAATATATTCATCTTATTTTAATATGTCTGGATTTAGAATATGACTTGATTTATATATAGTATATAGTTATATATGAGTCACTCGTACAAATTGTCTTCATCGATCCTGTTTTGACTTGATTTCGTCAACTTCTATTTATCAGCTTCGTTCGTCGATTCGAGTTCAATCTTGCCTTGTTTTGAGATTCGTGCCTGGATTTCGTAACCTATCTCAGTTTCGTTCACCTCTAGCCTCGAAAGGTGAGCAATCACTCACGATTAACGTTCTTTTATTATTTAAATTTGATCTCATTTGAAATAGCAATTGAAATATGCTGCTGTAGTTTTTACATTGTTATATATGCTATCATCTATAACTGTTCACCTGTGACATCTGACACCAGTATCTAGTATTATATGCCTGTTATTACTATTATTCGTATCTGTTCACCTGTGACATCTGACACCAGTATCTAGTATTATATGCCTGTTATTACTATTATTCGTATCTGTTCACCTGTGACATCTGACACCAGTATCTAGTATTATATGCCTGTTATTACTATTATTCGTATCTGTTCACCTGTGACATCTGACACCCGTATCTGTTATTTATACTGATGATATATGCCTGTTGTTATATTATTTTCATATCTGTTATCACTCTACAAGTTCCCTGTTAGTATAGAATTCACTATGGGTTGAAATGATACATACCCGAACGGACTTTAGAATAGGAGAAAATCATTATGGGTTGAAATGATAAACCCAAGCGATTTTCATTTGAATTGAAATTGGGATTACGGGTCGAAATGATATCTACCCGTATATATTTAAATTTCGGATTGAAATGATAAATATCCGTATCACTTAACCATATGATAAATATATATGCAGACACCGTTGGTCCATATATATATAAATATTTTTAAAAAAATGAATTCTATGGTTTTGGAAAGAAATATATGGTTTTAATAAATGTTGAGTCTTAAATTATTATATATAAATGGGAATGATTGATTTTAAATACATATAATATGTTGAGTATTTAAAATATATTTCAAAATAGATTTAGGTAAAATTTTGAATAAGTTAAGGTTAGGAAGATAATTTGAATTTAGTTGAAATTGATTCAATAAAGAATTTTATTTAATTTAACCAATTAGAAACTTATTGAAATTGAGATGTAAGATATTATTTATAACTTGGGTTTGATTTATAAGTAATTTAATGAGTATTTCTTGTTTAAATAAAGTTTAAGGAAATATTTAGTAAAATGTGATTTAAGGCTAGTAACTGATATTGAATCTATTAAGTGAATATTCCCTGATTATATAATAATGAAGTTAAATCAAGAGCTATATGAAACTGTTAAATCTAACTTTGAAAATGTTGAATACTAAAGCTTTGAAATATATTGAAAATAAAGGGTATATTTAGAACTGAATTAAATTGAGGAATTGAGCTTTGAATAAATTTGAATTTGGAATTTGAAGTTGATTTGAATCGATTTGCGAGACTTGAGGAAATTAAATACTTTGCTTTTTAAATCGTTTAATATATATACTATTTTGGAAAAATAGATATATTTGAAATGAAATGATATTTGGGTTTTGAAGTATAAATTTAATTGAAATGACCACGGTGTTAAAATGTATATTTCCACCTTGTAGATAGTTCTGAAGATCCTTAGAGGATGGTTATCCCAATATCCTTTAAGTTACTCGTATTTCGATTGATATTTCACTTGAGTTGGATTTATTTATATAAGAATGTTAATCCTGACTCGAGTGTTTTGTGTTTTGCTTTACGCTCGGGTCAGACCGAGTGATACAGCATTTGAGACTCACCTTTGGAGTTTGGAGCTTCGTTTGGAGATCCAACTATTGATTCAGCTTCCAGCTTTCCAGTTGATTCGTTCACAGAAGTCATCTGTTTGGATTGGAGACTTCACTGTATTTGAGATATTCTGTTGTATTTTATTTCTAACTCTGATGTCTATATAGTAGCTTCATGAACTACTATTTTATCTATTCCGCTGCGTACTATTGTATTACTCTGTGTCTGTGATTCTGTGATTGATTTATTTACTGTATATTCTGAGTTTTGCCAAATTTAAATTAACAATCTGATATTTTGAATTATTCAAGTCAGACATGTGTGGATTTATTGTCGATTTGAATGGTCCAAAATAGCGGGATGTTACACACCGGTTAGTACTTTTACATTTCGAAAATAGTTAATACTTGATATCAAGATACCATGTTCGCCTCAAAGTCAAATCCAGTTTGAAATCATCATATTTATTCAAAATATACTATTTCAATTCAAAATCATTCTCGCCTCAATATCTTAATTTCGATTCCAAATATGTTTCAACTTTACATTTGGGTTATAACTTCATTTTTTTTTACCCAATTCGTATTTAGATCCATGATTTAAAAATAAACATTCCACCCTTTACAGTTTGAAATTTTTGAAAAATAGTTTGAATAGTTTTAAAATAGTTTAAATAATTAAAATAGTTAAAAATAGTTTAAATGGTTAAAATAGTTAAAATAGTTTATATACTTAAAATAGTTAAAAATAGTTTAAAGGGTTAAAATAGTTTAATATAAAATAGTTTAAATATTAAGATGGTGTATATAGTAAAATATTTTAGAAAATCAAGATAATTTGAATATTTGAAGAATATAAAAACAGTTTATACTAAAATAATTCATTGGAAAATAATTTCAAAGTCAAACCTATTCAATTTGAACTTCTCAATTCAAGTCAAACCCAATTTCCATTCAATCGATTCAATTTCGATTTAAATTCAAATCAATTTCAACTCCGATTCCCAATAATTCAATTTCGATTTCAATTCTAATTTATTTCAACTTAATTCCAATTTGAAACCATTTCAATTCAATCCTTAATTTTAAACCATTTCGATTTACATCAATCCCAAGTTCGATTCCCAAAATCGATTTAAAACACTTAATCAAATTTACCTTCAATATTTAATTTAAAATCCAATTTTTAAATATAATTCAATTCTAAGCTCAATTTTGAAATATTGTTTTATATCACTTTTACTTAGCAATATTTCAAAGTTCGAATAAAAATCCAATCTTTTAAAACAATTCAATTTTTGAATTTCAAATCTTATTTCGATTATAACTTCAAAATCTCAACTTCAATTATTTAAACAATTTTGATTACCACAACTTAATTCCACAATTTGAGCTCAAGTTCGAAAATAATTTGATTTCTATAAATTCGATTTCTATTTCTTTAAATCCAAGTCACTTTAATAATTTCAAATCAAAAATTTAAAATCATTTAATTTAACCAACCCGGTGTCCGTATATAATTTTCCATCCTATGGCCAAGTGATCAGTTATTTCAATTTAATTTCAGGGATGGATATATATCATTTCAATCCAAATCACAATGTTATAGGTATATATCATTTCAACCTATTTCTTAATTCATTCGAAATAATTCAGTTTACAACTTATATACTGTAAATAATTTTCCAGGTGATAACAGGATATATATATATATATATATATATATATAAACATCCCATCATCCAAATATCAATCTATTGGCATCCATCACAATCAATCATCCAAATAGTCAAAATAATTTATAACCATTTCATAGTTATTAATATCGGGTAATTTACTAGCAATTAAATCCCAATTTCAAATCTAACTGTCAATCTTAATTTTTAACAGTTAATTTAAATGACAATTTAGAGGATGATTAATCAAGCAACAATCAGTAAATTCATATCACTTCATAATTTCAAATTTAACTAACATAAAAATAGTCAAGTACGTTGTAAGCGTTATAAAACACTCACCTTGAGTTTTCAATTTCAAATTAAATCAAATGACGTTCGATTTAACCTAAAATTTTAACTAGCTCCAAACGACTCCAAATCTGTTCCATAACGTAGTGCTCGTCGCCACGATTCCAACACATCTTGTTTCGTCCAATTTCGACCTCGCATGACCAAGATATACATTTTATGAGATTTGCATACAATTTATATAAATAATTTCATTTTTTTATTTTTAATTTATACCCAAATCAGATCTGGGCTGTTGGATATGAGGTATGCAATCAGGGCCGTGATTATTTTCTTCTCACGTGTCCCAGGTTACGATCGTTCGAAGAAACCCATCACTGCCTCCATTCATCCCACCACCGCGACCACGAGAGGTGACCAGAATTCGATCGGAGACCTTCATTTGAAAGCCCCACGCACGCCCCACCCTCGGCCAGAGGCCAACCAAGCTCGGCGCTAACTGGCTGAGAAAAATACCCTTTAACACGTGCCCTTTGCACGAGATTTGCCGTCGATCTACTTTGCCTTGGACGATCTTAACCGTTGGATAGGTAGATATCAAAGTGCTCTTCAATTTCCTAGTTGAAGGTTTCTTCTAATAATCGATGGATTTGGAGAAATTTAAGGGGGAAGGGTTGAAGAATTTCGGCCATTGGTGATAAGAACGGCGCAGTTGTATAAACTAGGGTTAGGGTTACTATGGACATGTATTTATACACGTATAAACATATTATTTTATTATTATCTCGATTATTCACGTGCTTTTCTGAACGAACTCCAAACGAAGTGTGCCACCTAGCGTTTATAATGTTATAACCCCATTTTGAATGCAATGGAACAAGTTTCAAGTCCCAATTTGATCGTATGGAAGATATAGCTTTTTGGACCTAATTATTATATTAAATTTTCGATATTAAATTCAACGCGTTTCTATCCCGTATGACCAAATGATAACTCGTAATGCTACCAAATTTAAAATCTGATAATAATATACTATTATGGATCCAATGGAACCAGTTTCGTCGAAATCCAAGACTATGCCCCGTATCGCTATTTTAACGTCTTGATTATAATATAAAATTCTCAATTTCTAATTATTCCCTTTTTAAATCCAATTTCAAATGTTGACAATCTTCGTTGTTGTTTAAATAAAATTTACATTAACTTCCGATATCATTTTCAATCATATTAAATTCAGAATTCAATTATTCAAATAATTTCAAATATTAAATTTAAACAATTTAATTGTTCAATATACAACAAATTTCAATATTAGATTTTAAATAAATTTTAGTTATCAATCAGTTACTTTATTTACCTCTAATGAATTCGACATTTATTATTCAATTCAACTATTGATTGTGAACACATTCAATACATACCATTTCCTTTCAATACTTGTTATTACTTAAATCTTAAAAATTTGTTTATTTAAAATTTTATTCAAGTTCATATCCAAGCCATATTAATAATCATTAAAATCTTTATTTTTAATCCTTTTTATTTATCAATTACACTAAATTTAATAATTTAAAGTAGCTAAAAATATGAGTCGTTACACACTGAAATGCTCAGGCTGACCCGAGCGTAATTAAAAGAAAAAACACTCAAGTTATAACTAAAAATTCTTATGTAAGTTAAATCAACAACAAGTAGATATAAGTGTAATAGCTTCTGAGATGTTAATGAGATTTACATCTCCTATCCAGTATATAACGTGTGTGCAATAACTTAAGAGATATTACGGGATTTTCCATCTCCTAAGGATCCGTCAAACTATCTATATGTAGTAAGATACGCTATATATGTAGTGTCTATCAGTAATGTAAAGTATTAAAATAGCATTAAGGCTTTACATTGATCCTCCTTAACACACTTTTAAGCATTGTTCTACAGTTTGCCTTTAACATAACCAGTAACGTCGGTAGCCAGGGAGGCGCCATGATAAGACAACACTAAAACAAAGTCGTAGTGGTTGCGTATAAGGATAAAAGTATGACAAGGCACGTGAGGCAATGCCCAAGGTAGTATTTTACCTGTTTACCCTTTCTGGCTGGTGGTAACGCATTGTAGCTACGACCGCCCACCGAGTCCACCACCATCAAAATCAAATCAAGGTGCACCGATCAAGTCTAAAATCAATATAATAATATGAATGGGTGATGGCCCCTAAAGGTTGCGAACCCCTTGGCCAGACATAGGCTCCTGTTTTAGTCATTTCCAATTGACACAAGTGTCCGGGTCATCCATCATCATTCTCTTTCTTCAAATCTAGGAAATGTCGCCAATTCAACCATTTCAATCTGCATAACATCCACTGCGTACACAGTTGTTAAAGTGGTTCTGGTAGAATGGCGGAGAGTATAACATTCATCCGGCCCCGGTCTCTTTAACAACCAATCGTCCATTCTACACACCAGTCGGTTCTTTTAAATTTTAAGAACAAGTCATATTTCATATCAAAATATCAAATTCACTTCGAAAATCATTCATTTCAAAATCATCATATTTACTTCATACGCCATTTTCATTTGAAATATCATTCAAAATTCCAACTTTGCATAGTTTGGATTTTTAGACAATAGTTTGAATAGTTTAAATAGGTTAAATAGTTTAAAATAGTTTGAATAGTTTAAAGATTTAAAGATGTTTGATATAAAATTGTTGAGTTTTAAAAATGGTTTATATAGTAAAATAGTTTGGAAAAATCAAGAAATATGAATGTTTTAAAAGATAGATTTTAAATAATTTATATTAAAATAGTTTATTTGAAAATAGTGTCAAATCAAACTGTTTCTCTCCATTTCAACAAATCTGGATCCATGTCCAAATTTCAAATCAACAAAACTCAATTTCCAATCTTTCAAACCAATTGACTCAATTTTCATTTAGTTACAAATCAACCTGATTTCAATTTCAATTCGAATTAACTTCAACTTTCGAAAGTTTATTTTTAACTTCAAATTCGTTTCAAAAAATAAAATCAATGATTTAAATTTCAATTCAATTCTTATTTTAAATCATTTCAGTTCATATCGATTTCAAGTCCAATGTCAAATTTACCGATTTAAATCACTTATATCAAATTAAACTTCATCGTTCAATTTAAGGTTCAAACTTTAAAATAATTCAATTTCAAAATTAAAGTCATATGTCGATTATAACTTCACCATTTAAATTCACTTCTTTTAAAACAATTTATTTTACCCAATTTCGATTTCAACATTTCAAAGCTTAAATCGAAAGTAATTCAATTCATATAGATCCACAATTTATTTCCTTTAAAACAATATCATTAACCAAAATCCAAATTCAATATTTTAAAACCATTTAATTTAACCAATTTGATGTCCGTATATAATTTTCTACCCTATGGCCAAGTGATCAGTTATTTCAATTTTAATTACATGGATGGATTTGTATCATTTCAATCCAAATTAAAGTCTCATAGGTATATATCATTTCAACCTATTTCTTAATTTATTCGAAATAATTCAAATAATAGTTTTTATGTTGTCACTTAATATACATGGTGATAACAGAGATATATAAAATAAATAAACATCCAATCATCCAAAATATCAACAAATAGACATCCATCACAATCAACATCCAAATCAGCCAATAAAACACAACAATTAACTAGTTATCAATATTGAGTATTTAATTAGCAATTCAATTTAAAATTCAAATTTAACTGTCAATTTAAATTCTTATCAGTTCAAACCAAATGTTTATTTAAATGTCAGCTAAATTACCAAACAACAGTCAATAAAAATAAATAACTTCATGATTTAATTTAACTAACATCAGAATCATGTTAGTATTTGTGAGCGGGTTTAATCACTCAACTTTGATTTATAGCCCATTAAAAATCCAATGAAAGCCCAAAATTCTAGCAGTCTCCAAATTCTACGAAACCAGTTTCATATCATCCAAAATTTCAATACAAACCCAACGGAAGAAACCACGTCCAAATCTGAGTCCGTATGCAAAAGTTATGAAGGTTAAAAGTTTGAATTTTAAAATTAAATTAAAAAAATGGGCAAATACGTAAATCATCACCTTCCTCAAACTCGCGTACGAACAGAGATCAAACCCTACAAGCCTAGAGCCGCCACCTTGCTCTGCCTGCTGCCGCACCTAGATGCGCCACCACCAAGATCCACCACCACCATCGTCATCCCAAAATGAAAGTAGGTCATCCCATATATCGAAATATATGTTTTGAAACGACCCGCTTTTTTGGACGTTTTAAGCAGACACACTTGTCAACTCAAACCATACAGAAGGGCGGATTGTTATTGGGGTAAATAAGAAAAAGAGAAAGAAATAAAACAAATATAGAATCTCGCAGCGGAATGACAAAATATAATAATCAAATAACAGTTCATGAAGCTGTTTACAAAACATTTGATTATATTTATACAACACAGAATCAGAGTTACACATATCATAGATAAATAAATAAATAAATAACAATGCAGCGGAACAGTATGATGCAGTGGAATAATGTAGTAAATAATAATACAATCTTCGTCTTCATCCTCCAGAAACAAGTCTTCAAATCCTGAAATGCTCAGGCTGACCCGAGCGAATTGAAAAGACAAAACACTCGAGTCAGAACTAAAAGAGCTTATATAAGTAAAATCAACGGTAAATAAATATGAGTGTAAACGGCGTCGAAGATGTTTACGGGTTTTGACATCTCCTATCCAGTGTCTAACGTGCGTGCAGTAACTTAAGAGATGTTCGGGATTCACATCTCCTAAGGATCTGTTAAACTATCTACTATGTAGTACAATACGCTATTATAATATGTCTACAGTAATATAAACAATTAAAATAGCGTTAAGGCTTTACATTTTCCACCTTAACACATTTTTATTTCCCATAGTCTATACAGTACCATAATCTCCCCTGTACTGGGCGTCGTTAGAGGGCACTCCATAGGTATGGTACAAAACAAACTCGTATAAGGCGCGCTAGGGTAGGTGACATGGCACAACTAGGAAATGCCAGGGTAGATATACCAATTACACTTCCAAAATGGTGGTAACGCATAGCAGCTACTACCGCCTACCTCGGAAAATACTCCCAAATCAAAAATCGAGGGGTGGCCACCAAATAAATCGCAAAGTCAGAATATAGTATCGAAGGAAATGTGCCCGATCGGAGGAATGACCTCACTTAGCCCGTCAATTGCTCCTGTTTTAGCCACCTTAAGCTAACTCATGGGAGTCAGGTCCACGTATATACCTTATCGGATCATCGCCACCATCCTACTTCATTCTTGAATCTCCACCGCGTAAACAGTTGTCAAAGTGGTTTTCGGTATTGGCAGAGAGTATGACAATATCCGATCCCGGTCTCTTTAACAACCAATCGCTTATTACACACCGGATGGTTCTTTTACATTTCCAAAACCATTTCATAATTGATATCAAAATATCATATTCAGTTCAAATCATATCATTTTCGAAATCATTACTTACTTTCGAAATTATATCACATTGAAATCACAGTTCAAAATTATATTTCCTTTCAAAAGTCATATTTCCAAAATAGGTTAAACTCTCATTTCAATATCATATTAAACCAAATATGTTATTTAAATCCCAACTTAGGTTATAACATCATTAACCATATTCATTTAAAAAATCGAGAATTTGAATATAAACCCATCCATTTTACTTAGTTTAGAACTTAGAAGAAAATAGTTTTAAATAGTTATAATTAGTTAATAAAGATTTAAAATAGATTAAATATAATTAAAATAGATTAAATAGCTTTAAAATAGATTAATTAGATTTAAAATAAGTTAAAACAGGTTAATTAGTTTAAATAAATTAAATGGTTTAAAATAGGTTAAAATGATTTAATAAAATTAATACATGTTAAAATAGTTTAATACTTTGAAATCTTAATAATTAGAAATTTTGAAATAATATATTTTTAAAACAGTTTATATTAAAACATAAATTTGGAATTAATATCAAATTAAACTATTCATTTCATTTCAACACATTTGGACCATTTTCAATTTCCGAGTCAACAAACCAAATTCCAAATCTTTCAATTTAACGTTTCAATAAACTATTGAATTTCATATCGTTTCAATCTATGTTCAAATATCAATTCGGATTACTCCAATTTCAAAATATTTCAAAGTATTTTCAAACAACTTCAATAACTTAATTTCGATAGAATTTCATTTAAACTTAAAGGTTTAACTTTAAACTTCCAATTTAATTTCTTAAAGCAATTCCTTTTAAACCAAATCACATCTCAACACAAAACTTGATTTTCCAATAATACTTCAATTTACATAAATCAAATTTTATTTCAAAATATCATTTAATTAAATTCAAAAATTAAGGATTTTAAAATCATTTAATTTAACCAATCCGGTGTCCGTATATAATTCTCTACCCTAGGGTCAGGTGATACGGATATTTATCATTTCAATCCGCAATTTAAAATGTTACGGTTATAAGTATCATTTCAAACCGCAATCCCGAATTAATAATAAAATCCATAAAATCGCTCGATTCTATCATTTCAACCCATAACGAATTTTTCCTTAATCTATTGATCATTCGGGTATGTATCATTTCAACCCATAGTGAACTTGCAGTTTATAACGATATAAAATAAAACATCCATTCATCCAATATCAACAATCAACATCCATTACAAAAATCATCCAAATCAATCAATATATAATAATATAGAACTGATAATCAATAATAGGTTTTTAACTGGCAATTTATATTCAATAATAAATTAAATAACGATTTAATTCAAATAAATTCAAATTAACTGAGATGACGATTTAAAATATACCAAACAGTCATAAATAAATTTCTAATCACATCATAAATTTAATTTAACATACATAAGAAATTTTATAAGTTGTGAGTGGGTTAAAACACTCATCTTTGAATTTAAATTGAATTTAAATTCGAAATAAGCCCAAATTTGAACAGTCTCAGAATTCGTCCAAACTAGCGCCAAAATGTCCGAAATTTCGATACGATCCCAGCAGATCGAACCTGTAACGACCCTGAATTTCCGACCAAATTTAAAATTTTAAAATCCAACGTTTTAATATAAAATTTTGAAATTTCTAGACGATCTCAATTAACCCCAAACTTTGTTTATAAAATTCGCCTAGTTGGTTATTGATAGTGGTAAAATTCCGTTGTAAAATGTCATTGAAAATTTCGTTCGCGTTTTATTGTATATCAGTTCATTTTAAAGCGTGAAAATTTTTATCTTCCGAACCCGAATATTTTTACATAGAAAAATTCTAAACCATCTTTTGAGCAAGACGTCATTTTTCGTTTTTCAAAATTTGGACTTCTTTAGCTCCGTCGATCTTATTTTTTTGGCGTTTTCCTGCATTTTTCCGATAATATAAAATTCGAAATTTTATAATAAAATCGTACCACCATTATCTGTGCACCGTTAGTAGCGCCTCGTCGCGCTGATCAAAATGGTATATTTATTCAGACAAATCGGAGTCAGACATAAAAAATGGTCGCGCTAATTTAACGGTTCCGAACGGACCGGTTAAATAAAACCTCAGCCCAAATTTGTAACCCGTATCCATTCAAATTTGTAAATAAACTTTTGAGATGATGGGTGAATTCAATGAAGCGGTTGGTAGCTAACATAATGGCATAGGAAATTGTAAAATTTTTTGGAAAGTGAACAGCGATTCGTCTTTCAAAGGGCATTTATGGTTGTTTGGTTCCCTAAAATATTAAAAAGAATGTACTCGTTGCTGTCCACCCACTAATTTTTCAAAAAGAGGTAAACTTCTTCTTCTCCAGATTATCACTCTTCTCTCTTTATATTTTTTTTCTCTACAAAATATGAACCAACCTCTTTCCCTACCTCCTTGCGCACACATACCCTGACCTCGCGCACGCCACCCCGGCTACCATCCAGTCACCGAACCCTCCCAGACCGAAGCCCCTCCAGCAGCTCCACTTTCCCCTGACCGCACCAACCACCGGTCACCACCACGTCCCTTCGCACCACCCACTGGTCACCACCGCCTCCCTTCCGCACCTACCAGCCACCGCCTCCCTTTCCGCACCACCCTTCCAGCACCGACACACGCCCATCATCCCACTGACCTATCCAGACCAACTGCAACTGTCCACCACCCCACGCCAGTCACCGCCCCAGTCCCGAACACCCTCCCAGTCCACGCCCTGCCACCATTAGCCTTGGCCTCCTCTTTCTCCAGCCGTGCCTGGCCAAGTGCGTGTGCATGTATTGTAAGTGTGTGCATGCATGTGTGTTGGTGTGGTGTTGAGTTGTGAGGTGGCGTGCATTCCAGTGAGTTGCATGTAAACGGTGCGTGCATGGGGGGTAACACATGCGTGTGTTGAAGGAACGTGCCATTAAAGTAAAGTGCAGTCTAGAAAAAAAAAGAGAGAGAATGGGTGCGTGAGGTATAAAACTGCTGAAGGAAAGTGGGAGTTGATGAAGCGTACAGTGGCGTTGGAAAAGGAATACTATTTGGTCTCTGAGTAGTCGCGTCCTTAAAAAAAAAAGAGGACAACTGAGATTAGCATTAGATATTGCAGTAGAATATTTCACCAATATCTATTTTGGTTGCCAAAATAGTAATCCAGTTTCCTTTGCTTGTGTTGCAACAACCGACTGAACTTCTTTCGCAGCATCATTTTTCAGCTTCGTTCTTTTTCTCCGTCTTCGGTAAGCGCATTTATATAAATTTATAAATTTTATATATGACGTTCATTGAATTAATATCGTCTCTATTATCGATAATTGCAGTGTTCGTTGTTCGTGTTTTACCGACTTCTTTCGTGCTTCTTCTTGTTTTGGGTCAATTTCTCTATCCACGAAAGGTGAATTAATTTTCACGACTATGTTCTTATACAAGTTTGGATTGATAAATGATTGCTATGTTGAATTGGATGTTAATTGTTATTGTTAAGTGATATAAAATTTGAAATTAAAAATCGAGATAAGATAGTTAAAATTTTAAATAGATTAGATATATATCGAATTTTGATTTGTTAACCTTGACCCTCTCATATGTTGAATATTTATTAGAATTATAAACCCTTGAATTGTTAAGTTAATTGACACGTAGAATTTGATAAATTTCACTTTGGACCCTTGAACGTATATTGAATTTACTATTATAGTATTAAATTGAAATTGAACGACAAGTGAAAACCGTAATGTAATAATCTTTAATCTACTTGAAATGATAGGGTAGATTCTAGGAATAATTATATTAATTTGCATAAATAACAAATGCAAATTAATACGATTATTTCGGGATTATCTAAATTGTCGAATTGTTGTGAATGGATGCTATTTCTTGTTTATTTACTTTGACACCATCCCAGCTATCACACTGCAAGTTCCCTTTGTATGCTTTGATTTTTAAATTGAAATGGAATCGGGTTGAAATGATAAATACCCAAATAAACTTGACTTAGGATAGAAAATTAAATTAAACCCGATTGGTCAATGTTTTGATTTAAAATTAAAATAAAGTTTTATTTAACTAATAATATGGTTTTGAATAAAATTTGGAATTTAAATTCGAATGAATGGAAAATGTGAATATTTGTAATTGAGACAAATATTAACGAAGTAATTGACGAAGAACATTGTTTAAATTTAAATTGATTAATAATGGAGTTTTGGAATTGTTAAAATTTAAGTTTTGAAATTTGTAATAATTAAGTTTTGAAATTTGTAATAATTAAGTTTTGGAAATTATTAATAATTAAGTTGAAATTAGAAATAATTAAGTTTTGAAATTGTTAAAAAATTAAGTAATGATTAAGATTTGAAATTATTTGATAATTGAATAAGATTGAATTATTTAATGGTTAAACTAAATCGAATATTTTATTTAAGTGAAATTGAATTTTGAACAAGTGTAACTAAATAAATAATAAGTGAAATGGATTTCTTTAATAAGAAATAGAATGTGTTTTGTTAACAAATGAAAGACTTGTAATTTAAAGATTTGGATTCGACAAATTTAATTTAAATAAATTTGTAAAGTTGATATAACAAGTTAAACTCAAGTAAGTAATGTAATGAATTGGAATTTTAATTGAAATTGTTTTAATGATAAATTAATTGAATGAATATCGAATGGAATCGATAATTGAGTTTAAATCGATTTGAACGTTACTTAAGTTAAATGATTTAGAAATGAACTTATATACGAAATGCAATGAATATTTGAATCGTTTAAAATTGAAACTTTGAAATTGAATTATAGAAATATTAAAATGAAATTGGGAAGTTATGAGATGTAATTTTGGAAATTGATTAGAAAGACTAACGAATTGTCGATTTACGAATTTTAATTGAAATTGAAATTGATTTGGTTTTGAAATATATTAACGACCAATCAGTGTTATAATTACGAAGGTTATTAAAGGAACCAGAATCGGTTAGGGACATACTCACTGTCTAAACCAAAAACCACTTTAATAACTACGCGCGGAGTGTGATCCAGAATGAAGTGGTTGGATTGACGAACGCGATGACTGAAGAAAGTGAACGATAATGGATAGCCTTGACACTTGTGTCAAATTGGAAATGACTAAAACAGGAGCCGTGCCGGGCCAAATGGGGGTTAACTACCTCGAGCGAACACACTTCTTCGTAAAACTATTCATTTACTTTGTGATTGATTGGTGCGCATCCTTGATTAGGAGTGTTGTTTCATGATGTTGCGATCGCTGCGGCGATGCGTTCTCACCAGTCCGGATCAGGCAAACGGTAGTGTCACTACCTTGGGTATTGCCTCATGTGCCTTGTCATACTTGTATTCCCATATACGCGACCACTACGAATTTGTTTTGTATTATACCTATGGAGTAATCCCTGATAGCCCACTAGTTTACGGTGGAGTTTACAGTGTTGTATAGTATATGATGCTTATATAAAATGTGTTAAGGGGAATAATGGTGACGCCTTAACACTATCTTGATATTTTACTTTACTGTTAGACATTATCTATTATCGTACACTACTATGTATAGATAGTTTATCGGATCCTGAAAGATGTTTATTCCATTCATCTTTGAGTTATTGTTATTTCAAATTTTTAACCATATTATCTGTATAAGAATATATGTCCTGATTCGAGTGTTTGTTTGTGCATATGCTCAGATCAGACTGAAGATTGTTGTTGCTGCTTACTTGGAGCTGAAGACCGAAGACTATCACTATCTTATCTTATCAGTATTGTTCTTTCTATTTGAACTATTTGACATCTATGTTGTTCTATTTCTTTTATTTGAGACATTGTTGTATTTATGGGTAGCTTCATGAACTACTCTATGACTATGTTGTAATTCCACTGCACTATTCTGTTATGTTATATTTTCTGTGACTCTGTGATGATTCTTATTTATATGCATATACTCCATTAATGATTCGTGTTTTGTACTATTTAAGTTTACATGTGTGGATTATTGTCAATTTAAATGGTCCAAATATACGGGTTGTTACAGTTGGTATCAGAGCTTTGGTTCCTGATTACCTTAGCCTGTGGAGTTTAAAGCCCATTAGAGATAGGGTAAACATACCCTAGAATGAGGAGAATCATCTCAGAATCCACATCCTTTGATTCATCTTTCTTATTGAATTCGTTGAATAGAATTTCCTTAAGTTCTATAAATTCCTATCTTTGATTCTAAATCACTTTTGGTATTCCAGGATGGCTACCAGAAGAAATGTTCGAGGCAGGGGTGGAAATGCTCCTGGTCCACATGCTCCAGCTCCCGCAGTCCGATTCTCCACTCTTAGCAAGGAGTATACTCAGCTTGGAGGAGTCAAATTTACTGGCTCCAAGAGTATTATCGAAGCACAACAATGGCTAAAGAGTTTGGAAAGGATTTTTACTAGCTTGGAGATCACAGATGCTCAGAAGTGTAAGTTGGCCACTTGGAAGCTTCTGGATGCTGCACAAGATTGGTGGGAGTCAGTCACTTCTCGAACTGATGAGGAAACCATCACTTGGGCCCAGTTTAGGTAGTAATCTATCTAAATTCCAACTAAATAAATTTCTCTCTTATCTCGTCATAATTTTGATTCGTTTCATATCACTTGTAATAGGGATTCCTTTATGGCTCAGTGGATACCAGCTGCTGGGAAGGCCCAACTATATCGATCTTTTATGGATCTCAAGCAAGGCAACATGACCTTCACTGAGTATGAAAGGAAATGCAACGAACTATCTAAGTTCGGACCTGGGTTGATCGACACACCTCTGCTTAAGAATGAGAAGTTCATACATGGCGCACGCCCAGAGTATTACGAGCTCCTCACCGCTCATGTACATGGAACTTTCACTGAGTTGATGGATTTTGCTCTTCGATACGAGGGAAAGCCTAAGGGAACATTTGTCCCCAAAGCTCTAGTTACTCAGACATCGGCTAATCAGTCGGGAAAGCGAAAGCCAAATTTTGAGCAATAGAAGAAGAATTGGCAGCAGAAATCCGGGCTTGGCTATTCTCAGAAGAAGCCTATTGACTTATCCTCCATCACTTGTTTCAAGTGCGACCAGAGGGGTCACTACGCCAACAACTGTCCAACATCTGCCAGTACCGCTGTTCCGCCCCCTCAGATTACCAGGAACAACCTCTGTCACGTATGTCTGCAGCCGGGCCATTTCAAGAAGGATTATCCTATGTATAAAAAGGGAAAGACAGCTGGGGTATTTGCTATGACTTCTTCCACCCGTGATCCACCTACCCCACCTGCTCCTACTGATAACCAAGGTACATTACAGAGTACTTTTATGTTGCATACTTTACTCGTTAAAGTTCTATTTGATACCTGAGCAACACATAGTTTCATATCTATTGATTTGTGCAATAAACTTGGTTTGGAACCCATCCTTGCATCTACTTTATTATGTGTATCAAACCCTATTGGAGGGCCCGCTAACCTTCAAAGGGTTTGCAAATATGTCACTCTTATGCATGGCATTCACCGCTTCACTTGGGATTTCTATGTCCTTGGATTCGAGGCATTCGATATACTATTAGGCATTGATTGGCTACGGAAGTTCGAAGCCAATATCTCATGCAAAGCTCAAACCGTCTCTCTTATAGACGACAAGAGTATACCTTTAGTTATTAAAGGCAAATCACCTCAAGAATATGCTGGGAGTTTTATATTCTCTCTTGACTCCCATCCAAATGAACTACGCTCTACTCCAGTTGTTCAATTCTTTTCTGATGTATTTGGAGAAGTAAATTCTCTACCTCCTCCGCGGGAAATCGAATTCCGCATTGATCTTATTCCTGGTCGCCGACCAGTAGTTCTCCCTCCCCGGAGAATGGCTCCTAAAGAAAAGGCTGAACTGAATGCTCAAATTGAAGATTTATTCGCTAAAGGCTTGATTCGACGAAGTCATTCAGAATGGGGTGCTGCAGTAGTATTCGTCACAAAATCGGATGGTTCTCTCAGAATGTGTGTGGACTATAGAGAGCTAAACAAGCTCATGCACAAGAACAGATATCCGATGCCCCACATCAACGATCTATTTGACCAGCTCCATGGAGCTAAAGTATTCTCTCAACTCGATCTGGCTACTGGCTTTCACCAACTCAGAATTGCTGAGGATAGTATTCCTAAAACAGCATTCCGCACTGAAAATGGTTTCTTTGAATGGCTGGTTATGCCGTTCGGTCTTACTAATGCTCCAGCTTATTTCGTCGACTTAATGAATAAAGTTTTCCGGGATGTTCTTAACAAGTTCGTTCTTGTTTTCATCGATGATATTCTCGTCTTCTCAAAAGATGAGAAAGAGCATAGGTCACATTTGGCTTTTGTTCTCGAAACTCTTCGCAGTCATCAGCTTAAAGCCAAGTTTTCGAAATGCCACTTTTGGAAAGATGAAGTTCGGTTTCTTGGCCATATTGTTTCAGAGAATGGGATTTCGGTCGATCCAGCTAAGATTGCCGTAATCAATGTAAGTTCTATTCTTACTTGTCAATTCTATCAAAAACAACTTATCAATATCTTAATTCGAATCTTTGGAATTTGCAGGATTGGGAGACCCCCAAAACTCCCACAGATATCCGTAGTTTCTTGGGTTTGGCCGGCTATTATCGTAGATTTATAGAAAACTTTGCTCGTATTGCCGCACCACTTACCGCACTGACCAGAAAGAATGTGAAATTTATTTGGAGTGAAAAGTGTGAAGCAGCTTTCAAGGAGATGAAGTGAAAGTTGACCTCTGCCCCAGTTCTTACAGTTATTGACGGTAGAGAAGGATTGACCGTCTATACTGATGCCTGCCGTGATGGATTAGGAGCAGTTTTAATGCAGAAAGGAAAGGTTATTGCTTATGCTGGTCGTCGGTTAAAGACCCATGAAGCAAATTATGCAACACACGATTTAGAGCTTCTTGCGGTTGTATTTGCTCTTAAGCTATGGAGGCACTATCTTTTGGGAACAAAATTCGAGTTATTCACTGACCATAATTCATTGAGATATATCTTCTCACAAAAGGATTTGAATCAGAGACAAGTTCGATGGCTCGAATTTCTAGCTGCATATGATCTTGATATTAGTTACACCCTAGGAAAAGCAAACGTCGCAGCCGATGCTTTGATCAGAAACCAAGCTATGGTATGTTGTAATCTTGTTGAAGGAATGTTATTCCAGCTTTCCATCTCCCCAGCTCTTATGGATCGTATTATAGCCAAGCAATATGAGGACACTTTGCTTTATCGCATCAAAGATACAGTTCTTGGCAGAGTTGAAAATGTTGATAATAAATTGGGAGCACATGTTGATAGTAATGGAGTCTTGAGAATTGATAATCGCATGTGTGTCCCTAATGTTGATGGTCTCGGACAGGAAGTGTTGAGAGAAAACCATCAATCTTCACTTTCATTTCATCTCGGTGTCACAAAACTGTACCAAATTATGAAGAAGTTATATTGGTGGAGTGGGATGAAGCGCGATATTTCTACTTATGTTAGTAGGTGCACAACTTGCCAACAAGTTAAAGCTGATCACAGAAAGACAGCAGGATTGCTCCAACCTCTAGAGATTCTAGGTTGGAAATGGGAGCAGATTTCTATGGACTTTATTAATGGGCTGCCAAGGACTAGAAAAGGTAACAAAAGCATTTGGGTGATTGTCGATAGACTGACGAAATCCGCACACTTTATTCCAGTCAAGACCACTCGTACAGCTTCTGGTTTGGCCGAGATATATATGAGAGAAGTTGTTAAACTTCATGGTGTACCATCTAGTATTGTATGCGATCGAGATCCTATTTTCACTAGTAAATTCTGGAAAGCATTTCAGGATACTTTGGGCACCAAACTGAATCTGAGCACAACTTATCATCCTCAGACAGATGGCCAAACTGAGAGGGTGAATCAGATCTTAGAAGATCTTCTCCGAGCTTGTATTATTGACTTTGGTGGATCTTGGGAAGACCATCTTCACTTGGTTGAATTCACTTATAATAATAGTTACCAGGTAAAGAAATTGAATTCAAATTTGAATAAGTATATTTGAATTTGAATTAATTATCTTCAATAACCAGGCAAGCATTGGTATGGCACCGTTCGAAGCCTTATATGGGCGGTCGTGCAAATCGCCAACTTGTTGGATTGAGTCTGGAGATCGATTGGTGCTTGGACCAGAAATGATTATGGAAGCTTCTGAAAAAGTTGAAGAAATCAGGAAGAAGATAAAGACGGCACAGGATAGACAAAAGAGCTATGCTGACAAAAGGAGAAGAGATCTCGAATTCAGTATAGGAGACAAAGTATTTCTGAAAGTGTCGCCTTTGAAGAATATTGTTTGATTTGGAAGGAAAGGGAAGCTAGCTCCCAAATTTGTTGGTCCGTTTGAGATTACGGAAAGAGTAGGAACATTGGCCTATAGAGTTGCATTACCAGAGAAGTTCGCCGGTGTGCACAACGTATTCCACGTCTCACATCTTCACAAAGTTGTACACGATCCATCTATGACCATCCCTACTACTCAGTTGGAAGAGGTAGTTATTGAGCCTGACTTGACTATTGAGCGAAAGCCACTTCGGATAGTCGATCGTGAGACAAAGCAACTCAGAAGGAAGTCGGTAAATCTCGTCAAAGTACAGTGGAGTGCGGATGAGCGAGACTGCACATGGCAGACTGAGGATAGTATTTGGGATTCAAACCCCGAATTACTAATTTCAGGTATAATTCAAATTTCTCGAAATCTATCTTGACTTTTCTACTTATTTCATTTCTACTTCACTCGTCTCGTTCCTTTTCGAGGACGAAAAGTTTTGAGTGGGGGAGATTGTAACGACCCTGAATTTCCGATCAAATTTAAAATTTTAAAATCCAACGTTTTAATATAAAATTTTGAAATTTCTAGACGATCTCAATTAACCCCAAACTTTGTTTATAAAATGCGCCTAGTTGGTTATTGATAGTGGTAAAATTCCGTCGTAAAATGTCATTGAAAATTTCGTTCGCGTTTTATTGTATATCAGTTCATTTTAAAGCGCGAAAAATTTTATCTTCCGAACTCGAATATTTTTACATAGAAAAATTCTAAATCATCTTTTGAGCAAGACGTCATTTTTCGTTTTTCAAAATTCGGACTTCTTTAGCTCCGTCGATCTTATTTTTTTGCGTTTTCCTGCATTTTTCCGATAATATAAAATTCGAAATTTTATAATAAAATCGTACCACCATTATTTGTGCACCGTTAGTAGCGCCTCGTCGCGCTGATCAAAACGGTATATTTATTCGGACAAATCGGAGTCAGACGTAAAAAATGGTCGCGCTAATTTAACGGTTCCGAACGGACCGGTTAAATAAAACCTCAGCCCAAATTTGTAACCCGTATCCATTCAAATTTGAAAATAAACTTTTGAGCTGATGGGTGAATTCAATGAAGCGGTTGGTAGCTAACATAATGGCATAGGAAATTGTAAAATTTTTTGGAAAGTAAACAGCGATTCGTCTTTCAAAGGGCATTTACGGTTGTTTGGTTCCCTAAAATATTAAAAAGAATGTACTCGTTGCTGACCACCCACTCATTTTGCAAAAAAAGGTAAACTTCTTCTTCTCTAGATTATCACTCTTCTCTCTTTCTATTTTTTTTTCTCTGCAAAATATGAACCAGCCTCTTTCCCTACCTCCTTGCGCACACATACCCTGACCTCGCGCACGCCACTCCGGCTACCATCCAGTCACCGAACCCTCCCAGACCGAAGCCCCTCCAGCAGCTCCACTTTCCCCTGACCGCACCAACCACCGGTCACCACCACGACCCTTCGCACCACCAACAGGTCACCACCGCCTCCCTTCCGCACCTACCAGCCACCGCCTCCCTTTCCGCACCACCCTTCCAGCATCGACACACGCCCATCATCCAACTGACCTACCCAGACCACCCGCAACTGTCCACCACCCCACGCCAGTCACCGCCCCAGTCCCGAACACCCTCCCAGTCCATGCCCTGCCTCCATTAGCCTTGGCCTCCTCTTTCCCCAGCCGTGCCTGGCCAAGTGCGTGTGCATGTATTGTAAGTGTGTGCATGCATGTGTGTTGGTGTGGTGTTGAGTTGTGAGGTGGCGTGCATTCCAGTGAATTGCATGTAAACAGTGCGTGCATGGGGGGTAACACATGCGTGTGTTGAAGGAACGTGCCATTAAAGTAAAGTGCAGTCTAGAAAAAAGAAAAGAAAAGGAGAATGGGTGCGTGAGGTATAAAACTGCTGAAGGAAAGTGGGAGTTGATGAAGCGTACAGTGGCGTTGGAAAAGGAATACTATTTGGTCTCTGAGTAGTCGCGTCCTTAAAAAAAAAAGAGGACAACTGAGATTAGCATTAGATATTGCAGTAGAATATTTCACCAATATCTATTTTGGTTGCCAAAATAGTAATCCAGTTTCCTTTGCTTGTGTTGCAGCAACCGACTGAACTTCTTTCGCAGCATCATTTTTCAGCTTCGTTCTTTTTCTCCGTCTTCGGTAAGCGCATTTATATAAATATATAAATTTTATATATGACGTTCATTGAATTAATATCGTCTCTTTTATCGATATTTGTAGTGTTCGTTGTTCGTGTTGTACCGACTTCTTTCGTGCTTCTTCTTGTTTTGGGTCAATTTCTCTATACACGAAAGGTGAATTAATTTTCACGACTATTTGCTTATACAAGTTTGGATTGATAAATGATTGCTATGTTGAATTGGATGTTAATTGTTATTGTTAAGTGATATAAAATTTGAAATCAAAAATCAAGATAGGATAGTTAAAATTTTAAATAGATTAGATATATATCGAATTTTGATTTGTTAACCTTGACCCTCTCATATGTTGAATATTTATTAGAAGTTAAACCCTTGAATTGTTAAGTTAATTGACACGTAGAATTTGATAAATATCACTTTGGACCCTTGAACGTATATTGAATTTACTGTTGTAGTATTAAATTGAAATTGAACGACAAGTGAAAACCGTAATGCAATAATCTTTAATCTACTTGAAATGATAGGGTAGATTCTAGGAATAATTATATTAATTTGCATAAATAACAAATGCAAATTAATACGATTATTTCGGGATTATCTAAATTATCGAATTGTTGTAAATGGATGCTATTGCTTGTTTATTTACTTTGACACCATCCCAGCTATCACACTGCAAGTTCCCTTTGTATGCTTTGATTTTTAAATTGAAATGGAATCAGGTTGAAATGATAAATACCCAAATAAACTTGACTTAGGATAGAAAATTAAATTAAACCCGATTGGTCAATGTTTTGATTTAAAATTAAAATAAAGTTTTATTTAACTAATAATATGGTTTTGAATAAAATTTGGAATTTAAATTCGAATGAATGGAAAATGTGAATATTTGTAATTGAGACAAATATTAACGGAGTAATTGACGAAGAACATTGTTTAAATTTAAATTGATTAATAATGGAGTTTTGGAATTGTTAAAATTTAAGTTTTGAAATTTGTAATAATTAAGTTTTGAAATTTGTAATAATTAAGTTTTGGAAATTATTAATAATTAAGTTGAAATTAGAAATAATTAAGTTTTGAAATTGTTAAAAAAATAAGTAATGATTAAGATTTGAAATTATTTGATAATTGAATAAGATTGAATTATTTAATGGTTAAACTAAATAGAATATTTTATTTAAGTGAAATTGAATTTTGAACAAGTGTAACTAAGTAAATAATAAGTGAAATGGATTTCTTTAATAAGAAATAGAATG
The DNA here is from genome assembly GCA_030737815.1 of Allium fistulosum. Classification (NCBI taxonomy): domain Eukaryota; kingdom Viridiplantae; phylum Streptophyta; class Magnoliopsida; order Asparagales; family Amaryllidaceae; genus Allium; species Allium fistulosum. The sequence goes on along the minus strand of CM060901.1, from coordinate 1,540,346,196 downwards.
TGTTTTGTTAACAAATGAAAGACTTGTAATTTAAAGATTTGGATTCGTCAAATTTAATTTATATAAATTTGTAAAGTTGATATAACAAGTTGAACTCAAGTAAGTAATGTAATGAATTGGAAATTTAATTGAAATTGTTTTAATGATAAATTAATTGAATGAATATCGAATGGAATCGATAATTGAGTTTAAATCGATTTGAACGTTAATTAAGTTAAATGATTTTGAAATGAACTTATATACGAAATGCAATGAATATTTGAATCGTTTAAAATTGAAACTTTGAAATTGAATTATAGAAATATTAAAATGAAATTGGGAAGTTATGAGATGTAATTTTGGAAATTGATTAGAAAGACTAACGAATTGTCGATTTACGAATTTTAATTGAAATTGAAATTGATTTGGTTTTGAAATATATTAACGACCAATCGGTGTTATAATTACGAAGGTTATTAAAGGAACCGGAATCGGTTAGGGACATACTCACTGTCTAAACCGAAAACCACTTTAATAACTACGCGCGGAGTGTGATCCAGAATGAAGTGGTTGGATTGACGAACGCGATGACTGAAGAAAGTGAACGATAATGGATAGCCTTGACACTTGTGTCAAATTGGAAATGACTAAAACAGGAGCCGTGCCGGGCCAAATGGGGGTTAGCTACCTCGAGCGAACACACTTCTTCGTAAAACTATTCATTTACTTTGTGATTGATTGATGCGCACCCTTGATTGGGAGTGTTGTTTCGCGGTGTTGCGATCGCTGCGGCGATGCGTTCTCACCAGTCCGGATCAGGCAAACGGTAGTGTCACTACCTTGGGTATTGCCTCATGTGCCTTGTCATACTTGTATTCCCATATACGCGACCACTACGAATTTGTTTTGTATTATAACTATGGAGTACTCCCTGATAGCCCACTAGTTTACGGTGGAGTTTACAGTGCTGTATAGTATATGATGCTTATATAAAATGTGTTAAGGGGAATAATGGTGACGCCTTAACACTATCTTGATATTTTACTTTACTGTTAGACATTATCTATTATCGTACACTACTATGTATAGATAGTTTATCGGATCCTGAAAGATGTTTATTCCATTCATCTTTGAGTTATTGTTATTTCAAATTTGTAACCATATTATCTGTATAAGAATATATGTCCTGATTCGAGTGTTTGTTTGTGCATAGCTCGGATCAGACTGAAGATTGCTGTTGCTGCTTACTTGGAGCTGAAGACCGAAGACTATCACTATCTTATCTTATCAGTATTGTTCTTTCTATTTGGACTGTTTGACATCTATGTTGTTCTATTTCTTTTATTTGAGACATTGTTGTATTTATGGGTAGCTTCATGAACTACTCTATGACTATGTTGTAATTCCGCTGCACTATTCTGTTATGTTATATTTTCTATGATTCTGTGATGATTCATATTTATATGCATATACTCCATTAATGATTCGTGTTTTGTACTATTTAAGTTGACATGTGTGGATTATTGTCAATTTAAATGGTCCAAATATACGGGTTGTTACAGAACCGCGCGTAAATCAGACCTCCTACGTAAAAATTATGCTAGTTAGAACATCAACGATTTAAAAATAAGAAAAATAGAAGAAAGAAAGAAAAAAATAAAATAAACAAATATCGTACATGTCATTATCGTTGCTCACAGCATGCCTAGCCGCTTTGACCCAGTAACGCACGCGATCCTCATCCCACGCCATCTATGGCTACGCATCCACCCATTCAAACCGCCGTGCTCCCCGTATCTCGCTACGACACTGCTACGCCCAGATCGAGGCACAAGGTCAGCAGCCGCCACCAATTCACGTAATCCCTGATTGAATTTTCAAAGCAAATCCAACCGTTGATTCGAAAAACCAACCACCTAGATGAACTCCGCTTAACACTCTCTACAACCCAGCGCCCTCCGGTCGACGATCGGTCGAAGTTGATCGACGATCAATGGATGGCCGAGAATCTTTCCTCGAATTTCGGACATACAGAGATCCAAATCGGAAAACAGACTACAGAATTGACTTGCATCCGTCGAGAGCTTCAAATCGATATATGATATGATATAGTTTGAGGAGTTTGAAATTTTCGATTTGATTTTCGATTTGAAATTGCAATTGGGAATTAGGGTTTGTCTGCCATTGGAAAGAGAGGAACAAATGAAATTGTACATACAGACAAACTGAGTTGAGGAACATTGGGGTTTATAACAGAATATTTATAGATAGCTCAGAATTAGAAATGAATGGACAAGATTGGTTTCCAAGTTGAACGATAAATGACCCGAAAAGCCCGTTTCGACTCCGGAACGAAATAGGTCAACCCATATATCAAAATAGATGCTTTCAAATATTTTAAACTCAATGGAACAGGTTTCAAGTCCTAATTCCATCGTATGAAGAAGTTATGATAAAATCAGCTTATTTCAGATTGATTTCAATTAATTTCAATTTATCTGATTTCTAGGCGTTTCGAGTCCGTACGATCAAACGACAATTCCGATCGTTACGAAACTTGAAATCCTACAATAATTCACTGTTACGGATCCGATGAAACTGGTTTCGTCAAAATCCGAGTCAGTGGCGAAAATGGCTATTTTCACATTGATTAAATAAATTAATAATTAATTAATTAAAATCACATTTTCAGTTTAAATTTTAATAATTTAGAACTTCTATCATTTTTGATTTCTTAATCACTTACAATAATTTAAACAAATTTAGATGTCAATTTAAAGTTGATCATGTAACGACCCTAGATTTTAATTAAATTTAAATTGATAATTAAATAAATTTTTGAATAAAAATTATGTAAAATTATTAAGCAAACATACAAATGAACATCTATGTGATAAAATAAGTAAAGCTTTAAATAAAATAAAGAAATACATTCAAACAAATACAAATACAATATATAGCATAAGTAAGTAAACAAAATAATTAAACAAAGCAAACCAGATAAATTTACATAGTCTAGTGAACTAAGAAATAACATTCAGCTACAATTCGAAAATGTAAAACAAGAAACTTATATTCCTAAGTAATGAGGCTGAAGCAAAGGCAAGTAAATTATGTTATGTACATAAAGTAAAATCAAGTATAGGCAAATGAAAAACAAAGCTATCAGCCGAAGTCAATACAAAGAAAAAAATCATAGACAAGTACATACCAAATTTGAAATAAAAGATATGTGTGTAGACATAAGGACACAAAGCATTTAATGTGAACATCTCTAAGTACACAAAGTAAGATCATTTCAGCCTCCTAAGGAGATAAAAATCTCTGACCAATATTTATGAAATCATGTACAAAAGAAATAAAATATATACATGTACTCTTTCTATATATCACCATCTTCAAGCTTCAACTCAGTTGTTCATTCGAAACTGAGTAAACCAAAAAAAATAAGCATCACGTTTCCAAGCATGGAAAACAAAACAACAAAACCAGATATCAAAGAGAAAAGATTCCAGTTTGCAATATTTTCTCAAGCCTGTTCAAAGTGTTAGAGCAACTATGTTCTTCTTTTGTTCTTCCAGGAAACAGGTGAGCAAACTCCTATTTTTCGAAGCTTAGCCTGTTTGATATCTTGATGCTTGTGAGTAAACATATTCTTTAAAAAGTTTTAAGTTATTTAAAATAGTTCAAACTCCATCTATAAACTGTTTTGCATATACTTCGGTCAGCATATGATTCTAATATGCTCTGTGTTCTTGGAAAGTTGTTACAGATTTCATTTTTTTTGTTCAAACATTCAAATTATTTTGTTTAAAACATTTTGTAAGCTTTGATTCTCAACTAGACCAGTTGTTAAACTTAAAGATAAGATTTTTTAAAGGTTGATTTAAAATCCTCTTTATCAAACATCACTGTAATTTTTTTTTACAGGTTTCAAGTAAAAATTTGATAAAAATAAAATGTTGTAAAATATTAAATCAAGATTAAACTCTGTATCTATACTTGAATCCATGATTTTTAAAACAAAAATGAAGATTTTTAGTTTGGTATTCTCAAAGAAATTTGTATATGAACAAAAAAGGTATTTTTATGAATTTCTGATGATCAAATCATATAAAAATTGAAATTCGTATTGAAGCATGCTTGAACATCGTGGAGCTTGGGAAAATTGTCGAAAAAAATTTCGTATGCATAAATTGATTAGGCGAGATGAATTTAGGGTTTAAGTTCAAGTTTTGCAATGGTCTGCGAAAATGGTGAATTCGTCACCAAGGGTTGATCGAGTTTCATGAAACTCGAGGGGAAGGAAGATATGGATGTTGACGTGACGGTGACGAAGTTCGAGCTGCTTCGATGAACGGAGCGGCGAGGGCGAAGCAAATTTGTTTTGGTGAGGATGGGTTCGAGTTTCGAACTGGAAGCTCGATCTTGTTCTGGGGTTGCTAGTGTTGGAATGATCATTGCTAACGAATGTAGGGTCGATGCGTGACTTGTTAGAGGTGCTGGTGTTCGACAGAACGTTGGCGAAAAACTGTGCACGTGCACGATGGTGAACTGGTGGTAGTGGTGTCAGTTGTAAGGGTTTGGGAAGAAAGACATGCGATGTAACAACCCGCATATTTTACGATTGAATATTTAAATATTTTATTTAGATATAGAATCGTTCGTCGGATTATAGTCCGAAAAACTACTTTTTGCAAACAGTCGAATTGAGACTCGAGACCACTTCCATTGAGTTCAAAATGCCATTTGCGACCTTTTTGAGTATAAACTTCGGTATGTTTGGAGGAAGTCGAATTTTTCTATTTTTTCTATTGGGTTTTGGGTTTTGGTTCAGCCCACTAGCTAACTTAATACCCTAACTCAGTCCCTCTCCTTCCATTCACTCATTTTCACTTCTAAAACTCAAGCTAAAACTGAAAATGGGGGAAAGGAAGAAGAATTAGAAATTCCAAGCCCTAGTTCTTCTTGTAGACTTGAATTCTCGCTCCAAAATCAAAGAGAAGCATTGGTAAGCATCATCTCCTTCTTCTCCAACTCATTCTCTCTTTGATTTCAGAAAATTCCTAAACCTAATTTGGGAAGTGTTTCTCTTTTAAGCTTAGATTCAAGCTTCTTGTGTTGAGATTGAAGTGTGGTTGATCTTCCCTTGTCTTCAAGCTTCTCATTCATTGTTTTTGGGTTCAAAGGTGAGATTTTTATCTCACATCTTAAACTATTTTTATCTTTGATTGTTAGGTATGAATTCCTAACACTTATTCATGTGCTATTGCTTTTGGTTTGGAAAGAATTAGTATTCATTGATAGGGCAAGAAGTGCTGGAAATCAGGCTCCGGCCGACCGAATGCAGGGTCCGGTCGACCGACCTGCTACTTGAGCACTTCCCTGCCTCTGTTTTGGAAGTGCAGGAATTTTGGCTCCGACTGACCGACCAGGAAGTCCGGTCGACCGACCTGCTACCCGAGAATTTCTGCCTCTGGTCCGGTCAACCGACTCAAGGAGTCCGGTTGACCGACCTGCTCCTATTTGCCAATTATGCCTATATTGCCTCCTTTGTTTGAATTTCCAACTTTAATCGATTCGTGTTGTCTCCCTTTTGTTGTTATCATTTATTATCGAATTTAATGACATTTTCTTTGGGAATTATTGGAAATATCCATTTTGATGGATTTGATATCGATTTCTTTGGATTTTATTCACGTCTTCGAATGTGAATCTTTATGATTGATTGTTTCTACTATCACTTCTATGATTTGTCACTTCAAAATATAAAGGTTTTCTATACTAGTAGTAAATATCAAAACCCTTTCATTAAAACGATTTCAACTCTATTTTCAATATCAAAGCTCGTTTCTTAAAACCGTTTTCCAATCTATTAGTATATACAAACCTTTACTTCATTCGTATGAGAAAATATAATTAAACGGCTTAGCAAAACAAGTGGTATGAAACGCTTTCGTTTACTTCGTCGGTTAATTTATGGACTTGTTCGATTGAAACTCTTGCGACAATTTTCTAGTGGAGATCTACAATCTGTTCGTAAATATTTGAGTTAAGCAAGTGGTTATGGGACATGAAGCTAAACTCTTATATTTACTAGCTTAGTGTAATCGACACTTCCTTATGATAATGATGATCATTTTATGGTTTAGACTAGCAATGTGCGATGTCTCTTTGTCCATGTGAAGGACTGTACTTCATTTTATTGAGCTTCGTCTCATTTCTTTGTGGGCTGGCAACCCAAGTACTTTTAATGTGTTTCGATTCATCTGATGTACCGTTTGCACTACATCGATGTCTCGGCCTTCCGATTCATTGGACGTACCGTTTGCACTGCGTCAATGTTCTGAATTGTATTATCTTTCCGATTCATTGGACGTACCATTTGCACTAAGTCAATGTTCAATTCATTGGATGTACCGTTTGCACTGCGTCAATATTCGATTCATCTGATGTACCGTTTGTACTACATCGATGTCTCGGCTTTCCAGTTCATTGGACGTACCGTTTGCACTGCGTCATTGTTCAATTCATTGGACGTACCGTTTGCACTGCGTCAATGTTCGATTCATCTAATGTACCGTTTTTACTACATCGATGTCTCGGCTTTCCGGTTCATTGGACGTACCGTTTGCACTGCGTCAATGTTCCGGCTTTCATGCTCCTGTTTGGGATTGGCCATCCTTTTATTGTGATTTCTGGATTTCTAATTGATGATTTCTGGAATTTATGTTTCACCACCTTTTTCAGTTGGCATTGATATGTATGTCATTTATTGTGGCTTGGTGAATAAAATAAAGAATATGATATTCTTTTTGATGCTATGAGATTCTTGAGATTTTGTATGACTTTCGTGATTCTCTAATGTATACTAGTCGTAGTATGACATTTTCGGTTATCGTACATTTTAATGTCATATCTCTTATTCTATATCACTTTATCTGATATTTATAGCTAGACTGATCCGTTTATTATTTTCTTCTTAAATAATACTCGGGTCAGACTGAGATTTTACAAGTGCTTCCTCTTGACTTCCTATCTGGAACCATCATCTGAGTTTTGGCTAACTACTCTAGTTTAGTAGTTTTTGTTGTATACTTTTGAGATTAGACTCCTTGATGTATACATATTCTATTGTCTTGCACTTGTATCTATTCTTTTTTGTTATTGTGGATCTTATTTGACCACTACTCTGATGTACACTTTCATGTGTTATATTCATATCTATTTCCGCCTTTGTGATATGAATTGTCTGTGACTGGTTTGTGTTATGTTTATTTCTATATTTGTTTCTGAAGTCCATATAGCCATTGTGTAGTAGCTTTGAGTTTGTATCGGTATGTCGGATTTCCTCTTGAGATGAAAAGTTATATTTTTACCTGGCATATCGGTACTCGCACAAAGCAATTATACAGATGGTCGCTCCTCAACAGCCTTATCCTCCGTGCTAGTTGACGGCATTACCCCGTAGTGTCCTTGACTAGCGTGGGTATAGAGGTGGGGCGTCACAGCTTGGTATCAGAGCCAAACTTCAGAACAATGTAGAATAATTTAGTCAAGGTATCCATTCTATCCTTGATGACACTTATTTTGTGATTATCTTATTCGAGTTCTTTTTGATATGGGTTTCATCTCATTATTTTTATATCAAAAGAACTTGTGATTCCTTTTCTTTAAACATTTTTGGGCTTGTTGACTTCTTTGAGGATTGCGAATCCGGTTGGTGGATCCGCAACACTCAATTTGCTTTTTATTGATGTCGAAATTATTTTATGTGATTTTTCTTTTCGAGCCGATTTCTATTTAGGCTTCAGAATTAATTTTTTGAAAGGATTGGCTTAATCATTGTGAAGTCCATATCCTATTTTTCTGAGCGGATTATACATCTTCGACATTTCCTAGCTGTTAAGCAGATTTTTATTTTTTCTTCGTGACTCCGTTTTCAAATTTTTGGTGGCATCATTTCATTCTTTAAGCCCTCATGATGAGGAAGGTGTTATTTCTCTCATCTAAATAGTTGTGTGATGTTCCAGTATTTTTGAGCTTGTCTTAGGATTATCACCTAAGCAATCCTTTGAGAGGTGTTAAGGTCTTTTCAGCTCGACCTTGCCACCGGTTTCTTTAGCTACGAGTTGCGGAAGTTAGCATCCACTTACCGCATTCCGCACTCGTTATGGTTCTTATGAATGACTTATTATGTCATTCAGTTTGTCCAGCTTATTTCATCCATTTTATAAATTGAGTATTCTATGAATATTTCGATGAGACCATTCTTGTATTTATTGATTTTGGATGAAAACAGCAATTTAAAATTTATAAGGTTTATTTATAAGTACAATTTGATTTTTGCTCTTAAACGAGCAAAGAATATTCTTAAAGGTTTTTTTTTAAGAAATATGTTTATCATATAGAAAACGATTTTGTGATTGTATTGCCCATTGAGTGATTTAAGAATTCTGGTCGATGCGCTTGATCAACGTTATCGATAAGAATCTCCTAAACGCTTTGATGAGATAGTCAAACACAACATATTGACTTGTAAAAATGTAAATTTTTCTAGAAAGATTATTACATAAAGATAAATGTAATTTTGAAAGTTTTAGCTTTTCGGGAAAGAAGATTATTTAAAAGAAATTCTTTCTTTTCGATACTCTTATTCTTGTGATTCCCGAAGGGAACCAAGACTTTATTGTTTATACCAATGCTAATCGTATTGGTTTGGATGCCGTTCTCTTGCAAAAGAGAACTTGCTATCACTTGTGCTTCTAAATCATTAAAGCCGATCGAGACTAGGTATGCCACTCATGATCTAGTACTTGCGGCTATTGTTTTCGCTTTTAGAGTTCGGCATCATCATTTTTGGGGGAGAAATTTGTTCTCCGCCTCGATCATAAATCTTTGGAATATTTATTTTCTCATAAGGAACTTCATGTTGACTCGAGTTCCTTGCATCGTATGATCTTGATATTCTTTTTGTTCCCAGAAGGGAGATCGTGTTGCCAATGCGCTTAGTCATAAGCAACAAGTGGTTGATTCTTTGATGATGTCTGAATGGAATTATCTTTTTATCAAGTTCATCGGACGTTTTGATATACTTTGTTTTATTGAGCTTTATCTCATTTCTTTTATGGACTAGCGTCCGATGTTCTGAATTATTTGAGCTTTGGTTCATCTGGCGTACCGTTATTGTACTACGCCGTTGTTCCAAATTATTCGAGTTTCTCGTTTCTCTGGCGTACTGTTATTGTACTACGCCATTGCACCGACTCAATTTTCTGCTATTCATGACGTTTTCTTACGTCTTTCTACTACGGAAATGCCTTAAGGTTTCCGATTTTTATTCTTGAGCTTGGTGTTATAGTAGGGATTGAAGTTTCACCAGATTTGACTTTTGAGCAACATCCTATTCGCATCATTTCTTCGAGGGTTGAGCGCCTTCGAAATAAAGATGTTCTTTTTGTGTGAGTTCTATAGTTCTCAAATCCCAAGGATTTCTCTTGGGAAATCTAGAGAATTCATCGAACGAAAACTTTCGGACTTACTCTTTTGTGCTCTTTATGGTGAACTTCTTATTTCAAATTTTCTTTTGTGTTGATATGCTTTTATGGTTGTTACTCTTTATTTTCTTCTTAAGTATTGCGAGGACGCAATTTCTTTAAGGAAGGGAGTCTGTAACAACCCACATATTTTACGATTGAATATTTAAATATTTTATTTAGATATAGAATCGTTCGTCGGATTATAGTCCGAAAAGCTACTTTTTGCAAACAGTCGAATTGAGACTCGAGACCACTTCCATTGAGTTCAAAATGCCGTTTGGGACCTTTTTGAGTATAAACTTCGGTATGTTTGGAGGAAGTCGAATTTTGCTACTTTTTCTATTGGGTTTTGGGTTTTGGTTCAGCCCACTAGCTAACTTAATACGCTAACTCAGCCCCTCTCCTTCCATTCACTCATTTTCACTTCTAAAACTCAAGCTAAAACTGAAAATGGGGGAAAGGAAGAAGAATTAGAAATTCCAAGCCCTAGTTCTTCTTGTAGACTTGAATTCTCGCTCCAAAATCAAAGAGAAGCATTGGTAAGCATCATCTCCTTCTTCTCCAACTCATTCTCTCTTTGATTTCAGAAAATTCCTAAACCTAATTTGGGAAGTGTTTCTCTTTTAAGCTTAGATTCAAGCTTCTTGTGTTGAGATTGAAGTGCGGTTGATCTTCCCTTGTCTTCAAGCTTCTCATTCATTGTTTTTGGGTTCAAAGGTGAGATTTTTATCTCACATCTTAAACTATTTTTATCTTTGATTGTTAGGTATGAATTCCTAACACTTATTCATGTGCTATTGCTTTTGGTTTGGAAAGAATTAGTATTCATTGATAGGGCAAGAAGTGTTGGAAATCAGGCTCCGGCCGACCGAATGCAGGGTCCGGTCGATCGACCTGCTACTTGAGCACTACCCTGCCTCTGTTTTGGGAGTGCAGGAATTTTGGCTCCGGCTGACCGACCAGGAAGTCCGGTCGACCGACCTGCTACCCGAGAATTTCTGCCTCTGGACCGGTCAACCGACTCAGGGAGTCCGGTTGACCGACCTGCTCCTGTTTGCCAATTATGCCTATATTGCCTACTTTGTTTGAATTTCCAACTTTAATCGATTCGTGTTGTCTCCCTTTTGTTGTTATCATTTATTATCGACTTTAATGACATTTTCTTTGGGAATTATTGGAAATATCCATTTTGATAGATTTGATATCGATTTCTTTGGATTTTATTCACGTCTTCGAATGTGAATCTTTATGATTGATTGTTTCTACAATCACTTCTATGATTTGTCACTTCAAAATATAAAGGTTTTCTATACTAGTAGTAAATATCAAAACCCTTTCATTAAAACAATTTCAACTCTATTTTAAATATCAAAGCTTGTTTCTTAAAACCGTTTTCCAATCTATTAGTATATACAAACCTTTACTTCATTCGTATGAGAAAATATAATTAAACGGCTTAGCAAAACAAGTGGTATGAAACGCTTGCGTTTACTTAGTCGGTTAATTTATGGACTTGTTCGATTGAAACTCTTGTGACAATTTTCTAGTGGAGATCTACAATCTGTTCGTAAATATTTGAGTTAAGCAAGTGGTTATGGGACATGAAGCTAAACTCTTATATTTACTAGCTTAGTGTAATCGACACTTCCTTATGATCATGATGATCATTTTATGGTTTAGACTAGCAATGTACGATGTCTCTTTGTCCATGTGAAGGACTGTACTTCATTTTATTGAGCTTCGTCTCATTTCTTTGTGGGCTGGCAACCCAAGTACTTTTAATGTGTTTCGATTCATCTGATGTACCGTTTGCACTACATCGATGTCTCGGCCTTCCGATTCATTGGACGTACCGTTTGCACTGCGTCAATGTTCAATTCATTGGACGTACCGTTTGCACTGCGTCAATATTCGATTCATCTGATGTACCGTTTGTACTACATCGATGTCTCGGCTTTCCAGTTCATTGGACGTACCGTTTGCACTGCGCCAATGTTCAATTCATTGGACGTACCGTTTGCACTGCGTCAATGTTCGATTCATCTGATGTACCGTTTGTACTACATCGATGTCTCGGCTTTCCGGTTCATTGGACGTACCGTTTGCACTGCGTCAATGTTCCGGCTTTCATGCTCCTGTTTGGGATTGGCCATCCTTTTATTGTGATTTCTGGATTTCTAATTGATGATTTTTGGAATTTATGTTTCACTACCTTTTTCAGTTGGCATTGATATGTATGTCATTTATTGTGGCTTGGTGAATTAAATAAAGAATATGATATTCTTTTTGATGCTATGAGATTCTTGAGATTTTGTATGACTTTCGTGATTCTCTAATGTATACTAGTCGTAGTATGACATTTTTGGTTATCGTACGTTTTAATGTCATATCTCTTATTCTATATCACTTTATCTGATATTTATAGCTAGACTGATCCGTTTATTATTTTCTTCTTAAATAATACTCGGGTCAGACTGAGATTTTACAGGTGCTTCCTCTTGACTTCCTATCTGGAACCATCATCTGAGTTTTGGCTAACTACTCTAGTTTAGTAATTTTTGTTGTATACTTTTGAGATTAGACTCCTTGATGTATACATATTCTATTGTCTTGCACTTGTATCTATTCTTTTGTGTTATTGTGGATCTTATTTGACCACTACTCTGATGTACAATTTCATGTGTTATATTCATATCTATTTCCGCCTTTGTGATATGAATTGTCTGTGACTGATTTGTGTTATGTTGATTTCTATATTTGTTTCCGAAGTCCATATAGCCACTGTGTAGTAGCTTTGAGTTTGTATCGGTGTGTCGGATTCCCTCTTGAGATGAAAAGTTATATTTTTATCTGGCATATCGGTACTCTCACAAAGCAATTATACAGATGGTCGCTCCTCAACAGCCTTATCCTCCGTGCTAGTTGACGGCATTACCCCGTAGTGTCCTTGACTAGCGTGGGTATAGAGGTGGGGCGTCACAGGCGACTCGGAGTGTTACGCGGGAAATTAGGAGGAAAGCTCGAAGATGAACTCGCGTTCGTTAGGCATGGAATCGGGTCAGTTTTAAGAACTTAAAACAAATATTTGAAAAAATTATGTCACGGGTAGGTTTTGGCTAGGACTCGAAGCAGGGAGCAATTTTGCTCGGGAACGACTCGAGACAGCCTCGAGTGAAATTTCTGGTCACAGGTTCTTAAGCCTGTCTGTTTTCGAATTTGAACTGGATCTTTTAAAAATGATTTTTAAACCCGAAAACAAAGATTTAAATTAAGTTCTAAATCAGTTTTAAGTATGATTTCAAAAACTTAAATTGGTATTCTAAATTTGAAATGAATAAAGTTTTATAAAATCAAATGTTTAAACAAGTTTAAAGGTTTAAAAGTATATTTCATTTTAAATGAATTTGTTAACCAATAAAATGTTTAAAACCTTATTTATATAAATTCTTCTATAAAAGTTTTCTTTAATATTTGAATGAAGAGTTATATAAATTTGTTTAACTTAAATATGCAAGTTAAATGATTAATTAATGTGATTTATTTAAATTAATTAATTAATTAGATTAAATTAATTAAGGATAATCATTTATGGAATTGGTTAAGTAAAATTACTTAATTGAAAGTAATTAAATAAATGATTAAAATTTATTAATTAAATGATTAAAGTATAATTGCTCGATGTAATTAACTTGTAATTAGAGATAATCAATTTAGAAATTAATTTAAGGTTAATTAATTAATGAAGGTGATTAAGGAAGGATAATAAATTGAGGAATAATTAATTAAAGGAATTAATTGAAGATAATTGATTTAATGGTGGGTTAAAAAATTAAAGGTTAGTTATTTAATGATTAAAGGTTGATTGATTTATTTATTAAGGTTGATAAATTAATGACTAAAGGATAATAAATTAAAATGGGTTGTAATTTATTAATGTTAATTAAACCAGGATTAGTGTCTAATCTAATTTAATTTAATCAGGTAAATAAATCGACCTTACTTAAGGATGATTGGATTTGACTAAATGATTGAATTATTTGATATCCCTGATTTGTGATGCTTTGTGATATGAATTACTTTGTGCTAAGCTGTGATTTCTATTTCTGTGATATATTACTATGTGAATATGAAACCCTTTGCCCGTAAAACGGCGTTTGAATTTCGATGCGACAGGGAGTCCGATTCCAGTTGGTTATCCGAAACCCACATCGAATTGTAATAGTGAATCTTTGTGACTGATAAATTTATTTTATCTATGAATCTGTGAATGAAGATAAGCGTTATCGATTTTACCGCTTATTGATATATCTGTGATGATTGATGTTGCACTATTGTGTGTGAAACCCCTGGACTACACCTTACACACACAAATATGGATTTCACGTGGAAATCAGTTAAGTCATAGATAATTTTAAATTTGATGTTTTTGAAATTGAAATTTTAATTTCAATTGATTTTGAAATTAGAAATTTGGGTTTAAATGTGAAAGGCTTTTGTAATGGGATTTCAAAGATGAAACTTATTTTCGAATAACTTGATTAAGTTTTGAAAATTTAAATAATTTGATTGAATTCAAGTTTGAAATTGAATCCTATGATTCGAAACTAGGGATTTAAGATGTTGTACAAGTTATATGAATTTAAACCATTTTAAAAATATGGTTTTGAGAATTGGAATTTAACCCAAAGACTTTAACTCGTATAAATGAATCAGATTTTCCGAAATGAAAACTATTTGTTTTCAAATGATAAAAGCTTTCATATAAGAAATGAAATTTCAATTTAGTTAAAGGAATTTCAAGTTTGAATTGAAAAATGTTTTCCAAGTTATGAATGAATTCTTTTTGAAAGCTATGAATCGAATCTGTTTATTTTTAACAGATTTAAAATGATGATTTTGTTTAACCCATTCGAAATGAAATTGTTTTGAAAGCTATAAGTTGAATCTTTGTTTTAAAGATTTAACGAGATTAATCAAATTGAAATGGAAATTGTTTTGGAAAATCTGTGAATGGATTTTTGTTGAAACTGGGTGAACTTTGTGAAATAAATCTTTTTGTTTAAAGATTTGAAAATGGTAATTTGTTTTAACCATTCGAATGAAAAGTTTTGCTGTGATTTAACTGAGACCCCAGTATCCATATGATTTCTAATTATTGCACTCACTATTCGGGTTAGCGGGAAAAGACATTTGTGTCATATAACCCATTCCGAATAGTGATACGTCGTATATGGATAGCATTTGAAGACCGGTGGTGAAGACCGAATATTTTCGAAAACGAAAGGACAACTCGTCGAATGTCTCTGCATCGACTGGCCCCGATATAGAGATTTTATCACCCTTTGTGATGGGAAGTCCGAACGGGATTGTGAATACCCGGAATTGCAAGGGCTTCGTAAGAAGTGCCTTCGGTTATGTTCGAACCCGGAACAGACTTGTATGGTTACATGTCTGACATTACACTTTTAGATATAAAGCCGATTTCTTTCAAATACATTTCTGTTGGTGGCGGAGAATTTATTCTCTTAGCATAACACCCTTCTCTGAGACGTACGAGCTCAGAGGTTATGTAGTTGAAGGTTATCAGCGATATACTCCCAATTTGGTAATGTGACATGCTAAGTGTTGCTGTGAAATGATCATTGTTTGATCATTTGTGATATGATCATTTGTTTGATCATTTATCTTTCTGATTATTACTTTGATCATTTGTTTGACCCGAAGCATGGCTTTGTGAAAAGCGTAGCTTTGTGGACGAGACTTCGTCGGACCTCACACCCCGGAATGGTCGAAACAGGAAAGATGCAGCAAGGTTATTAAGGGGTAGCGCCCCTTTAGTGTATGTCATTCCTTCTGGATAGAGGTGGTATCATGGTATGGAGCCTAGATATTTAACCTATGTTGTTGCTGCATTATTATTATTCTTATGTGGTTGTTGGAATCGAGGATCCTCGGGAAGATCGGTTACGATCGGGGGATGACATATTCGTGTCAGTAGTTACCCAGTTGGGGGTAACCCGGCCTTGTGTTGGCAGAGATCCGGTTAGGTTCTCGGGACGTCATTCCAGAGGCGTTTCCATGTGGCAATGGGAAGTTCCTTGGCCTGACCATTTGTTGGAAATCCAAAGAAACAATACGAGCCTTTACAATTTCAATTGTATAACCTGTCTCCTCAAGAGGCAGCTATAGCAGGCATAATATAATGGTACCTATGCTGGCTAAGATTTATATTCTACTTTCGAAATGTTTTCTACACTATGCACTAATAATAATATCAAAAGAGTTTTCTTTTGCGTAGTAAGCATCTTTGAATAACATAAGAAGAAATCTCCTCCAAGTCTGTGTTTGCATTGTGTGTGTGGTGGGAGGTCTTATGGTAGTTTCATTTTCCAAAAGCATTGCAAACCAACTTTAAAATTCTTTGCTATTTGTTTTAAAGATAAACTGTTTTGTTGCTCACACCAGTCCCATGACTGATCCGGAGTTTATTGTTTCTTTCCTAAACTCTGGATGCTCAAAATTTTTCTACACTGGCAGTCTAGAGTTGGGTTTTTCAGATAGTCAGATTAGTAGATTTTCTGGAGCTAGTTCAGTCTTTGGATATGGACTGCACTTGCTTTCTTTGTGCCTCGTATTTGAGAGTTCAAGCTATTTCTGGATTGGCGCTTTGAAGATGGAGATTATCCACTGCTGATGTTATCGTTTTCTTTTCCGCTGCTATTTCTTGTATCATATCTCTGATGTATATTGATATTCATTTTATCACTCTGTTGTATCAGATATTGTATCAGAAATTGTATATCAATGTTTTATTCTTTTTCTTCCGCTGTGTTATTTACTTAATTGTGTTATAAGCTCCGGCGACTCGGATTTGAACGGTCGAATCTATGGCATTCGAGTACGATGTAAAGTATGGATGTCGATTTTCGAGCGGGCAAAATTCGCAATCGTTACATTTGGTATCAGAGTTAAGGTTGAACTTTAGCTCAGGAGTATAACACCTTAAGTAGCTCATTAGAAATAGAGTGAAGTAAACTCTAGAATGAGTAATTCTCAGATATCTGTTCGAATGCCTCAATGAATTCTCTTACTATCCACTGATAGTGAGTATGAGTGCAAGAAGAGGACGAGATAGGGGACAAGGGAATACGACTATAAATGGTCAATATCCTGCAACAGTGGAAACAACTTTCTTATCAATTTCCTTTGATTCGTTTCCAAATTCTTTTGATTTCTTCGTACCAGCTACAAAAAGAAGTTTCGGTGTGATGATGGTTCTACGAATCGTTGTAGAAATCCTTATTTCGTATCTTCATCGGTTTCTTATTAGTTTTTGATTTAAACCTTAATGATTTTGAATTGGAAAATTTAAATTGAGGTAAACTGATTAATAAAATATGAGGATAAAATTGAATTAAATCAATAAAACGATATTGTTTGAAACCAAATTTGAAATTCTATTATAATTTCTCGGGTTGATCGAAGTCCGAAGAGGGACAAGTTATGTATACTTTGGGATATTCCGACTTGAGTTTGGAATCCATATCTTGTGTGTGAGGAATTACAGGAGATCGAATCTATCTATCTGTGTTATTTTCATGCCTGCAAATTTCGAGGATGAAATTCTTTTAAGGGGGGAAGTTTGTAACGACCTTAGATTTTAATTAAATTTAAATTGATAATTAAATAAATTTTTGAATAAAAATTATGTAAAATTATTAAGCAAACATACAAATGAACATCTATGTGATAAAATAAAGAAATACATTCAAACAAATACAAATACAATATATAGCATAAGTAAGTAAACAAAATAATCAAACAAAGCAAACCAGATAAATTTACATAGTCTAGTGAACTAAGAAATAACATTCAACTACAATTCAAAAATGTAAAACAAGAAACTTATATTCCTAAGTAATGAGGCTGAAGCAAAGGCAAGTAAATTATGTTATGTACATAAAGTAAAATCAAGTATAGGCAAATGAAAAAAAAAGCTATCAGCCGAAGTCAATACAAAGAAAAAAAAACATAGACAAGTACATACCAAATTTGAAATAAAAGATATGTGTGTAGACATAAGGACACAAAGCATTTAATGTGAACATCTCTAAGTACACAAAGTAAGATCATTTCAGCCTCCTAAGGAGATAAAAATCTCTGACCAATATTTATGAAATCATGTACAAAAGAAATAAAATATATACCTGTACTCTTTCTATATATCACCATCTTCAAGCTTCAACTCAGTTGTTCATTCGAAACTGAGTAAACCAAAAAAAATAAGCATCACGTTTCCAAGCATGGAAAACAAAACAACAAAACCAGATATCAAAGAGAAAAGATTCCAGTTTGCAATATTTTCTCAAGCCTGTTCAAAGTGTTAGAGCAACTCTGTTCTTCTTTTGTTCTTCCAGGAAACAGGTGAGCAAACTCCTATTTTTCGAACCTTAGCCTGTTTGATATCTTGATGCTTGTGAGTAAACATATTCTTTAAAAAGTTTTAAGTTATTTAAAACAGTTCAAACTCCATCTATAAACTGTTTTGCATATACTTCAGTCAGCATATGATTCTAATATGCTCTGTGAAAGTTGTTACATATTTCATTTTTTTTGTTCAAACATTCAAACTATTTTGTTTAAAACATTTTGTAAGCTTTGATTCTCAACTAGACCAGTTGTTAAACTTAAAGATAAGATTTTTTAAAGGTTGATTTAAAATACTCTTTATCAAACATCACTGTAATTTTGTTTTACAGGTTTCAATTAAAAATTTGATAAAAATAAAATGTTGTAAAATATTAATTCAAGATTAAACTCTGAATCTATACTTGAATCCATGATTTTTAAAACAAAAATGAAGATTTTTAGTTTGGTATTCTCAGAGAAATTTGTATATGAACAAAAAAGGTATTTTTACGAATTTCTGATGATCAAATCATTTATAAAAATTGAAATTCGTATTGAAGCATGCTTGAACATCGTGGAGCTTGGGAAAATTGTCGAAAAAAAATTCGTATGCATAAATTGGTTAGGCGAGATGAATTTAGGGTTTAAGTTCAAGTTTTGCAATGGTCTGCGAAAATGGTGAATTCGTCACCAAGGGTTGATCGAGTTTCTTGAAACTCGAGGGGAAGGAAGATATGGATGTTGACGTAATGGTGACGAAGTTCGAGCTGCTTCGATGAACGGAGCGACGAGGGCGAAGCAAATTTGTTTTGGTGAGGATGGGTTCGAGTTTCGAACTGGAAGCTCGATCTCGTTCTGGGGTTGCTGGCGTTGGAATGATCATTGCTATCGAATGTAGGGTCGATGCGTGACTTGTTAGAGGTGCTGGTGTTCGCCAGAACGTTGGCGAAAAACTGTGCACGTGCACGATGGTGAACTGGTGGTAGTGGTGTCAGTTGTAAGGGTTTGGGAAGAAAGACAGGCGACTCGGAGTGTTACGCGGGAAATTAGGAGGAAAGCTCGAAGATGAACTCGCGTTCGTTAGGCATGGAATCGGGTCAGTTTTAAGAACTTAAAACAAATTTAAAAAAAAATATGTCACGGGTAGGTTTTGGCTAGGACTCAAAGCAGGGAGCAATTTTGCTCGGGAACGACTCGAGACAGCCTCGAGTGAAATTTCTGGTCACAGGTTCTTAAGCCTGTCTGTTTTCGAATTTGAACTGGATCTTTTAAAAATGATTTTTAAACCCGAAAACAAAGATTTAAATTAAGTTCTAAATCAGTTTTAAGTATGATTTCAAAAACTTAAATTGGTATTCTAAATTTGAAATGAATAAAGTTTTATAAAATCAAATGTTTAAACAAGTTTAAAGGTTTAAAAGTATATTTCATTTTAAATGAATTTGTTAACCAATAAAATGTTTAAAACCTTATTTATATAAATTCTTCTATAAAAGTTTTCTTTAATATTTGAATGAAGAGTTATATAAATTTGTTTAACTTAAATATGCAAGTTAAATGATTAATTAATGTGATTTATTTAAATTAATTAATTAATTAGATTAAATTAATTAAGGATAATCATTTATGGAATTGGTTAAGTAAAATTACTTAATTGAAAGTAATTAAATAAATGATTAAAATTTATTAATTAAATGATTAAAGTATAATTGCTCGATGTAATTAACTTGTAATTAGAGATAATCAATTTAGAAATTAATTTAAGGTTAATTAATTAATGAAGGTGATTAAGGAAGGTTAATAAATTGAGGAATAATTAATTAAAGGAATTAATTGAAGATAATTGATTTAATGGTGGGTTAAAAAATTAAAGGTTAGTTATTTAATGATTAAAGGTTGATTGATTTATTTATTAAGGTTGATAAATTAATGACTAAAGGATAATAAATTAAAATGGGTTGTAATTTATTAATGTTAATTAAACCAGGATTAGTGTCTAATCTAATTTAATTTAATCAGGTAAATAAATCGACCTTACTTAAGGATGATTGGATTTGACTAAATGATTGAATTATTTGATATCCCTGATTTGTGATGCTTTGTGATATGAATTACTTTGTGCTAAGCTGTGATTTCTATTTCTGTGATATATTACTATGTGAATATGAAACCCTTTGCCCGTAAAACGGCATTTGAATTTCGATGCGACAGGGAGTCGGATTCCAGTTGGTTATCCGAAACCCACATCGAATTGTAATAGTGAATCTTTGTGACTGATAAATTTATTTTATCTATGAATCTGTGAATGAAGATAAGCGTTATCGATTTTACCGCTTATTGATATATCTGTGATGATTGATGTTGCACTATTGTGTGTGAAACCCCTGGACTACACCTTACACACATAAATATGGATTTCACGTGGAAATCGGTTAAGTCGCAGATAATTTTAAATTTGATGTTTTTGAAATTGAAATTTTAATTTCAATTGATTTTGAAATTAGAAATTTGGGTTTAAATGTGAAAGGCTTTTGAAATGGGATTTCAAAGATGAAACTTATTTTCGAATAACTTGATTAAGTTTTGAAAATTTAAATAATTTGATTGAATTCAAGTTTGAAATTGAATCCTATGATTCGAAACTAGGGATTTAAGATGCTGTACAAGTTATATGAATTTAAACCATTTTAAAAATATGGTTTTGCGAATTGGAATTTAACCCAAAGACTTTAACTTGCATAAATGAATCAGATTTTCCGAAATGAAAACTATTTGTTTTCAAATGATTAAAGCTTTCATATAAGAAATGAAATTCCAATTTAGTTAAAGGAATTTCAAGTTTAAATTGAAAAATGTTTTCCAAGTTATGAATGAATTCTTTTTGAAAGCTATGAATCGAATCTGTTTATTTTTAACAGATTTAAAATGATGATTTTGTTTAACCCATTCGAAATGAAATTGTTTTGAAAGCTTTAAGTTGAATCTTTGTTTTAAAGATTTAACGAGATTAATCAAATTGAAATGGAAATTGTTTTGGAAAATCTGTGAATGGATTTTTGTTGAAACTGGGTGAACTTTGTGAAATAAATCTTTTTGTTTAAAGATTTGAAAATGGTAATTTGTTTTAACCATTCGAATGAAAAGTTTTGTTGTGATTTAACTGAGACCCCAGTATCCATATGATTTCTAATTATTGCGCTCACTATTCGGGTTAGCCGGGAAAAGACATTTGTGTCATATAACCCTTTCCGAATAGTGATACGTCGTATATGGATAGCATTTGTAGACCGGTGGTGAAGATCGGATATTTTCAAAAACAAAAGGACAACTCGTCGAATGTCTCTGCATCGACTGGCCCCGATATAGAGATTTTATCACCCTTTGTAATGGGAAGTCAGGACGGGATTGTGAATACCCGAAATTGTAAGGGCTTCGTAAGAAGTGCCTTCGGTTCTGTTCGAACCCGGAACAGACTTGTATGGTTACATGTCTGACATTACACTTTGAGATATAAAGCCGATTTCTTTCAAATACATTTCTGTTGGTGGCGGAGAATTTATTCTCTTAGCTTAACACCCTTCTTTGAGACGTACGAGCTCAGAGGTTATGTAGTTGAAGGTTATCAGCGATATACTCCCAATTTGGTAATGTGACATGCTGAGTGTTGCTGTGAAATGATCATTGTTTGATCATTTGTGATATGATCATTTGTTTGATCATTTATTTTTGTGATCATTACTTTGATCATTTGTTTGACCCGAAGCATTGCTTTGTGAAAAGCGTAGCTTTGTGGACGAGACTTCGTCGGACGTCACACCTCGGAATGGTCGAAACAGGAAAGATGCAGCAAGGTTATTAGGGGGTAGCGCCTCTTTAGTGTATGTCATTCCTTCTGGATAGAGGTGGTATCATGGTATGGAGCCCAGATATTTAACCTATGTTGTTGCTGCATTATTATTATTCTTATGTGGTTATTGGAATCGAGGATCCTCGGGAAGATCGGTTACGATCGGGGGATGACATATTTGTGTCAGTAGTTACCCAGTTAGGGGTAACCCGACCTTGTGTTGGCAGAGATCCGGTTAGGTTCTCGGGACGTCATTCCAGAGAAGTTTCAATGTGGCAATGGGAAGTTCCTTGGCCTGACCATTTGTTGGAAATCCAAAGAAACAATACGAGCCTTTACAATTTCAATTGTATAACCTGTCTCCTCAGGAGGCAGCTATAGCAGGCATAATATAATGGTACCTATGCTGGCTAAGATTTATATTCTACTTTCGAAATGTTTTCTACACTATGCACTAATAATAATATCAAAAGAGTTTTCTTTTGCGTAGTAAGCATCTTTGACTAACATAAGAAGAAATCTCCTCCAAGTCTGCGTTTGCATTGTGTGTGTGGTGGGAGGTCTTATGGTAGTTTCATTTTCCAAAAGCATTGCGAATTGACTTTAAAATTCTTTGCTATTTGTTTTAAAGATAAACTGTTTTGTTGCTCACACCAGCCCCATGACTGATCCGGAGTTTATTGTTTCTTTCCTAAACTCTGGATGCTAAAAATTTTTCTACACGGGCAGTCTAGAGTTGGGTTTTTCAGATAGTCAGATTAGTAGATTTTCTGGAGCTAGTTCAGTCTTTGGATATGGACTGCACTTGCTTATCTTTGTGCCTCGTATTTGAGAGTTCAAGCTATTTCTGGATTGGCGCTTTGAAGATGGAGATTATCCGCTGCTGATGTTATCGTTTTCTTTTCCGCTGCTATTTCTTGTATCATATCTCTGATGTATATTGATATTCATTTTATCACTCTGTTGTATCAGATATTGTATATCAATGTATTATTCTTTTTCTTCCGTTGTGTTATTTACTTAATTGTGTTATAAGCTCCGGCGACTCGGATTTGAACGGTCGAATCTATGGCATTCGAGTACGATGTAAAGTATGGATGTCGATTTTCGAGGGGGCAAAATTCGCAATCGTTACAGATCAATCCATCAATCCCAGTGTTAAATTTCAATTTCATTAAATTCAGAAATTATAAATTAAATTTTCATTAATTCCATTTAATTGACCTTTCATCCTATTATTCAATCCATTATTATCAAATGGATGAAGTTAACATTGGTTCATGATCTATTACATTAATATTCTCAAATTTCATCTTAATCTCTATTAACGTAATATTTAAATATTTAATTTCATTTATCTGCAATTAATCCAATTATTATAATTTGAATTCTAATAAATTAATAAATCTTGATTTCCTTTCTTTTTATTCCCAATTATCATATTATGAATAAAATTAACATTATTTCAAAATATTAACTTAATTTACATTAACATAATATTTAATTACATTTATTGAAATTTATTTCCAATTTAAATTAATAGGCTAAATAGATAGGTAACATACAATAGTTTGCCATAGTTAACCTTTAGTCACATTAATAAGCTTTTATTACTTACAAATCAATGTTACCATTTATTTTCATCATACTAATTTCCTTCAATTTCCATTAACTATCTATTATTTCCTTGGTTAATCCAATATTTCATTTATTCACTTATATTCAATTTATAACCAAGTATAGCATTTTTATTGTTTCAATTAATTGGAATTTCATTCAATTTATCAAAAATTGACTTAAATTGACATTGTTACCGTTCATTCTAGATATTGTTTCATTAATATAATTCATAATTTTTATTTATTTATTTCAAAATTAAATTGCAAAACTCAACTAAATTAACAATTTTTTATTATCGAAAATTACGGGTCGTTACATGTTTTCAGTATTTTTAAACTCAATGAAACTAATTTCAAACTCTAATTCTAATTTATACAGAAGTTCACTTTTAAAATCAAATTATTTTCATTTAAATTCCCTTAATTGATTTCTACGCATTTCGAGCTCGCACGATTAAACTATAGGTTCGATCGCTACGAAACTTGAAATCCTATAATAATTCGCTATTACGGATCCGATGAAACTAGTTTCGTCGAAATCCGAGACGGTGGCCAAAAAGACTAATTTTACACATTAATTAAAATAATCTATTTTAAAATCAATTTAATCACTTTTAAATTCAAATTTAAAAGTTAACAATTTTCATCATTCCTGATTACACAGTAATATTTCTAAAATTAAAATTTCCATATTAAAGATCTGATATTTAAATATTACATTAATTTCAACATTTAATTAGGACTGTAATAAAATCTTAGTTCATTACTAGTATAAATTACACGATACGTGCATCTAATAGGTAAAGATATTTGGTTTTTATTTAAAAAAATTAATGGATGGATATGTGATATAAGTGCAAAATCTTTGATGGTCACAACACTTTTATTTCAAATAGTTGTTGGTGGTGTTGGTTGCAAATTGATAGTAAAATACGTGTATGGGTGGTCGCGGAGGGGACAGTGGTAGAGAAAGTTAACTGATAATGAGATTCCATTAATAGAAGAGGGTATTTTTGGAATTTCAGAAGGACGCCTTGGAAATTCTATCTATTAAACTCTCTTTATTAATAGTAGAGATATGTGCAATTCGATATTGTAGATAATGTGCAGCATCCTTAATTTGAGATGAAGCAATGCGTTGACTCAGCAATCCACCTGTGTTATAAATTTTGATCATCCGATTTTTGGTCCAGCGTTAAAAAAACCTGTGTATATTATAGTACCTAAAATTTCATTCCAACTGCTATTTCAGTATAGACATATTATTATCGCATGTGCAAATTTTATGAAGAGAAGATTATCTGTTGCAAAACCGGAAAATGGAGAAGCGGATGGTTCAGAAACCCATACTAATTCATAGAAACATAATTACGTTACATTGCTAATCACCTGATGGCAACAGAAGCATATAATAATGACACAACAATATAAATAATTAATTAATTAATTAATTACAAATTGTAATGGATGCGGCTCCTTGGAGAAGACGTAGAAATCGCCGTCGGTGTAGAATTGATTTCGGTTAGTGAACAATCGACTGATGTAGTTGCAGTAGTGGAGGATTGCATCGATGTAGCTGATGTAGTGAAGGATTAGGAAATGGGACTGACAATGTTTTCGTGGGCTAGCAAGCGAATGGTAAAGGGGGTGACATGTAAATGGTAGTTTGGGGATTTCAAAACGACACGGTTGATCCCAGTTCATATCATTATTAGTAGTAGAGATAATTTAAATTCCAAACAAATTCTTTTATTTTGCTTTAAATTCTTTTTATTAAATCAACAATACCTTATATATTAATTAAACATAAGTTTCCATTTATTACATTCGTTACTCTACGTCTTTTACTATATTAATTCAATATTTCAATTCCGATTAATTTTAACAATTTCCAAATTAATTTCAACGGATTAAATACTAAGATGATAAATAAAACAATTGTTATACATTATTAAGTCATATCTATTAACTTATTATTAGCAAACAAGGATTATAAATTCTTACCACCTAACGTGTTCATGTTCTATATTAAAACCAATTTCAATTAAACAACGTACTATTTCACCATTTAATACATCATTTATTTTGATCCTTATTTACCTTTATTATTACAAGAAATTACATTAAAATGGTTGTCAATAACATTCAATCAACATTATTAAATTATAATCTAATAATTTTTTTTTCCATTTATAAATCATAAATTCTAATTTATGACAATATTAAATTTCAAAATCTTATTTAATTTAAAAATTTTAATTATAAAAAATATGGGTCGTTACACCTACCACATCCTGTCGGGAATTACCCATAGGATTAGAAGTGAATAGTCCTTGCAATTCGAAGATTTTCAAAATGAAGGGACTGCTGCTATTAATTTCATTCTAGGAGCTAACCAGAGATTATCAAGAAGCATCCTTTCGAAATGATGATCTCATGTCTTTAAGATCATTGTCTTCAACATGTCTTCACTTTCGAATGCGTATATTGGTTCAAAGTGGTTTTTGGATAACAAGTCCAATTCCAGTTTCTCCAAACCAATTATCAATAAAAAGATGTTAGGTATATAGGTGATTATTAAATGATTATTTCATTCCTTTTATCAAAAATATCCTTTAAAGAGATATTACTTTCAAAATTTTCTTTTCCAGTATATATGAAATTATTAAACCTCTCTTTTAACTTTGGAAATACTAAATCGTTTCTCCTAAGTCATATTGGAAAAAATTATTGAGCAAAAATGGATCCATGGAAATTATACTAGTTTTACTCAATATCAATTGCTCTATTTAACAAGTACTATCCACGGAATCACGGTGAAATCCCCTTTTAAATTCATACAGTAAGTACGAGTTCCCTCCTTGGAATTTAACACCAAGTATAAGAGGATTATCTCTATACAATCCAAGTTATATCAAATTAAATTTATAAATTCTGAATCATTTATACTTGTCTCGTTTTCGACATTTCGACATTATCTATCCCTCGCCCAGGAAAGAGGCCAAGTGAGCCAGGGTACTGGTTTCTCCTGGACATCTCCTTAGTTTAAGCACCCCGCATCCGGATCTCACAAATAGAAAAATCCAGTCTACTCATTGGCTTTTAGAGCTAAGATTAAATCACTTTATTTTAAAAGCTTTTCTTCAAATCATTTAGTTAAACTCTTTTAAATAAACTATAAAACCTCCAAATCATTGTCAAAACACTTAATTATTCATTTGAACACATTTATAAAAGATTTTGAAAATACATGTTAAGTTTAAATCCATATTTCAAAAGTTATTAAAAAGTGCTACAAAAAGTGCTACGAGTATTGTTTGAAAGCTTATTTGATAAAAAACTTTTCTATCATTTAGAAATCCATATTTATCATCAAGTCCCTTATAAAAAGAATTTAAAAGATTTATAGAATTTATCCCATATTTTTAAAGAATTTAATAATATCAATTTTAAAGAATTTATTGCTTTGGTTTTCGAACTGCAAAAACGCGACTAATTTGAAAACTTGATTTGCTCAAATTTCAAAATCTATTAAATGAAATCTTCATTTTTTATTTTTGTTATAAGGGTTTAGAAAACTCTTATTCGAAAGAATTGTGACTCTAGTTCCATTCTAAAAGTGGATTTAATTTTCTATGGCATGAAATCACGAACTATTGTTATACGATGTGCCTATTTTTGACTTAACCTTCATAACTTGTCAAAACTTCACCAAACTGGATTTTAAGATTTATAAAACATTTCTAAATCAAGATAAACCATTTTTAAGAAGTTAACCATTCCTTTTAAAACATTTCATTTAATAAAGGAAAGTAATTTCCTTGTGTATATTCGACGTGTATTATTCGTGAATGGTTTACACATCCAAACAAACATATTATTTCATTCATACTTGATGAAAAATCATCATAACCAAACATGGCCAAACACACACATACACACATATATATATATATATATATATCATCCAATATAATCATCCAAGTTATCAACCAATTTATCAACCAAATTATTAATTAACTAAGTAAACTTGCATATAATCATTTAAGTTTTAAATACTTAAAAATAGATTAGTTTACTCACCATTTTAAACCAAACCTCCTACCAACATTCGCATCCCCACAACACTTCACTAAACCATGTTAACTTCAACTAAAGACAACAAGACAACTTCATTTCCCTTGCTCAAGTGCTCGGCCATCTTCACCTCCACTTGCTTTTCTCTCAACCATTGCCCCTCTCCATCTTCATGCTCACGGCCTCACCTCCCAAACACCCCAAAGCTAACGGCCATAAGGCCATATTCCGTCATCACCAATGGCCACACCTCCTAGACACCACCCCAAGCTCTTGGCCATAACCTAACCTTCATCAAGACTCACGACCTCAAGCCCATCCTCCATCTAGCTCACAGCCCATGGCTTTTAGAAGAGAGGAGAAGTAGTGGAATGGTTTGCAAAGTGGAGTGATATGCACATATATATTTATATGTATATTTTTATTTATTTTCTATAGTTTTTCTCTACTATTTTATTTTGGAGGATGCCATTGAAAAGCTTAAGAAAGAAGAAGAAAAATATGAAGCATTGTGTTAGGAAATATAAAGAGATGTGGAGGTATTTATTGGCAAGAAGAGAGCTTAAAATATAATGATATTTGTGTCATCATTCATATCACCTTTACACCTCCTCCTCCCATCACATGGCCAGCCATCACCCTCGCCTCATCACCATCAATTCGACCATCATTTCCATCACCTTACCTTCGTGTGTAACATGTGCCACAAACTTTGCGAATGCTTAAGTAGTAAGCAAACTTCACATAGTTAAATGGTGGTATATATGTATGTATGTATATATGCACGTGACATGTTTGTTCATGTATATGTATGTGCAAAAGAGAATAAACAACGATGCACCTACTTTGAACAACTTCTGTATGTTAAACCATTGAAAATTAGGAAGTCAATTCCCATCATTTTCACTTATTAACTAAAGTACATATAACTGTAAATAAAATTTGAAAACTAATTTCTTACCTTTATTAATAAATTAAAATGATCTCATTTGAATTATAAAACCATATAAATCAATATTAAACAATTGTTTACAAAAAGTGTTATTATATCGATGAGACGATATCCATTTTTTTTATTTTTAATTCAAATATATATCTTTATAATACTATTACAAATGATTTATTATAATTTATAACTATTTAAATAGAATTATTATCATTAAAACAATTATTAGAATAATTATAATAATTATTAAATCATTAAATCTCAGTTTAAAAACATTAATAAATTATTAAATATAAGACATCACTGATGATGTCATAAATACTTTTAATTTCCCAAAAGTAAAATAAATAATTTTATTTCATATTCTTGTTCAATTATAAAATTAAGTGTATGCATCCAGCTCCGTGTGCGACTTTTTACGATTATAGAGCAGTTTATCGATAAAATGGATTTTAGTCATTTTAACGCAATTTTTCCCAAGTTTTGTAAATACTTGTTCAAAATAATATTATCATTATTATTTATTGTTCACAACATCGTAATCTATGTTCAAAAAACCTTATATTTGAATTTTTTAGAAAATAAATATAATTTATCACAGTGATAAATTTGCGAGTTGTTACAGACTTCCCCCCTAAGTATTTCGTCTTCGAAATTACACCAAACAAAACCCGAAGGTATTAACCCAAAAGATTTATTTTTAAACTTATACTCATATGGTGTATGCAGATCATGTGTATTATCTAATTCGACCTAATATTTGAAGCCATCACTTTACTTCTAAACTAGTATTGATCCCCGATCCTCTAGTGCGCACTATGATCAGGCTTTCAAATTAGAACTTTTATTTTTCCTTACTTAGCTCTTAACTTAGATAGAAAATGTAAATATCCAACCACAAACCCTCATCAATATTCCCTGTCAAAAGTTGAGTGATAATCCTACTTCGGACCAGTGTAAACAACTCAAAGTTCTGTATTCGAATCTTAAATAAAAATCATGTAACGAAAGGATCTACGTATGACATACATACTTATTAACATTCAAAACTGTTTATGAAAACATATCATAAAATCTTAACTTTTATTCAAACTCTTTTATAAAAATAGTTATTTTTGAATATTTCTTTTTTAAAGGAAAACATTTTATTTCAAAAGATAAATATCTTTTCCATAAACATCATTCATTATAACAAATTTTTCTCAAATGTTTTCAAAATCTATTTGTAAACAATTTCTTTTCTATAACCCTATCGTAATAGTTTCTGGAAAAAAAACCACTTTCAACAAATTTATTAAATTGATAAATTATCCTCCTTCCAAAGAAACTGTTTAAAAGATAAATGTCCTTTTAACTTAAACATTATTTATTAACCACCATATAGTCAAACTGTGAAACTAAATTCGAGGTTTTTGAGTTTAACCTTTTAAATCAAGCAACAAATCAATCAATGATAATACATGACTATTATCATTTCCTTAACAACCAAATACTACACAGATAACTATATCACTTGAAAGATATTCCTTTATATTCAAAATATAATCCTAGGTAATATTATTTCATTTACCAATTTTCCAAAATCAAAAATATGTTGTATATAGCATTAACAAAATACGCGATCATATGTAATACGCTCAAACTCCTTCTAGGGTGTTACTAACCCTATCTCTAATGAGTCACTCATTCTAGGGTATTACTAACCCTATCTATAATGAGTTTTGCCCCACCAAAGCCTTGGTGTTCGCTCAACAGAAGCTCTAATACCAAATGTAAAGACCCATTTCTTCAACTCTTAAAAATCGACACTAGTACATCCTCGATATTCACATGCCACAAGTCCAAGTGCCAGAGAGGAAGTTCTTTAAGGGTAAGTAAGAAATAAAGGAAGATTAGAATCTTATATGAGTTGAATAACATATATTATTTCAATGTAATCTTTACAGCAGAAAATTGAATGCCATATCAGAGTCTATCCTAGATTTAGCCTAGATAATTATAAATCTCTGTCCTTACAATTGCTGAAAACAACAATCCAAATGCAGT
This sequence comes from Allium fistulosum, assembly GCA_030737815.1. NCBI lineage: Eukaryota > Viridiplantae > Streptophyta > Magnoliopsida > Asparagales > Amaryllidaceae > Allium > Allium fistulosum. The sequence goes on along the minus strand of CM060901.1, from coordinate 1,540,315,734 downwards.
GGAAAATAAAATACGTCCATACGTTGATGAAGATTTCCAACACTCCTCTAGAAACTCCAAGCATCTTAAGTTAATCCTGAAACTACTCGGATCTGACTCGAGTGTTAAAAATAACCGGATCAGGCTTGATAAACCAGCGTAAGACATGATTTATAAGTATATATATGAAAGTGTTACAGATTGACTTTATTGTCGAACAAACCCTTTTTGAAAAATAAGATTATCTCACAATACCATGCCGCACATAAAAACGGATGGGTTTTTACCTTATGATAACCAAAATATTTTGTACTTAAAATAAGTTGATATTATTTATATTGACATTGCTTTGAAAAATCGTTCCAAGTAAATATATATAAAGTAGCTAAAATTGTACATTATTAAATTCTAGCATACTAAGTCCTACAATCAAACTGAAAGCTCGTATTGGAATTGAGTTTCCAACATGATGGGAAACAAGTGGCCATTTCCTCAGAAATCCACAAATAAACAACTATGTTGGATACACTACTATGGAACAACGTATTACATGGTGGCTATACTCGTTCTTCATCGAGCCTCCAATACCTGTCCATAAGGTAGAAATGCCTTGGGGCCTAGCTTCCACTAGTCACCTCCATACTTATAAAACCGATAGCTCGAAATATAAGTCAGACACATCATTACCTGTATCATCTTCGGGGTGTGAGGCTCGTACGTGATGCTACGCTCAACTTCTATAAAGCCACGCTTTATTTCACACAAAGCCATGCTTTGCCTTTCTCATAACAGGTTCCACTTTGAATGCCACACTGTCATTTCTAACAATGCACAATTAATTTCCGTAAATGTACAACCTCTGAGCTCATATGTCTTAGAGAAGGGTGTTAAGTGTAAGAGAATTACCTCCTACAACACCAAATAGATGTACGTTTGTAGAGATCAATATACATGTTCTTGAAAATAAAATGTCGAACACTCATCCATACAAGTTGTCCAGGAAAAGGAAAAACCAAAGGCACTCTTCTACTACATCCTCTTGGGAATTACCTCTAGGATTAGTACTGAACAATCCTTGCATTTCGATGATTTTCAAAACGAAGGGACTACTGCTATTTATGTTAATCTAGGAGCTAACCAGAAATTATCAAGAAGAAGTCCTTCCGAAATAAAGATCTCCTGTCTTCAAGATCATTATCTTCAACATGTCTTCACTTTTGAACGCATATATTGGTTTGAAGTGGTTTTCGGGTAGCAAGTCTGATTCCGGTCTCTCCGAACCAATTATCAATAAAAAGATGTCGGGTATATAGGTGATTATTATTTGATAAATTCATTCCTTTTAAAAAAAGATATACAACTTTCAAACTTTTCTTTTCAAGTACATACGGAATCACTAAACCGCTCTTTTAACTTTAGAAATACCAAATCATTTCTTCTAAGTCATATTGGAAAACATTATTGAGTAAAAATGGATCCATGGAAATTATAGTGATTTTACTCAATATCAATTTCTGTATTCAACAAGTACTATCCATCGAATAACAGTGAAATTACCTTTTAAATTCATACGGTTAGTACGAATTCCCTTCTCGGAATTTGACACCAAGTATAAGAAGATTATCTCCATACAATCCAATTCGTATCAAATTAAATTTATAAATTTCGAATCTTTTATATTTGTCTCGTTTTCGACATTTCGACCTTATCTATCCCTCGCCGAGAAAAGAGGCCAGGTGAGGCAGGGCATTGGTTGCTTCTGAACAACTCCTTAGTTCAAGCACCCCATATCCAGATTCACGAAATAGAAAACTCTAGCCTAATCATCGTGTGATCATTAGAAATTACTCCAACTTTGTCAAAACCTTAAAGAATATAGTAGAAGGATTCATGAAGAATAATAGCAATAGTAAGACCTTTCGAAAGAGTCGAAGGGACGCTTCTGTAAAAAGTTGGATGAGCAATGGACTTTCGAAGATGTCGAAAGGGGATGAAGCAACCCTTCTGCTTCCATTGATCCTTCAGAGATAGTTGGTTCCGCATACATAAAGGAGTTTCGAATGTGTTAGAAGAATCCTTCTAAGGTAACAGGTAACAAGTATCCGTATATGCGCCAAACCTTTTGAAACAATTGGTTTCGCTACTGTTTTCCTTCCACGGAAGAATATTTTATCAGGGTAACCCTTTCAAAAGCATAGATCAACCTTTCAAATTGGTTGAAACCTTCCACGAATATAAAAGAGTTCTTACATGTGACCAATATTGATTCCTTAAAAACTAGAAGATGGGGGTTCTGCATTAATCAACGGGAATGCTTTCGGAAGCTACCTTTCACAACTAAGCCTTCTACTATACTTCAAGTCATTTGAAGGTCCGAAAATACCCCTTTCAACGGTGTCGAAAGCCAACATCCTTACCACTTACGCATCACATCAACAACAAGGTGAAGGATGATTATATACCTTTCAATGGATTCGAAAGCACCCAAGTTCCATTCAAAAGCGGAGTTAGAAGGGCGCCCTGATTTCAACAGTCCTCAAGCACCTTTTCCATTATGTTGAAAGGACTGATGCGTAAGGGTCCAACCTATGCCCATAATTAAGACCCTAGGGGTATTGTTTTGGGGATCCAAATTCATTCATTCTATACTTATTCTTTTCTTGAATTTGTAAACCCTAAATCCTTAAATCAAATTGGGGATTTGACTTCCTTGTAATACTTAAGCCTCTTGTATTCATGAAAAATTATTAATAAAGCTAGTGCATGTTGTTTTCAAATACATAGAATCTGATTCGATGCTCATATATGGATTCAACTTTTGAGTACTTGCATCAAAGCTCATCGAAAGGTACCTTTCGAAGAGTTATAACCCTGTCGACACAATTAAAAACCCTTAGACACCAATAGACCACAACTTAAAATTTCCTCAGTCATTTCGAAAGGTGGTTTCGAAGGAGTCTAAGATTACCTTGACTGATTCGAACGGTGGTTTCGAAGAGGTCGTTCTCACTTTTAATCCTATTTTGGGGTGTTGACAAGATTACCTGTTAACATTTTTGGCGCGAAAAAGAGGGCTTGAACCTCCGACTTTGTCGAATTCCCAACCTTACTTTCCTCTATCCTTATGCCATTCCAAGCTAACTTTAGACGCTACACCATAATGCTTAGCAAAGTTAAAAAGTCCGAGCAAGGATCTTCAAAACCACAATTAGCTAGGTACTCTAATAAAATTGTTGAAGATGCAAAAGTATATAAAGAACAAGTTATGAATGGAAGCTTTAAGAGTCATGAAAAAGAAGAGAGATGAATCTTATGATCCAAACAATTGGAGCCTAAACCCATTCCATTTTGGCCCTACACCCATCCTTGCATTAGGAGGAACAAGATGTAAAGTGATAATTTGTTTGATCAAATGAAGAAGGCTATCCAGTGCTATGCAAAAGGGACTATTTTTGAAGAAGGAATGATTGCTGATTACTACACGTTTGCATAAAAATGACATTAAGGAACAAGTGGATCATTACCTACATGTGAGCTTCAAAAGGTTTTAGAAAGGAAATTTGTCATGGAGAATGATGTTCCCGAATCGAGCAACAAAAAAGCTAGAAATCAACCTCAAAAGACAAATTTCAAATCAAGACTCCCTAATGAGTGCAACTTGACTAGATTAATTGAGAACATCTACATATTAACAAAGGAGGAACTCAATTATTGGATATCCAAAAAGAAAGAACCCAAGCATGAAAGAAATCTATAGGGACCTTACTCTCACTATCATATGATGAATAGGCATGAAACAAACAAATGCAGAGCTCTTGAAGGAATGGTCATCAACTTATTCAGAAAAGGAAAGATCAATAGATTTGTAAAGCAGTCCTAAAGAAATTCAATAAAACACCTTTTTAAGAAAATCTACATGGTTAGGAGTAAAGTTATTCTTAAACTTGGAAACTACCTTAAACGGTTATAAGCGTTTGTCTGTGCCATGTTGGCCAGGTTAAAGCGCCTCCTAGAGGGAGGTTAGAGTAAACCTTTACCCGTGCCATGCTATGCCATGTTAAAGTATCTATAAGCCTTTGATTGTGCCATGCTATGGCTAGATCAAGGCATCCCTAGAGGGGGGCGGAGTAAGCCCTTGATCGCGCCATGCTATAGCCAGTCAAGGCACCGACCAGCCTTCAGTCCCACCTATAAGGCCTGGCTGGAGCACCTCCTGGAGGAAGGATGGAGTAAGCCCTTGATCCCGCCACGCTTTGTCCTGGTCAAGACACCGAACAAGCCTTCAGTCCCGCCTATAAGGCCTGGCTGGAGCACATTCTAGAGGGAAGTCGGGTAAGTCCTTGGGTCCTGCTTGTGGATAAGCTTACTAAGCGCACTAGACAACAATGGACTAGGACGTCCAAGCATAAGAAATGACACATAAAGCATTAACAATATACGAAGCTTAAAGGATGACACATATCAAAAGAGCTATGCTTATGGAATCGGAAAGGTGACACAAATAAAAAGAAGCAAACGATCAAAGCCCTAAAGAGTGGTGCAGAACAAAAGGCTCAGATAAGAATTTTTGAATTTTTATTCAAATAGTATATTCTAAACTTTCCTTCTTATTACCAGGAATGGATTTCCGGTCTTCTATTATTTCGGGATGATAATTCCTGGACTATTTTCAATATTTATTGTCCTCAGCTAATTTCAGAAGATGATTCCTGGACTTCTCTTATCAATACCTGAATCTGGATTTCAGGTCTTTTATTATAAATTTATGGTCTTCCACTATATCTAAAAGATGACTTTTGGGTCTCTATTACTAATAACCGAATTTGGGTTTCGAGTCTTCTACTATTAATTTCTGGATTACACTTAACAATACCCAAATTTGGGTTATAGGTTTTCTATTATTCCTAAACGATGATCTCTAGGATTTTGTTACTACCACAATTATTCTCGGTCTTCTATCATTTGTTTCTATAAGAGGATTTCTATTAATAAAGCCGGACTTAAATTCCTAATCCTTTATTACTAATTCCATTCCTGGTCTTCTTTCATTACCAAAATTGGATCACAGGGCTTCTATTATTGTCAGATGAGGATTTCTAGTGTGTGATCGTTCCCAATTGTGGACTTCTCATCACTTACTATCTTCGAATTATGATCTGTTGACTTCCATTAATCCCAGATTTAGATTTCTAGAACTCTATTATCAGGAATCCTAATACTATCGCCAATAGTATAGATGAATTACCGAACATGTTCTTATAAAATTTCAAATTAATAACAAATAAATGTTGTCTACTATGTACTTTTTAGGAAAACAAGATTAATAAGGGAGATTGAATGATTCAACAAAAACCATAGCCAAAGTTAACAGGAAGCAGATTCGGAAACAACATTACAAGTACAGGAAAGGCCAACAAACCAGGTGATATTTACATAATTTATATAATTTAGAAAATTGTTTACAAAAATATTATATGACATTAGTGTATACATCAAAGATCCTGGACAACCCTATCTAAATTTTCAGCAAATAAAAGATCGACAATATGGCGAATCGCTATGCGAAGAATTTCTACGAGCTTCTTTTCCCTCTTCTTAATCTCGTCAGCATTATCAATAGATTCAATACGAGTCTTCAAAGCACGATTGAAAGTGTTGTTAGCACCTTTAAGGGTCATGTTTTTTCTTTGTAAATCGGTGATACGCTTTTGCAGAAGATATTTTTCATGTTCAAGCCTTTGAATTTTGGCTGCAAACTCGTTGATGTGTTGCAAGTACCTCACTTTTTGTTAATCGTCAAAATGTCTCATCATTTCGAATTTAACCTTTCTACACCATTCACCTATCACCTTCTCGTCGAAACCTAGGGGAGGTTTTGTTGTAGTAGGGAATTTTTTAATAGCTAAAGACGAGACCTTGTCGATTTCACAACAAATGAGGTGATTGGAGAAGTTGGTAAATTGATCTTCGAAATGTCGCCTCCCATGATAAATTCCAAGGATTTACGCTGAGCTTGACTATCTTTTAATTTTATCTCCAAATCACTTACCAGTTGGGAAAGCTTAGACATCTCATGATCAAAGTCGATCGAAGGGTTTGATATATTTGGCATTTCAATTGGAAAACTATTTCATCTTTATTTTTTATATCCGCTTTGAGACTAGAGATTTGATTATTAAGGTCTCTAATAATCGCCTTTTGAAGTAAAAATTTCCTACACCACTCCATTGCTTCAATATTACCTTGAAGTCGGGTGGACAAAGGATCTTTAAATAAGCTTCTCTTTTCAAGATCCACCACCAACCTATCTCTAACATTGGTGAAACGAGATAACGGATCTAGTGAAATGAGTGTGGTAGCTAACTATAATCCCTATTCGAATAAAAAAACAAATTAAAACCCGGAGAACAAATTTCTTTTATTACAATAGTAGTGATTATAACTCAAAAGGAAATAAAACAAAAGGTACAATATCAATGCCATGGTCAAGTACTTGCTTTGCCTAATCACACTTAAAGTTTATAAACATCATTTTTAATTTTATTCAAAGAGTTAGCCAAAATAGTGATGGTCGATTCAAAAGTGGTATTAAATAAATCAATTTTGTATGATATGTACTAATTTCCTTAAAGAGCTTATCCTTTTCTTCGCCTAGAAAATCAAAGTGAAGATGGGGTTGTTGCATATAAAGTTTCTGTAGATCTCTAAGAAAGCAATATTCAGCCAATCATGAGGATTTCAAGAGCGAGGCCTTTTCTAAGTAATCTCTTCTTAATTTGACGTATTTTCCTAAGTAATCCCTAGTAACAAGGCTGCTTGAGAGACATTTACTCTGTAATAGTGTAATAAAATACGACTAAGTATAAAAGAAAACTAATGTAGAAAATTTATAGATCATATAATTACATGATTATAAATTTTCATTTGGTTTGTAAAAAATTGATTTTTTGAATAACTTGGAACGAATTTATCCTCATAATATTTGAGTTTTTCTAGAGGCAATACGTGAGGAATTAAGTTGACTCGTGGTAAATTCCAGCAAGCCCCTGAATGAGGATCAGATCCAAATTCGCCTAAGTACCTCTTATGTAGAAATCTAAGTAGACTCCCACTTAAATCACGCAAGTATAAAAAATTTACAGTTGGATGCCTACAATAAGCTTTATATAGGAAGTCTACCAGGATATCTCTATCCTTGATCAACACCCAAAAGATTATTATCAATTCTTTGTTCTCATCTAAGAGCTTGTAATAGCGAAGGTGCGCCCTTTTCAATCGAGAGGCTGCTTCCTGATCTTTAAAAGACGCTAATACTGCAACACCTTTATTAAGCTTATAATACTTGTCAGAGAGTGCATTGTGTTCTTTTAATTGTTTATCTAACTCCCTATACAAGCTGTAATGACCCACCTTTTTGGATGATTTAAATCGACGATAAACCACACACGTCAAACTCAAACCATTCAAAAGGCAGATTGTTATGTTGTAAATAAGAAAAGCAGAGAAAGAAAGAAAACAAATACATAATCTCGCAGCGGAATGACAAAATATAATAATCAAATAAATAGGTCATGAAGCTGTTTACAAATACATTGATTATACTTTTATAATACAGATCAGAGTTACATACAACAAGAATAAATAATAAGTAAATGCAGCAGAACAACATGATGCAATGAAATAAATATAATAAAAGATAATAGTACAAAATCTTTGTCTTCATCCTCCAGAAAGCAGTCTTCGATAAACTGAAAAGCTCAGACTGACCCGAGCGAATTGAAAAGACAAAACACTCGAGTCAGAACTGAAAGATCTTATGTAAGCTAAATAACCAGTAAATTAATATGAGTGTAACGGCGTCGGAGATGTTTACGGGGTTTGACATCTCCTATCTAGTGTCAACATGAGTGCAATAACTTAAGAGATGTTCGGGATTACCATCTCCTAAGGATCTGTTAAACTATCTACTATGTAGTACAAAACGCTATTATAATAGTGTCTACAGTAAAGTAAAGTATTAAAATAGCGTTAAGGCGTTACCCATATCCCCCTTAACACATTTATATAATGTTGTAGTCTATACAGATACTATAAACTCCACCCGTAGGTGGGCTATCAGGGAGCACTCCATAGGTACGACACAAAACAAACTCGTAGAAGGTGCGATAGGGCATGTGAACACGGCACTCGAGGCAATGCCAAGGTAGATATACCAATTGCACTCCCGGACTGGTGGTAACGCATGTCAACTACTACCGCCCACCTCGGACACACTCCCATAATCAAAATCGAGGGGTGGCCAACAAATCAATCACAAAGTCAAAGTATAGTATCGAAGAAATGTGCCCAATAGGAGGAATGACCTCACTTGGCTCGGTATAGCTCCTGTTTTAGTCACATCTAAGCTGACATACGAGAGTCAGGGTCACGTAAATACCTCATACAGAATCGTTCGCCAAACCATCCAACTTCATTTTTGGAGTCTCCACCACGTACACAGTTGTTAAAGTGGTTTTCGGTATTGGTAGAGAGTATGACAATATCGGATCCCGGTCTCTTTAACAACCAAACGCTTATTTCACACCGGATGGTACTTTTACATTTTAAAAATCAATTCATAATTGATATCAAAATATCATATTCTCAAAACCATATCGCTTTCGAAATCATATTCACTTTCGAAATCAAATTACCGTCAAAACCATTTTCACAAAATAGGTTAACTCTCATTTCAAAATCATAATATTTACTCAAATATGTCATTTCACTAGCAAATATTATTTCAAATCGCAACTTAAGTTATAACATCATTTAACCATATTCACTTTAAAATCAAGGATTTGAATATAAACACTTACACTTTACTCAATCTGAAATTTTGAAAAGAGTTTAGATAGTTATAAATAGTATAAAAGGTTTAATAGTTTAAAATAGTTAAAATACTTTAAAATAGTTTACATAGATTAAAAATAGATTAAATAAATTTTAAAATAGATGAAATAGATTTCAAAGTTATATTCGAACATTCTCAGTAACTCAATTCCGATAAAATTCATTTATATTAGACAAATCAACTTTGAAATTCCAATTTAAATCCTTTAACAATTCATTAAATCAATTCCAACTTCAACATTAACGCTTGGATTTTCGAAAATAATTCAGTTTATATAAATCAAATTCTATTTCAAAATATTATTTAACTGAATTCAAAATTAAAAGATTTAAAATCAATTAATTTAACCAATCCGGTGTCCGTATATAATTTTCTACCCTATGGTCAAGTGATACGAATATTTATCATTTCAATCCACAATTTAAAATTTTACGGTTATATATCATTTCAAACTGCAATTCCGAATTAAATAAAATCCATAAAATCGCTCGAGTCTATCATTTCAACCCATAACGATTTTTCCCTAATCTATAGATCGTTCGGGTATGTATCATTTCAACTCATAGGGAACTTGTAGTGTTATAACAATATAAAAATACAACATCCAGTCATCCGATATCAACAATCAAACATCCATCACAATCATCATCCAAATCAACCAATAAATGTCAATAAATAACTGATTATCATTAACATATATAAACCGACGAATTAAAATTTAATACTAAATTAAATGGCAATAATATTCAATAAAAGTCAGATTTAACAAAATGACAATTTAAATTGAACAAACATCAACCAATCAATTTTTTATCACATCATAAATTCAATTTAACTAACATAAGAAAATTTGCAGTTGTGAGTGGGTTAAAACACTCACCTTATGGATTTCCCTTTTCTAGTCGGATTTGGATCTGCTACTACTTCTCCCTTTTTGATTTGTTTCCTTGCTATCTTAATTTTTTTTATATAGAAAGTTTTGGAAGAGACAGAGAAGTTTGTATAGATCTAGATTTGAAGAAAATGATTTGGAAAAAGAAGAATGTTTGGAAAAGAAGAAGAAAATTTAAAGAAGATGAAGAATTGAAAAAGAAAAGGAAGCTTTGAAAAAGAAGAAAAAGATTTGAAGAATAAGAATAAGAAAAGAAAGCTTTGAAAAAGAAAAAAACAAGAAGAAGGAGATTTGAAGAAAAGAAAAAGAAAAAAAATGAAGGAGGAGGAAAATGAGGTGAGAGAGAAAAATGAGATGGAAGTTTGTTTGGAGAAATGAAGCTACAGAAGATGAGATTTGAAGGAATGAAATGAGGCTACAGGAATGAAGATGGAAACAAATGAAAAGCTAATACAGTATATGTAAACAAACTAGTAGTTGAAATAAATTAAAAATATGAACATCCTTAAAATGGTAGTATTGAAAGAGGTAAAGTAAAGGAATAAATATATGAATAAAGATAAAAATAAATCTTCCGTTCTTTAATTTGAAGCTTCAGAAGAAAGAGTTGCTAATGAAAGGAAACTACAAGGACTAATAACGCATGAACAAAATAAACTTCAGAAACGGAGAATAGTAAATGCTAATTAGATGGCATGAAAATTAATTTGGATGTTCACATTAAAAATGGAAAAAGAAAAAGGAAAAAACTTCAGGTAAAGCACTTGAAAGGAGAAAACGAAAAATTGAGAAACAAATGAAAAGAATGAGGAAATTCTTAATTAATAAGAAACGAATGAGTAGTCTAATAATTAAATGGATGCTCAAATGAAACCTACACAGAGAACTTGAAAATGAAAAGAAAGAGAATGTGGATGTGATAATAAATGCAAAATAAATGAAGGGACCACTTATATACTATAAACAAACCTTTGGGATCCAAAATCCAAAACTTACTCCTATTAATTCACTTCAACAAACCCAAATATACACATATTTATCATTAAATTCTTTATTAAAACATTCGTTTTACGTTAATATATGTGCACACTCCATTAGCGCAATCAATCAATTAACAATCTATCAATCAATTAATCAACCAATCAATCTACTCATTTATTTATGTTACTCAAATCAATTTTATTAATTAATGAATATATCTATCTATGCATTATAAAATGATTTACTTTACTTTTTTTATTTATTGTAACGGTCACACTAATGCAACAAATTTACAAGTTTTAACTATATATGAAATAAAAAAATAAAATACATGAACATGTGTAATTAATGTACAATTGTTAATAAAAGGTAATTTTAATTGATTCCACAACATTTACACAACCATGAACCCTCATATTTAAAATTTTGGATATTAATGTGTGTGTGTGTGTATTATCCTAAAATTCAATTTTTTTCCAAAATCATACTTATTCAAAATGAAAGTTTTATTTTTATACATCTCAAAACATGCAATTATTTTAATTAAAATGTTCATTCCATATTAACACAAAATGCAAGTTTCTATATTAACTCATTCATTACAATTTCATTTATGTTTCCTTTTAATTGAAACATTTCAATTAACCTAATTCCAATTCATTTCATTACTAATTTCAACAAATTCTAGTTATAAACACTGTTTCTTTTCATTTATACCAATTCAAACATGTTTATACAATTTCATATACAACAAAATTTATACACTATTTACAAAGTAAATGTTTTTATCTTATTGAAAATCAACTTCTCCAGGATGCATTCCAAAATAACAAATTATGTTATTCTTTCATTAAAACATTCGCTCCATCCTTTATTCAAATTGAACATTTGTTACTCCGGTTAGAAGAAAACATAAAATTTATTCTTTTAAAGTCAAAGCTTAGATTTCATTAAAATCTTTATCTTAATTTAATTTAAAATGTAAGCTCTTATGTTGAACTTATTAATTACAAGGCACTTGTCTTTTCTTTTCAATTAAAGGATTCCAACAACTATTATTGTAGTTTATATTCAATATTAGATTTCAAACGAATTCTCATTATACCACAACTATTTACTGTTCATTTCATATTCCAACATTTATTTCTTAAAAATTCCATTCTTATATTAACATCTATTATTACAATCGATCATTACCCTATGGGCATTGTTAGTATTGGTTTATATCTTATTACATTAATATTCTACAATTTCATCTAATTACATTAACATAATATTTAAGTACATTTAGTCGCAATTTATTCCAAATTAAATTTAACAGATTGATTAAATAGGTAACATATAACAATTGTCACCTTTTCTTACTTTAATCACACTTATAAGTTTATTATCTTCAAATAAATGTTATAACTACTTACACCACCCTGATTTTTCCCAAGTACAATGAATTACATATTATTTCATCAATTAATTATAATATTTAATTTATTCCCTTATTTACCAATTATAACTAATTAAATTTCAATGGATTAATTAACCATTGTTACAATTTGCCAATTCAAACACATTTTCAAGTTTATTTTTAACTAACAAAACAAATAACTTCACATTGATTTTATCTTCTTGTTTACAATTTCTAACCAATGTAAATTTACAATTTATTACAATTATTTGAGATTTCATTCAATTAGTCATTTATTATATTAAATTATTACCCTATTTCTTTATTTACAACCTATAACCAATTTTAACTTTACAATCATTTCAATTAATTGGACATACATTAAAGTAGTTATCAATTGTCTTGAATTAACATTTTTAACACTACATTCTAGTTATTTCTTATTAATAAACCACATATTTTAATTTCTTCCAATATTAAATTACAAAATCTTATTGAATTCAATATTTTAATTATCGAAAATTACGGGTCGTTACATAAGCTATTTATTTCCACCTGTTTTCTTTCAAGCTTTTTTTATAAAGATTAATTGATTTCTTCCTTATCTAAAATAAAAAGGTATTAGCCAATGTTATCTTGGAAGTGAAAGCCATTTTAACAAAGAATTTCATACCTGAGAAATCGAGGTTAAAGTCTGTAGGGTCTGCTTTTTCCCCTCTTGCTCTCCAGCATCAATATTGGTGTCTTTTTCATGGAGATCAGATGGCTTAAGAAATTCAGTTTGACCCGCTTCGTGGGCACTAGGATCAGGGATGGCGTTATCTAAAGCCCTGGAAGTGTCATCGTTACCCCCTCTATGAGAATCATCATGATCGCCCCCATTGCCGCCAAAACCTTGATCTTTATCATCATTATAAAGGCAATTATCATCATTGTCATCGTTGTTGCCACCATCTTCAAAATCGGCTTCATCATCCTCATCATTTTCCTCCTCGTCTTAATTTGAATCTCCTTTTACAGGAGGGACTTCGAAAGTTAGGAGCTTTGAGGCATCAATTTCTTCTTTGTTAGGAACTTCAATCCCTTGCTGCATTTCCTTGATTTTGTCCATGAATCTTTTAACCGACATAGGATCTAGTGAGGGAAAGCTCAAATTTGATCGCTTCTCTATATTATCGAAGTAAGCTAGCATAAGCGCATCCTCATAAGAATTTACAATAATATCATTCAAAGAAGTGCTCAAAAATTGAGACACCTTTTGTTTAGCCTCAGAAATGGTTTTGATGGCCATGGTTAAAGAATTCTCTTTCTTTTCCAATTTATTTTTGAAAAATGAACATTCCTTTTTGAGAGAAACATGTTTAGTGTTCATCTTGGCCTTTTCGTCCTCCAACTCTTTCAGAGTCATTTTCAAAGCCAAAACTTCATCGGCTAAGATTTGTTTAGCCTTCCCCTCCTTGGAAATTGTAGATTCCACTTGAAAAAGAGAAGAGCTCAATCTTTCTTGTTCCCTCACTACGTTATGTTTAGCAGCAGTTAGGGAAGTGATCTGGTTATTTAGAGTTCAGACTTCTTCTTTGAGCTTTGATGTCTCGGCAGAAGACTTTGAAATGTTTTGTTGGAGGGAGTACCAGCTTTTGGAGATCTGAAAGGAAAATTAAAACATAAGTCAAGGTTCAATATAAAATGGTAATAAGAAAATCAAGTAGTATGAAACATACCAGAAGTTGTTGTTCAATAAGGGATCGATAATGACTTGTCAGATCGGGTATAGAAAAGAAGGCAGTTGAATAGAAGAAAATGGTGGAGAGTTTATAATTGATTGTACAACACTCTCAAAATCATTAGGATACACAAGTGATGACGGTCTAGAGGGATTCATCTCCTGAGAGGGAGTTGAAGTGCCTAAATCCCTTTGCATCTGCTCAACGGTGCTGGGAAAATCGGACACAACTATGTGAGACATGAAGTTATCCTTCAAAGGAATCATTCTGGGTTGGTAGGCAGTGCCATCAAGAGTATGACTTCTAGTGCTTTTCCTAAATCAACAAGTTCACCTTCTCTTGAAGGAAGAGAAGGCTGGACATCAGCAATTTTAGTTTTCTTGGAAATAGGACCCGCGACAGTCACTCCACTTAATTTTCTTTTAGGGATCATTCTTGTAACAACCCGCATATTTATCGATTTTATATTTAGATATTTTATTTAAATATTTTATCGTTAGTCGGATTTTGGTCCGAAAAGCTACTTTTTGCATACGGTCAAATTAGGACTCAAGACCACTTCCATTGAGTTCAAAACGTCGTTTGCAATCTTTTAAGTATAAACTTGGATATGTTTGGAGATAGTGGAATTTTTCCACTTTTGCGCTTTGGACTTTGGTTTGGACTTAGCCTATTAGGCCCAACCTCCACTCCCTCTTCTCTTCATAATTTCCTAACAACATAAGCTTCATCAAAAATGGAGGAGGGAATGGGAAATTAAAATTCCAAGCTCAAGTTCTCTTGCAAATCCATCATCCAACTCCAAATTCAAAGAGAAGACATTGGATTCAAGCTTCTTGTGTAGAGATTGAAGTGGGATTGATTCTTGCTTTGCTTTAAGCTTCATCTTCATTGATTTTGGTGCAAAGGTGAGATTTTTATCTCACATTCTTGTCTATAACTATCTTGGATTGTTGGGAATGAACCCCTATCACTTTAGCATGTACATTTGCATTTGGTTTGGATTGGATTGGCGAAAAACCCCAATTTTTAGTGTTTTTGGCAAGTTCCTGGGCTTAGGTCGTTCGGCCGTGGGGAGGAAAAGTCGCCCCTGTTTATTTTAGCCCGTTCGCCTCTAGGTCGCTAGCCCTTAAGTCGTTAGGTCGCTCGGCCATAGCTCGTTCTAGGCCATCAGATCGTTTCATGCTTAAGTCGTTCGCATTTAGGTCGTTTGACCTATTTTAACTCACCCCTGCAACGTTAGGTCGTTTCTGGCCCTAGGTCGTTCTGGTGGAAAAGTCACCTCGGAATTAGGTCGTTAGCTCGGCTAGGCATTAGGTCGCTAACCCCTAGGTCGTTCCGGCCTTAATTCTCTTGGAAGCGTTAGGTCGCGTGACCTTAGGTCGTTCCCCATTATGTCGTTAAACCTTATGTCGTTCGCATTTAGGTCGTTCGACCTATTTAACCCACGTCTGCACATTGGAGTCTCTCGTCCTTGGCTAGCTCGTTCTTGTTAGCTCGTAAACCCTTTGGTCATTTGGCTTTGTACTAGGTCGTTAGCCCTAGGTCGCTCCATTTGGTCGATCGTCCTTAGGTCGCTAGGTCACGACACGTTAGGTCGTTCACCCTATGTCGTTTGGCAAAGCTCTTGGCCAATCCTTTAGGTCGCTCGACCATTCACCTAGTTAGGTCGCTTGACCCCATTCCACCTTAAAGTCGCTCGGCCCTAAATGGTTAGGTCGCTTGGCCTCGTCACTTTCTTAGGTCGCGAGATTAATTAGGTCGTTCGGCCTTAGATGGTTAGGTCGCTCGGCATATGCAACCTTGTTAGGTCGCTCCCCCTCATTAGGTCGTACCACTGCATACATCCACCTTGTTAGGCCGTTAATGCCTTAACTCGTTCGCCCTTAGGTCGTTAGACCTTAAGTCGTTCTACCTATATAACTCACACCTGCTTTAGGTCGTTCAGTCCTTATAGTCGCTCACCTAGGTCGCTCGGCATGTTATGCTTAGGTCGTTCGACCTAGTTTACTTTAGGTCGCTTGCCTGTAGGTCGTTCCATTTTCACTTTAGCTCGGCCATGTTAGGTCGCATGGGTATTTCTACTTGATGGATTTGGAACTGATTTCCTTGGATTTCATTCACGTCTTCGAACGTGAATTTTTGTGACTTGTTGATTCTACAATCAATTTCTATGATTTACCATTTTAAAAACATAAAGGTTTCAATACTAGTAGTAAATACCAAAACTCTTTCATCAAAACGATTTCAACTCTATTTTATTACAAAGCTCTTTTCCTAAACCATTTTCCAATCTATTAGTATATACAAGCCTTTACTTCACTCGGATGAGAAATCGAATTAAACGGCTTAGTAAAACAAGTGGTATGAAATGCTTGCGTTTGCTTCGTCGGTTAACTCTTGGACTTGTTCGATTGAACCTTTTGTGACAATTTCCTAGTGAAGATCTACAGTTTGTTCGTAAGTATTTAAGTTAAGCTAGTGGTTATGGGACATGAAGCTAAACTCATATATTTACTAGCTTAGTGTGATTGACACTTCTTGATGATCATTGACGATCATTTTTGTGATTTAGACTAGCAATTGTGCGATGTCTCTTTGTCTGCGAGGGAGACTAGACCCCGTTTGTGTGATGTTTCTACTCACATATGTGGGGTAGCGCCCCATGGTCTTCGGGCCATTTTAGTGGAGTTTTGACTCATGGTCTTTGGGTCGTTCTAGTGAAAATGGTTAGCAACCATGGAATAGCTTTCCGTCTTGTGATACACGTGTTGGTGAGTTTTCATGCTCCCGTCTTGTGATAGGCCTCTTTCCCTTTTTGTGATTTCTGGATTTCTTGTGTTGATTTCTGGAATTTGTGCTTCACCAATTTTCGTGATTTCCATTGATAAGTTTTATCAATTTTTGTGCATTGGTGAATTTGTGTGTCATTACCTTTTTGTGAATTTGGATCTTTGAGAAGATTCTTATGATATCGATTTATCTCTTATTAATGTTCATTTACACACTTATCATAGTGTGCCATTATGGTTATTATACGTTTATGCCATATCTCTTATTCTATATCATATCACCTGATATTTATACCTAGACTGACCCGTTTATTATTTTCTTATTAAATAATACTCGGGTCAGACCGAGATGTTACAGGTGGTTCTGCTTGACTTCTCCCTAGGGATTTATTACTCTGACTTTTGGCAAGCCACTTAGATTAGCAGTTTTTGTTATATACATTTGAGATGTAGACTCCATGATGTATACTTATTCTTTTGTACGGCTCTTGTAGCTATCCTTTTGTGTTATTGTGGATCTTTCAGACCACTACTCTGATGTACACTTTTATGTGTTATATTCATATCTTCTTCCGCCTTTGTGATATGGATGCCTGTGACTGATTTGTGTTATGTCTATTTCTATGTTTGTTTCCGAAGATTATATATAGCCACTGTGTGATAGCTTTGATTTTGTATCGGTATTTCTGTCTGCCCCATACTTCTGAGCAAGAAGAAAATGGAACCAGAAACTTCGGTAGCCAAGACACCTACCCCAAGTCGTAAACAATGCTATAATTGTGGTTCCACGGACCATTATGTTATTAAGTGCCCGAAACCCCTTTATTGCCGCTATTGCAAAGGCTCGGGTCATTACTTATCTACATGACCCAAGCTTCCAAGCAAGAGAGGAGGAAAGCTGCAAGCCCCTGGCAACTCTTCTCTTGGTCAAGGTATTTCTTATTCAATCCTTGATTACACTTGTTTTGTGAATATCCTTCTCGAGTTCCTGTTGATATGAGTTCATCTCATCATTTCATATCAAAAGAACTTGTTGATTCCTTTTCTTTAAATATTTGGCCTTAAAAACTTCTTTGAGAATTGCGAATCCGGTTGGTGGATCCGTAACACTCAATTTTGCTTTTTATTGATGTCGAAATTATTTCATGTGATTTTTCTGTCCGAACCGATTTGCATATTATGCGTTGTTTAGGCTTCAGAATTGATTTGCGTGAAAGGATTGGCTTAATCATTATGAAGCCCATATCCTATTTTTCCGAATGGACTATTCATTTTCGACATTTTTAATCTGTTAAGCAGATTTCTATTTTTCTTTTGTGATTTCGATTCCAAATTGATGGCATCATTTTATTCTTTAAGCTCACATGTTGAGTAAAGTGTTATTTCTCTCATTCATGTAGTTTGAGAATTTTCTGGTATTTTTGAGTTTGTCTTAGGATTTTCGCCTAAGCAATCTTTCGAGTGGTGTTAAGGTCCTTTTAGCTCGACCTTGCCACCGGTTTTCATTAGCTACGAGTTGCGGGAGTTAGCATTCCACTTACCACATTCCGCACTCGTTATGATTCTTATGAATGACTATTTATGTCATTCGGTTTATTCAGCTTATTTCATCCATTTTATAAATAGAGTATTCTATGAATATCTCGATAATTCCATTCTCGTATTTATTAATTTTGGATGAAAATAGAAATTTAAAATTTTGCAAATCTTTTTCATAAGATTTATTTATAAGTACAATTTGATTTTAATCTTAAACGAGCAAAGAATATTCTCAAAACTTTTAAGAGATATTTTCATCATATAGAAGATGATTTTGTGTTGTATTGCCCATTTAGTGTTTTAAGAATTCTGGTCGATGCGCTCGATCAACGTTATCGATAGGGATTTCCTAAACGCTTTGATGAGACAGTCAGACACAATAAATTGACTTGTAAAATGTAAATCTTTCTATAAAGGTAATTGTGATTTTGAAAGTTTTAGCTTTTCGGGAAAGAAGATTAAATTCTTTCTTTTCGATACTCTTATTCTTGTGATTCCCGAAGGGAACCAAAACTTTATCTTTAGTACCAATGCTAATCGTAATTGGTATGGATGTCGTTCTCTTGCAAAAGAGAACGTGCAATCACTTGTACTTCTAAAATCATAAAAGCCGATAGAGACTAGGTATGTCACTTATGATTTGGTGCTCGCGGCTATTGTTTTTGCTTTCAAAGTTTGGCATCATCATCTTGGGGGAGAAATTGTTCTCCACCTCGATTATAACTCATTGGGATATCTATTTTCTCATAAGGAACTTAATTTGTGTCAACCACCTTGGCTCGAATTCCTTGCATCTTATGATCTTGATATCCTTTATACCCCAGAAAGGGAAATCGTGTTGCCAATGCACTTAGTCGCAAGCGACAAGCGGTTGTTTTCATGATGATATCCGAATGGAAGGATCTCGAGGTTTTATCCACTTGTGAAATTCGAGATCATGTTTCCCATTCATGTTCATCTTATGTAGCCTTGAGGCTCATCCTTCTCTTTTAGACCGCATTCTTGAAGCTCAAAGACTAGATCCCGAATTGGCACTTCTTAGCCAAAGTTGTAGGGATAAAATTAACATTGAAAGTTTGAAAGTTTTCGATATTGATTAATGTGGCGGCATTTGAAAATTTGGTAGACTTATCGTACCAAATATTAGTGATCTTCGTCAAGATATTCTAGAAGATTCTCATCATTCTAAATTTATCATTCATCCCGATAGTAGTAAATGTACGCGGATATGAAGCGACTTTATTATTGGGAGTGAATGAAATCTGGTGTCGCTAACTTTGTTAAGTGTTGCATGACTTGCCAACTTGTCATGGCCAGGCACCAAGGGCCTGGTGGGTTATTGCAACCTTTAGAAATTCCAATTTGAAAGTGGGACCAAATTTCCATGGATTTTATAGATGGCTTTCCCCGTTTTCGTTCGGGTCACGGTTGTTTATGGGTGATAGTTGATAGACTTACTAAATCCGCCCATTTTATTCCCGTTCGGTCTAACCAAACCGTTCCTCTTTTGGCCAAATTCTTTATCGAAGAAATTGTTAAATTGCATGGTGTTCCTACTTCTATTGTTAGCGATCGAGATCCATTGTTTACTAGTGGATTTTGGAAGAGTCTTCAAAAAGCTTTAGGAACGAAGCTTAATTTTAGCACCGCTTATCACCCCCAGTCCGATGGACAAACCGAGCGTGTGAATCAAACTCTTGAAGACCTTCTTCGTGTTTGTGTGCTTGATTTTGATGGAAGTTGGGAAAATCATATTTCTCTTGTTGAATTTTCCTATAATAATAGCTTCCAATCTGGTATTGGTATGGCACCTTTCGAGGCACTCTATGGAAGGCTATGCCGATCTCCTTCTTGTTGGCTTGAGGTCGGTGAGAAGCTGGTTTTAGGTCTAGATTTTGTTCGTGTTTCACCTATGAAAGGTGTTGTACGTTTCAGTCGATCAGGAAAATTAGCGCCTCGATATATTGGGCCATTTCCTATCACGGAACGTATTGGTTCCGTGGCTTATCGCCTTTTATTACCGGCTCAATTTTCTGCTATTCACGACGTGTTTCACGTTTCTCAATTACGGAAGAGCCTTCGAGATTCCGATTCTATTCTTGAGCCCGGTGTTGTTGAGGAAATTGAAGTTCCACCAGACTTGACTTGTGATCAACATTCCATTCGCATCATTGCTTCGGAGGTTGAGCGCCTTCGGAATAAAGATGTTCTTCTTGTGGATGCTCAATGGTCCTCAAATCCTAAGGATTGTTCTTGGGAATCTAGAGAATTCATCGAGCGAACACATCCGGACTTACTTTCTCATGCTCTTTGAGGTGAACTTCTTATTTCAAAATTTCTTTTTGTGTTGAATATGCTTTCATGGTTGTTACTATATATTTTCTTCTTAAATATTGCAAGGACGCAATTTCTTTAAGGAGGGGAGTCTGTAACAACCCGCATATTTATCGATTTTATATTTAAATATTTTATCGTTAGTCGGATTTTGGTTCGAAAAGCTACTTTTTGCATACGGTCAAATTAGGACTCAAGACCACTTCCATTGAGTTCAAAACATCGTTTGCAATCTTTTAAGTATAAACTTGGATATGTATGGAGATAGTGGAATTTTGCCACTTTTGCGCTTTGGACTTTGGTTTGGACTTAGCCTATTAGGCCCAACCACCACTACCTCTTCTCTTCATAATTTCCTAACAACATAAGCTTCATCAAAAATGGAGGAGGGAATGGGAAATTAAAATTCCAAGCTCAAGTTCTATTGCAAATCCATCATCCAACTCCAAATTCAAAGAGAAGACATTGGATTCAAGCTTCTTGTGTTGAGATTGAAGTGGGATTGATTCTTGCTTTGCTTTAAGCTTCATCTTCATTGATTTTGGTGCAAAGGTGAGATTTTTATCTCACATTCTTGTCTATAACTATCTTGGATTGTTGGGAATGAACCCCTATCACTTTAGCATGTACATTTGCATTTGGTTTGGATTGGATTGGCGAAAAACCCCAATTTTTAGTGTTTTTGGCAAGTTCCTGGGCTTAGGTCGTTCGGCCGTGGGGAGGAAAAGTCGCCCCTGTTTATTTTAGCCCGTTCGCCTCTAGGTCGCTAGCCCTTAAGTCGTTAGGTCGCTCGGCCATAGCTCGTTCTAGGCCATCAGATCGTTTCATGCTTAAGTCGTTCGCATTTAGGTCGTTTGACCTATTTTAACTCACCTCTGCAACGTTAGGTCGTTTCTGGCCCTAGGTCGTTCTGGTGGAAAAGTCACCTCGGAATTAGGTCGTTAGCTCGGCTAGGCATTAGGTCGCTAACCCCTAGGTCGTTCCGGCCTTAATTCTCTTGGCAACGTTAGGTCGCGTGACCTTAGGTCATTCCCCATTAGGTCGTTAAACCTTATGTCGTTCGCATTTAGGTCGTTCGACCTATTTAACCCACGTCTGCACAATGGAGTCTCTCGGTCTTGGCTAGCTCGTTCTTGTTAGCTCGTAAACCCTTTCGTCATTTGGCTTTGTACTAGGTCGTTAGTCCTAGGTTGCTCTACTTGGTCGATCGTCCTTCGGTCGCTAGGTCGCGACACGTTAGGTCGTTCACCCTATGTCGTTTGGCAAAGCTCTTGGCCAATCCTTTAGGTCGCTCGACAATTCACCTAGTTAGGTCGCTTGACCCCATTCCACCTTAAAGTCGCTCGGCCCTAAATGGTTAGGTCGCTTGGCCTCGTCACTTTCTTAGGTCGCAAGATTAATTAGGTCGTTCGGCCTTAGATGGTTAGGTCGCTCGGCATATGCAACCTTGTTAGGTCGCTCCCCCTCATTAGGTCGTACCACTGCATACATCCACCTTGTTAGGCCGCTAATGCCTTAACTCGTTCGCCCTTAGGTCGTTAGACCTTAAGTCGTTCTACCTATATAACTGACACCTGCTTTAGGTCGTTCAGTCCTTATAGGTCGCGCCTCATGCTTAGGTCGCTCGGCATGTTATCCTTAGGTCGTTCGACCTATTTTACTTTAGGTCGCTTGCCTGTAGGTCGTTCCATTTTCACTTTAGCTCGGCCATGTTAGGTCGCGTGGGTATTTCTACTTGATGGATTTGGAACTGATTTCCTTGGATTTCATTCACGTCTCCGAACGTGAATTTTTGTGACTTGTTGATTCTACAATCAATTTCTGTGATTTACCATTTTAAAAACATAAAGGTTTCAATACTAGTAGTAAATACCAAAACTCTTTCATCAATACGATTTCAACTCTATTTTATTACAAAGCTCTTTTCCTAAACCGTTTTCCAATCTATTAGTATATACAAGCCTTTACTTCACTCGGATGAGAAATCGAATTAAACGGCTTAGTAAAACAAGTGGTATGAAACGCTTGCGTTTGCTTCGTCGGTTAACTCTTGGACTTGTTCGATTGAACCTTTTGTGACAATTTCCTAGTGAAGATCTACAGTTTGTTCGTAAATATTTAAGTTAAGCTAGTGGTTATGGGACATGAAGCTAAACTCATATATTTACTAGCTTAGTGTGATTGACACTTCTTGATGATCATTGACGATCATTTTTGTGATTTAGACTAGCAATTGTGCGATGTCTCTTTGTCTGCGAGGGAGACTAGACCCCGTTTGTGTGATGTTTCTACTCACATATGTGGGGTAGCGCCCCATGGTCTTCGGGCCATTTTAGTGGAGTTTTGACTCATGGTCTTCGGGTCGTTCTAGTGAAAATGGTTAGCAACCATGGAATAGCTTTCCGTCTTGTGATACACGTGTTGGTGAGTTTTCATGCTCCCGTCTTGTGATAGGCCTCTTTCCCTTTTTGTGATTTCTGGATTTCTTGTGTTGATTTCTGGAATTTGTTCTTCACCAATTTTTGTGATTTCCATTGATAAGTTTTATCAATTTTTGTGCATTGGTGAATTTGTGTGTCATTACCTTTTTGTGAATTTGGATCTTTGAGAAGATTCTTATGATATCGATTTATCTCTTATTGATATTCATTTACACACTTATCATAGTGTGCCATTATGGTTATTATACATTTATGCCATATCTCTTATTCTATATGATATCACATGATATTTATAGCTAGACTAACCCGTTTATTATTTTCTTATTAAATAATACTCGGGTCAGACCGAGATGTTACGGGTGCTTCTGCTTGACTTCTCCCCAGGGATTTATTACTCTGACTTTTGGCTAGCCACTTAGATTAACAGTTTTTGTTGTATACATTTGAGATGTAGACTCCATGATGTATACTTATTCTTTTGTACGGCTCCTGTAGCTATCCTTTTGTGTTATTGTGGATCTTTCAGACCACTACTCTGATGTACACTTTTATGTGTTATATTCATATCTTCTTCCGCCTTTGTGATATGGATGCTTGTGACTGATTTGTGTTATGTCTATTTCTACGTTTATTTCCGAAGATTATATATAGCCACTGTGTGATAGCTTTGAGTTTGTATCGGTATGTTGGATTTCCTCCTTAAATGAAATGCATGCTATACTATCTGACATATCGGTGCTCGCACAAAGAAATTACATGGATGGTTGCTCCTCCACAGCCTTATTCTCCGTGCTAGTCGACAGCATTACACCGTAGTGTTCTTGGCTAGCGTGGGTATAGAGGTGCGGCGTCACAATTCTCGACCAAGAAATGGCTTAGGTCAAAGCTAAAGCATTAGATTCAGAAGATGGAGGGCGTGGATCTCCTGTGGTTAGTTCAATCAAAGGAGCAGCTGTAACATCCTGGTATTTTCAATCATTCGCATCCACACATGTCGGACTTTAATTGCTCAAAATATCAGATTGTTAATTTATATTTGGCAAAACTCAGCATATACAGTAAATAAAATAATCACAGAATCACAGACACAGAGTAATATAACAATAAACAGCGGAAACAAATGAATAGTAGTTCATGAAGCTACTATATATATATATCAGAGTTAAACAAGATACAGCAGAAATTTCGAACACATAGAAGTCTCAATATACAATAGTCAAATAACAAAATCTGAATACATCACTGGAGTCAACTGAATAACTAAAAGCTGGATAGATAGCGGGATCTCCAAGCGAAACTCCAACTCCAAAGGTGACTCTCAAACGCTGCGACACTCAGTCTGACCCGAGCGTAAAGCAAAACACAAAACACTCGAGTCAGGATTAACATTCTTATATCAATAAATCCAACTCAAGTGAAATATCAACTGAAATACAAGTAACTCAAAGGATGTTTGGGATAACCATCCTCTAAGGATCCGTGGAACTATCTACTATGTAGTAATATACGCTATTATAATAATGTCTAAAGTAAAGTAAACTATTAAAATGGTGTTAAGGCTTTACATTTTCCACCTTAACACATTTTATATATTCTCATAGTCTATACAGTACCATAATCTCCCCCGTACTGGGCGTAGTCAGAGGGCACTCCATAGGTATGGTACAAAACAAACTCGTAGTCGTCTCGATAGGGTAGGTGACATGGCACAACTAGGAAATGCCAGGGTAGATATACAAATTACACTTCCGGGCTGGTGGTAATGCATAGCAGCCACTACCGCCTACCTCGAGCCATATTCCCAAAAATCCAAGGGGTGCACCCAATCAATCACAAAGTAATATAATGGTATCGAAGGAGTGTGTCCGATCAGGGGGGCAACCTCATTGGCCCGTCGATTGCTCCTGTTTTAGCCACCTTAAGCTAACTCAAGGTAGTTAGGTCCACGTATATACCTCAAGAATGTCGCCACCATCCTACTACATTTTGGAATCTCCACCGCGTACACAGTTGTTAAAGTGGTTTTCGGTATTGGCAGAGAGTATGACAATATCTGATCCCGGTCTCTTTAACAACCAAAAGTTATTATAACACCGCGATCATTTCAAAATAGTTTATACTTCAAAACCAAAATATCATTCCCATTTCAAAACCATATCAAAACGATATCATTTCCATTACCATAACACTTCCAAAGTTATAACATTTTCGAAAACATAACACTTTGGAAAATCATAACACTTCCCTTTAAACAGTTTAGATATTAATAATAGTATATATAATAAAATAGTTTATAAAATAAAATAGTTTAAGTTAAAATAGTCTCTTTTTTTATAATAAAATAATTAGTATATTAAAATAGTTTATAATAAAATAGTTTATATTGAAATGGTTTATAATAAAATAGTTTACAATAAAAATAATTTATAAAGAAAAATATATAAATAGTTTAAATATAATTTAAAAATACTTTACATAATATAATAGTTTCCTCAAATTTCACAAATCGATTCCAAATCAACTTGAATTCCAAAATTCAAATTTTATTCAATCTCAATTCATCAAATTCAACACAATTCAGTTTCTAAATAAACCATTTCAAATTATCGATTTCAAAAACATATTTGAACCATAAAATAAGCCATTTCAATTTCAATATATTTCGAAGCTTTAAATATTCAACATTTCAAACTAAATTTGATAATTTCATATATATATCAAATTCACTTCACTATTGTTTAGTTTTGAAATATTCACTTAATAAATCCAATATCATTTAAAACAAACCCCAAATTACAATAAACTAAATATTTCATTCAATTTATTTAAACTTGAAATATTCATTTAAATCACTTTAAATCAAGATCAAGTTATAAAATCATATCCTTTAAACATTAAAAATTCAATCAGTTTCGAATCGATTTAATTAAATAAATTCTTAATTAAATACCATTTCAAATCAGTTTCAAATCTATCTTTCCATCCTTAATTTATTAAAATTATTATAAACTTTATATTTGAAAATAAAATTTTAAATATATTATATATAAATTAAATCAAAATTTATTAAACTATATCTTATTATCTAACTTATCTTATAATAAAACTAATTTATACATATTTTCAAATAGTAAAATTATAAGTAAATTCTTAAAATATATAATTCGAAACTAACTTATAATTTTAAAATTTTCAAAACATATAATTTTAAAATCAAGAATTTAAACCTTATAACATACATTTATATATAATATCTTGAAATCAATATTTATTAAACCATATATTTCTTTTCAAAACCATAGAAATCATTTTCAAAATATTTATATATAGACCAACGGTGTTTGTATATAATTTTCTATCCTAAGGTCAAGTGATACGGATGTTTATCATTTCAATCCGCAATTTAAAATATATACGGGTATATATCTTTTCAACTCACAATCCCAAATTCAATTCAAATGAAAATCGCTTGGGTTTATCATTTCAACCCATAACGATTTTCTCCTATTCTACAGATCGTTCGGGTATGTATCATTTCAACCCATAGTGAATTCTATACTAACAGGGAACTTGCAGAGTGATAACAGATATGATAATAATATAACAGGCATATATCATCAATGTAAATAACAGATAATGGTGTCAGATGTCACGGGTCAATAGAAACAGATAACAGCATATATATAGCAATGTAAATAACTAACAGCAACATATTTCAATTGTCATTTCAATTGAAATCAAATTTAATAAATATAAGAACGTTAATCGTGAGTGATTGCTCACCTTTCGAGGCTAGATAGATTCGTCAATGGAATGAGTTACAACCCAAGCACGAATTCCAAAACGAAGCACGATTGGCATGAATTCGACGACAAGGATGATATATAGGAATTGAAAAAAAAATGAATCAGAACCATCCCGATATAACTAAAACAAATATACACTATAATTTTCCTCTAAAACCAAATTTCAAAACACACATTTAAATAAGATATATATATATATATATATATATTTAAATCAATATTTAACCCTAACGTCTATAAAATAAATATATATATATAAATTGGAAAAACTAAGTTCACAAATACTTACATATAAATTCATATATATATATATATATATATAAGCATTGTTTAAAATTAAATTTATACAAACCTTACACAATTATAAACCCAAAACAGATCACCGTTTATATACTAACTTATCTATTGTTGATAGAATATAAATCTGTATATAAAGCTTACATATGTATAATACTTTGAAATCATTAATATATACTAATATATTACTGTACTCAGCAACACTTGTACAATATAGCCTTCAAAACAAGCAGACTAGTTTATCAACAGCTTTATAATATAGTATGTAATACTGCTCCTCTTTATAATATATAACATATATATTATAATTTAAACATATATACTATTTAAAATCGACATACAATACATTATTTAAAATCTAGAATACTGTACATATATATATACATTGTAAACAATATATTATATATATGTAATCACGTTTTTTTATAAACACAGTATATAAGCAAATATATGCAGACAAACATACATTATACAAAACAAATTATATATATTCAAACTGATCAAAATGTTACCATAAATTTCAATTATAAACACATATATTAACTGTATAGTGTGTGTGTGTGTATATATAAACTAACACAAACACTTCAACTAACATAAAATATTAAACTTCTTTAAACCAATATACTTTGAATAAGACTAGTACAGCTGCTTTGCAATAATACTTTCCATACAACTATATATATACTAACGAATAATTTTATGTATCTCATATAAACTAACATACTAATATATATATATATAGTACCTTAAAAAACACACGGCTGAGGTGGAGAAAGAGGAGAAGAGTCGAGCTCATGCTGCTTGGAGGAGATGACTGGCCAGTTGAAAAGCATGGAGGAGGGGAGCTGTCGGGTCAGGGAAGATCGGAGGCCGATGGTGAACGGTGTAGGGCGGAGGCTGCTCGACCGATCAGAAGAGAGGTGGAAGAGAGAGGGGTGATCAGCGCGTTCGGCATGGTTGTACTCGGCCAAATGCTGCCATGGGGTTGTGTGAGCTGTGGAGTTGAGGTGAGAGAGCGAGCGCTTGGTAGAGGTTGCTCGAGTTGTTGGTCGGTGGCCGAGCAAAGTGATGGATGACATGACCAAGGCAAGAAGAAATGAAATATCATGTTCCAGATTCATGTAGTACACAAACAACAAATTTTTTTTAAAAAGAGAAGACAGTAGAGAAATATGGAGAGAAATAAATAAACTGATGAAACAACAATGTTTGAAATGGTAGGAATAGTAATATTCAGAATTGAATTCACTGGAAAATATAAAAACACAACTGGCTGTTGGTTTTGAACCGGTATGTAGATGGAAACCAAAAGATACAAAACCAGTATCAATACGGTTACCGTTTTCGTGGATTCCGCTGCGTACCGGACTTCAAAACACAGAATTGAATATACCGTAGAGATTAGTACGATGAGACGGTCAAAACGGTATACAGATATCAGTGGTACGATCATCCTATAAAAAGTCGATAATCGGTACCAAAAATGCTGCTAATCTGTCGAAAATAAGATGAACGGAGCAATAGCAGTCCAAATTTGAAGAAACCGAATATGATGTCTCACTCAGAAGATGATTTGCAAATTTGTTAAGTAAAAATATTCAGGTTTGAAAAACATTTTACTATCATCAAATTTAACTGATTTGAATTTAAATAAAAATTACATAAGAAAGTAAATTTCAATATTATCAGATGAAAATTTACCATTTGCTATGTTTAAATAGACGTATTCCAAATATTAAATTTATATTTCAAAAATTTCACAAAAGTTCAATTAATTAAATAAATAAAACCACTAAAATTTTCAGGTCGTTACACTCTCCCCCACTCAAAAACTTTTCGTCCTCGAAAAGTAACGAGGTAGGAGAATAGATACAACCAGAAAGAAAGAATAGATTGAAAAATAAAATAAAACAATTAATTTCAAACCATCTAAATTTCAATTATTTTAAAATTGGTTTATATTCAACTAATTGATTTCATTTCAGGGTATTTCATTTAGTTGATTTAATTTCAAATTTATTAATTCCTTCAAACATAATTTATTTTATTTATCTCATTTATTATTCAATTAACTTATCTTTCTATTTATCTCTATTAATATTTTATAATAAAAAATTAACTGTATAACATTTATTATGATCACTCAAATTTTATTTATAAAATCATCTTATATTGTATATTATCCAATTACATATTCAACCTCTGAATAATTTAGGTAAGTTATATTAGACTGAAATCGGGTATTATACAAGTAAAAAAAATCTTCCAATTCAATTATTTCAAGTTTTTAAATATTTATTCAAAAAATTTAGCTTTATGTATAATTGAATTCATCCTTTACCAAAAATTTAAGAATTAAATTTCGATTAATTTCAAACCATTTTATAGATAAATGTATATATACTATATATATATCAAATCAAATCATACCCATATATATATTAAGTCATACTTAAGAAATTAAAAAAAAATTCAAACAAAAGTGTAGCAAAGCTACAGAATGGTCTCTCCACTCTGAAACTCGAAACTGAATGTCGATGATGCGGCCGCCATCACCGAAATTATTTTCCAACGATAAAAGAGAAAAGCACCGATTTCAACATTTTAAAATTCTTTGAAACGATTTCTATTTGAAAATACTTTAAATAATATACACTTTAAAACTTTAAAACCAAAGTTTGAAATCACCGGAAATTAAATTCTCAAATTCTTGATTTAAATTCATTTAAATTCCAAATCAATTTATAAACCATGTTTATAAATTCATTTATAGAACAATAAATGAAAATCAAATATTATCACTTCAAACAACCAATTTAATTAACTTATTAAATTCCAGAAAATTTTACTTATATATTTATAATATAATCATACAAATTTATTTCATTTACCAAATTTGAAAATAATATTGTGTCAGTTTTCTCTGTTCAAGTGTTTTGAAATTCCTATCGATAGCGTTGATCAGACGAATCGATCGAAAATCCAAACCAACATTAACAACTCAAACAACACAACATATAAAACATTTTTATATTAATTACAAATACACTCCCTTACTTGATGATACAAGAATAGATTCCAAAACAAGGATAGAGATTCAAGTTTAGAGGAACTCTAATAAAAAAGAATTCTAACTAAAATAGATAGGCTCGAAAGGGAGATAAGACAATCAAATTGCGAAATAGGAAGATGGATAAACTTATATAAATCGCGGGAAACCTTAATCGGGTTAACCGCGACTTCAAGAATAAGATCGACGCAGAATTCTGAGGCAAATCAACATTCGATCATAAGAGAATAGAATTCGGGCATAGCAAGAGATAGCAGCATCTAAACCAAGGATATAGACATCTCCGGTGAATCAATGTTGTTGTAAAGGAGTTTCACCCCTTTTACAAATCATACAGTGGAGCTATGGGATGCTCCAGAATCAAGGAAACACGAATAGGGAGAGACAAGAATGGATTTCAGAACGAATGGGAAAGTTCCAAAATTCAGAGGAAACCGAGTCAAAGAGGAAGAGATTCAAGCTCGAACGAAAGTGATTCTGTAATTAAATTTACTATATATGCCAAGTTTTGCCTAAAACCAGAGCTCTGATACCGCATGTAACATCCTAGTATTTTCAACCATTCGCATCCACACATGTCGGGCTTGAATTGCTCAAAATATCAGATTGTTAATTTATATTTGGCAGAACTCAGCATATACAGTAAATAAAATAATCACAGAATCATAAACACAGAGTAATATAAAAATAAGCAACGGAAACAAATGAATAGTAGTTCATGAAGCTACTATACATATATCAGAGTTAAACAAGATACAGCAGAAATTTCGAACACATAGAAGTCTCAATATACAATAGTCAAATAACAAAATCTGAATACATCACTGGAGTCAACTGAATAACTGAAAGCTGGATAGATAGCTGGATCTCCAAGCGAAACTCTAACTCCAAAGGTGAGTCTCAAACGCTGCGACACTCAGTCTGACCCGAGCGTAAAGCAAAACACAAAACACTCGAGTCAAGATTAACATTCTTATATAAATAAATCCAACTCAAGTGAAATATCAACTGAAATACAAGTAACTCAAAGGATGTTTGGGATAACCATCCTCTAAGGATCCGTGGAACTATCTACTATGTAGTAATATACGCTATTATAATAATGTCTAAAGTAAAGTAAACTATTAAAATAGCGTTAAGGCTTTACATTTTCCACCTTAACACATTTTATATATTCCCATAGTCTATACAGTACCATAATCTCCCCCGTACTGGGCGTAGTCAGAGGGCACTCCATAGGTATGGTACAAAACAAACTCGTAGTCGTCTCGATAGGGTAGGTGACACGGCACAACTAGGCAATGCCAGGGTAGATATACCAATTACACTTCCGGGCTGGTGGTAACGCATAGCAGCCACCACCGCGCACCTCGAGTCACACTCCCAAAAATCCGAGGGGTGCACCCAATCAATCACAAAGTAATAGAATGGTATCGAAGGAGTGTGTCCGATCAGAGGAGCTACCTCATTGGCCCATCGATTGCTCCTTTTTTAGCCACCTTAAGCTAACACATGGGAGTTAGGTCCATGTATATACCTCAAGAACGTCGCCACCATCCTACTTCATTCTGGAATCTCCACCGCGTACATAGTTATTAAAGTGGTTTTCAGTGTTGGCAGAGAGTATGACAATATCCGATCCCAGTATCTTTAACAACCAAACGTTATTATAACACCACGGTCAGTTCAAAATAGTTTATACTTCAAAACCAAAATATCATTCCCATTTCAAAACCATATCAAAACGATATCATTTCCATTACCATAACACTTCCAAAGTTATAACATTTTCGAAAACATAACACTTCCCTTTAAACAGTTTAGATATTAATAATAGTATATATAATAAAATAGTTTATAAAATAAAATAGTTTAAGTTAAAATAGTCTCTTTTTTTTATAATAAAATAATTAGTATATTAAAATAGTTTATAATAAAATAGTTTATATTGAAATGGTTTATAATAAAATAGTTTACAATAAAAATAATTTTAAAGAAAAATATATAAATAGTTTAAATATAATTTAAAAATACTTTACATAATACAATAGTTTCCTCAAATTTCACAAATCGATTCCAAATCAACTTGAGTTCCAAAATTCAAATTTTATTCAATCTTAATTCATCAAATTCAACTTAATTCTGTTTCTAAATAAACCATTTCAAATTATCGATTTCAAAAACATATTTGAACCATAAAATAAGCCATTTCAATTTCAATATATTTCAAAGCTTTAAATATTCAACATTTCAAACTAAATTTGATAATTTCATATATATATATATATATCAAATTCACTTCACTATTGTTTAGTTTTGAAATATTCACTTAATAAATCCAATATCATTTAAAACAAACCCCAAATTACAATAAACTAAATATTTCATTCAATTAATTTAAACTTGAAATATTCATTTAAATCACTTTAAATCAAGATCAAGTTATAAAATCATATCCTTTAAACATTAAAAATTCAATCAGTTTCGAATCGATTTAATTAAATAAATTCTTAATTAAATACCATTTCAAATCAGTTTCAAATCTATCTTTCCATCCTTAATTTATTAAAAATTATTATAAACTCTATATTTGAAAATAAAATTTTAAATATATTATATATAAAAATAAAACTTTATTAAACTATATCTTATTATCAAACTTATCTTATAATAAAACTAATTTATACTTATTTTCAAATAGTAAAATTATAAGTAAATTCTTAAAATATATAATTCCAAACTAACTTATAATTTTAAAATATTCAAAACATATAATTTTAAAATCAAGAATTTAAACCTTATAACACAAATTTATATATAATATCTTGAAATCAATATTTATTAAACCATATATTTCTTTTCAAAACCATAGAAATCATTTTAAAAATATTTATATATAGACCAACGGTGTCTATATATAATTTTCTATCCTATGGTCAAGTGATACGGATATTTATCATTTCAATCCGCAATTTAAAATATATACGGGTATATATCTTTTCAACCCACAATACCAAATTCAATTCAAATGAAAATCGCTTGGGTTTATCATTTCAACCCTTAACGATTTTCTCCTATTCTACAGATCGTTCGGGTATGTATCATTTCAACCCATATTGAATTCTATACTAACAAGGAACTTGCAGAGTGATAACAGATATGATAATAATATAACAGGCATATATCATCAATGTAAATAACAGATAATGGTGTTAGATGTCACAAGTGAATAGAAACAGATAACAGCATATATATAGCAATGTAAATAACTAACAGCAGCATATTTCAATTATCGTTTCAATTGAAATCAAATTTAATAAATATAAGAATGTTAATCGTGAGTGATTGCTCACCTGTCGAGGCTAAATAGATTCGTCAATGGAATGAGTTACAACCCAAGCACGAATTCCAAAACAAAGCACGATTGGCACGAATTCGATGACAAGGCTGATAGATAAGAATTGAAAAAAAATGAATCAGAACCATCTTGATATAACTGAAACAAATATACGCTATAATTTTCCGCTAAAACCAAATTTTAAAACACACATTTAAATAAGATATATATATATATATATTTAAATCAATATTTAACCCTAACGCCTATAAAATAAAAATCTATATATATAAATTGGAAAAACTAAGTTCACAAATACTTACATATAAATTCATATATATATATATATAAGCATGTATATTATCTTTAAAATCAATGTTTAAAATAAAATTTATACAAACCTTACACAATTATAAACCCAAAACAGATCACCGTTTATAAACTAACTTATCTATTGTTGATAGAAGATAAATCTGTATATAAAGCTTACATATGTATAATACTTTGAAATCATTAATATATACTAATATATTACTGTACTCAGCAACACTTGTACAATATAGCCTTCTATACAAGCAGACTAGTTTATCAACAGCTTTATAATATAGTATGTAATACTGCTCCTCTTTATAATATATAACATATATATTATACTTTAAACATATATACTATTTAAAATCGACATACAATACTTTATTTAAAATCTAGAATACTGTACATATATATATATACATTGTAAACAATATTATATATATATATAATCACGTTTTTTATAAACACAGTATATAAGCAAATATATGCAGACAAACAGACATTATACAAAACAAATTATATATATTCAAACTGATCAAACTGTTACCATAAATTTCAATTATAAACACATATATTAACTGTACAGTGTATATATATATATAAATAAACTAACACCAACACTTCCACTAACATAAAATATTATACTTCTTTAAACCAGTATACTTTGAATAAGACTAGTACAGCTGCTTTGCAATAATACTTTCCATAAAACTATATATATACTAACGAATAATTATATGTATCTCATATAAACTAACATACTAATATAAAATATATATATATATAGTACCTTAAAAAACACATGGCTGAGGTGGAGAAAGAGGAGAAGAGTCGAGCCGAGCTCGTGCTGCTTGGAGGAGTTGACTGGCCGGTTGAAAAGCATGGAGGAGGGGAGCTGTCGAATCAGAGAAGATCGGAGGCCGATGGTAAATGGTGTAGTGAGGAGGCTTCTCGATCGATCAGAAGAGAGGTGGAAGAGAGAGGGGTGATCGACGCGTTCGGCATGGCTATGCTCGGCCAAATGCTGTCATGGGGTTGCGTGAGCTGTGGAGTTGAGGTGAGAGAGCGAGCGCTAGGTGGAGGTTGCTCGAGTTGTTGGTCGGTGGCCGAGCAAAGTGATGGAGGACGTGACCAAGGCAAGAAGAAATGAAATATCATATTCCAGATTCATGCAGTACACAAACAACAATGTTTTTTTATAAAAGAGAAGACAGTAGAGAAAAGTGGAGAGAAAGAAATAAACTGACGAAACAACAATGTTTGAAATGGTAGGAATAGTAATAGTCAGAATTGAATTCACTAGAAAATATAAAAAGACAATTTGCTGTTGGTTTTGAACCGGTATGTAGATGGAAACCAAAAGACACAAAACCAATATTGATACGGTTCCCGTTTTCGCGGATTCCGCTGCGTACCGAACTTCAAAACACAGAATTGAATATACCGTAGAGATCAGTACGACGAGACGGTCCAAACGGTATACAAATACCAGTGGTACGATCATCCTATCAAAAGTCGATAATCGGTACCAAAAATGCTGCTAATCTGTCGAAAATAAGATAAACGGAGCAATAGCAGTCCAAATTTGAAGAAACAGAATATGACGTCTCACTCAGAAGATGATTTGCAAATTTGTTATGTAAAAATAGTCAGGTTTGAATTTTTTTTTATTATCATCAAATTTAACTGATTTGAATTTAAATAAAAATTACACAAGAAAGTAAATTTCAATATTATCAGATGAAAATTTACCATTTGCTATGTTTAAATAGACGTATTCCAAATATTAAATTTATATTTCAAAATTTTATTATTTAAAATTTCACAAAAGTTCAATTAATTAAATAAATAAAACCACTAAAATTTTCGGGTCGTTACAGCAGCTGTTAAAACCAAAATGTATAGGTTAGCAAAGCAATCTAAAGGGTACCAGTAACATGACGGTAAGTTACAAATGGTATACTTATGTTTACCAGGTTGGTCGGGACAAATTGAAGACAATGTTGAAAAAAATTTAGGGTGACCCAAGGATAAGAAGCGTTTGCATTAGGAAGTATGTTGGACAAGAGGAGGTTGTCCAAAAATCCTCTGGCCTTCTGGAAGGAAAGAATATTTCCGAAGGTTGCTGGGGGCCAGTAATGTGAGCCAATTCCCAATGCTGTTTAAGGCAGTAGTTAACAACTTCTGAATTCTCTTGCCTTCATCATCAAGATCCTTGGGCGCAGAGCCTAATAAGAAAACGTAATTCAGCAAAAGAAAATAATTTAATGAAAACAAGGGCAATGATCCAGTTATGAGGAGAAAAGAAAGCTCCACTAATACTTGGAAAGCATTTGATAAAAAAGAATTGCATCTCCCAATACTTAAACTTGTTTACTCCCTCTGAAACTAACTTCTTATGAGGGTTAGCCCTGAAAATTTAGCTGTTCAAAATGCTAAACTTGACGAGACACACAAAGTAATTGAGAACTTCAGCACTTAAAGAAGGAATGGCCGGTTGTAAGGCCATGAGCTCCAAGGAGAAGAGATCTGTATATACATTGGGCGATAATTGAATAGGAGCTATGCCAAGGTGACTTAGAAATCTTGACAAGAACTCAGGAAATGGAAAAAACCTCCATGCCAAATGTGGATGGCAGTGTAAGTGGAATATCCCTCGGGAGAATTTTGAATGGCGTCATTGTCGCCAAGAGGAATAGCTTCAACTCATATAATTCCGAAGTAATGAAGGATTGCATCTACTTCATCTTGAGAAGATATAAGGGAATGCCTTGAAACTGCTTTAGTCTTCTTTGGGGAAGATTCTAGTTCTGAAACTATATCCTTTTATAATTTCTTAGAAGCTCTTTTTAAATCCATGATCCTGCCAGGTGAAATAATTTCATTAAAGTTATAATTCATTTCATTATTAACACCTTTTGAAGGTGTCGAAAGCCAATTGCAATAGCTCAAATATCCACCAAAGCATATGGTTCCATGCCTTCGAAAGGTGGGTTGAAGTTAACAAGAATTATAAAGTTCATTGAGCATTCGAGGGTGTCGAAAGGGAGGATGGAATACAGGCACCGGAAGAGACACTTCGACAATGTCGAAAGCCCAAATTTTTTTATTATTAATAAGTGCAGTTATCCACACAATACCAATTTGGATAATATATATATATATATATATAATCGAAGCATTACACCCCAATTAAGTTAAAAAGTTCAAAACAAAGTGGCATAGAAATTGATGAAAGGGCGTCGGGATGTTTCCACGATGTTTATATTAGGAAGTGATGATAGCTACACTCCAATTACCATTATAGGTTTTGAATGAGTCGAAATGATATAACAGAATCTTAGAAGCATTAACACTATGTTGAAATAATGTAAAGAAATGTGGTAATTTAAGTTTTGAGATTTCGATTAAGTCGAAAGGTGGATTAAAGGTTTCGATGGTAGTAAAAAGTGTATCGTTCTCAATCCAATTAAAAGTAGGAGACGTGAATTTCCAACTTTTAATATCTTCAAAAGTAAATTCAAAAATTGAGCATAATAAAGGTCGATCTTGAATGTGCATACAACAATGGCAAATAGCCCCAAATTTGACAAATTCAAGTTCGAACCCTAAATTGATAAAATAGATTAGTCCAAATCAGCATAAAAATTGTAATGACCTGGTATTTTGAACCATTCGCATCCACACATGTCGGACTTGAATTGCTCAAAACAACAGATTGTTAATTTATATTTGGCAAAACTTAGCATATATAGTAACTAAATCAATCACAGAATCACAGACATAGAGTAATACAATAATAAGCAGTGGAAAAGGTAAATAGTAGTTCACGAAGCTACTATATAAACAACAAAATTTGAAATAAAATACAGCATAATATCTCAAATACAATGTAGTCTCGAATACAAACAGATGACCGGTCTGAACAAAACAACTAGAATAGATGAATAGATAAGACAGATCTTCAAGCAAAGCTCCAATCTCCAAAGGTGAGTCTCAAATGCTATGACACTCAGTCTGACCCGAGCATAAAGAAAAACAGAAACACTCGAGTCAGGATTAACATTCTTATATTAATAAATTCAACTCAAGTGAAATGTCAACTGGAATACAAGTAACTTAA
This sequence comes from Allium fistulosum, assembly GCA_030737815.1. Taxonomy (NCBI): domain Eukaryota; kingdom Viridiplantae; phylum Streptophyta; class Magnoliopsida; order Asparagales; family Amaryllidaceae; genus Allium; species Allium fistulosum. The sequence continues at coordinate 1,540,277,809 of CM060901.1, read as the reverse complement.
AGGATGTTTGAGATTTCCATCCTCTAAGGATCCGTGGAACTATCTACTATATAGTAATATACGCTATTATAATATGTCTATAGTAAAGTAAACTATTAGAATAGCATTAAGGCGTTACCCATATCCCCCTTAACACATTTTATATAATGCCGTAGTCTATACAGATACTGTAAACTCCACTCACAAGTGGGCTATCAGGGAGCACTCCATAGGTACGACACAAAACAAACTCGTGGAAGGCGCGATAGGGCATGCGACAAGGCTCTCGAGGCAATGCCATGGTAGATATACCATTTGCGTATCCGGACTGGTGGTAACGCATAACAGCTACTACCGCCCACCTCGTGACACACTCCCAAATCAAAGGTGCACCCAGTCAAATCACAAAGTAATAGAATGGTATCGAAGAAATGTGTCTGATAGGTGGAATGACCTCACTAGGCCCGGTGTGGCTCCTGTTTTAGCCGCATCAAGCTGACTCACGGGAGTCAGGGTGTAACGACCCGCAATTTCGCTACTTCGAAAATGAGAGATTTCGTTCATTTTAAATTTAAAAGGAATTTAAAACTTAAATAAATATGTTATATATAATAAATAATTATCTATTCTTATAGTTAATAAATTAAAAAGTATAAATTTGGATTTTAGAATAAATCAACAAAAGTAAAGTTTTGTTAAAAATAAATAAATGCTTAAATAAATAGGATTAAATATTTATTTAAAAGGATAAATCTTATTTAAAACATATAATAAAGATAATAAAAGTATATTAATACATTTAAAATGATGTTAATAATCGTTTTACAAAAATAACCAAAATTTGTTGTATTTTGTCAGTTTTACATACATTATAAAATTAAAGATTTTGATACTATTCAGATACGATTTTAAAATATGAAGAGACATGTTTTAATTTATTTAAAGAAGTAAAAATTTCATTTTAAAGTTTGGTTTACATCAATATATAGCTTAACAGAAACGTCAAATTTTGACATGTCATGACCCATTTTTCCGTACCTTTTGAATCGACAATAAACCACACATGTCCAACTCAAATTGCACGAAAATACGGAACATGAAGGGTAATAAAGAAAAATAGACAGAATAGAATCTCACACGAAAGGGATAACATATAATATTGAACAAATATCTTTACAGCGGAAAACATTACATATATCAGAGTCTAACCTAAATTCAGCTTGGACAGTTAAAAACATATGTCCTTACAATTGCTGACAAACATCAACTAAAACAAACTAAGTACAGCGGATAATAGAATACATCCATACGTAGATGAATATCTCCAGCTCTCCTCTGGAAACTTCAATCGTCTTCGACTGAACCTAAAACTACTCGGATCTGACCCGAGTATTGAAAATACACGGATCAGGCTTGATAAACCAACGTGAGAAAAACTCAATAATAGATGACAGTGTCATATATCAGCCTGTGAATAAAATCCTTTGAAAACAAGAGTATCTCATAAGACCACGCCCACACATAAACATGGATGGGTTTTTACCTTATGATAACTAAAACAGTTTTATATCAAAACATTTGATATTATTTCTAATGACATTCCTTTGAAAACATTTGCAAATAAACTTATTAATCTTATCCGAAATGGTTACCCATATAGCATTTCGAGGCTATTCATTACGCCAATACAAAAAAAAACCGTAGGTTCTTATTGGAGAATGGATTTCCATACAAATGACCAGATGAAGGATCTACCTTTCGAATGGGTACACCTCTAGATGGATGTCCCGAGGAACCATCACAAAGCTCCTCTACCAACACAAGACGACCTACCTCTATAACTAGATAGTACCGAATATGTCATCCCCCGGTCGTTATCAACCTTTAACCGAGCGCTCGTTTCCATACACAACATTAATTTACAACCCGAACGTCATAACGGAAAGAAATATATCTAGAAGGGGATGATCATACCTTACTTGGGAATGACCCACTTAGCCTTGCTGCATCTAATCCTGTTTCGGTCATTTTCGGTTTGATGAGGCTTAAGGCAACGATTACCTTTTCACATAGCACATATCACATCTCTGAATGCCACATTTGCCATTTCCTTTGACTACTAATTGCCTTCCATAAAAATACAACCCTTGAGCTCGTACATCTCAGGGAAGGGTGTTAAGCTAAGAGAAGTTGCCTTCTCCGCCACCAAACAGATGTACGTTTGTAAAAACCAATGTTTGTAATCATTAGAAATGCAATGTCAGACAAACGTCCATACAAATTTTTCCAGGAACAGGACAAACCGGAGGCACTCTCTTACTACCACTAGTAGCGAGTAGTCCTTGCAATCCGAAAAATCTCCACAACGAGGAGACTAATGTTATATATAACTTAGGAGCTACCCAGAGAAAGTCAAAAAGCAGTCCTCACGCTATAAAGATCCACGGTCTTCAATTATCATCATCTTCAACATGTCTTCACTTTCGAACATATACATTAGTTCGAAGTGGTTTTTGGATAGGGATTACCCAAATCCGACCTCGGTTCCTTCAAAATCCAATTATCGATAAAAAAGTGAATATGAGTATACAGGATTTATTAAGTCTCTTTTCACTTTAATTCTTTTTGGATGATTTCGAAATCTCTTTCTTTCGACTTAGAATAATTCTAAGAAATTCATTCTTTTGCTTTGGATAATATTTTCAAATTTCCTTACTTAACTCTTGATACAAATTCCTTAACTTTTAGGCGGGTCAAAAACAATGTTATTTAAGACATCATTTACGATAAACCCTAAAATAAATCTTAGCAAACATTTTTGAGTAAATGGGATCATTCATTCTGGAGATTGCTTAAATTTTGGATAATACCGATCTTCTTTTATTTCGGAAACTTAATACAATCTTTTTATCTTAGAGCATCCGGGCTTTCCTTTCGATCTGTTCCACCCGTCGCCTAAGAAAAGAAAACATAGGCCAGGTAAGTTCATGGCACTGGTTTCTCCATCCCTAACCATAGTTAAACACCTTTTTTTATCTTCCCAGATCTCATAGGCGGGACAAATGTACTAGTCGTTTCCGCATACTCAGTTATCATCTTTCTTTTGAAATTGATTATAAGATTCCAAATTATCTTTCAAAATGATTAATTTTCCTTTTAAAAACATTCACAATTGATTCTGGGAAAAATTGTTACATTTAAACTTATTTTCAAAAAGTTATACCATTCGCAGCATAAAAGTGCTGCGGAAAGTACTATATAAGCTTATTTGTTTAAATCAACTTTTAAACATTCGATAATTCATATTTTCCAATCCAAATATCTTTTAAACCATTTAAATAGATTTATCAAATTTATTCCATATTTTTCCAATATTAAAAAGGTTCATTTAAACAGATTTCCTGTTATGGTCACTTAACTACACTAGCATGATTTTTCTAGAAAATTGATTTGGACTTAATTCAAAATCTACTCAACAAAATTTTGATTTTCTTTCTTCGTTTAGAAGATATGGATATAATAGTCCAGAATTTTCTTATCTCGAAGAATTCCGAGCTATATTCCACTGTACACACTCATTTGAACTTTTCGGCGTGAAATCGCGAACTACCGTTGCGTGACTCACCTAGTTTTAACTTATTTTTCAATATTTAAATAATTAATTCAAATTGAATTCTATCACTTATAAAATCATTATAAATCAATATTTTCACTTTTTAAAGTATGTAAAATATATTTTAGCTATTACCATATTATAATATTAATTTATTCACATTATTTTAATATTAAATTTTTAAATCCCAATTTTAATTCTAACTTCAAATTAAACATATTTAAAACTTAGATTTCAAATCTAATTTCAATTTAAACTTCAATTCAATCTCACACTAAACTTCAATTTTCAAAATCGATTTCAATTTCACTATTCATCTCAATTTCAATTTCAATTTAACTATTCTTTTTAAATCCGATTGACATCAAATTTCAAAACCTCTTTTATTTTTACTTTAATTTCACTTCTAACTAAAAAGAGACTTATTTTTCCAAAATATCTCATATCACTAAAATATGGTCTTATTAACAAAGGATCACTTAATCCAAATGAACATAACCAATATCCATATTCATCATTATCATAACATCCATTCAACAAATCACATAACATATGATTTCAAATCCAATATTCACTATTAATACCATAACGGGATAAGTTATCACAATTCAATTATCTAACTAAACTATCAATCATCCATATTAACAATCAATTTGGTATAAACATTCATATGTCATAAAGGTATAAAGGTGATTGTTTTATCATAACCAAAATAAGATTTCAAAAGCGATGAGAATTTCTCAACTTCATATCCACTCCGTCAATCTTTTTTTGTAGGCTAACGTTCTTTTCGAACTAATGCGCTTTTCCCGAACGTCTCGAATTCTCGCCTTTATTTATTTTCCTTTCGAACTACTTTTGTTTTCCTTTCTTTTTCCTTTCCTTTTGTTTCCTTTTCGTTTTCTCTATGTTTTTTTAATATATTATTTTGGAGGTGTGTGAGCTATAGGGGAGGATGAGGCCTAGGGTAGTGGGGTGTGTACGACTTGGGTAGTTGCTTTAGGCTCGGGTAGGGCTTGTACACGGTGGGTATGGGATCTTTGGGCTCGGGTTTTTAGGATAGAGGTGTGTAGGTGGGTGTGGGAGGTGGGTAGGTGGAAATTTGGGCTCGGGTTGGCTAGTAGGTGCTCGGCCTTGGAGTTTGGGAAAGGGTAGGTGGGTTTGGCCATGAGTTTTGAGGGTGTAGGGGCGTGTAGGGTGGTTTGGCCTAGGGTGGAAGGTGTTTTGTTGGCTTAGAGGAGGAGTATAGGTGGTAGAAGGTGAATGGCTTGGAGGTGGAAGTGGAATGGAGAAAGTAGAGAATGATTTTGGAAATTTTGTGAAATGAAAGTGAAGTTAAAAGGAAGGGATTTCAGGTTGTATTTATAAGTGGAGATTTTGGTGGTAAATGACATAAATAGCCTTGTTTACTTTTGAACTTTGATTAGCTTTGATTTGAGTTGCATTTAATGTATCTGTAACGACCTGTATTTTTACGGATCGACAAGTTCGACAAAATCTGGAGTTTTAGCATTTTTGAGCCATTTCAGATTTTAGGCAAATTTTGCCTAAGTCCTAAGTCGTTCACGACTTAGCATAAGTCATGGGTCGTATACGACTTAGGAGATAGGAGTGACCCAGGGTTCGGCGACCTAAGGAAATAAGTCGTAGCTGGGCTAAGTTAGTAGGTTGAAGTTAACTCGGCAAGTGTTAAGTCGTAGCTTGTAAGTCGTTGCCGAGTTAAGGGATAGACAACCTAAGGAAGTGACCGACTTATGTTATTGTAAACGACTTAAGGTTTTGAGTTAAGTGTTAAGTCGGCTGACGAGTTAAGGTGATGAGTCGTATCCCAGTTATCTGATGAGTCGTATCCCAGTTGTCTGATGAGTCGTACCCAGTTATCTGATGAGTCGTACCCAAGTTATCTGATGAGTCGTATCCCTGTTGTTTGATAAGTCGTAGAATGGGTTATCTCGTCTAACCAGTTAAGTCGTGGACGAGTTAAGGGATGAGTCGTAAGCTGTTGAGTCGCGCGTAGGTGATAACTCGCACAAGTGGATGAGTCGTAGCCTTTGTGATAAGTCGTATACGAGTTAGTAGTTGAGTCGTCTAACCAAGTAAGGCGTGCGCATTTAAGTCGTAGACAGGGGGTCTGGTGAGTCGTAGGCGCATGCTATAAGTCGGAGACGACTTAGGAGATAGCTGTTTTGTCGTGAGTCATAGGCAGAAGTGTGTTAAGTCGTTGAAGCCAGAAGTTAAGTCGTAGGGTGTTGAGTCGTAAGTCGTAGACGACTCATGAAGGCGGACGAGTTACGACTTAGGGTAGTTTCTGCTATAAATAGGAGAGCTTCTCTTCATTTTTGGGATCCGGATTTTGAAGCGACGAAGTGCTGCCATTTTGAGAGCTCGACTTCTACACTTCTTCACTTCTTTTCTCCACTCTAATCTAGTGCTTCCATCCATCCAAGTTGAAGATCAAATTGAAGATCCAAGAGCTTAGATTGAAGATCTTCATCTTTTCAAGAGAGATTTCTTCGTTTGAAGCGGATTCGTGATAGATCAAGCTTCATCCTTCGCTGTCCAGATCTAAAGCGTGTTGATTAGGGTTTGTTTTGGTGATTTGGTGAGTGGTGATTATCTCTCACACGGATCCAAAGGAGTATATCGGATTGTTGGCTCGATTTGGTGTTAAAATAGGGATTTCCATGCATTTTCTTCATCCTAAGTGTAGATCCATGTAGATCCATTGTTCATGATGATGTTACATCCATTTTATCACATGTTAACCTATGCAAGTTCATTCATCAAGTTTGTAGAGATATTGTTCATGTTTTCATGCTTATTGGACTTTCAACTCTTTAATTACGAAAATGCCATTATTGTTATAATTGTCTACTTAGATCATATTTGAATGCTTGATTGCTTGGATTGATGTTTGATTTGATTGATTGCTATGAACTAGATGATTGATGATTAGATTTAGATCGAAGATGATTCAAAAGCTAAGGGAAAGGCTCTTGAATTGGGAAAGCTGCTCGTGGCATATGTAGCGGGATGATGAAGCTCTTATGCATGGATTTGATGATGTGATGTTGAGATGAGGCTTTGCGAGGATGTAATGAAGCGAGGCATCATGTGATGAAGACTTGGTCTAATCCAGACGGGATCATTCCAAGCATGTTGATAACTCGGTGATATGATTCGAGTTGAGGAAAATGAATGGATATGAGAATAGTCGTCAAGGAGGATGACTAGGAGGTTTGGATAGCATCGTTGTTGAAGGTTCTAGCATGCTCTAAGCAAGAGTACGTTTGGGCAGATTCGATAGTCCCAATGACTAACTGTTGATGGTCGAGTACTCTGGGCAGATTCGATAGTCCTAGGCACGGGTTGCGACGACGTGCGGGAGTTATGTCTAGAACCGGGGTTTCCATTAGCCCTTGACGGACGGCTGAAAGAATGTGCCGGTCATTCAATTAACGGTGATATCGAAGCAATGATAACAGTGATAGCCAGAGTCATGGATGTTTGGTTGTATCGTCATTCGGACTCAAGAGCGGTATTTTCTGGGTGCTTATCTGATTAGGCCTTGGTACTTGGAAAACATCGCCCTTGACTCGAGTGATAGTAGCTTTACTTTAAATTGTTTGCTTCTGCTTAGTGTGTGTCTGAGGCTATCATTGTAGAATGAGGTTGGAGTGGGAGGGTTGTATTCCTATTCCTTTTCCTTTATGCTCTTTTGGTATGTTGTTAGTTAATTTACTTCTCACTAAGACTGTTGTCTGACTCAAGGCTTTATGTTTTTAATTCTTATTGCCTTGGGCTGTTCGTCCATTTTGGGACGGGAAGACTAGGTAGCAGGTGACAGGTGTTGTCCTCTTCTCACGATGCTGATATCGAAGACGAGCTGGAGGGTTGCATATTATCTTCTTATTATATGTACTGGATATTCCGCTGTTTTGTATTCTCTGAGAGATATGTAGTGAGGCTTGATGTATTGACTATTTGGATGATTGTATTCAACTACTATGGAGTTTTATATGATGTCATTTTGTTCTGTAAAGCTTCACTATACCTATGTTCTATTGTATTTTGTCCATGCGCTGTGAGTAATACGATAGATTCTGTTGCTTTAATTTACCTTGACAATCGTCCATGGTCGCCTGGCACACTTTACAGCGCACTGTCTCTAGATTCGGTGCAGGGGTCATGGGCGGTCGTCACATTTGGTATCAGAGCATTGGTTAATCGATTTTACCCAACGCTCGCTGTCGTAACTACGTATGAGAGACGTAATTGTATTTTGATGGATGAATACTATCTATAATATAGTAGCTTAGTAGAGTTTGAGTCCTTTATGTAGTTGTTTCTCTAGATGTTCTGATCATTCCTTTTTATAGATATTGAGAATGAGTCGAAGAGGGAGACCAGCTGCTAGGGAAGGCCGTGCTACTGAAGAGACTGCTGATTATGCAGCCATGTTCGAAGCTATGATGACTTCGATCATGAGAAGGATACCAGTTCCGGGGGTAGCAGTAGATGTTGGAGTTCAAGTCCAAACTCCGAAACCAGTGGATTTTGCTAAGTTGTGCAAGGACTATACTGCTCTTGGAGGGAAGGTTTTCTTGGGAACAGAATCAACTATTGAGGTCCAGAGGTGGATATATGCTTGTAGAAGGATCTTTGGTGATTTGGGAATTGAGGATGCAACTAAGAGGAAGTTGGCATCGAGACAGCTTCAAGGGAGAGCTTCTGATTGGTGGAACTCTATTACCATCAATACTCCGGAAGAAGAGATTACTTGGGAGCAATTCCAAGTTAGATTTGAAGCTAAGTTCATTTCTACAGCTCAGAAGTCTGTTTTGTTCAAGAGGTTTGTGGAGCTCAAGCAAGGTGGAAGATCTGTTCTTGAGTATGTTTCTGAGTTTGAAGCTTTGTCCAAGTATGCTCGGTCATATATTGAATCTGCTTATCAAAAGAATGAGAAGTTTGTGACCGGCTTGGATGGTTATCTTGGGAGACAGTTGGTGGATCATTTGGACGATTCATTTGAGAAGCTTGTGGAGAAAGCTCTTAGGCATGAGAGTCTGTTTCCTAAGGAAGGACCTGTTGTTGCTGTTACCAGGGGAGAGTCTAAACCACAGCAGAGTGGAAACAAGAAGAGGAAGCAGCAGCAGCAGAAGGGTAAGGATGGCCAGAAGAAGCCGAAAGGCGAGGTGACTTGCTACAATTGTCAGCAGAAGGGCCATTTCTCTAAGGATTGTAAGAATCCGAAGGCACCGATGAAGTGTCACAACTGTGACAAGCCAGGGCACATCAGGAAGAATTGTCCAGAACCGAGGAAGGACAAGCAGATTGTGCAAGCTTATGCTTTGGGAGCTGTTCCGTCGTCTTCGAAAGCTCCTACTGCTGAAGAGAAAGGGAAGAGTGTGGTTGTCCAAGGTACTCTTTTCCTATGTGGTGTTCCGGTTAGAGTTCTGTTTGATACAGGAGCGTCGCATTTGTTTGTTTGTAATGAACTCGTAGACCGGTTAGGTTTGGAACTGGATATTGTTGATAGGCCATTGGTTGTGACTAATCCAGTTGGGGGTTCGTCTTGTTTGTGTATGTTATGCCGTGGTCTGATTGTGTCGAGTCATGGTTGCTCTTTTGTTTGTGATTGTTTTGTTCTGAACTTTGCGGGGTTCGGAATTATTTTGGGTATGGACTGGCTTAGGAAGTATGCGGCAAAGGTTGATTGCGAAAGGTTGGAAGTGACAGTCGAGAATGTGGAAGGGCGAAAGGTTGTGATACGATGTAAGCATGAAGAAGGCGTGTTCATGAGCTTCATGTATTCGCTAGTTGTTCCACGGGATGCACTGTCATTAGTGCCAATCGCGAATGGATTCGAGGATGTCTTTGACGAAGTCAAAGGGTTGTCGCCGCATAGAGAGATCGAGTTTCGTATAGATCTAGTTGAAGGAGCCAGACCTGTTGTGATGCCTCTTAGGCAGATGGCGCCTAGGGAACAGCAGGAGTTGAGGGTGCAAGTTGATGATCTTTTGCAGAAAGGATTCATTCGGCGTAGTGTGTCCGAGTGGGGTGCACCAGTTGTGTTTGCAACCAAGGCAGATGGGTCGTTGAGATTGTGCGTCGATTATCGTGAGCTGAATAAGGTGACTAAGAAGAACAAGTATCCATTGCCGAGAATAGATGACTTGTTTGATCAGCTTCACGAAGCCAAGGTGTTTTCTCAAATGGATTTGGCAACGGGATTTCACCAGTTGAGAGTGGCTAAGGATAGTGTGCCGAAGACTGCTTTTCGAACACCATCTGGTTTCTTTGAGTGGCTGGTAATGCCGTTTGGATTGACTAACGCGCCAGCATATTTTGTGGATCTTATGAATAGAGTGTTCAGAGATCAGCTGAACAAGTTCGTACTTGTGTTCGTGGATGATATTCTGATTTATTCCAGAACTGAAGAAGAGCACAAGACGCACTTGCGGATTGTTTTGGAAATCTTACGGAAACATCAGCTGAAGGCTAAGTTTTCGAAGTGTCACTTCTGGAAGAGTGAAGTGAGGTTCTTAGGCCATGTGATTTCTGGAAATGGAATAGCGGTTGATCCCGCTAAGGTGGCAGCAATCCAGGATTGGGTTAGACCTAAGAATGCATCTGATGTGAGAAGTTTTCTTGGATTAGCAGGATATTATCGACGATTTATCAAAGACTTCTCCAAGGTAGCTGCACCGTTAACAGGATTGACGAAAAAGAACCAAGTGTTCAATTGGGATGCTAAGTGTGAGCAAGCTTTCGGAATCCTGAAAGAGAGATTGACGAGTGCTCCTGTTTTGACTATTCCAAGTGGGAATGATGAGATGGTGGTTTACACCGACGCATGTGGTACTGGACTTGGAGTAGTGCTGATGCAGAGGGATAAAGTTGTTGCATATGCCAGTCGACAACTGAAGCCGCATGAAAGGAATTACCCGACTCATGATTTGGAGTTAGCGACGATTGTATTTGCTCTGAAGATGTGGAGACATTATCTGTTGGGAGTTCGATTCGAGTTGTTTACGGATCATAAGTCGTTGAAGTATCTTTTCTCCCAAAAGGATTTGAATCTTCGGCAGCAACGTTGGCTAGAGTTTTTAGCATCATATGATTTTGGTATAGCTTATACTCCGGGAAAAGGTAACGCGGTGGCAGATGCGTTAAGTCGAAGACATGCAGGATTGGGAGCCATGTTTTCAGAATGGAAGAGTCTCGAGTATTTAGCAGGGTTTGACTTCAGGCCTAGATGTGAATTGGAACCTGAGATGTTGGCAAACTTATCGATAAGACCTTCTCTTGTGGAAAGGATTGGCGAGAGCCAAAAGTGAGACGATAAGCTTGTCAGGATTATCCGCAATTTGGAATCAGGATTCGATCCAGAAAAGGATAAAGGATTCGAGGTCGATCGAGAGGGTTGGCTTCGAAAGCAAGGACGACTAGTTGTTCCCGATATAGATGAATTGAGGAGTGAAGTTCTGAAGGAAAGTCATCACTCGAAGTTGACAATTCATCCAGGTGGAAATAAGATGTATCGGGATATGAAGAGAACCTATTGGGAAGGTATGAAGAAGGATGTTGGAAATTTTATTTCCAAGTGTATGAACTGCCAGTTGGTAAAGGCTGAACAGAAGAAGCCAAGTGGATTGCTTCAGCCATTAGAAGTTCCTACATGGAAGTGGGAGCAGATATCGATGGACTTTATTGATGGACTGCCTAGAACCAGAACGGGAAATGAAGGGATTTGGGTCATTATAGATCGTCTGACCAAGAGTGCAAGGTTCATTCCTGTTCGATCGACTAGGACTGCATCAAGGTTGGATGAGTTGTATGTTAAGTGGATAGTTCGATTCCATGGTATTCCGAAGAGTATAGTGAGCGATCGAGATCCATTGTTCACTAGTGGATTTTGGAAGAGCTTCCAGGAAGTTTTGGGAACCGAGTTGTGTTTGAGTACAACCTATCACCCTCAAACAGATGGTCAGACCGAGAGAGTCAACCGAGTTTTGGAAGATCTTCTTAGAGCTTGTGTTTTGGACTTCGGGGGATCATGGGAAGATCATCTTCATTTGGTAGAGTTTTCATACAACAACAGTTACCAGTCAAGCATTGGTATGGCACCGTATGAGGCATTGTATGGAAGACCGTGTAACTCTCCGACATGTTGGATAGAAACAGGAGAAAAGCTGATGCTTAGGCCAGAGATGATTCGACAGACTTCAGATTGTATAGAGATCATTCGGCAACGAATGAAGGCAGCCCAAGACCGTCAGAAAAGTTATGCCGATAGGCGTCGAAAGGATTTGGAATTCGACGTTGGTGATATGGTTTTTGTGAAGATTTCTCCACTGAAGAATGTTATTCGATTCGGGAAGAAAGGAAAATTGACTCCGAGATTTGTTGGACCATTCCCGATTATCGAGCGAATTGGAAAGCTCGCCTATAGATTGGAGTTACCGGAGAAGATGTCGGGTGTGCACAATGTTTTTCACGTATCATATCTACGGAAGTATGTGCACGACTCAAATACGGTGGTTTCTGCTGATAGCTGTGAAGATTTCCAAGTTGATCCAGTAGATAGAAGACCTCGTAAGCCGCTTCATGTTGTGGAAACCGACACGAAACAGCTTAGGAGGAAGGTAGTTAAGTTGCTCAAGATACAATGGAGTGACGATGATAACGACTGTACATGGGAGGTGGAAGAGAGGATGAAAGCAGCTCACCCCGAACTCTTCAATGTATGTCCCTAAGGTGTCGTATCATCTAACAACATTGTAACTTGTTCTAAGTCTTAGAATTCTGTATGCTAAGCTAGAATTGGATGCATGGTTTGCTGGTTGTTATGGTTGGTAGGCGTACAGAATAGTCTTTGATTGCTTTGTATGTTTGGAATTTCGGGGGCGAAATTCCTAAGGGGGAGAGAATGTAACGACCCGTATTTTTACGGATCGACAAGTTCGACAAAATCTGGAGTTTTAGCATTTTTGAGCCATTTCAGATTTTAGGCAAATTTTGCCTAAGTCCTAAGTCGTTCACGACTTAGCATAAGTCATGGGTCGTATACGACTTAGGAGATAGGAGTGACCCAGGGTTTGGTGACCTAAGGAAATAAGTCGTAGCTGGGCTAAGTTAGTAGGTTGAAGTTAACTCGGCAAGTGTTAAGTCGTAGGTTGTAAGTCGTTGCCGAGTTAAGGGATAGACAACCTAAGGAAGTGACCGACTTATGTTATTGTAGACGACTTAAGGTTTTGAGTTAAGTGTTAAGTCGGCTGACGAGTTAAGGTGATGAGTCGTATCCCAGTTATCTGATGAGTCGTATCCCAGTTGTCTGATGAGTCGTACCCAGTTATCTGATGAGTCGTACCCAAGTTATCTGATGAGTCGTATCCCTGTTGTTTGATAAGTCGTAGAATGGGTTATCTCGTCTAACCAGTTAAGTCGTGGACGAGTTAAGGGATGAGTCGTAAGCTGTTGAGTCGCGCGTAGGTGATAACTCGCGCAAGTGGATGAGTCATAGCCTTTGTGATAAGTCGTATACGAGTTAGTAGTTGAGTCGTCTAACCAAGTAAGGCGTGCGCATTTAAGTCGTAGACAGGGGGTCTGGTGAGTCGTAGGCGCATGCTATAAGTCGGAGACGACTTAGGAGATAGCTGTTTTGTCGTGAGTCATAGGCAGAAGTGTGTTAAGTCGTTGAAGCCAGAAGTTAAGTCGTAGGGTGTTGAGTCGTAAGTCGTAGACGACTCATGAAGGCGGACGAGTTACGACTTAGGGTAGTTTCTGCTATAAATAGGAGAGCTTCTCTTCATTTTGGGATCCGGATTTTGAAGCGACGAAGTGCTACCATTTTGAGAGCTCGACTTCTACACTTCTTCACTTCTTTTCTCCACTCTAATCTAGTGCTTCCATCCATCCAAGTTGAAGATCAAATTGAAGATCCAAGAGCTTAGATTGAAGATCTTCATCTTTTCAAGAGAGATTTCTTCGTTTGAAGCGGATTCGTGATAGATCAAGCTTCATCCTTCGCTGTCCAGATCTAAAGCGTGTTGATTAGGGTTTGTTTTGGTGATTTGGTGAGTGGTGATTATCTCTCACACGGATCCAAAGGAGTATATCGGATTGTTGGCTCGATTTGGTGTTAAAATAGGGATTTCCATGCATTTTCTTCATCCTAAGTGTAGATCCATGTAGATCCATTGTTCATGATGATGTTACATCCATTTTATCACATGTTAACCTATGCAAGTTCATTCATCAAGTTTGTAGAGATATTGTTCATGTTTTCATGCTTATTGGACTTTCAACTCTTTAATTACGAAAATGCCATTATTGTTATAATTGTCTACTTAGATCATATTTGAATGCTTGATTGCTTGGATTGATGTTTGATTTGATTGATTGCTATGAACTAGATGATTGATGATTAGATTTAGATCGAAGATGATTCAAAAGCTAAGGGAAAGGCTCTTGAATTGGGAAAGCTGCTTGTGGCATATGTAGCGGGATGATGAAGCTCTTATGCATAGATTTGATGATGAGATGTTGAGATGAGGCTTTGCGAGGATGTAATGAAGCGAGGCATCATGTGATGAAGACTTGGTCTAATCCAGACGGGATCATTCCAAGCATGTTGATAACTCGGTGATATGATTTGAGTTGAGGATAATGAATGGATATGAGAATAGTCATCAAGGAGGATGACTAGGAGGTTTGGATAGCATCGTTGTTGAAGGTTCTAGCATGCTCTAAGCAAGAGTACGTTTGGGCAGATTCGATAGTCCCAACGACTAACTGTTGATGGTCGAGTACTCTGGGCAGATTCGATAGTCCTAGGCACGGGTTGCGACGACGTGCGGGAGTTATGTCTAGAACCGGGGTTTCCATTAGCCCTTGACGGACGGCTGAAAGAATGTGCCGGTCATTCAATTAACGGTGATATCGAAGCAATGATAACAGTGATAGCCAGAGTCATGGATGTTTGTTGTATCGTCATTCGGACTCAAGAGCGGTATTTTCTGGGTGCTTATCTGATTTAGGCCTTGGTACTTGGAAAACATCGCCCTTGACTCGAGTGATAGTAGCTTTACTTTAAATTGTTTGCTTCTGCTTAGTGTGTGTCTGAGGCTATCATTGTAGAATGAGGTTGGAGTGGGAGGGTTGTATTCCTATTCCTTTTCCTTTATGCTCTTTTGGTATGTTGTTAGTTAATTTACTTCTCACTAAGACTGTTGTCTGACTCAAGGCTTTATGTTTTTAATTCTTATTGCCTTGGGCTGTTCGTCCATTTTGGGACGGGCAGACTAGGTAGCAGGTGACAGGTGCTGTCCTCTTCTCACGATGCTGATATCGAAGATAAGCTGGAGGGTTGCATATTATCTTCTTATTATATGTACTGGATATTCCGCTGTTTTGTATTCTTTGAGAGATATGTAGTGAGGCTTGATGTATTGACTATTTGGATGATTGTATTCAACTACTATGGAGTTTTATATGATGTCATTTTGTTCTGTAAAGCTTCACTATACCTATGTTCTATTGTATTTTGTCCATGCGCTGTGAGTAATACGATAGATTCTGTTGCTTTAATTTACCTTGACAATCGTCCATGGTCGCCTGGCACACTTTACAGCGCACTGTCTCTAGATTCGGTGCAGGGGTCATGGGCGGTCGTCACATTTGGTATCAGAGCATTGGTTAATCGATTTTACCCAACGCTCGCTGTCGTAACTACGTATGAGAGACGTAATTGTATTTTGATGGATGAATACTATCTATAATATAGTAGCTTAGTAGAGTTTGAGTCCTTTATGCAGTTGTTTCTCTAGATGTTCTGATCATTCCTTTTTATAGATATTGAGAATGAGTCGAAGAGGGAGACCAGCTGCTAGGGAAGGCCGTGCTACTGAAGAGACTGCTGATTATGCAGCCATGTTCGAAGCTATGATGACTTCGATCATGAGAAGGATACCAGTTCCGAGGGCAGCAGTAGATGTTGGAGTTCAAGTCCAAACTCCGAAACCAGTGGATTTTGCTAAGTTGTGCAAGGACTATACTGCTCTTGGAGGGAAGGTTTTCTTGGGAACAGAATCAACTATTGAGGTCCAGAGGTGGATAGATGCTTGTAGAAGGATCTTTGGTGATTTGGGAATTGAGGATGCAACTAAGAGGAAGTTGGCATCGAGACAGCTTCAAGGGAGAGCTTCTGATTGGTGGAACTCTATTACCATCAATACTCCGGAAGAAGAGATTACTTGGGAGCAATTCCAAGTTAGATTTGAAGCTAAGTTCATTTCTACAGCTCAGAAGTCTGTTTTGTTCAAGAGGTTTGTGGAGCTCAAGCAAGGTGGAAGATATGTTCTTGAGTATGTTTCTGAGTTTGAAGCTTTGTCCAAGTATGCTCGGTCATATATTGAATCTGCTTATCAGAAGAATGAGAAGTTTGTGACCAGCTTGGATGGTTATCTTGGGAGACAGTTGGTGGATCATTTGGACGATTCATTTGAGAAGCTTGTGGAGAAAGCTCTTAGGCATGAGAGTCTGTTTCCTAAGGAAGGACCTGTTGTTGCTGTTACCAGGGGAGAGTCTAAACCACAGCAGAGTGGAAACCAGAAGAGGAAGCAGCAGCAGCAGAAGGGTAAGGATGGCCAGAAGAAGCCGAAAGGCGAGGTGACTTGCTACAATTGTCAGCAGAAGGGCCATTTCTCTAAGGATTGTAAGAATCCGAAGGCACCGATGAAGTGTCACAACTGTGACAAGCCAGGGCACATCAGGAAGAATTGTCCAGAACCGAGGAAGGACAAGCAGATTGTGCAAGCTTATGCTTTGGGAGCTGTTCCGTCATCTTCGAAAGCTCCTACTGCTGAAGAGAAAGGGAAGAGTGTGGTTGTTCAAGGTACTCTTTTCCTATGTGGTGTTCCGGTTAGAGTTCTGTTTGATACTGGAGCGTCGCATTCGTTTGTTTGTAATGAACACGTAGACCAGCTAGGTTTGGAACCGGATATTGTTGATAGGCCATTGGTTGTGACTAATCCAGTTGGGGGTTCGTCTTGTTTGTGTATGTTATGCCGTGGTCTGATTGTGTCGAGTCATGGTTGCTCTTTTGTTTGTGATTGTTTTGTTCTGAACTTTGCGGGGTTCGGAATTATTTTGGGTATGGACTGGCTTAAGAAGTATGCGGCAAAGGTTGATTGCGAAAGGTTGGAAGTGACAGTCGAGAATGTGGAGGGGCGAAAGGTTGTGATACGATGTAAGCATGAAGAAGGCGTCTTCATGAGCTTCATGTATTCGCTAGTTGTTCCACGGGATGGACTGTCATTAGTGCCAATCGCGAATGGATTCGAGGATGTCTTTGACGAAGTCAAAGGGTTGCCGCCGCATAGAGAGATCGAGTTTCGTATAGATCTAGTTGAAGGAGCCAGACCTGTTGTGATGCCTCTTAGGCGGATGGTGCCTAGGGAACAGCAGGAGTTGATGGTGCAAGTTGATGATCTTTTGCAGAAAGGATTCATTCGGCGTAGTGTGTCCGAGTGGGGTGCACCAGTTGTGTTTGCAACCAAGGCAGATGGGTCGTTGAGATTGTGCGTCGATTATCGTGAGCTGAATAAGGTGACTAAGAAGAACAAGTATCCATTGCCGAGAATAGATGACTTGTTTGATCAGCTTCACGAAGCCAAGGTGTTTTCTCAGATGGATTTGGCAACGGGATTTCACCAGTTGAGAGTGGCTAAGGATAGTGTGCCGAAGACTTCTTTTCGAACACCATCTGGTTTCTTTGAGTGGCTAGTAATGCCGTTTGGATTGACTAACGCGCCAGCATATTTTGTGGATCTTATGAATAAAGTGTTCAGAGATCAGCTGAACAAGTTCGTACTTGTGTTCGTGGATGATATTCTGATTTATTCCAGAACTGAAGAAGAGCACAAGACGCACTTGCGGATTGTTTTGGAAATCTTACGGAAACATCAGCTGAAGGCTAAGTTTTCGAAGTGTCACTTCTGGAAGAGTGAAGTGAGGTTCTTAGGCCATGTGATTTCTGGAAATGGAATAGCGGTTGATCCCGCTAAGGTGGCAGCAATCCAGGATTGGGTTAGACCTAAGAATGCATCTGATGTGAGAAGTTTTCTTGGATTAGCAGGATATTATCGACGATTTATCAAAGACTTCTCCAAGGTAGCTGCACCGTTAACAGGATTGACGAAAAAGAACCAAGTGTTCAGTTGGGATGCTAAGTGTGAGCAAGCTTTCGGAATCCTGAAAGAGAGATTGACGAGTGCTCCTGTTTTGACTATTCCAAGTGGGAATGATGAGATGGTGGTTTACACCGACGCATGTGGTACTGGACTTGGAGTAGTGCTGATGCAGAGGGATAAAGTTGTTGCATATGCCAGTCGACAACTGAAGCCGCATGAAAGGAATTACCCGACTCATGATTTGGAGTTAGCGACGATTGTATTTGCTCTGAAGATGTGGAGACATTATCTGTTGGGAGTTCGATTCGAGTTGTTTACGGATCATAAGTCGTTGAACTATCTTTTCTCCCAAAAGGATTTGAATCTTCGGCAGCAACGTTGGCTAGAGTTTTTAGCATCATATGATTTTGGTATAGCTTATACTCCGGGAAAAGGTAACGCGGTGGCAGATGCGTTAAGTCGAAGACATGCAGGATTGGGAGCCATGTTTTCAGAATGGAAGAGTCTTGAGTATTTAGCAGGGTTTGACTTCAGGCCTAGATGTGAATTGGAACCTGAGATGTTGGCAAACTTATCGATAAGACCTTCTCTTGTGGAAAGGATTGGCGAGAGCCAAAAGCGAGACGATAAGCTTGTCAGGATTATCCGCGATTTGGAATCAGGATTCGATCCAGAAAAGGATAAAGGATTCGAGGTCGATCGAGAGGGTTGGCTTCGAAAGCAAGGACGACTAGTTGTTCCCGATATAGATGAATTGAGGAGTGAAGTTCTGAAGGAAAGTCATCACTCGAAGTTGACAATTCATCCAGGTGGAAATAAGATGTATCGGGATATGAAGAGAACCTACTATTGGGAAGGTATGAAGAAGGATGTTGGAAATTTTATTTCCAAGTGTATGAACTGCCAGGTGGTAAAGGCTGAACAGAAGAAGCCAAGTGGATTGCTTCAGCCATTAGAAGTTCCTACATGGAAGTGGGAGCAGATATCGATGGACTTTATTGATGGACTGCCTAGAACCAGAACGGGAAATGAAGGGATTTGGGTCATTGTAGATCGTCTGACCAAGAGTGCGAGGTTCATTCCTGTTTGATCGACTAGGACTGCATCAAGGTTGGCTGAGTTGTATGTTAAGTGGATAGTTCGATTCCATGGTATTCCAAAGAGTATAGTGAGCGATCGAGATCCATTGTTCACTAGTGGATTTTGGAAGAGCTTCCAGGAAGTTTTGGGAACCGAGTTGTGTTTGAGTACAGCCTATCACCCTCAAACAGATGGTCAGACCGAGAGAGTCAACCGAGTTTTGGAAGATCTTCTTAGAGGTTGTGTTTTGGACTTCGGGGGATCATGGGAAGATCATCTTCATTTGGTAGAGTTTTCATACAACAACAGTTACCAGTCAAGCATTGGTATGGCACCGTATGAGGCATTGTATGGAAGACCGTGTAACTCTCTGACATGTTGGATAGAAACAGGAGAAAAGCTGATGCTTGGGCCAGAGATGATTCGACAGACTTCAGATTGTATAGAGATCATTCGGCAACGAATGAAGGCAGCCCAAGACCGTCAGAAAAGTTATGCCGATAGGCGTCGAAAGGATTTGGAATTCGACGTTGGTGATATGGTTTTTGTGAAGATTTCTCCACTGAAGAATGTTATTCGATTCGGGAAGAAAGGAAAATTGACTCCGAGATTTGTTGGACCATTCCCGATTATCGAGCGAATTGGAAAGCTCGCCTATAGATTGGAGTTACCGGAGAAGATGTCGGGTGTGCACAATGTTTTTCACGTATCATATCTACGGAAGTATGTGCACGACTCAAATACGGTGGTTTCTGCTGATAGCTGTGAAGATTTCGAAGTTGATCCAGTAGATAGAAGACCTCGTAAGCCGCTTCGTGTTGTGGAAACCGACACGAAACAACTTAGGAGGAAGGTAGTTAAGTTGCTCAAGATACAATGGAGTGACGATGATAACGACTGTACATGGGAGGTGGAAGAGAGGATGAAAGCAGCTCACCCCGAACTCTTCAAGGTATGGCCCTAAGGTGTCGTATCATCTAACAACATTGTAACTTGTTCTAAGTCTTAGAATTCTGTACGCTAGGCTAGAATTGGATGCATGGTTTGCTGGTTGTTATGGTTGGTAGGCGTACAGAATAGTCTTTGATTGCTTTGTTTGTTTGGAATTTCGGGGGCGAAATTCCTAAGGGGGAGAGAATGTAACGACCCGTATTTTTACGGATCGACAAGTTCGACAAAATCTGGAGTTTTAGCATTTTTGAGCCATTTCAGATTTTAGGCAAATTTTGCCTAAGTCCTAAGTCGTTCACGACTTAGCATAAGTCATGGGTCGTATACGACTTAGGAGATAGGAGTGACCCAGGGTTTGGCGACCTAAGGAAATAAGTCATAGCTGGGCTAAGTTAGTAGGTTGAAGTTAACTCGGCAAGTGTTAAGTCGTAGGTTGTAAGTCGTTGCCGAGTTAAGGGATAGACAACCTAAGGAAGTGACCGACTTATGTTATTGTAGACGACTTAAGGTTTTGAGTTAAGTGTTAAGTCGGCTGACGAGTTAAGGTGATGAGTCGTATCCCAGTTATCTGATGAGTCGTATCCCAGTTGTTTGATGAGTCGTACCTAGTTATCTGATAAGTCGTACCCAAGTTATCTGATGAGTCGTATCCCTGTTGTTTGATAAGTCGTAGAATGGGTTATCTCGTCTAACCAGTTAAGTCGTGGACGAGTTAAGGGATGAGTCGTAAGCTGTTGAGTCGTGCATAGGTGATAACTCACGCAAGTGGATGAGTCGTAGCCTTTGTGATAAGTCGTATACGAGTTAGTAGTTGAGTCGTCTAACCAAGTAAGGCGTGCGCATTTAAGTCGTAGACAGGGGGTCTGGTGAGTCGTAGGCGCATGCTATAAGTCGGAGACGACTTAGGAGATAGCTGTTTTGTCGTGAGTCATAGGCAGAAGTGTGTTAAGTCGTTGAAGCCAGAAGTTAAGTCGTAGGGTGTTGAGTCGTAAGTCGTAGACGACTCATGAAGGCGGACGAGTTACGACTTAGGGTAGTTTCTGCTATAAATAGGAGAGCTTCTCTTCATTTTGGGATCCGGATTTTGAAGCGACGAAGTGCTGCCATTTTGAGAGCTCGACTTCTACACTTCTTCACTTCTTTTCTCCACTCTAATCTAGTGCTTCCATCCATCCAAGTTGAAGATCAAATTGAAGATCCAAGAGCTTAGATTGAAGATCTTCATCTTTTCAAGAGAGATTTCTTCGTTTGAAGCGGATTCGTGATAGATCAAGCTTCATCCTTCGCTGTCCAGATCTGAAGCGTGTTGATTAGGGTTTGTTTTGTTGATTTGGTGAGTGGTGATTATCTCTCACACGGATCCAAAGGAGTATATCGGATTGTTGGCTCGATTTGGTGTTAAAATAGGGATTTCCATGCATTTTCTTCATCCTAAGTGTAGATCCATGTAGATCCATTGTTCATGATGATGTTACATCCATTTTATCACATGTTAACCTATGCAAGTTCATTCATCAAGTTTGTAGAGATATTGTTCATGTTTTCATGCTTATTGGACTTTCAACTCTTTAATTACGAAAATGCCATTATTGTTATAATTGTCTACTTAGATCATATTTGAATGCTTGATTGCTTGGATTGATGTTTGATTTGATTGATTGCTATGAACTAGATGATTGATGATTAGATTTAGATCGAAGATGATTCAAAAGCTAAGGGAAAGGCTCTTGAATTGGGAAAGCTGCTCGTGGCATATGTAGCGGGATGATGAAACTCTTATGCATAGATTTGATGATGTGATGTTGAGATGAGGCTTTGAGAGGATGTAATGAAGCGAGGCATCATGTGATGAAGACTTGGTCTAATCCAGACGGGATCATTCCAAGCATGTTGATAACTCGGTGATATGATTCGAGTTGAGGATAATGAATGGATATGAGAATAGTCGTCAAGGAGGATGACTAGGAGGTTTGGATAGCATCGTTGTTGAAGGTTCTAGCATGCTCTAAGCAAGAGTACGTTTGGGCAGATTCGATAGTCCCAACGACTAACTGTTGATGGTCGAGTACTCTGGGCAGATTCGATAGTCCTAGGCACGGGTTGCGACGACGTGCGGGAGTTATGTCTAGAACCGGGGTTTCCATTAGCCCTTGACGGACGGCTGAAAGAATGTGCCGGTCATTCAATTAACGGTGATATCGAAGCAATGATAACAGTGATAGCCAGAGTCATGGATGTTTGTTGTATCGTCATTCGGACTCAAGAGCGGTATTTTCTGGGTGCTTATCTGATTTTGGCCTTGGTACTTGGAAAACATCGCCCTTGACTCGAGTGATAGTAGCTTTACTTTAAATTGTTTGCTTCTGCTTAGTGTGTGTCTGAGGCTATCATTGTAGAATGAGGTTGGAGTGGGAGGGTTGTATTCCTATTCCTTTTCCTTTATGCTCTTTTGGTATGTTGTTAGTTAATTTACTGCTCACTAAGACTGTTGTCTGACTCAAGGCTTTATGTTTTTAATTCTTATTGCCTTGGGCTGTTCGTCCATTTTGGGACGGGCAGACTAGGTAGCAGGTGACAGGTGCTGTCCTCTTCTCACGATGCTGATGTCGAAGACGAGCTGGAGGGTTGCATATTATCTTCTTATTATATGTACTGGATATTCCACTGTTTTGTATTCTCTGAGAGATATGTAGTGAGGCTTGATGTATTGACTATTTGGATGATTCTATTCAACTACTATGGAGTTTTATATGATGTCATTTTGTTCTGTAAAGCTTCACTATACCTATGTTCTATTGTATTTTGTCCATGCGCTGTGAGTAATACGATAGATTCTGTTGCTTTAATTTACCTTGACAATCGTCCATGGTCGCCTGGCACACTTTACAGCGCACTGTCTCTAGATTCGGTGCAGGGGTCATGGGCGGTCGTCACAGTATCGAATGATGTTTATGAAAGAGTGTGTTAAGAGGTGAAGAGGTGTCACTTTCTTATGGTTTGTAATTGTTTAAAAATAAATTTTTGCTCCTTTTCTATGTATAAGCATAACATCTCGTTAATGAGATAAGAAGTAAGGTAATGATGTTGTTTATAAAGATTAAAATAAAATAAAATAAGTCAAATCATACTTTTTACTTTTTATATAAATATCTTTAAACTTTCCTTATATAAATATTTTGTCTTATATGCTAAATGTAAAGTGTTTAAAAAGTTTGTAAACTTGTATTTATATGTTAGAAAATGTATCAAGTTGCAACAACTTATCGACAACTTGTTTCGGTTGAAAACAGTGTTTTTGTCGACAAATTTTACAATGAAAATTTAACGTTTTTGTTAAGCTATATATTGATGTAAACCAAACTTTAAAATGAGCTTTTTACTTCTTTAAATAAATTATAACATGTCTCTTCATATTTTAAAATCGTATTTGAATAGTATCAAAATCTTTAATTTTGTAGTGTATGTAAAACTGATAAAATACGATAAATTTTGGTTATTTTTGTAAAATGATTATTAACATATTTTTAAATATATTAATATACTTTTATTATCTTTATTAAATGTTTTAAATAAGATTTATCCTTTTAAATAAATATTTAAACCTATTTATTTAAGCATTTATTTATTTTTAACAAAACTTAACTTTTGTTGATTTGCTCTAAAATCCAAATTTATACTTTTTAATTTATTAACTATAAGAATTGATAATTATTTATTATATATAACATATTTATTTAATTTTTAAATTTCTTTTAAATTTGAAATGAACGAATTCTCTCATTTTCGAAGTAGCGAAATTATGGGTCGTTACATTCTCCCCTACTTAAAAGCATTTCGTCCTCGAAATGAAATCAAAGATACAGAACTATAAAGGTCAACAATATGTGTTAAAGAAAATACTACCACTAAATACTGATCATGAAATACAATCATTGATCTTAGTCCCAACTTGAGTGCGTACTACACACTTGAGGTAAATACATAGTTATAAGTCAACTATCTACATCAGTCAACCAAAATATCATACTAGATCCCATATCTTAGCGCGTACTACGTACTTAAGATAATAACAACTGCTATAATACAAACCCCAAAATATAATAATATCCCCTTTCTGATATTTAAAAATATAAACCCAAGGTAAAATTATTTCATTTACCAACCTTTTTAAAAAAAATCATTTTTATAAAATTAACAAGTACGCACTCGTATATATAATACTCTCAAAACTCATTCTAGGGTGTTACTAACCCTATCTCTAATGAGTTACTCATCCTAGGATATTACTAATCCTATCTCTGATGAGACTTTTCCCATAACAAAGCCAAGGTTCTTGCTTAACCTTCAGCTTTGATACCAAATGTCATGACCCGTTTTTCCATACCCTTTGAATCGACAATAAACTACACATGTCCAACTCAAATTGCACGAAAATACGGAACATGAAGGGTAATAAAGAAAAATAGACATAATAGAATCTCACAAGATAGGGATAACATATAATATTGAACAAATATCTTTACAG
The DNA here is from genome assembly GCA_030737815.1 of Allium fistulosum. Classification (NCBI taxonomy): domain Eukaryota; kingdom Viridiplantae; phylum Streptophyta; class Magnoliopsida; order Asparagales; family Amaryllidaceae; genus Allium; species Allium fistulosum. The sequence goes on along the minus strand of CM060901.1, from coordinate 1,540,253,466 downwards.
CAGAAAACATTACATATATCAGAGTCTAACCTAAATTCAGCTTGGACAGTTATAAACATCTGTCCTTACAATTGCTAAAAAACATCAACTAAAACAAACTAAGTACAGCGGATAATAGAATACGTCCATACATAGATGAATATCTCCAGCTCTCCTCTGGAAACTCCAATCGTCTTCGACTGAACCTGAAACTACTCGCATCTGACCTGAGTATTGAAAATACCCGGATCAGGCTTGATAAACCAACGTGAGAAAAAGTCAATAATAAATGACAATGTCATATATGAGCCTTTGAATAAAATCCTTTGAAAACAAGAGTATCTCATAAGACCACGCCCACACATAAACACGGACGGGTTTTTACCTTATGATAACTAAAACACTTTTATATCAAAACATTTGATATTATTTCTAATGACATTCCTTTGAAAACATTTGCAAATAAACTTATTAATCTTATCCGAAATGGTTACCCATATAGCATTTCAAGGCAATTCATTACGCCAATACAAACAAAACCGTAGGTTCTTATTGGAGAATGGATTTCCATACAAATGACCAGGTGAAGGATCTACCTTCCGAATGGTTACACCTCTAGATGGATGTCCCGAGGAACCATCACAAAACTCCTCTACCAACACAAGACCGACCTACCTCTATAACTAGATATTACCGAATACATCATCCCCCGGTCGTTACTGACCTATAACCGAGCGCTCGTTTCCATACACCACATTAATTTACATCCCGAACGTCATAGCGGAAAGAAATATATCTAGAAGGGGATGATCATACCCTACATGGGAATGACCCACTTAGCCTTTGCTGCATCTAATCCTGTTTCGGTCATTTCTGGTTTGATGAGGCTTAAGGCAACGATTACCTTTTCACATAGCACATATCACATCTCTGAATGCCACATTTGCCTCCGTTAACTACTAATTGCCTTCCACAAAAATACAAGCCTTGAGCTCGTACGTCTCAAGGAAGGGTTTTAAGCTAAGAGAAGTTGCCTTCTCCGCCACCAAACAGATGTACGTTTGTAAAAACCAATGTTCGTAATCATTAGAAATGCAGTGTCTGAAAAACGTCCATACAAATTTGTCCAGGAACAGGACAAACCGAAGGCACTCTCTTACTACCACCAGTAGCGAGTAGTCCTTGCAAGCCGAAAAATCTCCACAATGAGGAGACCACTTTTATATATAATTCGGGAGCTACCCAGAGCAAGTCAAGTAGCAGTCCTCACGCTATAAAGTTCCACGGTTTTCAATAATCATCATCTTCAACATGTCTTCACTTTTGAATGTATACATTGGTTCGAAGTGGTTTTCGGATAGGGATTACCCAAATCTGACCCCGGTTCCTTCGAAATCCCATTATCGATAAAAAAAAGTGAATATGAGTATACATGATTTATTAAGTCTCTTTTCACTTTAATTCTTTTCGGATGATTTCAAAATCTCTTTCTTTTGACTTTGAATAATTCTAAGAAATTCATTCTTTTGCTTTGGATAATATTTTCAAATTTCCTTACTTAACTCTTGATCCAAATTCCTTAACTTTTAGGCGGGTCAAAAACAATGTTATTTAAGACATCGTTAGGATAAACCCTAAAATAAATCTTAGCAAACATTTTCGAGTAAATAGGATCATTCATTCCGGAGATTGCTTAAATTTTGGATAATACCGATCTTCTTTTATTTTGGAAACTTAATACAATCTTTTTTATCTTAGAGCATCCGGGCTTTCCTTTCGATCTATTCCACCCCTCGCCTAAGAAAAGAAAAAATAGGCCAGGTAAGTTCAGGGCACCGGTTGCTCCATCCCTAACCTTAGTTAAACACCTTTTTTTTATCTTCCCAAATCTCACAGGCGGGACAAATGTATTAGTCGTTTCCGCATACTCAGTTATCAGCTTTCTTTTGAAATTGATTATAAGATTCCAAATTATCTTTCAAAATGATTAATTTTCCTTTTAAAAACATTCACAATTGATTCTGGGAAAAATCGTTACATTTAAACTTATTTTCAAAAAGTTATACCATTCGTAGCATAAAGTGCTGTGGAAAGTACTATATAAGCTTATTTGTATAAATCAACTTTTAAACATTCGATAATTCATATTTTCCAATCAAAATCTCTTTTAAACCATTTAAATAGATTTATCAAATTTATTCCATATTTTTCCAATATTAAAAACGTTCATTTAAACAGATTTCTTGTTATGGTCACTTAACTACACTAGCGCGATTTTTCTAGAAAATTGATTTGGACTTAGTTCAAAATCTACTCAACAAAATTTTGATTTTCTTTCTTTGTTTAGAAGATATGGATATAATAGTTTGGAATTTTCTTATCTCGAAGAATTCCGAGCTATATTCCACTCTACACACTGATTTGAACTTTTCGGCGCGAAATCGCGAACTACCGTTGCACGACGCACCTAGTTTTAACTTATTGTTCAATATTTGAAATAATTTATTCAAATTGAATTCTGTCACTTATAAAATCATTATAAATCAATATTTTCACCTTTTAAAGTATTTAAAATATATTTTCACTATTACCATATTATAATATTATTTTATTCACATTATTTTAATATTAAATTTTTAAATCCCAATTTCAATTCAATTTTAATTCTTACTTCAAATTAAACATATTTAAAACTTAGATTTCAAATCTAATTTCAATTTAAACTTCAATTCGATCTCAAACTATACTTCAATTTTCAAAATCGATTTCAATTTCAATTTCACTATTCATCTCAATTTCAATTTAACTATCATTTTTAAATCCGATTCACTTCAAATTTCAAATCCTCTTTTATTTTTACTTTAATTTCACTTCTAATTGAAAAGAGACTTATTTTTCCAAAATATCTCATATCACTAAAATATGGTCTTATTAACAAAGGATCACTTAATCCAAATGAACATAACCAATATACATATTCATCGTTATCATAACATCCATTTAACAAATCACATAACATATGATTTCAAATCAAACATTCACTATTGATACCATAACGGGATATGTTATCATAATTCAATTATCTAACCAAACTATCAATCATCCATATTAACAATCAATTTGGTATAAACATTCATATGTCATAAAGGTATAAAGGTGATTGTTTTATCATAACCAAAATAAGATTTCAAAAGCGATGAGAATTTCTCACCTTCATATCCACTCTGTCAGTCTTTTTTGTAGGCTAACGTTCATTTCGAACTAATGCGCTTTTCCCGAACGTCTCGAATTCTCACCTTTATTTATTTTCATTTCGAATTGCTTTTGTTTTCCTTTCTTTTTCTTTTTCTTTTTTTTCCTTTTCTTTTTCTCTCTTCTTTTTTTATATATATTATTTTGGGGAGGTGTGTGAGCTATAGGGGAGGGTACGGCCTAGGGTAGTGAGGTGTGTACGACTTGGGTAGTTGCTTTAGGCTTGGGTAGGGCTTGTACACGGCGGGTATGAGATCTTTGGGCTTGAGTTTGTAGGATAGAGGTGTGTAGGTGGGTGTGGGAGGTGGGTAGGTGGAAATTTGGGCTCGGGTTGGCTAGTAGGTGCTCGGCCTTGGAGTTTTGGAAGGGGTAGGTGGCTTTGACAGTGAGTTTTGAGGGTGTAGGGGCAGGTAGGGTGGTTTAGCCGAGGGTGGAAGGTGTTTTGTTGGCTTAGAGGAGGAGTATAGGTGGAAGAAAGTGAATGGCTTGGAGGTAGAAGTGGAATGGAGGAAGTAGAGAAGGATTTTGGAAATTTTGTGAAATGAAAGTGAAGTTAAAAGGAAGGGATTTGAGGTTGTATTTTTAAGTGGAGATTTTGATGGTAAATGGCACATATAGCCTTGTTTACTTTTGAACTTTGATTAGCTTTAATTTGAGTTGCATTTAATGTATGGAATGATGTTTATGAAAGAGTGTGTTAAGAGCTGAAGAGGTGTCACTTTCTTATGGTTTGTAATTGTTTAAACATAAATTTTTGCTCCTTTTCTATGTATAATCATAACATCTCATTAATGAGATAAGAAGTAAGGTAATGATGTTGTTTATAAAGATTAAAATAAAATAAAATAAGTCAAATCATACCTTTTTACTTTTTATATAAATATCTTTAATCTTTCCTTATATAAATATTTTGTCTTATGTGCTAAATGTAAAGTATTTAAAAAGTTTGTAAACTTTTATTTATTTGTTAGAAAATATATCAAGTTGTGACAACTTGTCGACAACTTGTTTCGGTTGAAAATGGTGTTTTTGTCAACAAATTTTACAGTCAAAATTTGACATTTTTGTTAAGCTATATATTGATGTAAACCAAACTTTAAAATGAACTTTTTACTTCTTTAAATAAATTAAAACATGTCTCTTCATATTTTAAAATCATATTTGAATAGTATTAAAATCTTTAATTTTATAGTGTATGTAAAACTAACAAAATACGACAAATTTTGGTTATTTTTGTAAAACGATTATTAACATATTTTTAAATATATTAATATACTTTTATTATCTTTATTAGATGTTTTAAATAAGATTTATCCTTTTAATAAATATTTAAACCTATTTATTTAAGCAATTATTTATTGGGAAATATTTTTTAAAGGACAAATTATTTAAAAAATTTATTCATAAGGACAGGCACAAAAAATTTTCTTCCAAAGGACAGGCCCAAAGCCCATTCGCGCGTCAAAACATTTTTCCATTCCGTTCATTCGTCTTCCATTGCAATTTTCAAATCCACACTCATCTTCACGATACAAAATTAAAATTAAGAAAAAATGGCAAACTAAACCACAGCAAGATCGCTACCTCCATCTCAATCGCATTCGTCAGAAAATAAAGAACAAGCAGAGTTTGAGAACGAATCTGATACCTTATCCCCTCAATATGATATTCGACAAAAACCTAATACCCTAGCGCCTTATTTTGATTATCAGCTCGAATATGGAAACAAAGAAACTAAATCTAAGAATCGAGACGAAATTGAAAACCTAGCAGTTAAGACGCAGTAGAAATCAACAAAGTTAAAACTATCAAAAAGGCTAATGGAAGAAGATATACAACAACAAAGGGAAAGAAGAACAAAAAGGAAACATGAAGAAAATAGAACAGAAGAAAAGGTAAATGATATTATTAAATGTAGCATAACAAATCCATTGTACATTGATTATGATACTATTGAACTTATTTTACAGAAGAATGAAGAAACCATGCAGGAAAAAACACCTGGTGACAAATCAACTGGACAACAAATGCAAAAAAGAGAATTAAGATCGAAGAAAAAAATGAGAAAATAATTCAGCAGCAACTTCAACAGGCAATTAATACCATTCGGTTATAAAACTGATACTATTAAATCTTTAGATGTATTTTAATATTGTGAATATGTATAACAGGAAAAAGCAGAAACAAATAAGGCAAAGCAAATAGCTGTTGAGGAATCTGAAGACGAAGAAGCGAACACGGTAAATGTACAAGCCATATCACTAATAAAGATTTTCATGTTCAAAAAGTGATAGTTATAGTTTGTTTGGTAGAAGACAAAGATTAGTTGGTTTAAAAATAGATTTCATTGCTATTTGTTACAAAACTGATACTAATATATTGAAAATATGATACCAAACATCTGTTAGAATTAATGTGATACTTTGTATTTAGGAAAATTAAATTAAGCACACAAATAAAAACTGATACCAACATACTGCAATAGTGATACCTATAGTCTAATTGTGTGTAGCTGTCTCATTTTAGTTTACAAATTATTTCACTATCTTTTTTCTAGTACAACTGAAACTAAATTCTTACAAAATGGTACCCACTATATAAAATGTTTTAGTTCATTTGACAATGTTGTAATTTTTCAATAAAATGATACCTATAATTCACAAAATGATACCCACTGTATAACAAACTAATACCTATATTTCAAAAAATGAACCTATTGTTTGTTTAACTGAAGACAAAACTTCATAATTTTAAAAAAAATATACTTTATAACAAAACTGATATAGGAATATTCATAAAACAATACCCACTATCAAAAATATAAAATTGAAATCAATGAAATGAAAAACTGATACCTACTATCTGTTTTTATGGACATCATATCTTAAAATTGATACACTATTTGTTAGAACCAAACTAATGCATACACCTTGTAAACATGCTACTCACTTTATCTTTTGTAAACTTTATACTTTTAATTATACAAATTACTGTCATTGTAATTTGCAACAAAGATAACACAAATATAAGCTAAAATTTTTACATGCAGTATGTTTCTTTTGAAGTTATTATGTACCAATTTTAGAAGTATTTGAACCATAATTATTAAAAAATTGATACCTACATTTAGCAAAAATGATACCAAATTTTAGTTAAATAAAAATACCATGTTTTATCTCATGTTTGTAGAAACTGAAACCGCTATATCATGTTATATATTGTTTTGTTTCAATGCTGTTTGTTTCACTAACAACTTAATACCACATTTTCATGAAATAGGACGATGATGATTTTGTCAATCCATGTCATAAAAGCATGCATGCAACATCATAACAAACAACAAAACAGATAGCAAAATCGGAACATGTTAAGCCAGAAACTGCTTATAGATGTGGCTTACAAGCTACCTTCAAGATATTAAAACTGGTCAAAGAAAAAAATGGATTGACCAAAAAACAATTTGACATCTTAAAGAAGACACCATTTTACAACTTCTTCAAAGTCATCTATGAAGAAAAAATAACAATGAAAGAGTGCAAAAAGCATCAACAAAACTTGGATGCTTTATACAATTGCTACTGTATGGAAACTGATACCTTCATCTTAGGAGAAGACAAAATGAAGGTAACTGCCAGAGATATAAGCTTGCTGTTTGGTCTGCCATTAAAAGGAATAAACATAGAACCGACAAAAAAATTGACGAGCAGAACCATTCCACCAGACTGTAAAGACTTTGCAACTAGAAACTTTGGCACAAATACTTACATAACAAGAAATGTTGTGGAAAGAAGAATAAAACAAGAAATATCAAAAAGGAAAAAAGAAAATGAAAAAGATCTCCCTTTGTTGATAGTAATGCAAATACTATTGACATTTTTCTTTCCCAACAACCAACAAAAACTGAGATGGGGAATTCTACCATATTTGATTGACAGTGAAACAATGCAAACTGTCTCATGGCCACAAACAATAGAGAAAATTTTTAGTAAATTTGTCAAAAAGTTTATCTCTAAGCCAAGAAACATGTCTGGATGTTCCATGCTTCCATTGGTAAGATGTGTTATGCAAAATATTATTAATTTAAAAAAATTGTTATATTCAACATTCTTATCTAATTATATCTTTAAATTTTTATAGTATTGCATTTGTGACAAAATGAACCTTATTCAACCAAGAAAGCAACTTGTTGAAGATTTACCCAGATTTGCACGATGGGATGTAAGAAAACTTAAAGACATTGTTGTGAAACAATTGTTGAATGATATAAAAGTTGGAAATGTAAGTTAAAGTTAATTCTTACTTACAGTAGTAATTATCAGTGTACATTTTATGTTCTCTCTATCTGTAGTATCAGTTTCAACACTTAGAATAATTATTTGTCTCTGCATAGTATCACATATGTCTCTTTGCAGTATCACTTTAGCTTCTGATTAGTATCAGTTTCAATTTGTAGCTTTAAATTTTTGTTTAGTATCAATTTTTCCTCAGCATAGTACATCTTGTCATGTTGCATAGTATCAATTATAATATACAATAATACTTGGTATCATTTTTAACACTGCACACAATCATTAGTAAGTATACATAGTATCAATTTCATTACTATTCTATTTTCTTCTATTAAACTAATCGCTTATTAATGTCAGTTATAACTTATAAGTTACAACATACTAGCATAAAACATTTTCATTTAAATTTTAAAACAAAATTACTATTTCAATTACACGGGTAAAAGAAATAAGCAATATTCTTCCACATGAACAGAAGCTACTCCAAACAAGATCGACAAAAGAAGAATCAAGTGACAAAAGAAAAGAAAACCAACGGAAAAAAAGAAAAATTGAAGAAGCCGAACAGAGTGCTCGATCTTTTGAAGATTTTTTAAGCCTTAATGTTTTGCAAAAGCACATTAAAGATTTGGAAGAAGAAGGTAAGAAGACAAAGAAGCAATTAGACAAAGAAAAGAAGTTGAGGATAAAGGTTGAAAAAGAAAATTTGAAATTGAAAGAACAATTGAAAGAACTCAAATCAAGAATAGAAGAAAATGAAAAGAAAAATTAAGAAGTTGAACAAGAGAGTAAGCACATGGAAGATGAACCTGACAACATTCTAAATGAACATGCACATGTAGAAACAGAAATAGAAAACAGAGAAAAGAAATCCACAACTGAAAGCAATGAAGAAGAGAATGAAGACAAAAATGCTGAGCCTCATGTGGAAAAAGTTAACACAGCAACTAAAGTAAATGAAGATGAATGTTTAAATATAGAAGCCCAAAATGAAGAAAAAACATTCACAGCTGAAAATATTGAAGAAGAAAATCCAGAGTGTCAACAAGAACCTACAAAGTGTCAAGCAAAAATAACACAAATGGACAGGTACATGATTTTTTACTATTGAAAATAACACTGTTTGATTCAAATTCATGCTTGCTTATATTATAAATATTATAAATAATCTGAGTATAAGTTAAAATAAACTGATACCTAAATGTATTAAAAAATGATTCCTACGTTCCATTGCTTATAACTTAATGGTATGTAAATTGAACTATTTATGTTCACCATCATTTAGTAGAGAACTAATACCAAATTAATGCACAATTTATATGTATCAGTTGTTTGATTATAACTGATGGTTGGTTATTTTACAAACAATTTTCACTATGAAATAAATCAAAACTGATACCTATATGTATGAAAAACTGATACTTACTTTGTGTTTGAAAAACTGATATCTATGCAAAAATGATACCCATAAACCGCCACTATTAACATTATTGATACTAATAATATTATATTCATTCACCAATAACAAAAACTGACAGCTTCTTATTGTTAATACAGATTCTCAACTGAAAAAAATGTAGAAGAAGTTGAAGACACAACTACTGACACTAATACAGAACAAGTTCATCAAACAACTGAAACAGTGTTGAACAAAACAAATGAAACAGTGTTGGAAACAAATGAAGATAAAACAATGAAAAAAGATATAAAAGAGGCTCAAAAATTGGAAGAAGATACCAATAAAGAGAGCAAAGTTGCACAATACAGTGATGTAGTACAAGACCTAACACCTCCATCTTTCAATCTCAATATCACACAACAGTTGCAAGAGGGAATAACAGAAAAGGACAAAGAAAACAAACCAGCAAAACCTTCTGGTCGGAAAAGGAAACAAATAGTTCATAAGCCATCTTCTTATGTGAAAAGAATAAAAACAAGAGAAAGGAAAAAAAAAAAAGAAAGCCCCAGCTTTGAATATGGTCAGAGAATGAAAAAACAGCAAAAAAACAAAAACCTGAAGCAAATGAAAATGATGAAAAAATGGAAGAAAATAATGAAAAAGAAAGTGCAGAAGAGTCAATCCCAATGCCAATTCAAGTAATAGAGCCAACACTTTCAAATTTAGGACTACGACACTGCAGCAAAACTTTGGCATACTTGAATATAGAACAACAAAATACAATCAAAACTTTCTTTGCTATGACATCATCAAAAGAGTAAGTATACAAACATATATACTAATTTTGCTGGTTAAAATAACATTGTATAATTGATATGTGCCTTATTTTCTTAAAATAGAGATGTAGCATGGACAGATAAAGACACAATTAGAGGAGGATGTACGATAACAAAAAAAGTACTACACGAACTTCTTGAAGAAAATGGCACACATGGATCGGTACACACTTTTGTTTTGTTTAATAATACTGCTACCAATAAAAATAATTACAAAAAATAATGTGTAATAGCTATGTCCACTGCTATTTGTACCAAAACTGATACCTATTTATAGCCAAAAATGATACCTAATTACTATTTATTACAAAGTTGTGGTCTATTAGTTGAATTATGTATTAACTATCATGTATGACAAAATAAATACCAAAATAGTGCAAAACTAATTCCTAGTACCGGTTGATATCAATTAATACTTCTTTTTTCTAGTAGCAATTGATTTAATAGAATGTTCAAATGATACTACAGCAGTACAAAAATGATACCCAGAAGCTGTTTCATTATATTTCATGCCTAGTTATTCTTGTAATTTATAATATATATTACCACAATTATAATAAAAGGTACTAATTATTATTGAATATTGCTTCACCAATAACAAAAACTTACATTTTATTTTTGTTAATATAGATAATTGACTGGTATTTATCTAAATGTGGGCTGAAAGAGCACAACTATGGATTCACAACAATAATGACAGTAAATAAAACTTTAATATGCAATAATATCATAAATGCTACATATATATTGAATTCTAACTTATTTTTTTTATTTAACAGCAATCTATAGTTTTAAATGTACAAGGAGTTATAAAATCTTCAGTGCTGCCTTTCCTTGAACAAATTGTGGATGATGAATACACAAATGCTATATATTTCCCATTGCATTGTGCATACCATTGGACACTAGTAACTTTGACATACCCAACAATGCAATGGAGTCATCTAGATTCTAGACGTCCTAGAAGAAATTCTAATGAAAGAAACAACCCCAGTCTAAAGCAGGCAATGATACTGGTATGATATATTTTTGTTATGAAACAAAATAATTTAATTAAACAAATCAAACATTAGCTAACTTTGTATTGTTTTGTCTTCAATAGAGAAATAAAATTGAAGAAATACTGAAAGAACTTTGGAAAAAGAAAAATATACAGGATAAGGAGGTGAAGGCAAATGAAATGCATCAGATACCATGTGCACAACAAGGATCGGACACGTAAGTTGTTTATGTTGTTCAAAATGATACCTACTGACAGTTAAACTGACAAAACTGATATTGCTAATATTCTTTTAAACAGACTTGACTGTGGTATATACGTGATGATATTCATCATATCAATGAACAAAAGTCAAATACCACTCAAAATAGCCCCTGAACAAATGCTGAAATCAAGAGCAAGAATTGCACATCAGATATTAACTGACAAAGAGCACTGCTGGAGCTTAGCCAAATTCATGTCAAGTTTGGAAGAAGAAAGATAAATGAACAAATCAAACAACTTGCAAAAAGTGCTACTATTTTCACATGAACTGATGTACATTTTAGATATTTTGTTATATGTAGTTGAATTTAATTTCTGTTTTAATGTTGGTACAATCAATGCTTGATATTAGTACAATTTGTTGTACAAACTATGAACATATTTATGGTGATGTTCTGTTCTTAAAACAATGTTGATCTTACTTGTAAAAACAATGATTATCTGGTGGAATGATTTGCTGTAATTGATTTTCATTTCTTTACCTGAAGTTTATATTATAACAAGATTATACAGTGAATGTTCTATCATGCAACTATTGATCCTACATAATATTATCAGTTTTATGATTCAACTACCGGTTGTATAATAATATTATAAGATTTCATATCGTATATCAATAGCAAACAGTAACTGGGTATCGGTTTTAATAACTAATAGTATCAGTTTTGCTCAAACTGACACTCAACATACTTTATGAAACAACAATTAACGCCAGTGTTAGTTTTTGCTAACACAAGATATCATTATAATTATTAATTAGTACTAATGTCTGTTGTAGAATGTATTATAATACACGAAACTGATACTAAAAACTAACCAAAACTGATACTAAAGGCCTTATATCCAATCAAACAAACATTATCTTCGACCAAAAGAAAGCATGTATCAATTCAATCATCTTCTTCAATCAATTACACAATGATTATCATATCCCATATACTATAATATCTACTTTATTATAAATAACTAAAATATACAAAATTAAACAAAACTGATATCACACAAAGAAAAAATGATACCATAATTTATACCAACAGAATGCATAACATGATACTAAACAACTGATATTAACAGTATGCAATAAATATCAAAACAAATGTTTGAAATAAATAAATAAATAAACACCAAAACTGTAACGACCCGTAAATTTCAACTGTTTTAGTAACGTAATTAGTTGAAATTTTGTGAAATTTTAAACGATAAAATTTTGAAATAAAAATTTAATATTTGGAATACGTTTAGTTTAACATAGCCACTGGTAAATTTTCGTCCGAAAATATGAAAGTTTATTTCGCGCGTAAATTCACTTCAATTTAATCAGTAAAAAAGTAATGAAAATAAAATGTTTTCGAAACCTAAATATTTTTACATAGAAAAATTCTAAACCATCTTCTGAGCAAGATGTCAGTTTGTCGTTTTTCCAAATTCGGACATCTTTGGCTCCGTCGGTCTTATTTTCTTGCGTTTTTCTTGCATTTTCCATCAGTTGGAAAATTCGAATTTTTATAATTTAATCGTACCACTGATATCTATATACCGTTTTGATCGTCTCGTCGCGCTGATCACCATGGTATATTTATTTCTAAATTTTGAGGTTCGGTATGCCGTGAAATCAATAAACCAATTTTCGTATCGGTACTGGTTCTTTTAAACCTTTTGGTTTCCTTACCTTTTTATATTCCACCGTTCAAAATTCAAGCAGTCCTCGGTTTTAAATCGTTGCCTTGAATTCAAACATAGTTTTTCCCAAGAATTCATAAATATATGGTTCCATTTTGTCCAACCGTTCATTTTGTTCTCTGAGAAAGAAAAATGAACTACTGCTCTTCCTCCTTGAATGCCTGTAGCCTTTCTTCTTCCCACAGAGACCACGTCTCCTTCATTTCCTAACCCTCCTACATGCTTGCCACCTCCCACGTCTTCACAAACAACTAGCGGCCATAACCTCCACCTTAATCCCCAAGTACCCACCTCGACCTCCACCTTCACGCGTCAACTCCCCTGCACCAAGCCCACCTCAACCGCCCTCATTCCTCAATCTCGGCCAAGCCTTCGTCCGCCTTCCCTGCGCCACGCTCCGCCGTTTTTCCACTCATTTCCTGCGGCAAACCCTGCAATCGAGCAACCCCGTTCACCCCTTCACCGAGCACTCGACCTACCACCTTTTCAGCCTTCTAACCCACTGCCTTGGCCTCGCGAACCCAGCGACCATCTCCGCCTTATTTCCCTTCACATCATCTCCTACGCCAACTCCAACTGAACAACCACGCATGCTTCTCCATCGCTCAGCCGCCTCTTCTTCTATTTGCTTCCCCTCAGCCGAAGGTTTATCTAAGGTATTATATGTATAAATCTTATTATTGTAATGCACGTGTATCTGTTAATGCATGTAGAGGTGTTAGTTTTATATATATACGTTTATATGTAAATTCTATGTTTTAGGTACATATATATTTATACGTAAGATTGCACCTAGGTTGTAAATTCCATGTTTTATATGTAAAATCCGTTAGCTATATATATATATAAATCGGCATGCTAAGGTTTATATATAGCTTGTATATTTATATTGACTTTATAAGTTTACTTTTGAAATAATATGTGTGGGTGTGTGTGTTTATACAATATACAAGTTGGTCCGTTGTCTTGGGTTTGTTTGTAGGCAGTCTTTTGGTACATCTATTAGTTATAAAGGAAACAGTATATATTACTATACCCATATTTCTAAAAGCATATAATATAAGGTGCACCGTATTTTATTTTAATGTAATTGAATGATGAGGTGAGCATTTATATATATAGAATTAAAGATCGGTTTAATTAAAAAGGTTTATGTAAGTTTGTACAAGAATTTGTTATCAGCCTTTAGAATATATATATATATATATATATGTAGATTTTGTATTAGTAGACATATATCTGTTTCAGCCTATGAACTATATGTTTGAGGTTTATTTTTTTAAAGTATATTACGCAAGTTTGAATCACCCATTGTTTTACCATAATAACATCTATTTCCATTTACATATTGTCTGCATAGCTCAAACTTATTTTGTTGCTTATATAGGTACAGTCTGCAATTTTGATCATAGTCTGATTGTATATATATATTTGTTTACAAATATATTTGCCCTTATTTCGGTTATAGTATAATTTTATATATTTGGTTATAAGATGAAATCTGCAGTTTTACTGTTAGTTTGCATATACTTGTTCGTTGTAAATGAAATTCCGTTTCAGAGTTTATTGTTAGTTAGTTATATATGTCTTACGTATATATTAGTGTATGCATATTTTGTTAGAAAGTTTTTAAAGTATAGAGTGTATACGTATATTTTATGGTAGTTATATATATATATATATATAGATAATAGTTGCTGCAGTGTATATACCTATATGTTATATAATGTTGTATAAAGTTAGTCAGTTATATTCGTATTAGTTATATATACATATATAGGCATATATGGATTTTATTTTTATTGAACTTAAGTTATAAATTTGAATAAAATAAATATGTATATTTAGTATTTTAAATATAGGTTGATCTTAATGTATGTGCTTAATTAAACAACGATTTTAATATATAATTGTTGTTCCCATCAAACTGATTTTTGATTGTTTCCATCTATTCCTGTTTTAGCTTTGACCGTCGAAATTTTTGCCAATCTCGCTTTGATTTGAAATTCGTGCTCAGATTTGTAGCTCATCTCATTCTCGTTCACGTTCATCTCTAGCCTCGAAAGGTGAGCACTCACTCACGATTAACGTTCTTTTATTTATTAAATTTGATTTCAATTGAAACGACAATTGAAATATACTGCTGTTAGTTAATTACACTGTTATATATGCTATTGCCTGTATCAGTTCACCTGTGACATCTGACACCATTATTTGTTAATTATTTATGCGATGATAATACAGTTTGGCTGATAATTGATTGATTGTTGATGTTTATATTGGACGTTAAATTGTTAATGTTAAAATGATAAATAGTATGCAATTGACTTGATATAGGATAGTTAAATGTTAAATTTGATTAACTGACATTTGTATAATATGACCCCTTTAACTGTTGAATTTATTGACACGTAGGATTTGTTTAATTACACTTTGAACCACTGAATGTATGTTGTTAAATTGATGATGTATGAAATTGTAAATTGGATGACAAGTGAAAAACCGTAATGTAATAATCTTTAATCTTCATGAAATGATAGTGTAGAGTCTAGAAATAATTATATTAATTCGTACAAATAAAAATGCGAATTAATACGGTTATTTCGGGATTATTTGAATTGATTATTGGATTGTTATTGATTGTTGCTATTGCTTGTTTATTTACTTTGACACCATCCCAGTTATCACACTGCAAGTTCCCTTTACTATGCTTTGATTTTGAATTGAATTGGAATCGGGTTGAAATGATAAATACCCAAATTGAACTTTGACCTAGGATAGAGAATTAAATAAAACCCGATTGGTCAATAATTTGATTTAAAAATAAAATGAAGATTTTATTTGAATAAGTAATATGGTTTTGAAATGAAGTTGGAATTTGAATTTTAATGAAAGGAAAATGTTAATATTCAATAATCTGAAACAAAATATTAACAATGTAATTGATTGAAAGAACGTTGTTTAAATTGAGAAATGATTTAATAATTAAGTTTGAAATTATAATTAAGTTTGAAATTATTAAACTTTGAAATGATTTAATAATTAAGTTTGAAATTATAATTAAGTTTGAAATTATAATTAAGTTTGAAATTATTAAACTTTGAAATTATTTAATAATTAAGTTTTGAATTATTTAATAATGAATTATTAAATGATTAAATTGAATTGAAATTCTTTAATAAGAAAAATTGAACTTTTGAATAAGAGAATTTACTTCGTAAATAACTGAAATTGAGTTTCTTTATTAATTAAGTTTTGGAAAATTTTTTAAGTAAGTAAATAAGTGAAATTGAATTTCTTTATCAAGAAATAAAATGTGATTTATTGAAATTAATATAAGACTTGAAATGTAAAGAACTTGATTTGATGAATTTAATTTAATTAAATTTGTAAGTTTTGATATAATGAAGTTGAATTTAAATAATGGATTTAATGAATTGGAAATTTAATGGAAATTGTTTTGAATGGCATAGTAACTTAACGAATATTGAATGAAATCGATAAATGAGTTAAGTTGATTTGAATGGTAAATTAAATTAATTTAAATGATTTCGAAATGAATCTTATATACGAATTGGAATCAATATTTGAATTGTTTAAATAGAAATTGAAATTGAATTATAAGATTTTGAAATTATGATTTGGAAGTTTTGAAACGTAAAGTATGTAAATTGGTTTTAGAAAGACAAGTGAAATGTTGATTTACGAATTGAAATTGAAATTGAAATTGATTTGGTTTTTGAAATATATAAACGACCAATCGGTGTAATAATTACGGAAGTTATTAAAGAGACCGGGATCGGTAATGGATATACTCTCTATCTGAACCGAAACCACTTTAATAACTATACGCGGAGTGATGATCCAGAATGAAGTGGTTGGAATGGTGATCGTGTTGACTGAAGAAAGAGAACGATAATGGATAGCCTTGACACTTGTGTCAAATTGGAAATGACTAAAACAGGAGCTGTGCCGGGCCAATGGAGGATTAGCTACCTCAAGTGGACACACTTCTTCGAACTACTTATACTTGTTGTCGATTGGTGCACCCTTTATTTTGGGAGTGTTGTTTCATGGTGTTGCGGGCGCTGCGGCGTTGCGTTCTCACCAGTCCGGATCAGGCGAATGGTAGTATCACTACCTTGGGTATTGCCTCATGTGCCTTGTCATACTTGTATCCCATTTATGCGCGACCACTACGATTTTGATTTGTACCTTTAGTATATGGATTGCCCTCTGGTGACTTCTGGTTTTGGGGAAACTACGGTCTTGTATATGCTTTTAGGAATAAAAATGTGTTAAGGGTGGAATGGGCCATGACTTAACACTATTTTGATATCTTTATATTACTGATAGACATTATCTACTTATCGTACACTACTACATAGTAGATAGTTTAACGGATCCTTAAAGGATGGTTATTCCAAACATCCTTTGAGTTACTTGTATTTCAATTGCTATTTCACTTGAGTTGGATTTATTAATATAAGAATGTTAATCCTGACTCGAGTGTTTTGTGTTTTGCTTTACGCTCGGGTCAGACTGAGTGTACCAGTATTCGAGACTCACCTTTGAAGTTGGAGCTTTGCTTGAAGATCCAGCCATCTATTCTGCTTTCAGCATTCGATGATTCCAGTGATGTATTCTGATTTGTATCTGATGTATCGTATTACTCTTCTATTGTAAACTCTGATGTATTTTATATATTCATATAGTAGCTTCATGAACTACTATCTCTTTTATTTCCGCTGCACTTATTACTCTGTGTCTGTGATCTGTGATTATTTATTTACTGTATATGTTCAGTTTTGCCAAATTTAAATTAACAACGCGGTATTTTGAGCAATTCAATTTCGGCATGAGTGTCTACCTATACACTTATAATGGATGCGAATGGTCCAAAATATCATTATAATTATTAATTGCTATTTAAATTAACGAAGCCAGTGTCAGTTTTTGCTAACACAAGATATCATTATAATTATTAATTAGTACTAATGTCTGTTGTAGAATGTATTATAATACACGAAACTGATACTAAAAACTAACCAAAACTGATACTAAAGGCCTTATATCCAATCAAACAAACATTATCTTCGACCAAAAGAAAGCATGTATCAATTCAATCATCTTCTTCAATCAATTACACAATGATTATCATATCCCATATACTATAATATCTACTTTATTATAAATAACTAAAATATACAAAATTAAACAAAACTGATATCACACAAAGAAAAAATGATACCATAATTTATACCAACAGAATGCGTAACATGATACTAAACAACTGATATTAACAGTATGCAACAAATATCAAAACAAATGTTTGAAATAAATAAATAAATAAACACCAAAACTGATACTGTAAAAACATATAACTAATACTAAAACTATCATTTATAGTACATAGCTGAAATTAAAATCAAGTTGATAATATGCTATACTAAACACAAATTAATAACAAGGTTCAATTACAGTAAACCATCAAAACAAGTCACACAACCACTTATTAATCTAAACAAATTCAAAATGTAAAATCAAATCCTCTTTGAAGCTTGACAATTCCGGATTTCCAGGTCTGGAGACCCGAATACCACATCGATCCAAATTAACGATAGGTCGTGAATCAAGTGAAGATGAAGATTCAGAGTGCAAGGGTTATTGTCGTTAACTCTGAGGGTGATTCCAAAACGAGTGTAACGAGATAATGCCTTCGGTTTCGTTCGAACCCGGAACGAACTTGTATGGATTGAATGCTTTCAGAACATCGTCAGGTGGACGATGAGCATTCTAAGTGATGTGTTCTTTTCTATGGTAATCGTGACCTCAAGCCTCACAAACCGGGAATGGCTAAAACAGGGGAGGTGCAGCAAGGTTAGTGGGTAGCACCCAAGTAGGACAAGGTTACCTCTGTCTAGATGTCCCTTTCTATTTCGACTTAGTGGTGCGGTTGCTGATCCCAACCGTGAGGTATCTTGTGCGGGAATTATCCAGTAAGGGATGTTCCGACCTTGTGTTGCAGGGGATTGGGAGTGATCCTCGGTACGGTGATCTAGGCCACGTACTGTGACGGGCGGTACCCCGGTAGCCCTGCCATTGTATGGAATCCAAAATCCAATAAGTGCCAACGGACTTGATTGTATAACCCACTTTGTGGCTAGTATGCTGGAATTTAATAATGTAACAATTTCAGCTATTTCATATTTATTTGAAAACCCTAGACCCTATTATAATACAATCAAATTTCCTATCAAATGTTTTGGTTAGCGTAAGGTAAAAACTTACCCATATTTATTTGTGGGAAGTCTTACGTGATACTTTTTCTTTCAAAAAGTTTTTGAAGTTAAACAAGTTTAACCTGTTACTCACACCAGACCCATGTCTAACCCAAGTTGTTTATTTCTGTTTTATAAACTCTTGGGTACTCAAATTTTTACGAGTAGCCAAGGGATTCAGGTTAGCCTTGACGAATTGTGGAGGAGCAATGGAGCAGGAGGCTTCGGCGTTGTAGATAGATAGTAGTTTCCGCTGTGTTGATTTTGTATTGATCTTTGTATTGGATTGAGATGTAATAACTAGACAGATGATTATAACTGTCTAGTATATGATATGTAATCTGTGTAACTCTGATAAGTGTTGTATATGATACTATGTAATATTTATGTGATATAATATATTTTGTTCGTTTCCGCTGTGAGTATTTGTGTTTGTTTATTTTCTCTTCTTCTCTTTTCTACTTCTCACCCCTTTCTTTCTTATTAACGATGCGACTTTCTGTGGAGAGAAAGTCGTGGTCGTTACAGTGGTATCAGAGCTGTAGGTTGAGTGAATACCTAGGCTCTGAAGTGATGTCTATCTTGAGAGCGCGTAATTGTTAGTTATATAAAAATGGTTTTATATTGTGTTAATTGATCGGTTGAGTGGTATATGGATTCTGGTCAATACGAGTAGCTAACGTTATTGATAGGGATCTCTAAACACTTGAACCTGGTCAACGGACACAATATTGTTTTAAAGAGGTAAATGAAATAATTTTACCCAGAAATAATTTCTATATAAAAAGTATCATTTTAAATATATATATATTTCTACCTATTTGTTGGGTTGCCTGTTCGGGTTTTCCAATATAGGATATAAAGGTAGATAGGGTAGTGGTGTGTGAAACACGACTACCAATGGTTGGAGTTTGAATGTTGAGGTTGGAAGTGTATCTGTCGAGACTGTAGACCTAATACTGTCTCAAGTAAGCTTTGCTATGGTAAAGGATTTCATCGATCTCTGAAGGAAACCTTTAAAAGGTTCGGAGTTTATCTTTGAAGTGTGGATGAGTAGAGTTGGATCTGTCGATGAGGCAGAAGTGAGTGATGGTACCTTGATACCTTAGGTAATAGTAGCTGTATGATGAGATACAGTGACGATGGATGTTCCCGAA
The DNA here is from genome assembly GCA_030737815.1 of Allium fistulosum. Lineage (NCBI taxonomy): Eukaryota > Viridiplantae > Streptophyta > Magnoliopsida > Asparagales > Amaryllidaceae > Allium > Allium fistulosum. The sequence continues at coordinate 1,540,233,329 of CM060901.1, read as the reverse complement.
GATGTTTTCTTTGGAACAAGATTAAGGAAGTGTGAATGCTTCGGTGTTGTGGTTGAGTTCAGCATGAAGTTTCTGCTTTGGTTTGGAGTCCGAGTTTTCTCGAAGAGCTTTGGATAAGAGCATCAGTGTCAGCAGTGCAGCTCGGAGTGTTCTGTGATGGCAGGAAGTTTTCTGAATGAGCAGTTTTCTGGAAGTGAAGTTCAGAAGCAGTAGAGGGGATCCATTTCTTCGATAAATTGGATAAATAAGTGTAAGCTGTTCTGATGGATAAAGAGAGAACAGTCTGTTTGGAATTAGGATGGGTTGATCGCAAAAGTGACTTGCGATTGCTGAGTGTTCTCTTGGGTTGTCAGAATTTTCTGGATGTCTTCAGAGAAGTCAGAAGTTTGTCCGCATCTGAAGGTTGAGTTTTCTTATCGACTTGGATTCTAGGAGTGATACCGATGGTTCAGTCTAGTTGAAGGATGTTTCCTAGAGATGGAGTTGGCAAAGCAACTCAAGTTTTGCTGGAGTATCCGAGTTTTCTTTATGGATCAGTGAACCTTATTTCTAGAAGTGAGTTGTCCAGTCTGTGCTTGTGTTCTACCTCAGATCAGAGTTGAGCAGCGAAAGCAGTTTGGAGTGTATCTCTGGATGGGAGAAGTAAGTTTGGAATCTACTGATGTTGTGAAGTAGAGTTATGTTTGGATCTCGTCTGTGTTCTGATTTGGATAAGTATTTGGACTTCTGAATTGAATTGTCAGTTTGGATAACTGGAATTCATTGAGTTTTACGTATCTCTGAGGGAATACGTATTTGATCTATCTCTGGTTTTAGAATCTGCAGTTTTGGGAAGTTTGGTAGTTGAGTCAGACTCGTCTGTAGTCTGATATTCTGTTTAGTTCTGTAGATCTAGATGAGTAGGAGATCTATAGCTTAGTAGTTTAGATTGTTTGTAGAGCGAGTATCCCAGTATATATATATATATACTTGGGGAAACTCGAGGTATTTTATCTAGAATTTAGTCTAGATAAAAAAAAAAATTTGATTGGATGATTTGGTTGCTATGGTTGTTAGCATATGGATGATAGTAGATGCCTGTGTTTTGAATTTAAAATCTTTAATAAGATTATTAAATTAACTTTGTTTTTAATTTCGGGGACGAAATTATTTTAAGGGGGGAGGAATGTGATATCCCGGGATTTTGAGCAATATAAATTTAATAATCAGTATTGATAATTTAATTGGATTGATAAATTTTCTTTATAATTTTAATTTATTTTGGTAATTTATATATGTATGAAGTATGATTTAAAGCTTTGTTTTAAAATTAATATTTTTCAAAGTTTAGTTTAGATTAAGTCCATTATTTTCAAAATATAAGATAATTATTATTTCTAAAGTATGATAGTTTAAATAAGATTTAATAAAAGATTTATTTTATCTTGTTTTCTTTTAAAAAGTATTAAACTAAAAATGGTTTATAAATTTATATGTTAAGGTTTAAAATAAACTTTCTTTTTAAATATCTTTTGGATTTAGAAGGTTTGTAAAAATAAATAAATATAACATAAGTTAATTAAATTCATTTCATAAATAATAAAATGTAGGTACTTAAACTAAATAGTTTGTAAATAAATAAATAAAACATGAATTTATATAAATCTATATTTACATAATTAATATAACATAAATACTTTTGTAATAAGGGTTTAGACATAATTATACTTGTTTTAACACTTGTAAGAAATGTAAACCATGAATGTACATTTGTCTAATTTGTAATAAAACAAGTGGCAAAATTTTATTTTCTCTAAAATTTAATTAAATGTAGAAGAAACCTGGCCATTTGATTTCAGTTCAAAATCGTTGAACTTACGGTCTCAAATTCTTTTCTTCTTAAAAACTAAAAGCTGAAAACCAAAAATCAAAAGAAAGTAAAATCAAAAATTCAACAACCTGATTTCATCTTCAATCTGGAATCTGCAAACCATAATGAAGATCAACTCAACTTCAAACGAAGATGCAAGTTTCAATTTCAAATTCTTCAAGTACAATAAATCAACAAGCAACTATTTCAAACCTGAGCAATTCAAGTTCCAGATTTCAACTTAAAAGAACTGCTCTTTGTTTAATTCCTAGTGAGTAAACATTCTTTTAAAAACAGTTTTTAAAATCTGTGATTTGGCTAAAATATTGTGATGAATCTCTGTAGATATGGTTGCATGTGTTCATATGTGTAGATGCAAGTATTGCCTCTATTCTCTGTTTTATAACCAGAGAGTAAACACCTTTCAAAAACTAAAATATGTGTTATTACTTTGATGTTTTTGCTAAATCTATGAAGTGATATTGTAAGTATGTTCTGCATGGATGTTTTTAAACTGGAATATAATTGAAAATACTCTGTATATTGTGTGCATGTCTCTGTATATATATATACTGATCTCTGTGAATCCCTCTGGCTCAAGAACAACTTTAAAAAAATCCCTATCTTCTCAAAGAATCATTGTTTGGTTATGATCATTAAAAAGAAAATGATTATAACATTATAATTTCATTTTTAAAAATAGTTCCAAGAAGAAATATTTAGAAATTTTTTAGAAAATAGAATGTTACAGAGAAATCTATTTATAACAGAAAAATCGATTGTTTTAATTTCGTGATTTGATTTCATAATGTGATTTGTATTGGCAAATTATGAATTTAGGTAAAGAAATCATGATTTTTAAGTAAATAGTTGGAGAGATATCTCGAGATGAACGGGAAATGTATGTTCATCAATTTCCATTGATCAACGATGATTGGGAAGTCGTGATTGTTCGTGGTGAAAGCTGGCATGTTGGAGATTACAGGAAAAATAAGGATTTGATTTATCGATGGACGTGGCGACTTAGCGACGACGAACTAGGGTTTAATGTCAGGATTTGAACGTCGAGAGATGTGAGGCTAATTCGTGGTCATCGATGCATCGAGTGGAACGAGACCTAGGGGAATTGAAGCAGGGGAGGTTGACGAAGCTTCAATTGTGGTTGCGTGGCGTCAGGTGGTTGAGATGGTCGGAGCGAGGCGTTTTTAGGTGATCGGTATTGTTCCAGTTTTTCGAACGATGGGTTCGATTTCGTTTCGATGGTGATATCGGTGGTCTGGGTGGCCAGGTGGGTCAAGGGGGTGGTTGTCGACTTGGCGAAGGCGTCGATGTTGGTCTGAGCACTGGCGAACTTGCGTGCACGTGCACGTGTGCACGTTGTATATCTGGAAGAGATAGTATAGTTTGGGGAAGAAGAAGAAATGCTCGGTCGAGTTTGAGTTTTTCGTGGGTTTTCTCGAAGCAGTGAGAGGAGTGGAATACTCGAGTTGAGCTCGGGAATCTGGAGTGTAGAACTCGTGTAGTTTGAAATGTTTAGCTATTAACAATTTAGTTGTTATAGTTTTAAAATTTTAAAAAATTTTAACTAAGTTTTTGAAATAAAAGAAAAGGAGAAACTCGAGTAGATCTCGCGTGAAGATCGGGTTGGACCCGAAGCAAGTTATAAACAGTTTTTAAAAGGTTTTATAAAAAGCAAGTTTTAAATTTTAAATTGAATCTAGTTTGAACTTTTATAATTGTTTAAAATGATTTGATTGAAGGAAGTTATAATTTGTTAACTTTAATTTGTTAAGTTAAATGTTTATTTATTTTATTTTAAAAAACTTAACTAAGTAAATTAATTAATGATAAATGTTAAAAATTTATATGATAATGATAATTGGGTAATTATAAAGGTAATAATTTTCCTTAAAGGTTAACAAAGTTTTTTTTAATATATTTAAAGGAGATAAGTTTTAAAGGATATTTAATTAGGATGTTTAATTAAGGTAAATGGTTTATCTTAATTAATTAAGGTTTTATTAAGTAATTAAAGTATAGTTACTTAATTAATTGAAGACAGCTAATTAATGTAATTAATTTAAGATAATTACTTTGGTTTAATTAAGAATAATCACTTTGGAAATTGATTGAGTATAATTATTGAATGTAATTAATGAAAGAATAATTAATTAATGAAAGAATTAGAGGTTAATTAATTAAAAAGGATAATTACTTTATGGAAGTAATTAATGAAAGGTAATTAAGAATTAATTACTTAGATAATTAATTAAGGAAAATTAATAGGATTAATTTAATAGTTAATTAGATTAATTAATTTAAAGATAATCAATTATAGAATTTGTTTAAATGTAATTACTTATTGGAAGTAATTAAGAATTAATTACTTATTGTAATTAATTGAAGTTGATTTGATTTATTTAAGTTAACTAATTAAGTTTAATTAATTTAGAATAATCAAGAGATGATTTGATAGTAATTACTTAATGTAATTATTAAAATAAGATTATTTAGGGAAGTAAATAATAAGATAATTACTGGAAGTAATTAGTTGAATAATGATTTTATAGAAGTAATTTGAGTTAATTACTTTGAATAATTAATCAAGGGATTAATTAAGAAATTAATTAAGGAGTAATTAATTTAGTTTATAAAAGTAATTAAGGGTAGTTAATTACTGATTGAAGATTAATCAAGGTGATTAATAAATGTTGTTTAATTAAAAGTTAATTACTTAATGTAATTAATTTAATTAAGTAATTAATAATTAATTTGTAATTAAGGATCATTAATTAATATAATTAATGATGTAATTAAGAATTGATTAATTAAGTAATAATTAATAAATGAAGTAATTAATCAATGTAATTAATTAAGGATTAATGTAATTAATTATAGTTGATTAACTTAATTAATTTTAGTTAATTAATTAATGATGTAATTAAAGGTTAATTACAATAAGTGGTTAAGGATAATTACTTTGAGTAATTAATTAAGGATAAATTACTTGAAGGAAATTAAAAGATAATTAATCAAAGATGATTAATTGAAAAAGGTAATTAGAGGATAATTAATTAATTAAATTGTAATTAATTAATGGTTAAGTAAGAAGGATTTATAAAATAAAGTAATTAATTTAATTCACTTTAAATTAATTAGAGATAATATAAATCATTACTTATGAATGGGTGTTAGTATTGGATACTTGATTTTGATTGATATCTCTGATGAGATATATGCTGTGTGATATGGATGTTAGTTGAATTGTATGGATTATCTGATAATGTTGATTATCTGTTATCTTCCTTTGTGAATAAAGATAATGAATTAAATTGTTTTAACCTTTAAAACAACTTGGCCTTAAAAGATACGCTTTGGATTTCGATGAGACCGGGATCGGGTTTCCGTATACCGGATTTCCAGGTCTGGAGACCCGAATACCACATCGATCCAAATTAACGATAGGTCGTGAATCAAGTGAAGATGAAGATTCAGAGTGCAAGGGTTATTGTCGTTAACTCTGAGGGTGATTCCAAAACGAGTGTAACGAGATAATGCCTTCGGTTTCGTTCGAACCCGGAACGAACTTGTATGGATTGAATGCTTTCAGAACATCGTCAGGTGGACGATGAGCATTCTAAGTGATGTGTTCTTTTCTAAGGTAATCGTGACCTCAAGCCTCACAAACCGGGAATGGCTAAAACAGGGGAGGTGCAGCAAGGTTAGTGGGTAGCACCCAAGTAGGACAAGGTTACCTCTGTCTAGATGTCCCTTTCTATTTCGACTTAGTGGTGCGGTTGCTGATCCCAACCGTGAGGTATCTTGTGCGGGAATTATCCAGTAAGGGATGTTCCGACCTTGTGTTGCAGGGGATTGGGAGTGATCCTCGGTACGGTGATCTAGGCCACGTACTGTGACGGGCGGTACCCCGGTAGCCCTGCCATTGTATGGAATCCAAAATCCAATAAGTGCCAACGGACTTGATTGTATAACCCACTTTGTGGCTAGTATGCTGGAATTTAATAATGTAACAATTTCAGCTATTTCATATTTATTTGAAAACCCTAGACCCTATTATAATACAATCAAATTTCCTATCAAATGTTTTGGTTAGCGTAAGGTAAAAACTTACCCATATTTATTTGTGGGAAGTCTTACGTGATACTTTTTCTTTCAAAAAGGTTTTGAAGTTAAACAAGTTTAACCTGTTACTCACACCAGACCCATGTCTGACCCAAGTTGTTTATTTCTGTTTTATAAACTCTTGGGTACTCAAATTTTTACGAGTAGCCAAGGGATTCAGGTTAGCCTTGACGAATTGTGGAGGAGCAATGGAGCAGGAGGCTTCGGCGTTGTAGATAGATAGTAGTTTCCGCTGTGTTGATTTTGTATTGATCTCTGTATTGGATTGAGATGTAATAACTAGACAGATGATTATAACTGTCTAGTATATGATATGTAATCTGTGTAACTCTGATAAGTGTTGTATATGATACTATGTAATATTTATGTGATATAATATATTTTGTTCGTTTCCGCTGTGAGTATTTGTGTTTGTTTCTTTTCTCTTCTTCTCTTTTCTACTTCTCACCCCTTTCTTTCTTATTAACGATGCGACTTTCTGTGGAGAGAAAGTCGTGGTCGTTACAGTGGTATCAGAGCTGTAGGTTGAGTGAATACCTAGGCTCTGAAGTGATGTCTATCTTGAGAGCGCGTAATTGTTAGTTATATAAAAATGGTTTTATATTGTGTTAATTGATCGGTTGAGTGGTATATGGATTCTGGTCAATACGAGTAGCTAACGTTATTGATAGGGATCTCTAAACACTTGAACCAGGTCAACGGACACAATATTGTTTTAAAGAGGTAAATGAAATAATTTTACCCAGAAATAATTTCTATATAAAAAGTATCATTTTAAATATATATATATTTCTACCTATTTGTTGGGTTGCCTGTTCGGGTTTTCCAATATAGGATATAAAGGTAGATAGGGTAGTGGTGTGTGAAACACGACTACCAATGGTTGGAGTTTGAATGTTTAGGTTGGAAGTGTATCTGTCGAGACTGTAGACCTAATACTGTCTCGAGTAAGCTTTGCTATGGTAAAGGATTTCATCGATCTCTGAAGGAAACCTTTAAAAGGTTCGGAGTTTATCTTTGAAGTGTGGATGAGTAGAGTTGGATCTGTCGATGAGGCAGAAGTGAGTGATGGTACCTTGATACCTTAGGTAATAGTAGCTGTATGATGAGATACAGTGACGATGGATGTTCCCGAAGATGTTTTCTTTGGAACAAGATTAAGGAAGTGTGAATGCTTCGGTGTTGTGGCTGAGTTCAGCATGAAGTTTCTGCTTTGGTTTGGAGTCCGAGTTTTCTCGAAGAGCTTTGGATAAGAGCATCAGTGTCAGCAGTGCAGCTCGGAGTGTTCTGTGATGGCAGGAAGTTTTCTGAATGAGCAGTTTTCTGGAAGTGAAGTTCAGAAGCAGCAGAGGGGATCCATTTCTTCGATAAATTGGATAAATAAGTGTAAGCTGTTCTGATGGATAAAGAGAGAACAGTCTGTTTGGAATTAGGATGGGTTGATCGCAAAAGTGACTTGCGATTGCTGAGTGTTCTCTTGGGTTGTCAGAATTTTCTGGATGTCTTCAGAGAAGTCAGAAGTTTGTCCGCATCTGAAGGTTGAGTTTTCTTATCGACTTGGATTCTAGGAGTGATACCGATGGTTCAGTCTAGTTGAAGGATGTTTCCTAGAGATGGAGTTGGCAAAGCAACTCAAGTTTTGCTGGAGTATCCGAGTTTTCTTTATGGATCAGTGAACCTTATTTCTAGAAGTGAGTTGTCCAGTCTGTGCTTGTGTTCTACCTCAGATCAGAGTTGAGCAGCGAAAGCAGTTTGGAGTGTATCTCTGGATGGGAGAAGTAAGTTTGGAATCTACTGATGTTGTGAAGTAGAGTTATGTTTGGATCTCGTCTGTGTTCTGATTTGGATAAGTATTTGGACTTCTGAATTGAATTGTCAGTTTGGATAACTGGAATTCATTGAGTTTTACGTATCTCTGAGGGAATACGTATTTGATCTATCTCTGGTTTTAGAATCTGCAGTTTTGGGAAGTTTGGTAGTTGAGTCAGACTCGTCTGTAGTCTGATATTCTGTTTAGTTCTGTAGATCTAGATGAGTAGGAGATCTATAGCTTAGTAGTTTAGATTGTTTGTAGAGCGAGTATCCCGGTATATATATATATATATACTTGGGGAAACTCGAGGTATTTTATCTAGAATTTAGTCTAGATAAATAAAAAAAAAATTTGATTGGATGATTTGGTTGCTATGGTTGTTAGCATATGGATGATAGTAGATGCCTGTGTTTTGAATTTAAAATCTTTAATAAGATTATTAAATTAACTTTGTTTTTAATTTCGGGGACGAAATTATTTTAAGGGGGGAGGAATGTGATTTCCCGGGATTTTGAGCAATATAAATTTAATAATCAGTATTGATAATTTAATTGGATTGATAAATTTTCTTTATAATTTTAATTTAATTTGGTAATTTATATATGTATGAAGTATGATTTAAAGCTTTGTTTTAAAATTAATATTTTTCAAAGTTTAGTTTAGATTAAGTCCATTATTTTCAAAATATAAGATAATTATTATTTCTAAAGTATGATAGTTTAAATAAGATTTAATAAAAGATTTATTTTATCTTGTTTTCTTTTAAAAAGTATTAAACTAAAAATGGTTTATAAATTTATATGTTAAGGTTTAAAATAAACTTTCTTTTTAAATATCTTTTGGATTTAGAAGGTTTGTAAAAATAAATAAATATAACATAAGTTAATTAAATTCATTTCATAAATAATAAAATGTAGGTACTTAAACTAAATAGTTTGTAAATAAATAAATAAAACATGAATTTATATAAATCTATATTTACATAATTAATATAACATAAATACTTTTGTAATAAGGGTTTAGACATAATTATACTTGTTTTAACACTTGTAAGAAATGTAAACCATGAATGTACATTTGTCTAATTTGTAATAAAACAAGTGGCAAAATTTTATTTTCTCTAAAATTTAATTAAATGTAGAAGAAACCTGGCCATTTGATTTCAGTTCAAAATCGTTGAACTTACGGTCTCAAATTCTTTTCTTCTTAAAAACTAAAAGCTGAAAACCAAAAATCAAAAGAAAGTAAAATCAAAAATTCAACAACCTATTTTCATCTTCAATCTGGAATCTGCAAACCATAATGAAGATCAACTCAACTTCAAACGAAGATGCAAGTTTCAATTTCAAATTCTTCAAGTACAATAAATCAACAAGCAACTATTTCAAACCTGAGCAATTCAAGTTCCAGATTTCAACTTAAAAGAACTGCTCTCTGTTTAATTCCTAGTGAGTAAACATTCTTTTAAAAACAGTTTTTAAAATCTGTGATTTGGCTAAAATATTGTGATGAATCTCTGTAGATATGGTTGCATGTGTTCATATGTGTAGATGCAAGTATTGCCTCTGTTCTCTGTTTTATAACCAGAGAGTAAACACCTTTCAAAAACTAAAATATGTGTTATTACTTTGATGTTTTTGCTAAATCTATGAAGTGATATTGTAAGTATGTTCTGCATGGATGTTTTTAAACTGGAATATAATTGAAAATACTCTGTATATTGTGTGCATGTCTCTGTATATATATATACTGATCTCTGTGAATCCCTCTGGCTCAAGAACAACTTTAAAAAAATCCCTATCTTCTCAAAGAATCATTGTTTGGTTATGATCATTAAAAAGAAAATGATTATAACATTATAATTTCATTTTTAAAAATAGTTCCAAGAAGAAATATTTAGAAATTTTTTAGAAAATAGAATGTTACAGAGAAATCTATTTATAACAGAAAAATCGATTGTTTTAATTTCGTGATTTGATTTCATAATGTGATTTGTATTGGCAAATTATGAATTTAGGTAAAGAAATCATGATTTTTAAGTAAATAGTTGGAGAGATATCTCGAGATGAACGGGAAATGTATGTTCATCAATTTCCATTGATCAACGATGATTGGGAAGTCGTGATTGTTCGTGGTGAAAGTTGGCATGTTGGAGATTACAGGAAAAATAAGGATTTGATTTATCGATGGACGTGGCGACTTAGCGACGACGAACTAGGGTTTAATGTCAGGATTTGAACGTCGAGAGATGTGAGGCTAATTCGTGGTCATCGATGCATCGAGTGGAACGAGACCTAGGGGAATTGAAGCAGGGGAGGTTGACGAAGCTTCAATTGTGGTTGCGTGGCGTCAGGTGGTTGAGATGGTCGGAGCGAGGCGTTTTTAGGTGATCGGTATTGTTCCAGTTTTTCGAACGATGGGTTCGATTTCGTTTCGATGGTGATATCGGTGGTCTGGGTGGCCAGGTGGGTCAAGGGGGTGGTTGTCGACTTGGCGAAGGCGTCGATGTTGGTCTGAGCACTGGCGAACTTGCGTGCACGTGCACGTGTGCACGTTGTATATCTGGAAGAGATAGTATAGTTTGGGGAAGAAGAAGAAATGCTCGGTCGAGTTTGAGTTTTTCGTGGGTTTTCTCGAAGCAGTGAGAGGAGTGGAATACTCGAGTTGAGCTCGGGAATCTGGAGTGTAGAACTCGTGTAGTTTGAAATGTTTAGCTATTAACAATTTAGTTGTTATAGTTTTAAAATTTTAAAAAATTTTAACTAAGTTTTTGAAATAAAAGAAAAGGAGAAACTCGAGTAGATCTCGCGTGAAGATCGGGTTGGACCCGAAGCAAGTTATAAACAGTTTTTAAAAGGTTTTATAAAAAGCAAGTTTTAAATTTTAAATTGAATCTAGTTTGAACTTTTATAATTGTTTAAAATGATTTGATTGAAGGAAGTTATAATTTGTTAACTTTAATTTGTTAAGTTAAATGTTTATTTATTTTATTTTAAAAAACTTAACTAAGTAAATTAATTAATGATAAATGTTAAAAATTTATATGATAATGATAATTGGGTAATTATAAAGGTAATAATTTTCCTTAAAGGTTAACAAAGTTTTTTTTTAATATATTTAAAGGAGATAAGTTTTAAAGGATATTTAATTAGGATGTTTAATTAAGGTAAATGGTTTATCTTAATTAATTAAGGTTTTATTAAGTAATTAAAGTATAGTTACTTAATTAATTGAAGACAGCTAATTAATGTAATTAATTTAAGATAATTACTTTGGTTTAATTAAGAATAATCACTTTGGAAATTGATTGAGTATAATTATTGAATGTAATTAATGAAAGAATAATTAATTAATGAAAGAATTAGAGGTTAATTAATTAAAAAGGATAATTACTTTATGGAAGTAATTAATGAAAGGTAATTAAGAATTAATTACTTAGATAATTAATTAAGGAAAATTAATAGGATTAATTTAATAGTTAATTAGATTAATTAATTTAAAGATAATCAATTATAAAATTTGTTTAAATGTAATTACTTATTGGAAGTAATTAAGAATTAATTACTTATTGTAATTAATTGAAGTTGATTTGATTTATTTAAGTTAACTAATTAAGTTTAATTAATTTAGAATAATCAAGAGATGATTTGATAGTAATTACTTAATGTAATTATTAAAATAAGATTATTTAGGGAAGTAAATAATAAGATAATTACTGGAAGTAATTAGTTGAATAATGATTTTATAGAAGTAATTTGAGTTAATTACTTTGAATAATTAATCAAGGGATTAATTAAGAAATTAATTAAGGAGTAATTAATTTAGTTTATAAAAGTAATTAAGGGTAGTTAATTACTGATTGAAGATTAATCAAGGTGATTAATATATGTTGTTTAATTAAAAGTTAATTACTTAATGTAATTAATTTAATTAAGTAATTAATAATTAATTTGTAAATAAGGATCATTAATTAATATAATTAATGATGTAATTAAGAATTGATTAATTAAGTAATAATTAATAAATGAAGTAATTAATCAATGTAATTAATTAAGGATTAATGTAATTAATTATAGTTGATTAACTTAATTAATTTTAGTTAATTAATTAATGATGTAATTAAAGGTTAATTACAATAAGTGGTTAAGGATAATTACTTTGAGTAATTAATTAAGGATAAATTACTTGAAGGAAATTAAAAGATAATTAATCAAAGATGATTAATTGAAAAAGGTAATTAGAGGATAATTAATTAATTAAATTGTAATTAATTAATGGTTAAGTAAGAAGGATTTATAAAATAAAGTAATTAATTTAATTCACTTTAAATTAATTAGAGATAATATAAATCATTACTTATGAATGGGTGTTAGTATTGGATACTTGATTTTGATTGATATCTCTGATGAGATATATGCTGTGTGATATGGATGTTAGTTGAATTGTATGGATTATCTGATAATGTTGATTATCTGTTATCTTCCTTTGTGAATAAAGATAATGAATTAGATTGTTTTAACCTTTAAAACAACTTGGCCTTAAAAGATACGCTTTGGATTTCGATGAGACCGGGATCGGGTTTCCGTATACCGGATTTCCAGGTCTGGAGACCCGAATACCACATCGATCCAAATTAACGATAGGTCGTGAATCAAGTGAAGATGAAGATTCAGAGTGCAAGGGTTATTGTCGTTAACTCTGAGGGTGATTCCAAAACGAGTGTAACGAGATAATGCCTTCGGTTTCGTTCGAACCCGGAACGAACTTGTATGGATTGAATGCTTTCAGAACATCGTCAGGTGGACGATGAGCATTCTAAGTGATGTGTTCTTTTCTAAGGTAATCGTGACCTCAAGCCTCACAAACCGGGAATGGCTAAAACAGGGGAGGTGCAGCAAGGTTAGTGGGTAGCACCCAAGTAGGACAAGGTTACCTTTGTCTAGATGTCCCTTTCTATTTCGACTTAGTGGTGTGGTTGCTGATCCCAACCGTGAGGTATCTTGTGCGGGAATTATCCAGTAAGGGATGTTCCGACCTTGTGTTGCAGGGGATTGAGAGTGATCCTCGGTACGGTGATCTAGGCCACGTACTGTGACGGGCGGTACCCCGGTAGCCCTGCCATTGTATGGAATCCAAAATCCAATAAGTGCCAACGGACTTGATTGTATAACCCACTTTGTGGCTAGTATGCTGGAATTTAATAATGTAACAATTTCAGCTATTTCATATTTATTTGAAAACCCTAGACCCTATTATAATACAATCAAATTTCCTATCAAATGTTTTGGTTAGCGTAAGGTAAAAACTTACCCATATTTATTTGTGGGAAGTCTTACGTGATACTTTTTCTTTCAAAAAGGTTTTGAAGTTAAACAAGTTTAACCTGTTACTCACACCAGACCCATGTCTGACCCAAGTTGTTTATTTCTGTTTTATAAACTCTTGGGTACTCAAATTTTTACGAGTAGCCAAGGGATTCAGGTTAGCCTTGATGAATTGTGGAGGAGCAATGGAGCAGGAGGCTTCGACGTTGTAGATAGATAGTAGTTTCCGCTGTGTTGATTTTGTATTGATCTCTGTATTGGATTGAGATGTAATAACTAGACAGATGATTATAACTGTCTAGTATATGATATGTAATCTGTGTAACTCTGATAAGTGTTGTATATGATACTATGTAATATTTATGTGATATAATATATTTTGTTCGTTTCCGCTGTGAGTATTTGTGTTTGTTTCTTTTCTCTTCTTCTCTTTTCTACTTCTCACCCCTTTCTTTCTTATTAACGATGCGACTTTCTGTAGAGAGAAAGTCGTGGTCGTTACAATTCCAGTGATGTATTCTGATTTGTATCTGATGTATCGTATTACTCTTCTGTTGTAAACTCTGATGTATTTTATATATTCATATAGTAGCTTCATGAACTACTATCTCTTTTATTTTCGCTGCACTTATTACTCTGTGTCTGTGATCTGTGATTATTTATTTACTGTATATGTTCAGTTTTGCCAAATTTAAATTAACAACGCGGTATTTTGAGCAATTCAATTTCGGCATGAGTGTCTACCTATACACTTATAATGGATGCGAATGGTCCAAAATATCGGGTCGTTACAGTTGGTATCAGAGCTTTGGTAGCTCTAGGCAAAACTCAACATATATGGTAAATGTAATTACAGAATCACCCTCATTCGAGTTTCAATCTCTTCCTTTGACTCAATTCCTTTGAATTTTGGAACGTTCCCCTCGATTCCAAAATTCATTCGTGTCCTTCACTATTCGTCTTCTTTCAAATTCTGGAGCACCCCATAACTCCATTTTGAATGATATCTATAATAGATCGGCGGTCTCGCCAATCTTCGAATGATTCGTAAAGGAGCAAAACTCCTTTATAATAGGCATTGATTTACCGGAGATTTCTGTGTCGTCGGTTTACGATGCTATCTATTATCTGCTATACCTGAATTCCATCTCTTGAGATCGAATGTTGATTTACCTCGGAATTCAGCATCGATCTTATTCTCGAAGTTACGGACGACCCAGTTAAGGTTGCCCGTGAATTAAATAAACTCATCTATCTCCCGATTGTGGTAATTGAATTTTCTTATCTTTTGTTTCAAACTTATCTTCGAATTAAAATTCTCTTAGATTTGAGTCAACAAATTTGAATCCCTATCCTTATTTTCAAAATTTGATAAATAAAATAAAAGTTTGTATGATTATATTATATATAAGTATAAATTTTCTAAAATTAAATTGTTAATAAATTGGTTGTCTGAAAATAATAATATTTGATATTCATTTATTGTTTTGTAAACCATTGACTATTGCATAATATAAATAAATGAATTTATAAACTTGGTTATAAATTTATTGGAATTTGAAATGAATCTAATTCAGAAATTTGAGAATTTATTAGTTTCCGGTGATTTTGAACTTTGGTTTTTAAAATTTTAAAGTATATAGTATTGAAAGTATTTTCGAATAGAAACCGTTTTCAAAGAATTTTTAAAAAATGTTGAAATCAGTGCTCTTCTCTTTGTCGCTGGAAAATAATTTCGGTGATGGCGGCCGCATCATCGACATTCATTTTCGAGTTTCGAAGCGGAGATACTATTCTGTAGCTTTGCTACGGTTTGTTTTGAAAAATATTTTGATTTGAATCTCTTCAATATAATTTGATTTATATATATATATACATATAAGTATCTTATTTTAAAATTTAATTTGATTGATATAAATATATTATATATAACTCTAAATTGTTTAAAGTTAATCGGAAATCTAATTCTTAAATTTTGTTAAAGGATGATTTAATTATAAATAAAACCAAAATTTGGAATAAATATTTAAACTTGGATAATTGAATTTAGAAAATTTTATTTGTATATTGTTCAACTGCATTCTAATACAATTTACCTAAATCATTCAGAAGTTGAATATGTAATTGGATAATATATAAGATAAATTGAATTTATAAAAAAATTTGAGTGTCGATAATAAATGTTATACACTAAATTTTGATTATAAAGATGTTAATAGAGTTAGATAGGATAATAAGTAAAACTCAGTTAATAATGAAATAAATTTGTTTTGAAAGAATATATAAAGTGAAATTTGATCAACATATGAAAATACCTTGAATTTAAGAAATTAATAAATGTAAATTAATTTAAATCGAAACTTTTATGTTTTAAATTAATTTATATGGGTTAAATATAGGTGAGTAGATATATTAAGTAGAATAAATTTAACAGTAATTTGGAATAAAGAAGAATTTAAAATTGTTGAAGAAAAATGACTATAATAAAAGACTATTCATATTTATGGTTTTAGAAATTGTAAATTAAGATAATTGGATAATAAGATAATGAATTTAGAAATAGTTGAGATGGATTTTAGTGAAATCAAATGGATTAAATCAATTATTGAATATCAATTAATTTAAATTTGAATTTATATGGTTTATATTAATTGTTATTTTGCATTTCAAATCTGTTTTTCTTTCTGGTTGTTTCCATTCTCCTACCCCGTTCCTTTTCGGGGACGAAAAGTTTTGAGTGGGGGAGAGTGTAACGACCCGTAAATTTCAACTGTTTTAGTAACGTAATTAGTTGAAATTTTGTGAAATTTTAAACGATAAAATTTTGAAATAAAAATTTAATATTTGGAATACGTCTAGTTAAACATAGCCACTGGTAAATTTTCGTCCGAAAATATGAAAGTTTATTTCGCGCGTAAATTCACTTCAATTTAATCAGTAAAAAAGTAATGAAAATAAAATGTTTTCAAAACCTAAATATTTTTACATAGAAAAATTCTAAACCATCTTCTGAGCAAGATGTCAGTTTGTCGTTTTTCCAAATTCGGACATCTTTGGCTCTGTCGGTCTTATTTTCTTGCGTTTTTCTTGCATTTTCCGTCAGTTGGAAAATTCGAATTTTTATAATTTAATCGTACCACTGATATCTATATACCGTTTTGATCGTCTCGTCGCGCTGATCACCATGGTATATTTATTTCTAAATTTTGAGGTTCGGTACGCCGTGAATCAATAAACCAATTTTCGTATCGGTACCGGTTTTTTAAACCTTTTGGTTTCCTTACCTTTTTATATTCCACCGTTCAAAATTCAAGCAGTCCTCGGTTTTAAATCATTGCCTTGAATTCAAACATAGTTTTTCCCAAGAATTCATAAATATATGGTTCCATTTTGTCCAACCGTTCATTTTGTTCTCTGAGAAAGAAAAATGAACTGCTGCTCTTCCTCCTTGAATGCCTGTAGCCTTTCTTCTTCCCACAGAGACCACGTCTCCTTCATTTCCTAACCCTCCTACATGCTTGCCACCTCCCACGTCTTCACAAACAACTAGCGGCCATAACCTCCACCTTAATCCCCAAGTATCCACCTCGACCTCCACCTTCACGCGTCAACTCCCCTGCACCAAGCCCACCACCTCAACCGCCCTCATTCCTCAATCTCGGCCAAGCCTTCGTCCGCCTTCCCTGCGCCACGCTCCGCCGTTTTTCCACTCATTCCCTGCGGCAAACCCTGCAATCGAGCAACCCCGTTCACCCCTTCACCGAGCACTCGACCTACCACCTTTTCAGCCTTCTAACCCACTGCCTTGGCCTCGCGAACCCAGCGACCATCTCCGCCTTATTTCCCTTCACATCATCTCCTACGCCAACTCCAACTGAACAACCACCCATGCTTCTCCATCGCTCAGCCGCCTCTTCTTCTATTTGCTTCCCCTCAGTCGAAGGTTTATCTAAGGTATTATATGTATAAATCTTATTATTGTTATGCACGTGTATCTGTTAATGCATGTAGAGGTGTTAGTTTTATATATATGTTTATATGTAAATTCTATGTTTTAGGTACATATATATTTATACGTAAGATTGCACCTAGGTTGTAAATTCCATGTTTTATATGTAAAATCCGTTAGCTATATATATATAAATCGGCATGCTAAGGTTTATATATAGCTTGTATATTTATATTGACTTTATAAGTTTACTTTTGAAATAATATGTGTGGGTGTGTGTATTTATGCAATATACAAGTTGGTCCGTTGTCTTGGGTTTGTTTGTAGGCAGTCTTTTGGTACATCTATTAGTTATAAAGGAAACAGTATATATTATTATACCCATATTTCTAAAAGCATATAATATAAGGTGCACCGTATTTTATTTTAATGTAATTGAATGATGAGGTGAGCATTTATATATATAGAATTAAAGATCGGTTTAATTAAAAAGGTTTATGTAAGTTTGTACAAGAATTTGTTATCAGCCTTTAGAATATATATATATGTAGATTTTGTATTAGTAGACATATATCTGTTTCAGCCTATGAACTATATGTTTGAGGTTTATTTCTTTAAAGTATATTACGCAAGTTTGAATCACCCATTATTTTACCATAATAACATCTATTTCCATTTACATATTGTCTGCATAGCTCAAACTTATTTTGTTGCTTATATAGGTACAGTCTGCAATTTTGATCATAGTCTGATTGTATATATATATTTGTTTACAAATATATTTGCCCTTATTTCGGTTATAGTATAATTTTATATATTTGGTTATAAGATGAAATCTGCAGTTTTACTGTTAGTTTGCATATACTTGTTCGTTGTAAATGAAATTCCGTTTCAGAGTTTATTGTTAGTTAGTTATATATGTCTTACGTATATATTAGTGTATGCATATTTTGTTAGAAAGTTTTTAAAGTATAGAGTGTATACGTATATTTTATGGTAGTTATATATATATATATATAGATAATAGTTGCTGCAGTGTATATACCTATATGTTATATAATGTTGTATAAAGTTAGTCAGTTATATTCGTATTAGTTATATATACATATATAGGCATATATGGATTTTATTTTTATTGAACTTAAGTTATAAATTTGAATAAAATAAATATGTATATTTAGTATTTTAAATATAGGTTGATCTTAATGTATGTGCTTAATTAAACAACGATTTTAATATATAATTGTTGTTCCCATCAAACTGATTTTTGATTGTTTCCATCTATTCCTGTTTCAGCTTTGACCGTCGAAATTTTTGCCAATCTCGCTTTGATTTGAAATTCGTGCTCAGATTTGTAGCTCATCTCATTCTCGTTCACGTTCATCTCTAGCCTCGAAAGGTGAGCACTCACTCACGATTAACGTTCTTTTATTTATTAAATTTGATTTCAATTGAAACGACAATTGAAATATACTGCTGTTAGTTAATTACACTGTTATATATGTTATTGCCTGTATCAGTTCACCTGTGACATCTGACACCATTATCTGTTAATTATTTATGCGATGATAATACAGTTTGGTTGATAATTGATTGATTGTTGATGTTTATATTGGACGTTAAATTGTTAATGTTAAAATGATAAATAGTATGCAATTGACTTGATATAGGATAGTTAAATGTTAAATTTGATTAACTGACATTTGTATAATATGACCCCTTTAACTGTTGAACTTATTGACACGTAGGATTTGTTTAATTACACTTTGAACCACTGAATGTATGTTGTTAAATTGATGATGTATGAAATTGTAAATTGGATGACAAGTGAAAAACCGTAATGTAATAATCTTTAATCTACATGAAATGATAGTGTAGAGTCTAGAAATAATTATATTAATTCGTACAAATAACAATGCGAATTAATACGGTTATTTCGGGATTATTTGAATTGATTATTGGATTGTTATTGATTGTTGCTATTGCTTGTTTATTTACTTTGACACCATCCCAGTTATCACACTGCAAGTTCCCTTTACTATGCTTTGATTTTGAATTGAATTGGAATCGGGTTGAAATGATAAATAACCAAATTGAACTTTGACCTAGGATAGAGAATTAAATAAAACCTGATTGGTCAATAATTTGATTTGAAAATTTAAACGAAGATTTTATTTGAATAAATAATATTGTTTAGAAATGAAGTTGAAATTGGAATTTTTATGAAAAGAAAATGTTAATATATAATAATCTGAAACAAATATTAACAAATGTAATTGATGAAAGAACGTTGTTAAATTTGAGAAATGATTTAATAATTAAGTTTGAAATTATAATTAAGTTTGAAATTATTAAACTTTGAAATGATTTAATAATTAAGTTTGAAATTATAATTAAGTTTGAAATTATTAAACTTTGAAATTATTTAATAATTAAGTTTTGAATTATTTAATAATGAATTATTAAATGATTAAATTGATTTGAAATTCTTTAATAAGAAAAATTGAACTTTTGAATAAGAGAATTTACTTCGTAAATAACTGAAATTGAGTTTCTTTATTAATAAATTTTGGAAAATTATTTAAGTAAGTAAATAAGTGAAATTGAATTTCTTTATCAAGAAATAAAATGTGATTTATTGAAATTAATATAAGACTTGAAATGTAAAGAACTTGATTTGATGAATTTAATTTAATTAAATTTGTAAGTTTTGATATAATGAAGTTGAATTTAAATAATGGATTTAATGAATTGGAAATTTAATGGAAATTGTTTTGAATGGCATAGTAACTTAACGAATATTGAATGAAATCGATAAATGAGTTAAGTTGATTTGAATGGTAAATTAAATTAATTTAAATGATTTCGAAATGAATCTTATATACGAATTTGAATCAATATTTGAATTGTTTAAATAGAAATTGAAATTGAATTATAAGATTTTGAAATAATGATTTGGAAGTTTTGAAACGTAAAGTATGTAAATTGGTTTTAGAAAGACAAGTGAAATGTTGATTTACGAATTGAAATTGAAATTGAAATTAATTTGGTTTTTGAAATATATAAACGACCAATCGGTGTAATAATTATGGAAGTTATTAAAGAGACTGGGATCGGTAATGGATATACTCTCTATCTGAACCGAAACCACTTTAATAACTATACGCGGAGTGATGATCCAGAATGAAGTGGTTGGAATGGTGATCGTGTTGACTGAAGAAAGAGAACGATAATGGATAGCCTTGACACTTGTGTCAAATTGGAAATGACTAAAACAGGAGCTGTGCCGGGCCAATGGAGGATTAGCTACCTCAAGTGGACACACTTCTTCGAACTACTTATACTTGTTGTCGATTGGTGCACCCTTTATTTTGGGAGTGTTGTTTCATGGTGTTGCGGGCGCTGCGGCGTTGCGTTCTCACCAGTCTGGATCAGGCGAACGGTAGTATCACTACCTTGGGTATTGCCTCATGTGCCTTGTCATACTTGTATTCCATTTATGCGCGACCACTACGATTTTGATTTGTACCTTTAGTATATGGATTGCCCTCTGGTGACTTCCGGTTTTGGGGAAACTACGGTCTTGTATATGCTTTTAGGAATAAAATTGTGTTAAGGGTGGAATGGGCCATGACTTAACACTATTTTGATATCTTTATATTACTGATAGACATTATCTACTTATCGTACACTACTACATAGTAGATAGTTTAACGGATCCTTAAAGGATGGTTATTCCAAACATCCTTTGAGTTACTTGTATTTCAATTGCTATTTCACTTGAGTTGGATTTATTAATATAAGAATGTTAATCCTGACTCGAGTGTTTTGTGTTTTGCTTTACGCTCGGGTCAGACTGAGTGTACCAGTATTCGAGACTCACCTTTGAAGTTGGAGCTTTGCTTGAAGATCCAGCCATCTATTCTGCTTTCAGCATTCGATGATTCCAGTGATGTATTCTGATTTGTATCTGATGTATCGTATTACTCTTCTATTGTAAACTCTGATGTATTTTATATATTCATATAGTAGCTTCATGAACTACTATCTCTTTTATTTCCGCTGCACTTATTACTCTGTGTCTGTGATCTGTGATTATTTATTTACTGTATATGTTCAGTTTTGCCAAATTTAAATTAACAACGCGGTATTTTGAGCAATTCAATTTCGGCATGAGTGTCTACCTATACACTTATAATGGATGCGAATGGTCCAAAATATCATTATAATTATTAATTGCTATTTAAATTAACGAAGCCAGTGTCAGTTTTTGCTAACACAAGATATCATTATAATTATTAATTAGTACTAATGTCTGTTGTAGAATGTATTATAATACACGAAACTGATACTAAAACTAACCAAAACTGATACTAAAGGCCTTATATCCAATCAAACAAACATTATCTTCGACCAAAAGAAAGCATGTATCAATTCAATCATCTTCTTCAATCAATTACACAATGATTATCATATCCCATATACTATAATATCTACTTTATTATAAATAACTAAAATATACAAAATTAAACAAAACTGATATCACACAAAGAAAAAATGATACCATAATTTATACCAACAGAATGCGTATCATGATACTAAACAACTGATATTAACAGTATGCAACAAATATCAAAACAAATGTTTGAAATAAATAAATAAATAAACACCAAAACTGATACTGTAAAAACATATAACTAATACTAAAACTATCATTTATAGTACATAGCTGAAATTAAAATCAAGTTGATAATATGCTATACTAAACACAAATTAATAACAAGGTTCAATTACAGTAAACCATCAAAACAAGTCACACAACCACTTATTAATCTAAACAAATTCAAAATGTAAAATCAAATCCTCTTTGAAGCTTGACAATTCCGTTTATTATGACCAAACTGCTTGCACTCGCCACATCTATTTTGCTTGTTCTAAAAATATGAAAATCCTCCTTTGCGCTTGATTGATGGTCTACCAGCACCACGTTTCTCCTTTGGTGGCTTGATAACATCTTGAATGCTACCATCAACAATAGGCCTATCATAATTTGGAATAGGATTTATAGCATTGGCATAAGAACATCGATAAGCATCAACAGTGAAATACTTCTCGACAAAATCATATATAGACAATTAGACTTGTTCATACACTTTATAGCATGAGCACAAGGAAATCCCGTAATTTTCCATTGGTTGCACAAACCCGCTCCTTCAAATCAACACAATGAGAGTTTGGAGATTTCACTTCATAAGCAAAATCAGAAGATTTATATACATCCCATCCAAATCCTTCTTCAATCAACTTATCTAAACGTAACTCCATAGAAGGACATAGACTTGTTCTCCACAAACGACATTCTTGTCTTCTTCTAGCCATTCGTTCCATAATCTTAACACGAATACCATCTAAACACAAAGTAATAGGCAATGTTCGTTCATTTAAAATCCAACTGTTAAAACTTTCTGCAACATTGGAACTATATTCGCCATAACGTTTCCCTGGAAAAAATAAATCCACCCACTTATCAAAGGCTTATCCTTTAAAAAATTAACACCAGCAACACCACCAATTTGACAAAACTTAGAATATGCTCCTTCAAATTCATATAGATTTGAAGCTCTAGAACACATTTTGAATAGATCAACAATAGACACATTTGCATTTTTGGCTTTCACTGCTGAAAGAAGATTTTGTTTCATATGCAAATAGCAATAACTTTGATAATCTGAAGGAAAAACATCACGAACACCTGAAAGCAAACCTTGGTGGCGATCTGACATAAAAACTAAAGTATGCTCTTCTTGAAGCATTGTTTTAAATGGTTCAAAAACCATGTCCAGTTATCCACATTTTCTACAGAAACTACACTCATAGCTAAAGGGAAGAAACCTGCAAATGAAAAACTAATTAGTAAAAAAAAACTAAAAGTAATTACGACCATAAATATAAAACAATTCATAAAACTGATACTGACAGTAACAAAACTGATACCTAAAACCTGATATGACCATTATAAAAAATATTAATAACCACAACATTATGCACATTAATCTTCATTCTAAAACAACAAAGAAACAAAAATTGACATATATTATGATACAAAGGAAATTTCAATACTACATAACTATAAATGATACCATATATGAACATACTTGAAACTAATACTAAGATTATACACAAACTGATACTAATCTCCTGTTTAGCAGTATGAAATTATTATACCAAATACAAACTTACAATTCAATACAATGAAAATTCTGGTACTAGAAACTTACTACTTATAAACTACATTTCTTAAAACTGATACCAACAGAATACAAATTATGATAAAAAATGTATATTAATGATTATGCCAAGTATTATGATCTCAATACAAATAACTCAAATCTGAAAACAAAAACATACCTTGATCACCATTTTTTGCAGTAGCACCCATCAACACACCAGGACGTCCCTTCAAGTGAGTAGCATCTAAGAATATCATAGGACGACAAGACTTGAAACCAAGTAAACAAGCGCCAAAAGCAATAACCACCCTTTCAAATTCATTACTACAAGGATCAACATCCATATCAACATAACTATCTGGATTAGATTTCTTCACTGCTTCCAAATACCAACTCAAATCGTTATAAGACAAAGCATCATTACCGTGCAACTCCATCAATACAAGTTGTTTCCCATGATAAGCATAAGCATAAGACAACTGAAAATTGTATTCTCTTTTAAAATCAAGTATAATATCCTTAGGCTTTTTACTTGGACAATCGCGGATCTCATCAATAATCATCGATTTAACAAACGAACTAGATATATGTGGATTATTCACATGTCTAAGACCAGCCCCACAAGAATGATCAGGAACCAAATTTCTCATAAAGAACCTTTTCGATTCTCCAGAATCACAGGAACCATGGACTTTGAAAAGACAACCATCCTTATATGAAGAGCAAATCACAGTAACTCTTGTAGCACAATTCTTTAAAAATACTAATTCATACCCCTTTTGAATTTGATATGCCATCAAAAACTCTCTAAAATGTTCAGCTCCTCCAAAACAAAAACCAACAAAATTGGAAATGCTTAATGTCGACCCTCTCCTCAACATATCTTTTAAATAACTTTTACCATTAACAACAACATTAGAACAGACAGATACAGTAGAAGATGAAGAAGCACTGTTGGGTGAATTCTCACCCCCGGACCGGAAGAGCCGAACCAGCCACCCTCCAAGTAAAACAAACCAACTCCTCCATGCATAACAGAGTCGAAGCTCCACCGGACCAACTCCTACCCAACCATCGCCGAACCAACTCCATAGCCGGACCAGCCCATGCCGAACCATCTCCACACCGGACCAACCTCACCATCCCACCACCGGTCCAAGCAACTACCGGTCCAAACTACACTTCCCATGTTCCTACTAGACCAACCCCCAAACCGGACCAAGCGATTGCCACATAGCACCGGATCACCTACAACCGGTCCATTCTACACTCCAACCACCTCCGAACCAAGCGATGCCGAACCAAGACGTACCAGGCCAGATCACATCAGCCCAGGCCCATCAGCAACTATACACATCCTGGACCCCTACCCCTAGCCTCACTCTATAAATAGAGGGGTAGGGGTACAACAATGGGGACAAGTTTGAGAGCTCTAGCACGGAAGGAACTTTCAAACAACTTTCTTTTACTTGTATAAAAGCTTTGTACTTGTAATCAAAACAAGAGAAGAGAAATAACATATAAAGTGGACGTAGGCACATTCTGGCTGAACCACTATAAATTTGCGTGTCTTTTTACAGTTTAATCCCTGCTTTTCATATATTTGCATAAATCACTCAAATCGCTAAGACCAACATAAGATCTACTAAATCATACAACTTTGAGGTGTTTGTCCATTTTTTGTGCAAACATTTTTGGTGTTTTCACTGAGAACTAGAAGCTCGAAGCTTCAGCTTCATCCACTTAACAGTTTTCCTAACAGCATCGTTTGCCACTTGGAAAACATGCCTCCCAAACAGAAAAAAGATGTTCACAAAGGAAAAAACATCGCATCCAGCAGTCTTCCAGATCCAGCTGTCACGAATCAAGTAAATCATCCTCCTCCAGCAACAGTAACAAATGAAGGACAGGCTAACCCAACCACTCCTGCCACAGAACAGCCTGCAGCAATTACTAGGGCAGATTTGGACAGAGTTGTGGTTGAAGTAACTAACCGCTTCACGTCCCAGCAGGAAGCTTTGGTGGACCATCTCATGTCACGCTTAAGGGATGCTGAAGAATCCAACCGCAACACTGAATCATGGGGCGAGTCCCAGTCTGGAGGATCTCAGAGACAACAAGATCTTCCTTCTTCGAAGGAGCTAACGGCAGAAGTAGCCATGGTAGGAGCCGAGACCGAGCACAGCCCGAAGTTAGGCCTGAAGAAACGTTTGGTACCGAACCCAACGGGGGAGGTACCAGACGGAGGTCAACTATAGCTGAGCCTGTCATACTGCCTAACCACGGAAACACCAGTGAACGGGGCCGAGCTAGCGTCCAGCCCGAAGTTGGACCCAAGGAAGTGCTTAGATCAGAACCCAGCAGGGGGAGATCAAGGCAAGGGCCAACTGTAGCTGACCCTAGCATGCTCCCAAAAGATCAAAAGCAGCCGCTAGAAAGTATGGGGAATGATAGACGATACCATCCCTACAGGTCATCTGGACGGAATCAATCCCACAGAGCAGAGCCAAACTCGTTTCTATCTGCTCCAAATTCTGATGAAAGGATGGCGCGCTTATTCAGAGAGTGCGTCCAACGGGAGCAAAGAGATCGAGGGATAGGCGCTAGGGTGACCAACCCTTTCGCCCGCAACATCGAAATTTCTATCACCCCCCGAGAATGGAAGATGCCAACAATGGAACCTTAAAAGGGAACCTCCGATCCCATCATACACTTACAAAGATACACCCAGCACATGCTCATGAGTGGAGCAACAGAAGGAGTACTGTGCAAATGCTTTCCACTATTCTTAGCAGATCTCGCTACCTCCTGGTTCTGTCATTTACCCCAGGGATCCATTAGCTCGTGGGAAATGTTGAAAGAAAAGTTTATCAGTCAGTTCCGCATTCATATGGAACAACCTAAGGAAGCTTATTCCTTATCCATCATCAAACAGAAACCCGGAGAAAAACTGCAACAATACCTAACCCGATTCAATGCCGCAGTTGCCGCAGTACAAGATGCCGACGGGAAGCTTATCTTAATGGCCCTCTGTAGTGGTGTGCATCCGGATACTAAATTTGCTAGAAGGCTGACAAAAGAAAAACCAGCTACTTTACCCGATTTCTTCCGTGAAGCTGGAAAATATATGAGACTTGAAGACGCCGTCACTGAAGGGCAGTCGGGACAACAAAATAGGGCAGTTCACGGCAACACGCCCGCTGTAGCAAAGGACGTTCGAAGATTTGACTCTAAGGATAATGCTGGGGGCAAAAAGGGAGAAAAGCGTCCATATCGGCCAGGACCAAGATTTGATGCTTACACCCCTCTAAATAAAACGATCGAAAATATCTTCCTGGCCACTCAAGACGAAGTTGAATACAAACGCCCCCCGCACAAGAAGAAATCAGATAACGCAGTTAAGTCTAGAAAATTCTGCCGCTTCCACGAATCCCATGGGCATGATACCAATGAATGCCATCATCTCCGGGACTTGATTGAAGAACACATCAAAAGAAGAAGACTGGAACGCTATGTAAATAGTGCATTGAACTAAGTCAATATGATATTACCTACCATCCTCGCACCGCCATCAAGGGGCAGGCCATGGCCGATTTCATCACCAAATTCACTACCAACAACTGAGATTACTCAAATGACCAGCCCGTGGCCCTTGGCTGTATGGGGAATTGACTTAATCGGCGAACTACCAATGGGCCGAGGCGGGGCAAAATATGCTATAGTGGCAGTCAACTATTTCACCAAATGGGTGGAAGCGGAACCTTTGAATAAAGTATCTTCAGCAAAAGTTATTAATTTCTTGATCAAAAAATATTCTGTGCAGGTACGGAGTCCCGTTCAAAATCATATCAGACAATGGACTTCAATTGGACAGCGAGGAATTCGCCAACTGGTGTCAAGAGCATGGAATTCACAAAAGCTTCTCATCCGTAGCGTGTCCCCAGGCAAACAGACAAGTCGAAGCCGTCAACAAAATTCTGAAAACTCTGGTCAAAAAGAAGCTCGAAAAGTCAAAGGGCGCTTGGGTGGATGAACTCCCTATGGCACTATGGGCCTATCGCACACCTTTCAGAACATCAACAGGGCATACTCCTTTCTCTTTGGCATACGGATCGGAGGCTATGCTCCCAGTTGCAACCATCGTGCCTTCCCACCGTAGGATCCACTATAACCCAGAAGAGAACGAAGAACTCCCTCACATGTCTTTGGATCTAATTAAGGAGAGAAGAAATGATTCCGTCCTCGAAGCAGCAGCGCACAAGCAAAAAGTGGCAGCACAATACAACTCCGAAGTCAAGCATCGTACCTTACAAGAAGGGGATCTTGTCCTCAAGCGAATCTTCCCTCACCCCGGAGCACTAGATCCAATCCGGGATGGACCATATAAAGATCTCCACAACGGAGCTTATATTTTGTCAACAGTGGACGGAGAGGTGTTCCAGAGGGCATGGAACATCCAACACCTCCGTCGATACTTTTCTTAACTTGTACTGCCCATATGAAGCGAATTAACAAAGAGAATCAGTGGACGTAGGCATTTTCGTGCCGAACCACTTTAAAAAAACCTTGTCTCTTTTTTAACTTGTTCCTTCATATCTTGGCTGCTTGTTAACTTTATCCTTTTCTGTTGAACGAAATCCTATGCAAGGCACTCCACAGTGCAACTTCACCTGGACAAGACCTAACAGGTACTATGCGAATCTATGCCCTCGCCAATGAGACACTTTCGCTCCGGCATCCCTCTGCTGCAAGTTAATTCATTGCTCGCGACGGCCCTTAAAGCCAACTGTAATGAGCCGATTATAAGCCACCGAGAAGGCCGACTATAGCCGAGGCAGCTCATTACGGCGTTCGGCTCGCCGGCAACTGTGAACCGATTATAAGCCCCAATATAAGGTGTGGTCAGCCAGGGGCAGTTCACAGTTGACGATCGGCACCCACGCTAGCCGGCCACAGTAAATCGAATAATACCCACGATTACGGGCCATAATGTCTCGGGTAGTTACTGTGCGCGATCTCGGCTCCGATGTGTCTTAAGTGCGGTTGTGGTAAAAAAGAATTAACTCCCCGTGGAGGCATAAGATGGGTGACAAATGTCTCCAAGACCCACAGCTAGGGAAAGTGACTACAAAACCCGTTTGCCACGAACTTAAGCACATCGAAGGCCTTCCGTGATTGGAAGTTTTACTATTTCACATATTTCAATTTTACTTAAAAAGCTTTCCTCCTATCCTCTATAACAATCCATAAAGTACAGGATACAGAGTAGGAGATACTCGCCAATGGATGCAGGGATTCACAATCGGATGGCAGGGCATTCAACTGCTTTCCATGATATTCAAAACTGCCATCTACAAACAGAACATGAAGGGCGGTATTTTCTTCCTTTATGTACAAATACATGACTATAATTTATTCACACCACACACTAACATTGCAAGTCATGAAATTATGTCTTAAACCAGAACCCGACATCAAACACAATTTAATTACAAGAATATACATAGCTATATTTCTCATACGACATGCCAAAATAACAGCAAGCTTTCGGAAGACGACAAAATCAGCTTAAGTTAAAGAATTACACATCAAGAATAGAGCTATTTATTACAAGTAGCAAAATAATTACAACTTAAAAGTTACTCTACTGTTTTAAGACTAACGTATACGGCCATGTCAAGTCAATAAAAAGAGTTTTCCAGGTCTGATCAAGGGGCCGGCTGCATTGGAGT
Source organism: Allium fistulosum (assembly GCA_030737815.1). Lineage (NCBI taxonomy): Eukaryota > Viridiplantae > Streptophyta > Magnoliopsida > Asparagales > Amaryllidaceae > Allium > Allium fistulosum. The sequence continues at coordinate 1,540,204,289 of CM060901.1, read as the reverse complement.
TTTATCCTTGTCTTGTTGACCACCTGTCCAGTCAGAGAAAGGATTCATTAGTGATAAGCAACCAAAGTTAATGGAGAGACTAAAAAGGAAGACTTACCAGCACCTGCTTCTTGACTATCCTGGTCGTCATCATCAACTTGCACACCTGCCTCCTCAGCAGCAAGCAACCGCATACCCTCCTTCACCGCCATCTTCTCCTCCTTGGCAAACTGAGCAGTGACCACATCCATGCTGAAAGCCACACCACCATCTCTATCCGCATCAGCCTTAGCCTCCTCCAGAGCCCGAAGATAGATCTTGGCCATGACCCTAGGATAATCATCCATCCAGGATAGGTTGCCCTGCTTCCAGGTTCGGAAGTACATGTCCTGGAGCATTTCGTCCATCATCCCCTCATTCTCCTCAAACTCCCTCATCCGGGCCTCGGAAGCCGACAACCTTCCAACAGCAGCTTCTCTCTCCAAACGGTATCTCGAGTAGTCAGCCTGAACGGATTTCCGCATCGCCTCCATCTCCTCCTTCAGCCTAACCTGAGCGAGTTCTGCGGCTTCAAGCTTCCCCGACAGCTCCTCTACCCACTCAAGATCCGCCCTCCGAACCTCATCCACTGTCGAGATGGCCATATTTATCTGTTCCTTGCAGGCGGCCTCCATCTTCCGCAGTTCCGCCTTACTAGCCTCCTCCATAGCCTTCCTCAATCGCCCGGAGGCAGCCTCATGCTGAGAAATCTGAATGGCCTGGTCAGCGAGCTGTTTGGCCTGGTCCGAAACCATCAATCTTAGTCGGATGTTGGCACTCCCAATCTCCTCTCCAGCCTTAACCAACCGGGCATGATACCCCATCAGCTTCCTAGTCTCCTCCGCCACCCGATCAATACTAGCCTTGGCCTCATCTCCCATGGTAACTATCCGAGTGGTAAGTAGATCAAGATCTAAGGACTTAGCCTCATCAAGCACCCGTACCATGGGATTGCGGGGAAGAAGGTGCTCACCAGTAACCTCGTCAAAGGTAATGTCATGGGAACTTGGATCCAGATCAGTTTGACCCGCAAATGGATTACGAGCCAAGTCAGGACGGTCGATATGAGTAACAGAAGGGTTTCCGGATGAGTGCGGAGAAGGTACAAACTCGCTGTCCTCCTCCGTGATATCATGAAGAGGCTGAGTCGGGAGCTGAGGACCGGGCGAAGGTTCGGATAAAGGAAGACTCCTCTTTCTCTGCTGAATACCCTCTTCGATAACCCCGAGAAGAGGACGGTAGCCGACTACATCCCCGGAGCGGTGGGTCAAAGGCTTCGGCTTGACAGAAGTTTTGGAAAGCTTGTACTGTTCAAGCCTGTGCCGAAGATCTGAGGCCTTGGCCGTTTTACCTGCTCCTGATATGAAGAAAAAGTGTCACAAGCATATATTGATCTATAATTCGAGAAAACACGGCAAATTAAAAGGTAATAAGAAAGGAAACACATCTGTGGTTGTACAAACCCTGGGGAGGAGTAGGATACTGCAATAAGTCCTGGATTTCATTCCAGGACGGGAGCGGGTCATAAAATATTCCTAAGTCCCTATCATAAATGGAGCCCGCAGGAATCAAAAGTTCACCTTGAGTCGTCGGAGCCACCTTGGCTGGAATAGTCTGAGGAGGCTCGCTTGTGCCAATTCCAGCCTTGTCAGTTTTCCCAGTTTTCTCTACCAAAGCCGGATCTTCGCCCAGCCCCTCGAAAGCTTGGTGGAACGCATCATCCGTCCACTCCTGAATCTTACCCGCTTTCCCAGGAAGCAAGGCCCCGATGCCATCGCCACCTTTATCACCTTCCCGACCATCTCCACCCTCACCTCTTTCCTCCTCTATGTCTTCCTCCTCCTGGGTAAGTGGAAAATTGCTGGGGGAGGGACCGTCCGACTTCTTGAGTTTCTTACCTCCGACGGCTGGAGGTTTTGTGAAAGGCTTCCTCTTGCTACTCTCTACCGTAACACCTCCCTTAGTCTGAACAGCCGCCCTCTCCTCCACCGTTTCCCTCAGCTTGACTACTGACTGCTGTGGAAGGATTAAGTTGTACTCCAGAAGGGTCGCATTTCTGATCAGGAAGGCAGATGATCTATATTTCCCGAGAATAGCTTCTATCTCAACCGCCGTCTGAACCAGGCGGTCAGTCTCCACAATCGCAAAGCCACCTGTCGCTAGTAAAAATGAGAAAGTATGAGAAGAAGCATCGCAATCGGAATGGAAATTATAAGTAAAAGCATCAACTTACATCCAGAAGTAAAGAGTCGAATTGAGACGGAGTCGTCCCTGACAAAGAACCACTCCTTCTTGAACATGCTGAATTTGGAATACAGATCCAAGACCGGCTTGAAGGTCACAGCTGACTCCAAGCTAATGTATGGGGACCCCTTCTTATATCCCCTCAGATTATATAGATACCGGATCTCTCGGTTGGAAGGAGCACGACCATACTTCCTTTGGAAAATGACGAAGAGGCTCACCAGTATAGCATAGGAGTTGGGTTGAAGCTGGAATGGGGCCACCTTTAGATATGTGAGGAAGCTGGCTATCGAAGCGTTAAGAGGAGGAATGGCACCACACATGCAGTGGTATCTGCTGTAGGCGAAGTACCCTTCAGGAGGATCATACGGCATAACGTCTCTCCCAGGCAATAGCAAGTGCGCCCTATCGATTCCAAAGGATCGGGAAATGACATCAAGCTGCTCCTCCTTGAGGGAGCTAGGAAAGCAATCGGGCGGGGAGTTCAGAAGTTCCTGAGGGCCGTACCCGTCCACTAGCGATCTCGGGGTTGGTCCGTGACGTTCTTGATTCGGTTGAGCTGGGGGCACGGCAGAGGAACCTCCTTCGCCCCCGGATTTCTTTTTGTCTGATCGAGTTTCCGCTTTACGAGACATTATCTGCAACACCGGAAAAGCACATCGTTAGAACAGAAGATGTAAACAAGTATATGACGTCATTCGGTAAAAACATATTCAGTATCAGTTTCATTCGGTATCATTTTCATTCGGAATTCAAGATTCATGAGTTCATCCGTTTATTCAAGTGTATGACTTCATTCGGCACTTAACGCCTAAACACACTCGACGACCATACTTTACAAGGTTCATTCGGCATTCTCACTCTCAAAGGTCCATTCGACATTCTCACAGCTAAAGTTCATTCGGTACAACATACGAGTTTCATTCGGCAAAGGAAAGTCAAGTACCTGATTCGGTGTTTCTGAAGCAATTCGGCAGAGAGCTTGATTCGGTAGAGATATTTAGTTCGGCTATCTGGGGTTGGAAAGGAATGACGAAGGCGTACCACCCCTACTTATAGGCAAACAAAGGACACCGGATCAGATGGTCCGACACTCAGTGACCGAATGAGGACGACCAAGGAACAAAGTAGGCCGTATGCCAGCATACGCCCCACTTTGGGGGGCAAGTGTTGGGTGAATTCTCACCCCCGGACCGGAAGAGCCGAACCAGCCACCCTCCAAGTAAAACAAACCAACTCCTCCATGCATAACTGAGTCGAAGCTCCACCGGACCAACTCCTACCCAACCATCGCCGAACCAACTCCATAGCCGGACCAGCCCATGCCGAACCATCTCCACACCGGACCAACCTCACCATCCCACCACCGGTCCAAGCAACTACCGATCCAAACTGCACTTCCCATGTTCCTACCAGACCAACCCCCAAACCGGACCAAGCGATTGCCACATAGCACCGGATCACCTACAACCGGTCCATTCTACACTCCAACCACCTCCGAACCAAGCGATGCCGAACCAAGACGTACCAGGCCAGATCACATCAGTCCAGGCCCATCAGCAACTATACACATCCTAGACCCCTACCCCTAGCCTCACTCTATAAATAGAGGGGCAGGGGTACAACAATGGGGAGAAGTTTGAGAGCTCAAGCACGGAAGGAACTTTCAAACAACTTTCTTTTACTTGTATAAAACCTTTGTACTTGTAATCAAAACAAGAGAAGAGAAATAACATATAAAGTGGACGTAGGCACATTCTGGCTGAACCACTATAAATTTGCGTGTCTTTTTACAGTTTAATCCCTGCTTTTCATATATTTGCATAAATCACTCAAATCGCTAAGACCAACATAAGATCTACTAAATCATACAACTTTGAGGTGTTTGTCCATTTTTTGTGCAAACAAGCACGAACAACGGATGAACTTGAAATAGAAGCACCATCAACATATTCCAATTCAAAACCCTTAACCTTAACAGTAAAACCAAAAAAAGAACCTTTCTTGTATAACTAGAAACAAATTATACTCTGAATATCAGAATCAGTGTCAACCATAATAACTTTGTCCTCAAGTACATAAGAAATCTGAATAGAAAGAGGAGTTAATTGAGACCAACATCGACATATCTCATTCTTCAAATCATACAAAGAGCAATCAATAGACAATCGAGTGCTAAAATTGTTATTCAACACAGACAGACAAAGAAGACTGTTATCCCCACTGTCAAAATAAAATAAAAAATAAACATTAGTAAAATACATTCAATTTAGAACATTAATTATTCAATTTCACAAAACTGATACCTACCGTATACAAAACTGATACCTAGTTACTGATATAAAAAAAATGATACTAAGAAAAAATAAAAATGATACCCAGAAACTGAACCTAAAGTACAATAGTTTTCCACTATATCACAACTTTATATACAACCCAAGCAACGATACTTTTCCAATCATCCCAACATTAATGCAAGAAAATGCAAGATAAATTAAATGAAAAGCTAACTAGAATACAACACTGCATAAAGAAACGAGTATAATAATAAAAAACCTGCTGCTACTTCCACAATTTTCCATCGACGAACGAACAAACAATGAGAAGAACAACACTGCATATCATTCAAAAAAATGAACACAAATAGAAAGCACGGACAAATTTTTTTAACTCGAATAGAAAAACAACAAAAAACAGAATAATATAAGCATACCTAAATAGAACGAGATCACGGTACAAATATGAAAAGAACGAGATCAACAAACACATGTAAGAAAAAAAATGATCGATGAAGTACAATTTTCAGAAGGACAGAATTGAAAAAAACGAACGAAGTTGATCGATATTATTTTTAGAAGGACAGAATTGAAATAAACGAACGAAGGTGATCGATTTTATTTTCAGAAGGACGGATTTGAAACAAACGAACAAAGTTGATCGATATTATAATTGCGAGAAAGAGATTTGATCGCGACTGAAAATTTTGATCGAAAGAAAAAAGAAGAATAAGCGCGTGAAATTGGGCTGGAAAGGGAAAAACGATAATTTGTCCTTTGGAGAAAAATATTAGCGGGTCGTCCTTCATCCAAAAAAGCCCTAAAACGTGTCCTTGAGGAAAATTTCCTGTTATTTATTTTTAACAAAACTTAACTTTTGTTGATTTGTCCTAAAATCCAAATTTATACTTTTTAATTTATTAACCATAAGAATAGATAATTATTTATTATATATAGCATATGTATTTAAGTTTTAAATTCCTTTTAAATTTAAAATGAACGAAATCTATCATTTTCAAAGTAGCGAAATTACGGGTCGTTACATAGGGCTACGTAAATACCATATAGAATCGTCGCCAAACCATCCTACTTCATTTTGGAATCTCCACCATGTACACGGTTGTTAAAGTGGTTTTTGGTATTGGTAGAGAGTATGACAATATCCGATCCCGGTCGCTTTAACAACCTAACGCTTATTTCACACCGTGGTCATTTTCAAATAGTTCATACTTCATATCAAAATATAATATTCATTTCAAAACCATATCAAATTGATATCATTATCCACTATAAATAGTATTCATTTCCAGAATCGTAACACTTTCAAAATTTATAACACTTTCGAAATCATAACACTTTCGAAATCATAACACATTCGAAATCATAACACTTTGGAATCATAGCCCTTTTGAAATCATAACACTTTGGAAATCATAACATTTTTTTTTGAAATTCATAACAGTTCCAACTTTAACTGTTTAGATATTGAGAACGGTATATATTTTAAAATAGTTATAAATTAAAATAGTTTATATATATTAAAAATATTTTATATAATAAAATTAGTTTTCTCCAATTTCGCAAGTCAATTCAAATCATCTTAAATTCCAAAATTCAATTTAAATCAATTCTAGTTTAACCATTTCAATTTAACGGTCAAAGATTCAATTCAAATTCTCAATAAACTATTTCAATCTTTATAGATTTCAATCCAAGTTTTAAACTACCACTTCAATTCTAATAAGAATCAAGTTTAAATATTCAACATTTACAATATAAATTTCATTTATATTTCAACATTTAACATAAAATTTTATTCAAATTGGAAAGTATTCACTTAATCATTTTAATAACAATTATTTAAAATCCTAATTTATAAATTTATATCAATATTAAATATTCAGTCCCAATTTTTATTTCAAGTTGAGAATATTCATTTAATCACTTTTTATCAAATCAAGTTATAAATCATATTGTCAAATCTCACAACCAATAAGTTTCAAGTCAATTTTATTTAAGTATAATTCTTAAACAAATACAATTTCAAATCAATTTCAGTTTCTTTTCAATCTTAATTTATTATAGTTATTACAAATTTATTTATAAAATATAATTTTTAAATAAATACCTAAACATATTGTATACTAATTAAATCAAATTAAAATTTTAATAAATCTTAATATTAAATTTATTTTATATTAAATCTACTTTATATATTTTTAAAATAATAAAATTATAAGAAAAATCTTATAATTTATATTTTAAAACTAACTTATAAATTAAAATGTCCAAAACATATAAATTTAAAAATCTAAATTTTTTTTTCAAATATAAAATATCTTTATATGATTAAAATCCATATATTTCCTTCCAAATTTCAAAAAACCATTTTTCAAAATAGACCAACGGTGTCCGTATAAAATTTTCTATCCTATAGTCAAGTGATATAGATATTTATCATTTCACACTGCAATTTAAACATTTACGGGTATATATTATTTCAACCCGTAATCCCCAAAATTCACAATCAATGAAAATCGCTTGGGTTTATCATTTCAACCCATAACGATTTTCCCCTATTCTACAAAATTGTTCGGGTATGTATCATTTCAACCCATAGGGAATCCTGAATTAATAGTAAACTTGCAGAGTGAGAACAAATATGGTAATAACCTATCAACAACAGGCATATATTATTAGTAAAAATTAAATAAAATATATACAACATGATATGGTATCATATATCACAAGTGAACAATTGCAGAAAAAGGCATATCATATTTAACAATTAAATAACTAGCAATTCAAATTTTACAACATATTTCAATTGCCGTTTCAAGTGAAATCAAATTTACTAACTATAAGAATGTTAATCGTGGGTGATTGCTCACCTTTCGAGGCTAGAGAAAATTGGACAACGAATCGAGTTGCGAATCCGAGCAACGAATTCTAGAGTAAAGTACGATGAACACGAATTTGACGATCAAAACGAAGCTGGAAGTTCAGAATTTGACCGAGGACAAATCAAAATTAGCTTACTATAAACTGAGTAAAGATATGTTATATATATATATAATTTTCTCTTAATCACTTTAAAACATATATTTAAAACTCCATATATATATATATTCCAATCAAAATTTAAATTAAAAAAACAAATAATAATAATAATAATAATCAAACTATCTATATTTATATGTATATATATATAACTTAAAAGTCCATACATATAATATTTATAAACAGAATAAGAGAAATAACTTTATAATATGTAATAACAAAGCAAGCTTAAACAAAGTGCAAAAGTAAGATAACAGACTCTAGGCTACAGCATATACGTAAACTATATATGTTATACCACACTTATTATATTATTATTAAAAATCTATATGTATATACTTCAAAACTAAAACATATATACGTACCATAAATGTTTATATACAACAGCAATGCCATTATGCAAACAAACTTATAGTTTATATATATATATATTTAAAGCAATTGCAAAAATCTATTTTGAACATATTAACACACATTTAACTAAACACTTTAAAACCTGTTATATATACACTTACTTTACCATTATACATAAACGATCAGCAAATACCACTTGCAAACTTACTATATATATATACAACTAACAATATATATTTATATATGTATAACTTTCATATGTACGTATTTATATAAATAGGAAGAGGAGGAAAACTTGCCGCACAAGCAACTCAGGGAAAATATGGGGAAGGATCGGCATATGGAGGTCGGGTGCTATAGTGATGCAAGCTAGGTGCGGCCGGAGCGGAGGATGGTTTTCCAAGGTGAGGGTTCAGCTACACTCGGCGATCTATTGAAGGGAAGACAAGGTAAAGGCGGAAATGGAGAGGCGAACGTGGCTGTTGTGTAGGCGGAAAAGTGAGGGGTTATGGTCGATGCCGCGGGAAGTGACGGAAGGCGGACGTGGATTTGACGATGGTGGTGGGAAGTCTAGGCGATGGCAGAGAGGGGAGGCTTGCGGTGGTGTACGGTTCGAAGGAGGAGGGTTGCTTCGTGTTTTTTTTTGAAGGAAGGCTTGGGGTCGAGTCTCGGGTGGGAAGGAAGGGAACTCGAAGGAGGCGTGAAATTTTCTCGGGGCAGGTTTCCTTCGAAAGAAAAAAAAAAGAGTAACAGATAAATATCTATAAAACTTAGATGATAAATTTTTCCCAAAGCAAAAGATACAATAACCAGGAAAAACGAGCAAGACGTGAAAGGAGGAAGGGATAATACAGGAGTGCTAACTTTATTTATTTTATTTTATTCTCGAATAGAATGATGGAGCATAGAGCAAAGAGAAGCTCGAAGGAATGAACCAGCATATATTCAAGCAAGTGGAATAACAAAAGTCAACATTAAATTCAGCAATAAAAATAATAGCAAGTGGCCATTTGTTTTCTCACGGAGGGTAAATGAATGGCCAATGGGAAACCAAAAGGTTCAAAACGGGAACCGATACAGCGAACTGTTTCATAGATTTTCGCCGTGTATCAGACGTCGAAATACACAAATAAATATACTACGGAGATCAGCACGACGAGATGATCAGAATGGTACACAAATTTCAGCGATACGACCATCCTATCAAAAGTAGATATTTCGCTATTAAACTACTGCAAATCCGTTGAAAATAAGATAAATGGAGGTAGAGAAGTCAAAATTTTGCGAAATGAAATATGACGTCTCACTCAGAAAAAGGTTTACAAATTTATTATATAAAAATATTTAGATTTTGAAAACATTTTATTTACATCAATTTTAACTAAGTTAAATTGAAATTTAAATTGCACAAAACTAACTTCCATATATATCAACGAAAATCTGCCATTTGCTATGTTTAAATAGACACATAACAAATATCAAATTTTCATTGCTAAATTTAATTGTTTATTTTCAAGCAAAAATTCAGTTAAATACGTTATTAAAACCTTTAAAAATTTCGGGTCGTTACAAAAATGAATCTAAAAACAATTTTATACGAATGATAAACCTAAAACCTTTACAAAATTTAAAGTAGTAACGCAAATTCAAACCTTAAGAATTTGAAACTGAAAGTAAACGTGAAAAATCGATCCTAATATAGAACATGCTTACATTAAATTTGAATTTGCGTCTTTTGAAATTAAGAATTTAATAAGAGGTTGAAATTTCTGATTCTTGCTTCTAGAGTTTTAATCGCACGAAAATGAAAAGGGGGAAAAATGTAATGACCCAAGATTTTAGGAATTTATTTTGAAAAATATATATAAGTTTAAAATAATTTTTAAAATCAATTTTAAAGGGGAATTGATATAGCTTGATATGGTGTATCTGTATGTGTGTACATGTGTGCACAGGAAATACACATGAACTAAAGCTTAATTCCTGAATGCTAAGAATGAACACATGATTGATGTGTATGGAAATATTATATATACGAGTACATATGCACGCCTATGGGCATGCATTTAATCACAATTTGGAACAATTCAATAATGCGTTGCATAGCATTGCCACATAACATAAAAAGTACCGATATAGTAACAAAACAATCACCATAGACAAATTATTATAAACCTAGTTTAGGTTGCATAATTATCAGTGCAACATATTACAATAGCCATCCAAACTCCAAAATAGACAAAAAATGGAAAAACAAAAACAAAGAGAAGAGACCTATTGATTTTATTAATAGTAAATATGAAGAAAGAAAAAAACTAAATCCTCTATTCTATGAAGATCGAATGATAAAGAAATTTTGATTAAAATAAGTCTAACATAATATAGCTAATGACACTTGGTTAAAAAGACATAGTGATGCATCATTGAAGAAAGAATGACATTGCACTGATATAAAATATTAAGATAATAAGAATACAAAGTAGCAGTAAACAAATATGCATTCCGCATAGAAATCAATCATAAAAGAGAAATCAACTGTTACACAGAGGTCTAAATGTAGAGAAAAGGTAAATAAAAAAGTACACATCATGCACAGAAACACTCGGTTAAAAGTATGGATTGTGCAATGCCTGCTCTTAGATTAACCTATAATGACTTGTATTTGTACATCATGCAAGTATCCTTATTTCCTATAATACACACACACGAAAGTCTGGATTTCATAAAATGAAATGGTGCTCATCCCTAATCTACTTCAACCTTGTAGGCCACCATCCAGGTAATACTGTAGTTGCACCCGTGTGAAATACATATCTTGGGATAACTTAGACCCACTACACTCCTCTGAATCATAATTTCCTCTTACTACTTTTCCAGTCCACACTCAATCATAGGTCATGCCTGCATAACTTGCAGCCAAGCTTAGCAATTGAAAAAAAAAATTATTATCAAACTAATATTATTCACAGCTTGCACATAAACAAACATATAGCCATATAGATATCTCATATCTATATGATAATTTATGCGTACATGGAAACAGAATTCAGTAAACTTGTCTCTTAGAAACTTCAGGTAAATGCATTGATGGAGAAATCCAGTTTCACAAACTTTCATTTCCTCCCCAGAAAACAACTAAAAGAATTTATTTTTAGCCCTTTAACTATGTAACGACCCAGAATTTTAGATAATTAAAATTTGAATATTTAATTGATTTTAAATATTAATAAGTGGAATTTATAAGTCGAATGATTTATTTTTCGAATATTGGATTTAATTTGATAATTTAATCGATAAAATAAATAGTGAAATTCCAGAAATAATTGTAAATCGAGTTAATATGATTGAAAATGATTTGTAAAATTTTATTTAATCATACTGGAGTTATAGAAAGGTTATAGGACTTTCAGAATCGAATTTAGAATCAATTTGTGAAAATTGAATATTTTAATATTTAATTATCGACTGTAAAAATAGCCAATTTTTGAACAGTCTCAGAATTGAACGAGACCAGTTCCATTGGATCCGTAATAGTTAGTTATTATCGGATTTCAATTTTCGTATCAATCGAAGTTATCGTTTGACCGTGGCAGCTCGAAACGCATCGATATCTTTTTAATTTTAAATCGTCGAGTTAAAATAGTCATTTTTCAAACGGTCTCGGATTTCGACGAAACCAGTTTCATCGGATCCGTAATGTGATATTATTGTAAGATTTCAAATTTCGTAATTTTTGGATTTACCAATTGTCCGGTACGAATTAAAACGCCTCGAAATCAATTTAAATCGGTTTAATTTAAATTGATCGTTTAAATCCATATCTCACACAGACGATCGGATTAGCTTTCGAAACCTGTTCCATTGTGTCCGGAACGCGGGGTAAACCCCAGGAACGCCAGTCACCGCGCGTAAATCGGAGTTCGGAAATTTCGGGATGAATAGTGTTCGTCGTTTTTCTATAAAAGGACCTAACTATTTTCATTTGCATTAAAACTAAACCCTAACCCTAGAAAACTGCAGCCGCCATGTTTATTTTCAATGGCCAGAGATGCATCATCTTCTTCCTCAGATATCTCATGATCCGTTGACAATTAGCAGAAAGTTTTAACTACGGAAATGAAGAGCTCGTCGAACTCTAAGTGATCAACGGTGGAGATCATTTTCTATGAAGCCGATCGTTGACAGTCTTCGCTTGAACATTCGACCTTCTCACGCATTTTTCGAGGAGCATACGAGGCCGAGCTCGTTGAAACTTGGCGTGGTGGTAGGTGGAGACGTGGGATTTCAAATGATGTTCGCTGATCGACGTGGGGGTTGGCGATGGGTGTCGCGAAATTCGATGAAGGGGGACGACGTTGGGTTCGAACGAACGAAACTGGAGATGTTTTCGAGTGGGAAGAAATAGGTCACACGGCCCAGATTTGCTTGTTCAAAACGAAGGGCCCAGATGAAGATTAGGTTATAAAATATAAATAGATTTGTAAATTGAATTATTATAATGTGTATAAACTTTGAAAAATCATATCTCTTTCATACGAGATCGAAAATTGACGAAACAAGCGGCGTTGGCTTCGTTTTGTCGAGCTCTTCGCGATGCAACTGGATTGGAGTCGGTTGGAGCTAGTTGGAATTTCGGGTGAAATTAAACGCGTGTTTAATTTTATTCGAAATAAACGCTGAAATCAGAATTAAAATCACGGTGAGATCTTCTCACTCAGATTTATAATTGAATTGCAGTTATTGATTGATTTGTTTGGATGTGCTATTAGATATGATAGGATATATCTATATATATAGCAGTATATACATATTGGCATATGTATATATTGGATTGATTGATTCCCGCCTCGTATAGCGGATGAGACCCTATTGCGCCGTTAGTAAGCGGATTTATAAAAAAAACCCATATACCGCGATAATTCCGTACTGGAGCGGAATTGGTATTGTGCTAACATCTTTGGATGCAGGGAAACAGGTTGGAGGGATCCAACTGGATTCCTCAACTGTATTTACTTATTTACAGATATTGATGTATATTCTGTTATCATATGATGATATATGATATTTGACTGTTGTGATGGACTGATTGGTGTTGTTGCATCATCGGATTCAGTTTTGAAATGTAAAAATAACGACTTTTAATTTAAAAGGGTTTTTAAAGTGATTTTTGAAAATATACGTTTTATGAATTTTTGAATCAATTTATAAACGTGAAATTTTAAAGTTATAAAAGTTATAATTTTTAGTGAAATATAACCGAAGTGGCATTTTTGAAATAAAAGTCGATTTATTTATAAAATGGTTTAAGTTGGGATTTTTGAACAACTATAAACGATTGCATAGAAAGATTTCTAAAAAATTGATATTTTATAAATCAAAATATTGGACTTATAAAACGAACTTTATAAGTGTTAAAAAGAAGTATAAATGAATTTCATAAGTGAATGAAATTAATAGATTTACATTGTGAAGTTAAAAATGTATGAAGTTGTAGAATAAAGGATTTATAAGTAATTAACTTATAAATTGGATTTTTGCCTTTAAATGGAATATTGATCGAATTTGTTAATAAAAGAGATTTATTAAATCAAAGTTGTTATGAATTATGAAGATGAATTTAAAATCGTTGTTTTATGAATTCGAAAATAAATCAAATTTGATAAATTGAATATAGAAAGTGATTAAGGGAATTTTATCCACGATTTTGGATAGTGGATAATTCTTGAGATAAAAGTGTAGAAAATATTGAAAATATGGCTAGTGAAGTATATTCACGATTTTGGATAGTGAATATATTGTTAAGTAAAATGAACTTGTTTTGGGAAAACGATATTACAGAAATGAAGTAATTGTTTTAAAAGATGTTTTAAAACGTGTTAAGTATCGAATACATAGATTTCAACAGTTCTTGTTGAAATAGACGTTTTCGAGAAATAAGGAAATGATGGACTATAACACTGTTGTTATAGTAAATGGTTTCCGAAAGGAAATGTTTTTATGTAGTATTGGGATTTATATATCTATCTAATTTTGAATCCCTATACTAGTGATTTTGAGTCGTCGTAACGATGTTTTACGCAACATTCGTTTTTGACTCAAATAGATGTTAAAATTTATGATTTCCTTAAAGAATGAAAAGTATACTTAATATTGATTTAAGTATATCGAATATTTTCAAATGTTGAAAATAAATGATTTGTGAAATACTTATTTTTAAATAAGTATGGAAATGCTTTGCCAATATGAAATGAACTGTTTTGAGATTTTATCTTCAAAGATAAAATGAAATGTGGAAATTGATTTGAAATTGTTTTCAAATGGTTAAGTGTGGAAATTTTATATCTAGTAAAAGATATTTTGGAAGATAAAATAATTTGGGAAAATTATTTGGAATCTGATGATGTTGCGCATCTTTATTGATAGTTAAATAACCGACTATCAATAATTACCTTTAGATAGGTATTTGTTGTGAATTGGATGAAATTGAATGCCACACTTATTTTTGAATAAGCGCTCACTATTCGGGTTAACCGGGAAAGGACCATGGGGTCGTATAACCCATTCCGAATATGTGATACGTCGTTATGAATTGCATTCGAAGACCGGTGTTGAAGACCGGATATTTTTTGAAAATGGAAGGATTACCGTCGAGTTACTCTACATCGGCTGATCTCCGGTTTAGAGGTTTTATCATCCTTAGTGATGGGAAGTCCTGACGTGATTGAAAATTATCCGGATGTGCAAGGGCTTCGTGAGAAGTGCCTTCGGTTCTGTTCGATCCCAGAACAGACTTGTATGGATTGTGTGTCTGACGTTACAATTTGAGATGTAAAGCTGATTTCTTTCAAATACATTTCTGTTGGTGGCGGAGAATTTATTCTCTTAGCTTAACACCCTTCTCTGAGACATACGAGCTCAGAGGTTATGTAGTTGAAATTTATCAGCGATATATCCCAATTTGGTAACGTGGCATACTGAGTGTTGCTGTAAAATGATCAGTGTTTGATCATTTGTGATATGATCATTTGTTTGATCTTATATCTTTGTGATCATAGGTTGATCATTTTGTTGGACCCGAAGCAGGGCTTTTTGAGAAAGCGTAGCTTTGTGGACGAGACTTCGTCGAGCCTCACACCCCGGAAATGGTCGAAACAGGAATGTTGCGGCAAGGTTATGAGGGTCGCGCCCTTTAGGGTATGTCATTTCCTTCTGGAAAGGGGTGGTATCATGGTATGGAGCCCAGATACTTACTCATGTGGATACACTTTCTTTATGATGTGTGATGTTGGATATCGAGCGCTCGGATAAAGGTCCTAAAGGACCGGGTGATGACATATTCGTGAGTTACCTGTTACAGGGGTAACCCGGCCTTGTTTGGCAGAGAGCAGTTTGTCTCTCGGGACGTCCAGCCAGAGGCGATCCCAATCGGCAGGAGGAAAGGAAGTTCCTTAGCCTGACCATTTGTTGGAAAGTCCAAAGAAACAATACGTGACGTGTACGGTTTTAGTTGTATTACCTGCTATGGAATGTGGCGGTAACCTGCTATTGAACATAGTAGCTATAGTAGGCATACGATACTGGTCGTATGTTGGCTAAGATTAATATTATACTTTCGAAATGATTTCTACACTATGCACAAATAATAATATCAAAAAGAATTTGATTTTGCGTAGTAAGCATCTTTGACTATCATAAGAAGAAATCTCCTCCAATTCTGCGTTTGCATTGTGTGTGTGGTGGGAGGTCTTATGGTAGTTTCATTTTCCAAAAGCATTTCGAATTGACTTTAAAGTTGTCCTGTTGTTTAATTTAAGAATAACTGTTTTACGATCTCACACCAGTCACCATGACTGACTCGGAGTTTATTGTTTCCCTTCTAAACTCTGGGTGCCCACAAATTTTCCACACGGGCAGCCTAGAGTTATATTATCAGGATATTCTGGATATTCTGGAGCTTTGGAAGCAAGCTGGATGGCGAGACGTAGTATTTGTATCTGATAGTATTTATTCCGCTGTGTATTCTGTATGAGGACAAGTTATATAACTGTCCATTGTTGTATATTGACTCTGATGATGATGTGATGTATAAAATGATATAGTTCTTTGATTTAAAGATTATTCATTTATCTATTATATATTGTTCCGCTGCGAATGTGAGATTCTGATACTGTCCTTGTTCTGATGTTGTTCTTTTGTTTCTTCTTTCTCTTTTCTTCTATCTTTTCTTCTACCTCTTCTTTTAAAACCCTAATGGTTCGGTTTTTCGTTCACCTTGAGTAAATAGATGGAGATTAGTGTCTATTCAAGGGGTACGGAAAAGCGGGTTATTACATTTGGTATCAGAGCATATGGTTAAGCGACAACCCTGCTCTGTTGGGTGTTACTCATTAGAGATAGAGTCAGTAGTACTCTAGAATGAGTTTGAGTGTAATAATAGATATGAGCGCGTATTTGTTAGTGAATATAAAATTGTTTTATATTGTGATGATTGGTTTGTTGGGTGGTATATGGATTCTGGTCGGTATTGTCCGTACAACTCTATCGATAGGGATCTCTAAACACTTATATAGAACAATTCGGCACAGTATTGTTTTAAATAGGGTAAATGAGATAATTTTGCCCAAATCTATTTTTGTATAGAAAAGAAATGATTTTCTGTAAATTATAATAGTATATGGTTGCATGGTTGTTAGAGGTGATAATATTAATCTATTATCATTGAAATTGAATAAGAAATTGAAATTGTAACTCCAAAGTTAAGAAATAAATTCATATACAAATGAAATTTGAGAATGTAAATTATAAATGTGATTTGTAATTTAAAACGGAATTCCAGAGAAGTATTTGGAAATGTTTTAAAAAGAATTTGAAAATTTTGGAGATTTGGAAAGTTTAAATCATTTTTGATTTGAAAATGGATTTCAAAGGTTTTGAAAAGTCTTTGGAAGAGATGAAAAGCTCTAAACTCTTTTCGGTCGCTGGAAAATAATTCCGATGATGATCGCGACATCATCGGTGTTCATTTTCGGGTTTCCAAAAGAGGAATTGCTGCCGATTGTTTTAAAAGGAAGTTGTTTGAAAAATTTGGATTTTGTTTTAGAAAATTCAAAATATAAATTGAATTGTTTCAAAAAAATTGGTTTTGAAATGTTGGTAAACTCTGGAATGCTATATTTAAAATATTTATGGGAATAATTAATGAGTTGATAACTTATACAAATTTAATATTGATAGAATAAATTCAACTTAAAGGATGAAGTTAAATTTAAGTAAGTATAAGTGAATCAATTAAATCTAAGTTGAGATTGTGGAATATGAAATCTGGATTTAATATGAATTTTGAATAAGTGAAGAAATTTGACCTTGGTAAAAGTTAAATAGGATTGAAATTTGAATTTTGGATTTATAAGTGGAAATGTAAGTTAAGTTAAACAAACGATGTTTAATGGGATATAACTTAAGTGTTGATTGGAATTGATTTTGGTGTCGAAGTAAATAATCAAAATGAATTAAATGAATATGAACTTGAGTTATATAAATGAACTTCAACATGAAATGTGAAATGGATTAGCTATTGAACTAATGAATCAATTGAGTGTAAATGTTAATTCATTGAAGAAACTGAATAAATTGAATGTAAGTCAATTGAAATTAAAGGTGTTGAACTAAATTGAATGGAAATCAAATAATAATGGTTATGTTGAATATGCATTGATTGTTTGATGATTGTTAGTTGATTGTATATAAATTCATTAAGTGTTAATGAAGTTGAATCGATAAAATTTGAAGAAAGGTAAAATGAATTCGAATTGAAAATCCAGTTTAAATGACAGTAGATTTAACCAAAGGGTAAATTGAAATCAAATTTTGGAAATGAACAAAAGTGAATGAAACTGGAATTGAAATTGAATGTTGGAAGCAAATCTGAATTTGTTAGTAGATTAGAATTTGAAATGAATTAGTAATTGAAACTAATTTAAAAATGATATAAGCAGTTATATTAAAATTTTGTAATCGAATTTGCAAAATAGTTTGAATATATGTAACTAGATATTATGGCTAGTAGGATATACAGGTGTTATGAATTGGGATTTTAAATTTGAAGATAATTTGAATTGCTCGACAAAAGGTAAGTATTTGAATTCGAATATGAGATTTGATGACTTATTTCTCTAGCCGCTTGGCTTTTTCTTTTTCTTTTTGAAATCTGAGAGTCCGTATGGACGTTTTGTAGTCGTGCCGTATTAGCCGCGCAAAGGAGACGCTGGCGAAATTTTTCGAAAATTTCGAGTGTTAGAAAATTTTTGGGAAAATTTTGAAGTTAAAATTTGAATGTAAACTCGAATTTGAATTTAGAAGTTAAACAATGTTGTTTGAAACTTTAATTGGAATTGGAAAGTTAGTAGAACTGATAACGAATCTTTAGTAGAAAGATTTGTTTTGATGAATTGATAAAACTATTTAGATTGTGAAAAATAGTAGACGAGTTAAGGACCATTTTTCCTAACTTGTAATTTCGAGGACGAAATTCTTTTAAGGGGGGAAGTCTGTAACGACCCAGAATTTTAGATAATTAAAATTTGAATATTTAATTGATTTTAAATATTAATAAGTGGAATTTATAAGTCGAATGATTTATTTTTCGAATATTGGATTTAATTTGATAATTTAATCGATAAAATAAATAGTGAAATTCCAGAAATAATTGTAAATCGAGTTAATATGATTGAAAATGATTTGTAAAATTTTATTTAATCATACTGGAGTTATAGAAAGGTTATAGGACTTTCAGAATCGAATTTAGAATCAATTTGTGAAAATTGAATATTTTAATATTTAATTATCGACTGTAAAAATAGCCAATTTTTGAACAGTCTCAGAATTGAACGAGACCAGTTCCATTGGATCCGTAATAGTTAGTTATTATCGGATTTCAATTTTCGTATCAATCGAAGTTATCGTTTGACCGTGGCAGCTCGAAACGCATCGATATCTTTTTAATTTTAAATCGTCGAGTTAAAATAGTCATTTTTCAAACGGTCTCGGATTTCGACGAAACCAGTTTCATCGGATCCGTAATGTGATATTATTGTAAGATTTCAAATTTCGTAATTTTTGGATTTACCAATTGTCCGGTACGAATTAAAACGCCTCGAAATCAATTTAAATCGGTTTAATTTAAATTGATCGTTTAAATCCATATCTCACACAGACGATCGGATTAGCTTTCGAAACCTGTTCCATTGTGTCCGGAACGCGGGGTAAACCCCAGGAACGCCAGTCACCGCGCGTAAATCGGAGTTCGGAAATTTCGGGATGAATAGTGTTCGTCGTTTTTCTATAAAAGGACCTAACTATTTTCATTTGCATTAAAACTAAACCCTAACCCTAGAAAACTGCAGCCGCCATGTTTATTTTCAATGGCCAGAGATGCATCATCTTCTTCCTCAGATATCTCACGATCCGTTGACAATTAGCAGAAAGTTTTAACTACGGAAATGAAGAGCTCGTCGAACTCTAAGTGATCAACGGTGGAGATCATTTTCTATGAAGCCGATCGTTGACAGTCTTCGCTTGAACATTCGACCTTCTCACGCATTTTTCGAGGAGCATACGAGGCCGAGCTCGTTGAAACTTGGCGTGGTGGTAGGTGGAGACGTGGGATTTCAAATGATGTTCGCTGATCGACGTGGGGGTTGGCGATGGGTGTCGCGAAATTCGATGAAGGGGGACGACGTTGGGTTCGAACGAACGAAACTGGAGATGTTTTCGAGTGGGAAGAAATAGGTCACACGGCCCAGATTTGCTTGTTCAAAACGAAGGGCCCAGATGAAGATTAGGTTATAAAATATAAATAGATTTGTAAATTGAATTATTATAATGTGTATAAACTTTGAAAAATCATATCTCTTTCATACGAGATCGAAAATTGACGAAACAAGCGGCGTTGGCTTCGTTTTGTCGAGCTCTTCGCGATGCAACTGGATTGGAGTCGGTTGGAGCTAGTTGGAATTTCGGGTGAAATTAAACGCGTGTTTAATTTTATTCGAAATAAACGCTGAAATCAGAATTAAAATCACGGTGAGATCTTCTCACTCAGATTTATAATTGAATTGCAGTTATTGATTGATTTGTTTGGATGTGCTATTAGATATGATAGGATATATCTATATATATAGCAGTATATACATATTGGCATATGTATATATTGGATTGATTGATTCCCGCCTCGTATAGCGGATGAGACCCTATTGCGCCGTTAGTAAGCGGATTTATAAAAAAAACCCATATACCGCGATAATTCCGTACTGGAGCGGAATTGGTATTGTGCTAACATCTTTGGATGCAGGGAAACAGGTTGGAGGGATCCAACTGGATTCCTCAACTGTATTTACTTAGTTACAGATATTGATGTATATTCTGTTATCATATGATGATATATGATATTTGACTGTTGTGATGGACTGATTGGTGTTGTTGCATCATCGGATTCAGTTTTGAAATGTAAAAATAACGACTTTTAATTTAAAAGGGTTTTTAAAGTGATTTTTGAAAATATACGTTTTATGAATTTTTGAATCAATTTATAAACGTGAAATTTTAAAGTTATAAAAGTTATAATTTTTAGTGAAATATAACCGAAGTGGCATTTTTGAAATAAAAGTCGATTTATTTATAAAATGGTTTAAGTTGGGATTTTTGAACAACTATAAACGATTGCATAGAAAGATTTCTAAAAAATTGATATTTTATAAATCAAAATATTGGACTTATAAAACGAACTTTATAAGTGTTAAAAAGAAGTATAAATGAATTTCATAAGTGAATGAAATTAATAGATTTACATTGTGAAGTTAAAAATGTATGAAGTTGTAGAATAAAGGATTTATAAGTAATTAACTTATAAATTGGATTTTTGCCTTTAAATGGAATATTGATCGAATTTGTTAATAAAAGAGATTTATTAAATCAAAGTTGTTATGAATTATGAAGATGAATTTAAAATCGTTGTTTTATGAATTCGAAAATAAATCAAATTTGATAAATTGAATATAGAAAGTGATTAAGGGAATTTTATCCATGATTTTGGATAGTGGATAATTCTTGAGATAAAAGTGTAGAAAATATTGAAAATGTGGCTAGTGAAGTATATTCACGATTTTGGATAGTGAATATATTGTTAAGTAAAATGAACTTGTTTTGGGAAAACGATATTACAGAAATGAAGTAATTGTTTTAAAAGATGTTTTAAAACGTGTTAAGTATCGAATACATAGATTTCAACAGTTCTTGTTGAAATAGACGTTTTCGAGAAATAAGGAAATGATGGACTATAACACTGTTGTTATAGTAAATGGTTTCCGAAAGGAAATGTTTTTATGTAGTATTGGGATTTATATATCTATCTAATTTTGAATCCCTATACTAGTGATTTTGAGTCGTCGTCACGATGTTTTACGCAACATTCGTTTTTGACTCAAATAGATGTTAAAATTTATGATTTCCTTAAAGAATGAAAAGTATACTTAATATTGATTTAAGTATATCGAATATTTTCAAATGTTGAAAATAAATGATTTGTGAAATACTTATTTTTAAATAAGTATGGAAATGCTTTGCCAATATGAAATGAACTGTTTTGAGATTTTATCTTCAAAGATAAAATGAAATGTGGAAATTGATTTGAAATTGTTTTCAAATGGTTAAGTGTGGAAATTTTATATCTAGTAAAAGATATTTTGGAAGATAAAATAATTTGGGAAAATTATTTGGAATCTGATGATGTTGCGCATCTTTATTGATAGTTAAATAACCGACTATCAATAATTACCTTTAGATAGGTATTTGTTGTGAATTGGATGAAATTGAATGCCACACTTATTTTTGAATAAGCGCTCACTATTCGGGTTAACCGGGAAAGGACCATGGGGTCGTATAACCCATTCCGAATATGTGATACGTCGTTATGAATTGCATTCGAAGACCGGTGTTGAAGACCGGATATTTTTTGAAAACGGAAGGATTACCGTCGAGTTACTCTACATCGGCTGATCTCCGGTTTAGAGGTTTTATCATCCTTAGTGACGGGAAGTCCTGACGTGATTGAAAATTATCCGGATGTGCAAGGGCTTCGTGAGAAGTGCCTTCGGTTCTGTTCGATCCCAGAACAGACTTGTATGGATTGTGTGTCTGACGTTACAATTTGAGATGTAAAGCTGATTTCTTTCAAATACATTTCTGTTGGTGGCGGAGAATTTATTCTCTTAGCTTAACACCCTTCTCTGAGACGTACGAGCTCAGAGGTTATGTAGTTGAAATTTATCAGCGATATATCCCAATTTGGTAACGTGGCATACTGAGTGTTGCTGTAAAATGATCAGTGTTTGATCATTTGTGATATGATCATTTGTTTGATCTTATATCTTTGTGATCATAGGTTGATCATTTTGTTGGACCCGAAGCAGGGCTTTTTGAGAAAGCGTAGCTTTGTGGACGAGACTTCGTCGAGCCTCACACCCCGGAAATGGTCGAAACAGGAATGTTGCGGCAAGGTTATGAGGGTCGCGCCCTTTAGGGTATGTCATTTCCTTCTGGAAAGGGGTGGTATCATGGTATGGAGCCCAGATACTTACTCATGTGGATACACTTTCTTTATGATGTGTGATGTTGGATATCGAGCGCTCGGATAAAGGTCCTAAAGGACCGGGTGATGACATATTCGTGAGTTACCTGTTACAGGGGTAACCCGGCCTTGTTTGGCAGAGAGCAGTTTGTCTCTCGGGACGTCCAGCCAGAGGCGATCCCAATCGGCAGGAGGAAAGGAAGTTCCTTAGCCTGACCATTTGTTGGAAAGTCCAAAGAAACAATACGTGACGTGTACGGTTTTAGTTGTATTACCTGCTATGGAATGTGGCGGTAACCTGCTATTGAACATAGTAGCTATAGTAGGCATACGATACTGGTCGTATGTTGGCTAAGATTAATATTATACTTTCGAAATGATTTCTACACTATGCACAAATAATAATATCAAAAAGAATTTGATTTTGCGTAGTAAGCATCTTTGACTATCATAAGAAGAAATCTCCTCCAATTCTGCGTTTGCATTGTGTGTGTGGTGGGAGGTCTTATGGTAGTTTCATTTTCCAAAAGCATTTCGAATTGACTTTAAAGTTGTCCTGTTGTTTAATTTAAGAATAACTGTTTTACGATCTCACACCAGTCACCATGACTGACTCGGAGTTTATTGTTTCCCTTCTAAACTCTGGGTGCCCACAAATTTTCCACACGGGCAGCCTAGAGTTATATTATCAGGATATTCTGGATATTCTGGAGCTTTGGAAGCAAGCTGGATGGCGAGACGTAGTATTTGTATCTGATAGTATTTATTCCGCTGTGTATTCTGTATGAGGACAAGTTATATAACTGTCCATTGTTGTATATTGACTCTGATGATGATGTGATGTATAAAATGATATAGTTCTTTGATTTAAAGATTATTCATTTATCTATTATATATTGTTCCGCTGCGAATGTGAGATTCTGATACTGTCCTTGTTCTGATGTTGTTCTTTTGTTTCTTCTTTCTCTTTTCTTCTATCTTTTCTTCTACCTCTTCTTTTAAAACCCTAATGGTTCGGTTTTTCGTTCACCTTGAGTAAATAGATGGAGATTAGTGTCTATTCAAGGGGTACGGAAAAGCGGGTTATTACAAACTACATAGTTGGTTTTTTAATCCAGTGAACATCTAACAGTGGAATAATTTTCTTCGAATCTGCAATTGTCATTTTCGCAAATGCTGCAACTGTGGCTGCCTACACAAACAAAAGGGAAAATGCAATTTCATAACTTTTACATGTTTGTGCGCAAAAAAGATGCAATTCTTATTCACTACGTTCAAACGACTTTGACTATTAATTGGAATACCAAATTTAAAAGAGAGAGAACATACCAGATCAGTTCTTTGACTATTAAGTCACCGCTACTTGTCATCCTCCTCTCTTCATTCTTTGCCACTTTAGCCTATTCGGCTTCTCAAGATTTTCATTTCTTCTACTTTGTTAAACCTCATGCTGCCACATAACAGTATTAAGGCATATCACATAATTGAGTCAAACCATCTACACAATATTTAATAAATCTTATCTTCTTAAACTCGAATGCAGAATTTCTGAAGTGAGCATCTGGAGCTGAAGCACCTCATCATGTGGGTTGTAGGAATGTGGCCACATAGTGTAAAGCACCAAGCATCTCATTTGTATTGCAAGAATGTGATAACATGGGGATCTCATGAGTTGATCCACTTCATTGTTGAGTCCAAGACATCTGATCCAACTAATTTCCAAAAAACGTTAACTACCTTAGCTTTGTCGTTTCCTGAACCCAAAACTATGTGATTTTTGTCTCCATATTCATTTTTAATGTCCGCATACCTTTTCAATGTCTCTGTATTCATTTTCAACCTGCACCAAAGATTAAAATGCCTCAACTTGCCACTGTTTCTTAACAAAAGCTCTTAAACCATAAAATATGAAATAGGGAAACATCAAACTATGTGATGTTCCTAACATCTACGAGCAATTCAAAAGTTGCATTGTTGACAATAAACAAAGAAGCGTCTGAAATGCATCATACTGATATGAATAATGCTAGGTTTTGTGTAATCATCTAGTCCAGAGTGTGTAATTTTTACCCATTTGGTGTGTAAATTATTCATGTGCCTAATATTGTATTGCAAGAATGTGATAACATGGGGATCTCATGACTTGACATATAATGGCCTATCATATTTTAATTCCTATAGCATATGGTCATATAGTGACAAATAGTGAACATCAAGCATCTTACATAGCAAGCAAGGATATCTTTACATGTATGCATATCATGTGCTGTTAGTATATCATGCGGTGGCAAATTTCTATATGCATGCATATTCTTGCAAAACAGGACATGCCGAAGTAAATTGTCAAAACAGGATATTAGTATATCAACATATCGACTTTGTTTTCATTAAATATAAATGCTTAATTAAGAATGGTTAGGAAAAAACTTAAATTCTCAAATCAACTAATAACGAAAAAATATACCATAAGATAAATGAAACATACATAAACCAACCTTTCTTCATTACTGTCAATAGATATATTAGGTACCAAAAGGGAGAAAATAGTGAACTTTTATTTCAGTTGTCTCCTAGTGTTGTAAGTACCTTTATTGTTTTTAGGACTCTTTAGAAGACGAAGATGGATGTGGGTATTATACTCAATTGAAGTTTTCTACTAAACGGGGGCGTTAGATCTCAATTCTAATTTTTGTTCTCCTTATAGAGTAAAAAAATAAGATAAAATTAGCGAGTGAAATAAACTGCCAAGTTCACTATGCAGAAATATGGGTTTAGGATGATAAATATGACAAAAAATGATAAAAGTGTATCATATCTTGAACTTACCAAGTATTGGTTAATATTTTGACATTAACCATACAATAATCAGATCATATTAATCCCTTGATTGACAGTATATGATTTGTAAATTTTAGTAATAAGATATGATTCCCAAATCAGATTGATGTATGTATGGAAAATAATTGAATATCACACCATGACCTCTAACACAGATAATTCATTTTCATGTAAATACCTACATTATCATAGCAGGAAAACAAATCCAATATTTTATAAGAAGTGAAGCTTATGTCCAATATAACTATAGGAGCATACTTCAGGTTAACAAATAAATTGAGGGGTGTAGAAGTTGATAACGGCTGTAGAATTGTGAAGTAAAGTATGCAGGCAGTGTAGTTTAGGAGGATGATGGCTGTTTGGGTGTGTTGGTTTTGGTTTGTTTGTTGATGATGAGCAGCTGCTTGGTTTAAGAAGTGGAAGGAGTGGGTGCGAGGCAGTGATGTGGTCAGTGCTTGGTGGGTATGTCGGCAAGAAGTACAGGGTAGAAGGATGTCAGTGCAGAGAGATGGCAGTATAGGGGTGTTTATGAATGAGATTTGTATGGGAGATAAGTTTGAAGTTATGTGAAAAGAAAATGGACTAAATTGTTTTGACTGTTGGTTGTATAAAGGCAATGGCAAATGCAGTTGATAGAGAAGTGGCAGGCTGTTGGTATGGTATATGCTGTGGAGGTGAGTGGTGCCATATAACAATGATTGTTTGAAGGCTGTATATGTTTGTGAAGTAGGTCGGGACTGTGAAGTTTGTAGAAGTGTGTTGGAATGTTGTTCGGTTTGTATTGCAGTGGCGACGGTTTGGCAATATTCTTTATATGGAGGAGTAGTAGGTGGTGACTGCAACAGAATGTATGGGAGAAGTATGGGTGAGAAGGTATGTTACAAAGTAGAACAGTAGCAGGGTGAAGATGGAAGGTGTGACGGTTGAAGTAGATGGCTGATGGTATGCATGAGGAGGTTGTAACCAGTAAGGAATTGGATGCGATATCGGTATGACAGCAGATGCACTGGGTTGACAACAGATAGTATTGACCACCCCTCCTTTATAGCATACTTGAATTTTTACCCGAAAGTCGTCAGACTACCTAAATATGGATGTTCATATATATATATATATAGACACACACCTCCCAATGTATAATGGATCTAAAAACACTCCTAAAGAAAAGGCTCATCCAACCCAAATTCAATACAGTCCCAAGAACTGAAGCAACTAAAATTACCTTTGAGATCAAGCAAGAGATCAGGCAAATCAAAGACAACTTTCTGAGTTAAATAATTTTGATTTAAAATGATGATCATTGTGGTAGAGTAAAAGCACGCATTGTGTGGAATAACTTTCTGAGTTAAATAATTTTACAGTAGTTAACACTAAAGTTATTAAAAGTTTGTAAAATGAATTTACAGTGTTCAATAGGTAAAACTGCAAAACAGATAGAAATATAAAAACAAAACAGTGTCAGGCTTCATCAAAGCCTAAACCAAATTGGGAACCATCACCATTACCTTAACCTAGTGTGTAATATAAATTGCCTTTCAGAAATGTTAATGTAAAATAAAGAATACAATTACTGTTTGATGCAAGGAACCTCTAAATGTCAGTAGTATATATGATGTCTAAGTGAAAATCTTTAGAAAATTAGGGAACTTTAACCTTAAGCTGATGCAAAATTTAAGTGAAAAACCTTATGGTAGCACACAAATAACACTGTGTTCATGCATATACACATCTCTACTATTAATAATGTAAATTCAAACAACTAATTTCAACCGTATCTTTTCGAAATCTCGAAAATACCCTTTTCTCTGTTTTCTTCGTGTCCTAATCGCATGTTTATTAACATAAAAGCAGGATCTTAACCTTGCGGAGCTAGCGTAATTATTTTTCAGGATATCAAACTAATGTGATCCTACTACACCAATTGTTTTCTCTGTAACTTCCTACTGCTTGCTCCCATTCCACTACCCCCACCATTTTCTGTCTTCCTCCCTATACGACCAAACTTTAGCGAATAGGTTACCCAATTTTTCTACTGATCAATTTCTTACTATCAATTGCACATGTTTTTATCAATCAATCCAATTTTAAACTGCATAGATCTTCTCTTACAATTTCTAACTCTCCAATTTATTTTCCACGGCCAACCCTAGATCTAAAATTGCAAACATTATTTCCCCCTTTTAACCATCAGCTATCTAGATATTCTATTACGCACCAAATATTAAAGACGACTTCTAAACGGTAAGATTTTTTCATTTCTTAGGAAACCATGTAATTTCTTTGCTGATTACTTCCAATCTTACATTTGTAGCTACCATAAATATAATCATCATATAATTTTATTTTCAGACTGATGTTTAACACAATTTGGTACTCTGTTCTAACATATTTTTTGGTTGATATTGGGTAAAACCCATAAAGTAACATTGTCTTTGTAAACATATAATACAACTTGCATAAATGTCATGTAACACAACCATAGCTTGCATGCTAAAGCAACCATATACCTAATGCATGCAAGTAAAAAGTAACAAATGAAATAATATTATAATAACATGTAAATTAAATTCAGTTATTTTTTTAACTTTCTGAAGTATTTAGCAAAGAAAATGCTCAAATAAAACATGTTTAGGCTGAACCATTAAAACAACTACAATATACAAATCCTTCATTTGATTGGACTAACATAAGTACACTGATTCCATAGAAGGAAATGTTTACTTTTGCAAATGTAAGCTATTTTTACAGTCTTCAACTAACATAAAAAATTGTCATTCAAATATCCAAATTAAGGGCCCAACCCTACAAATCATGGTAAATTATTGGTCATGGTTCAGATTGTAGGAGGTATTTACAGAAATTCAGAGCAAACACAAACACTCAAAACAGTTGTGGAAATAAGTACAGCCCATTGGCATAAAACATACATGCAAACAGAAGAAAACTATTCGCATGATTGATCATGCCCAAATAACCAAGCCATGTCAACGTTTGAGGTTAAAAGTAAGGAGTATGTCAATAAATTGTATAGTATACTACCACAACCATTCAACCATGGATGTAATATGTGTATGTATTTCTCTGTGTTAAGGTGAACATCACCCTTTTCAAGTCCATATACTTCCTATAAAACTTAACAAAATAATTCATTGAAAACAAAATATATGATTGAGTATCATCAATAATACATGATATGCAATTAATCCTTAAGCATTAATTTAAAAATTTGGAAAATATGAACAAATATTATCAATAAACAAAGCACACGTTAATTTAGAAAGATACCTTATAAGCATCATTGTTTCAACATCTTTCCTCCTTCGAGTCGCAATTTCTCTAACATAAATACAACTTTGTATTTCTATCTTGCAGACGCCTTGTAGCTACAGCCTGTAGTAAGTACAAAATTATCAAAAATTTAAAATCGGAAATGGAACAATTAAAAATAAAAATTTATCTTAGTAAATTAATGTGGTGGCACTTAGTAAATAATTAAGCATGAGCTGATCATGGATCTTTTTTTGGTGGTGCAGACTGATGTCAGTGTATAACTTGTATACAGTAACCACATCAATTGGTAATTGAGTTTAAATTCATAAATATATAAGTATCGATGAAATTAGGGTTAAGTCTACCATACCTAAAAGCGAAAAGCGATGTAGGATAAATCAGCAACTACAACATCCGCTGATGACAATGGCTGTCGATTGATGACAACAATATCTCAAAGCAGCAGTATTCGGATTAGGGGAAAATTCATAAATAAAAGTATAAGTGAAATTAGGGTTAAGTCTACCATACCTAAAAGCGATAAAAGCGACGTAGGATAAGTCGGCGACAACGACAGCCGTTGATGGAAATGGCGAAGCAAAACTTGCAGGAGGATGAGCGGTGCAACAACGTCGATCGATTTAGCAGTAAGAGACGTCGATAATTTCTGAGGAGGAGCACGTGAGTAGTGATGATCGGTGCAACGGCGTCGATCGATTTAGTACAGAGAGCACGTGATTAGGGATGAGGAGGATGAGTAGTGAATCTCCCTGGCAATTAGGTTTACAAAGAAAGTGGAATGAAATTGT
The DNA here is from genome assembly GCA_030737815.1 of Allium fistulosum. Taxonomy (NCBI): domain Eukaryota; kingdom Viridiplantae; phylum Streptophyta; class Magnoliopsida; order Asparagales; family Amaryllidaceae; genus Allium; species Allium fistulosum. The sequence goes on along the minus strand of CM060901.1, from coordinate 1,540,174,797 downwards.
AGAAAGAAGACACGAACAAAATTGTAGAGGGAAGGTCATTTTGTCTCGAGCTCGGCGGTGGAGGATTTGTGGATGTGAGATTTCGTCTCGAGCTCGGCAATGGAGGAGTTGTGGATGATGAGAGGATTCGATGTAGAATGAATGCGTAGGGGAGATAGGGAAGAAAGGATGGAAGAGTTGGATCTGAGAATGATTTAGGGATCAACGATGAGGGATTTTCAGCCAGGGGTATTTTTGGCATTTCATAAAGACACGGTTGAAGATAGTTTATGGAAGTTTCATTATTAGTAGTAAAGATATATAGATTAAATCCTTAAAAGCTATATGCATAAATAAATATATATGTGGATGCTACTGAGTATTGTTGAGTGTACATGTGCATGTGTGTCAGTACAAAATAATGTATAAATACATATATGAGTGTACTAATTAATTCAGTAAGACTTATATACATATATATAGATATGTTAATAAGATACTAGAGTTCAAATCAGCAAAAATAAAATATACAAACATATTTTAAATTATAGGCAGAAAGAAAAAGAATGAAGATATAAAAAGGAGAAAACCTCTTATAAATAAATAAAGGAAGTACATACTATTGAAATGAAAGCTAAAAATAGAAAAAACAGAGAAATGTTTTGTATAGGCAGAATTAGAAAGAATATTTGACAAATGATAAAATCAAGTCACACTTTTAGCATGATAGTAGACAAAAGGAAAAGTATTTTCTGGAAAAGAAAATCTCTGAAAATAACCAAAAGAATATAACCACTTTTCCTTCCACAAACTCAAGCCGGGGAGGGTGAGATTTTGGGTTTAAAAACTAAATGCAAATGGCATGATTTCTGATGGGCAAAAATGACTTTAGCCAACATCTTAAACCCTAAGAAAAACCCTGCATAAATAGACAGTAAGATGAAAAACCTTCTTCTTCCCGGATAGCTCTTGAGAAAAATATATAGATATTATATAAATATAATACAAGTAAAGAAAAAGGGTTGAAGGCAGAAGCTTACCAATCAACTAGGAAGTGAAAAAGAGCTAGGTGAGAAAACTCACTCAAAATCTAAGGCAATAAGTCCTAATGTAGGCAGCCAGTTATAAGTTAATTTTCTTGAAAATGTATTTTCATATGTGATTACCTATCTGTGATTTTAGAGCTGAAAATGTTTTGATTCTTTTTGGTTGTTCTGTTTGTTTTATTATATGAAAGTCTTAAGTATTATTAGTATATATATATGTGTTCAATAAACTCAGATCTCTCTGATATGTTAATGTTTAGAAACATAAGTAAATACCCAGAAAATAAAATGTTGAATATAGGCAAGTAGAATTGGTTTTGGCTCAACCCAGAAAAATGAAAACATATTGAGCTGCAATATACTCATGTATAAGTGCTGAGGCTTGAGAAAAAAAGGAATTAGGGGTGCAATAGGGTTGCCTATGTGCTGATGCTCCTGATTCAGTGAAAATATATAAATATTCATATACACAGCAAACAAATTTTGTGATTTAGGGAAACTTGGTCATTCTGAGTTTAACTCAAGCACAGATGGTTGCAAAAGGAAAAACTCTCTCAAAAGCCATAAGCCAATGTTAGTTGCCTATACCCCTTTTTAAAATACCAGAATATATATATATATATATATATATATATGTAACAGCCGATATTTTTAAACGAAATTTTAATTAAAAATAAAACATGTCGAAATATTGATTTAAATATAAAGTGTAGTAATTTGTGTGAAACGAGAAATTTAAACTTTACATTTCGTTACGTATATTTATGTCCGTTCTTAACTTTACATTAGAATCAAATTTTATTAATGATGATAATAGCTATTTTAATTTTGGTTTAAAAAGATACGTTATATTTCTAAGAAACCGTTAACATTTTTAAGTTTATTTAATAAAAAAATAAAACAAATTGTACGTTACTTCGGGCGTTACACTGTACGTGCACTGTTCCATTGTCCATTAATTTCAGCTGTATATTTCAGTTTGAAAATTTCAAATCTTGCCTTACTTTGCCGTGAGAATTATTCCACTTACCCCTTTACCTCCCTTACGTTTCGTTCAACATTTATTTTGCCTTAAATTCCTCTAACCGTTCAAAGCTTTTCTTTTTGCCTTCTCTCTCCTCAAATTGGGAGCAGTTTTTACTTTCCACGTTCTCAACCAAATATATCCAGATCCCACTTCTCTGTGCTTCGTTTTCAAACATTAGTGAGCATCTCAAGGTAAAGACCGTACTTCTTTTTCATTTTGTTTTTTTTTGCTGTTATCCCTTCCTCCACCGAGATTTACACCCACCCTATGCCGAAACCCACGACCCCTTTCGCCATCAGATCACCACACCACCACCGACCCCATGTTTTCCCAACCGAAGTCAGTCACCAGCCTCGTCCCCTCTACTCGAGCCTAGACCATCACCGAAACCCCTCCAGACCACCACGATCGAAGCCTACCACCCACCCAGGCAATCCCACGTCTCCACCATCACGTCCCCAGGCCACCATGCCGAGAACCACCACGAACCAGCCCAGTCGCCACCATTCCACCACCCACGTCCCCCTCCAGCCAAATCACTGCCATCTGCCTCCATGACGACACCACGGCAACCACCTGGCACTCACCACGAGATCAACCTCCACCCAACCGATCACCAAGACACCTTGAATCTCAGCCTACCCCACTTTCCAGTCCTCCACGCCACCAGATCCCCACTACGCCCTGCCCTCCTCCACGAACCCACAGCAGCCACCATCACACCCAGGCGACCCAACGCCATGACACCACCCACCAGCACTTGTTCCCTTCCCCTCACATTCTCGTCTTCCCCTCTCTCCGATTCAACAGTGCTGCCTCTTCCTTGTATCGCCGACGTCCAGCCACCTTGTCGCCGACATTTAGCCACCCCATTTACTTTCTCTGTCGATGCCAGATTTTATAGGTTTATATATTTTGTTAAGCTATATATAAGGTTATTAGTTTAGTGTTATAATATATATAGAGTTGTCTACAGTACATAAGTCCTATTTGATATCTATTAGTATACAAATTTTAATGGTTGATGTTTTAAGTATAGGCTATGGTATGTATATGTGCTGGTTTTGGGTCTGCTTGTTATAAATCAAAATAAGATATATACAACATGCTTAGCCGCTTGTACATAAGTTTACATATCTAATATATGTTAATAAGTGGTGATACGTATAGGTTGCTGTATATAATATTGTACAGCTCATTTAGGTATATAATCACTTACATATATATATTTTACAATTTACTTTATACAATTAGCAAATGTATCTTTGTTCAAATCTGTTTTACAGTTATATAGTATATGTATTTGTTAATTTTATATCACAGTTGCATGTACATTATAGGAAGGAAGATTTTATGTAAATGTTATGATTGTGTTTTCAGAGAATAATATATAATATATATGAGTGTCTGCATCTGTTATAAAACTTTTATTTACAGAAAAAATACCCTGTAATATATGTTTGAAACAGTTTGATAACAATATATAAAGTGTTTTAAAAATATATATATATATATATATATATATATATATATGCTGTTGGATTTTGAATATGTATATAACATTGGCAAATCTGTTAACAAATAATATTCCCAGAACTATATATATTGTTAACTTACATAAGTATACTAAATTTGTGATATATATATAATATGTTCGGTATAGGAAAGATATATATGGTATTTGTATATATACAGTATACATATGTTGATGTGTAGTTGCTTAAGTATAAAATTTAGTTTGCATGTATATATATATAAATCGTGGTCTGCATTTTTGATTTGAAATTTTATATATATATATCTTATTTAAAATGTGTGTTTTAAAAAATTTGGTTTAGAGGAAAATTTATAATGTATATTTTGTTCCAATTTATCAAGATGGTTCTGATTCGTTGTCATCAAATTCCTATGCATCAGCTTTGTTCGTCGAAATCGTGCCAATCCCGCTTTTGCTTTGAAATTCGTGCTTGGATTCATAACCCATTCTAGTGACAAATCTCTCCAGCCTCGAAAGGTGAGCAATCACTCACGATTTATGTTTTTATATTTATTAAATTTGATTTCAATTGAAATGTCAATTGAAATATGCTGATGTTAGTTATTTACATTGTTATATATGTCATTATCTGTATCTGTTCACCTGTGACATCTGACACCATTATCTGTTATTTATATTGTTGGTATATGCCTGTTGCTGTTATTATTTTATTATCATATATGTTATCACTCTGCAAGTTCCCTGTTTGTATAGAATCACTATGGGTTGAAATGATACATACCCGAACGATCTGTAGAATAGGAGAAAATCGTTATGGGTTGAAATGATAAACCCAAGCGATTTTCATTGAATTGAATTTGGGATTGCGGGTTGAAAAGATATATACCCGTATATATAATTTAAATTGCGGATTGAAATGATAAATATCCGTATCACTTGACCATAGGATAGAAAAATTATATACAGGCACCGTTGGTCTATATATAAACGTTTTGAAAATGATTTTCTTTGGTTTTGAAAAGATATATATGGTTTTGATAAATATTGATTTTTAAAGATTCATAAAAGTTGATTTAATAAAGTTGATAAAATATGTTTAAGTATTTATTAAATATCTATATTTTTGAAATATAGAATTTATAATGATTTGAAATTGATTGAAATTATATTTATTTAAGAATTATACTTAAATAAGTTTGATATAAAATGTATTGAAATGGAAATTTAAAGAAGTGATTTACAACTTGAAATTTGAAAGGGTGAGTTAAATGGATATTTCAAACGTATAAATATTTAAATGAGATCTTTTGTTTATTTAAAATTGTAAATTGAAATTGTATTCAAATGTCATGGAAATGTTAAGTTAATATTTCAAAACTAAATAATTGTAAAGTGAATCTGATATGTATATAAATTTATCGAATTTAGTTTTGAAATGTTGAATATTTAAAGCTTTGAAATATATTCTTATTTTATGGTTTAGATACGTAATTGAAATTGATAAATTGAAATGGTTTATTTAGAAGCTAAATCGAGTTGAAACGGATGATTTGGGATTTGATTAAATTTAACTTTTGGAATTCGAGTTAATTTGAATCGATTTGTGAAATTTGAGGAAAACTAATTTATTTTATAACGAAATTTTAATATCTAAACTGCTTAAAAGGAAAGTGTTATGATTTCCAAAATACTGTGATTTCCAGACTATGATTTCGAAAGCATTATAACTTTGGAAAGTAATATGATTTTGGAAATGGATATATTTGAAATGAAATGATATCGTATTATATTGGGTTTTGAAATGATAATGATATATTTTGGTTTTGAAGTATAAACTATTGTGAAATGACCACGGTGTTATAATAACGATTGGTTGGCAAAGAGACCGGGATCGGATATGGACATACTCTCTGTCGATACCGAAAACCACTTTGACAACCGTGTACGCGGTGGAGATTCCAGAATGAAGTAGGATGGTGGCGGCGTTCTTAAGGTATGTTACGTGGACCCAACTCCCGTGAGTTGGCATAAGGTGGCTAAAACAGGAGCGATCTCGGACCAGTGAGGTAGCACCTCTTCTCGGACACATTTCTTCGATATTATACTCTTATTTGTGATTTGACTAGATGGCCATCCTCCGATTTGGGAATGTTGTTCGAGGTGGAACGGTAGTGGCTGCTATGCGTATCCATCAGTCCGTGTGCGTAATTGGTATATCTACCCTGGCATTGCCTAGTTGTGCCGTGTCACCTACCATACCGAGCTTTACTACGATTATGATTTTAAGATCCGACCGCGTTAAGGTTCTCCATCCCCTTAACGCTATTTTCCGATATGATTATACTTTACTTATTTAGACACTATTATAATAGCGAATATTACTACATAGTAAATAGTTTAACGGACCCTTAGAGGATGGTTATCCCAAACATCCTTTAAGTTACTTGTATTCCAGTTGATATTTCACTTGAGTTGGATTTATTGAATATAAGAATGTTAATCCTGACTCGAGTGTTTTGTGTTTTGCTTTACGCTCGGGTCAGACTGAGTGATACAGCATTTGTGACTCACCTTTGGAGTTGGAGCTTCGCTTGGAGATCCAGCAATCTATCGATCCTGCTTTCAGTTATTCTATTGATTCCAGTGATGTATTCAGATCTGGTATTTGATTATTGTATTGAGACATCTATTGTATTCGAGACCTCTGGTGTATCTTATGTAACTCTGATATATTTATATAGTAGCTTCATGAACTACTATTTCTTTTACTTCCGCTGCATTATTTTACTCTGTATCTGTGATCTGTGATTAAATTTATTTACTGTATATTCTGAGATTTGCCAAATTTTAATTACAACGCGGTATTTTGAGCAATTCAACTCCGGCATGAGTGTCTACCTATACACTTATAATGGATGCGAATGGTTGAAAATATCGGGTCGTTACAGTTGGTATCAGAGCTTTGGCTTTGAGGCAAAACTCAGCATATGGAGTAGATTTATTTACAGAATCACTTTCGTTCGAGTTTGAATCTTTTCCTCTTGATTCGAATTTCCTTTGAATTTTGGAACGTTCCCTGCGGTTCCAAAATTCATTTGTGTCCCTCACTATTCATCATCTTTTGATTCTGAGTATCCCATGACTCCACTTCCAATGATCTTTATAGTGAAATGGCAGTCTCACCGATATTCTAATTTTCTTGTAAAAGGGTGAAAATCCTTTATAATCAGCATCGATTAACCAGAGATTTATATCTATCCTTGGTTTAGACGCTAATATCTTTTGTTATTCCAAACTTTATCTCTTGAGATCGAACGTAGATTTATCCCAGAAAAATCCACATTGATCTTATTCTTTAAGTCACGGTTGACCCGGTTAAGGTTGTCCGCGATTTATTTAAGCTTGTCCATCTCCCTACTCTGTTATTTAATCATCTTGTCTTTTGTTCCAATCTATCTTCCTAACATTTTTAATTGTACTTGTAAATCTATGTTTTGTTTTATATATGGTGTTGTTTGAGTTGTTGATGTTGATTTGGGTTTCCGATCGATTCGTCTGATCAACGCTATCGATAGGATTTCTAAAACACTTTGACAGAACAAACTGACACAATATTATTTTAAAAATTTGGTTAATGAAATAAATTTGGATATATAATTTTATGGAACTTAATAAATCGATTTAAATTGATAATTTGAAATGATAATACTTGATTTATCATTTATTGTTCTACAAATGAATTTATAAATAGTTGTTATAAATTTATTTGGGAACTGAAATGAATTTAAAATAAGAAATTTAAAGAATTTAATTTCCGATGGATTTCAAACCTTGTGTTTAAAATTTTTAAAAGGATATTATTTAAAGTATTTTGAATAAGAATTTGTCTCTAAAGGATTTTAAAGTTTAAAAATTTAAGTGCTCTTCTCTTTGTCGCTGGAAAATAATTTCGGTGATGACTGTAGCATCATCGACGATCATTTTCGAGTTTCGAAGTGAAGAGACTGTTCTGTAGTCTTGCTACAGCTTTGTTTTGGGGAATTTAATTAGTTTTAATTTCTAAAATAAGACTTGATTTATAATATATATAGATATATGATTTAAACTTGATTTGACATATTATGTATATATAATTACTTATCTCCAAAGAGTTTGAAGATATTCGAAAGTTTAATTCTTAAATTTTATTTTAAAGAATAATTTCAGTTATAAGAAGAAAAATCAACAATTTGAATGAATGATTCAAACTTGAGATAATTTAATTGGAAAGTTCTACTTGTATAACACACAATTTAATTCCAATATAACTTACCTAAATTACACAGAAGTTGAATATGGAATTGGATAATATACAATATAAAAAGGGATTTTTATAAATAAAATTTGAGTGGTTATAATACATGTTATACACTTAAATTTTAGTTATAAAAGATTAACAAGAGGTAAATATTGAAAAAGGGAATTTAAAGAGATTTTATTTAAATAACTTAATAATCAAATTTGATTTAATATGGAACCTTAAGTCTAACCTAGGAATTTTAATAATGGTTATTTCCTGAAATGAATATGTTGTATAATAAATAATGTATCTTTGAATAGATAAAATAAAATACATTGGAATTGGACATTTCGTAATAAAGTTTATTTAATTTGAATTCATAGTTTAAGTGATGTCTAAATGAATAAATGTGTAAAGAAATTTGATTGTTATATTTGCTATGATAAAAAATTTATTTATGAAATTGATATGTCTTGAAAAATGAATAATTACGATAGTTAAAATGTATTTTAACATCACTAAATTGGATAATTGAGAATTTGGTTTTTCAAATGGAAATTTTAAGTGTTACTTATTGAAGGAATATCTATTTAATGAAATGGACATTTTAAATAAAGTGTTAGGTTATTTGTTAAATAAAGAGCTAGGTAAAATAATGAACTTTTGACTTAATAAATGAATATTTCTGGAATAAAACTGATTTGGAATACTAATATACCTACTGTAGCATTTTTATAAGTGCTGCCATTGAAAATACAATGTTTTGGAAATTTTATAATTGAATGAACTTAGAAATGCTACAACTTTAAAATGAATATTATTGACCTTGAATTAAAATGGTTTAAAGGAAGATTATTTTAAAAAAAGGGTGTTATGATTTTCTAAGTATTATGTACTTTTAAGAATAACATTTCCAAAGTGTTATGATTTTTAGTAGTATGATTTCCAAATGATAAACATCCCTAAATTGTTATGATTTCAAAGCATTATTGTTTCAAATTTATTATCTTATTTTGTTTTTCAAACTATCTTATGGTTGTCCTTATTTCTCTTATCTTGTTACAGAATGGGAATGCTATTGCTTATACCAGTCTGTTTAGAAATCTGTTATAATCTTTGTTACTCATTTTGGAATCTAAACACTGTTTTCCATCCATGGACCGTCACTCAAGTGAAAAGGGTGATTCAGACTCTAGAGAATCTTTTTTCGTGGTTGTGTTCTTGATTTGATCACCTCCATCTTGTTAAACTTGCCTATAAAAATAGTTACCAGGCCAGTATTGAGACGTCTCCGTTTTCTGCTCTTTACGGACGACCTTGTAGATCTCCTTCTTGTTGGATCGAATCCGGAATTGTTTATTTCAGGTACTTTTGCTATTCTGTCTTATTTTTTCTTTGTTTTCCTTCTTTGTTCCTTTTCGAGGACGAAAAGCTTTGAGTGGGGGTGAGTGTAACAGCCGATATTTTTAAACGAAATTTTAATTAAAAATAAAACATGTCGAAATATTGATTTAAATATAAAGTGTAGTAATTTGTGTGAAACGAGAAATTTAAACTTTACATTTCGTTACGTATATTTATGTTCGTTCTTAACTTTACATTAGAATCAAATTTTATTAATGATGATAATAGCTATTTTAATTTTGGTTTAAAAAGATACGTTATATTTCTAAGAAACCGTTAACATTTTTAAGTTTATTTAATAAAAGAAATAAAACAAATTGTACGTTACTTCGGGCGTTACACTGTACGTGCACTGTTCCATTGTCCATTAATTTCAACTGTATATTTCAGTTTGAAAATTTCAAATCTTGCCTTACTTTGCCGTGAGAATTATTCCACTTACCCCTTTACCTCCCTTACGTTTCGTTCAACATTTATTTTGCCTTAAATTCCTCTAACCGTTCAAAGCTTTTCTTTTTGCCTTCTCTCTCCTCAAATTGGGAGCAGTTTTTACTTTCCACGTTCTCAACCAAATATATCCAGATCCCACTTCTCTGTGCTTCCTTTTCAAACATTAGTGAGCATCTCAAGGTAAAGACCGTACTTCTTTTTCATTTTGTTTTTTTTTGCTGTTATCCCTTCCTCCACCGAGATTTACACCCACCCTATGCCGAAACCCACGACCCCTTTCGCCATCAGATCACCACACCACCACCGACCCCATGTTTTCCCAACCGAAGTCAGTCACCAGCCTCGTCCCCTCTACTCGAGCCTAGACCATCACCGAAACCCCTCCAGACCACCACGATCGAAGCCTACCACCCACCCAGGCAATCCCACGTCTCCACCATCACGTCCCCAGGCCACCATGCCGAGAACCACCACGAACCAGCCCAGTCGCCACCATTCCACCACCCACGTCCCTCTCCAGCCAAATCACTGCCATCTGCCTCCATGACGACACCACGGCAACCACCTGGCACTCACCACGAGATCAACCTCCACCCAACCGATCACCAAGACACCTTGAATCTCAGCCTACCCCACTTTCCAGTCCTCCACGCCACCAGATCCCCACTACGCCCTGCCCTCCTCCACGAACCCACAGCAGCCACCATCACACCCAGGCGACCCAACGCCATGACACCACCCACCAGCACTTGTTCCCTTCCCCTCACGTTCTCGTCTTCCCCTCTCTCCGATTCAACAGTGCTGCCTCTTCCTTGTATCGCCGACGTCCAGCCACCTTGTCGCCGACATTTAGCCACCCCATTTACTTTCTCTGTCGATGCCAGATTTTATAGGTTTATATATTTTGTTAAGCTATATATAAGGTTATTAGTTTAGTGTTATAATATATATAGAGTTGTCTACAGTACATAAGTCCTATTTGATATCTATTAGTATACAAATTTTAATGGTTAATGTTTTAAGTATAGGCTATGGTATGTATATGTGCTGGTTTTGGGTCTGCTTGTTATAAATCAAAATAAGATATATACAACATGCTTAGCCGCTTGTACATAAGTTTACATATCTAATATATGTTAATAAGTGGTGATACGTATAGGTTGCTGTATATAATATTGTACAGCTCATTTAGGTATATAATCACTTACATATATATATTTTACAATTTACTTTATACAATTAGCAAATGTATCTTTGTTCAAATCTGTTTTACAGTTATATAGTATATGTATTTGTTAATTTTATATCACAGTTGCATGTACATTATAGGAAGGAAGATTTTATGTAAATGTTATGATTGTGTTTTCAGAGAATAATATATAATATATATGAGTGTCTGCATCTGTTATAAAACTTTTATTTACAGAAAAAATACCCTGTAATATATGTTTGAAACAGTTTGATAACAATATATAAAGTGTTTTAAAAATATATATATATATATATGCTGTTGGATTTTGAATATGTATATAACATTGGCAAATCTGTTAACAAATAATATTCCCAGAACTATATATATTGTTAACTTACATAAGTATACTAAATTTGTGATATATATATAATATGTTCGGTATAGGAAAGATATATATGGTATTTGTATATATACAGTATACATATGTTGATGTGTAGTTGCTTAAGTATAAAATTTAGTTTGCATGTATATATATATAAATCGTGGTCTGCATTTTTGATTTGAAATTATATATATATATATCTTATTTAAAATGTGTGTTTTAAAAAATTTGGTTTAGAGGAAAATTTATAATGTATATTTTGTTCCAATTTATCAAGATGGTTCTGATTCGTTGTCATCAAATTCCTATGCATCAGCTTTGTTCGTCGAAATCGTGCCAATCCCGCTTTTGCTTTGAAATTCGTGCTTGGATTCATAACCCATTCTAGTGACAAATCTCTCCAGCCTCGAAAGGTGAGCAATCACTCACGATTTATGTTTTTATATTTATTAAATTTGATTTCAATTGAAATGTCAATTGAAATATGCTGATGTTAGTTATTTACATTGTTATATATGTCATTATCTGTATCTGTTCACCTGTGACATCTGACACCATTATCTGTTATTTATATTGTTGGTATATGCCTGTTGCTGTTATTATTTTATTATCATATATGTTATCACTCTGCAAGTTCCCTGTTTGTATAGAATCACTATGGGTTGAAATGATACATACCCGAACGATCTGTAGAATAGGAGAAAATCGTTATGGGTTGAAATGATAAACCCAAGCGATTTTCATTGAATTGAATTTGGGATTGCGGGTTGAAAAGATATATACCCGTATATATAATTTAAATTGCGGATTGAAATGATAAATATCCGTATCACTTGACCATAGGATAGAAAAATTATATACAGGCACCGTTGGTCTATATATAAACGTTTTGAAAATGATTTTCTTTGGTTTTGAAAAGATATATATGGTTTTGATAAATATTGATTTTTAAAGATTCATAAAAGTTGATTTAATAAAGTTGATAAAATATGTTTAAGTATTTATTAAATATCTATATTTTTGAAATATAGAATTTATAATGATTTGAAATTGATTGAAATTATATTTATTTAAGAATTATACTTAAATAAGTTTGATATAAAATGTATTGAAATGGAAATTTAAAGAAGTGATTTACAACTTGAAATTTGAAAGGGTGAGTTAAATGGATATTTCAAACGTATAAATATTTAAATGAGATCTTTTGTTTATTTAAAATTGTAAATTGAAATTGTATTCAAATGTCATGGAAATGTTAAGTTAATATTTCAAAACTAAATAATTGTAAAGTGAATCTGATATGTATATAAATTTATCGAATTTAGTTTTGAAATGTTGAATATTTAAAGCTTTGAAATATATTCTTATTTTATGGTTTAGATACGTATTTGAAATTGATAAATTGAAATGGTTTATTTAGAAGCTAAATCGAGTTGAAACGGATGATTTGGGATTTGATTAAATTTAACTTTTGGAATTCGAGTTAATTTGAATCGATTTGTGAAATTTGAGGAAAACTAATTTATTTTATAACGAAATTTTAATATCTAAACTGCTTAAAAGGAAAGTGTTATGATTTCCAAAATACTGTGATTTCCAGACTATGATTTCGAAAGCATTATAACTTTGGAAAGTAATATGATTTTGGAAATGGATATATTTGAAATGAAATGATATCGTATTATATTGGGTTTTGAAATGATAATGATATATTTTGGTTTTGAAGTATAAACTATTGTGAAATGACCACGGTGTTATAATAACGATTGGTTGGCAAAGAGACCGGGATCGGATATGGACATACTCTCTGTCGATACCGAAAACCACTTTGACAACCGTGTACGCGGTGGAGATTCCAGAATGAAGTAGGATGGTGGCGGCGTTCTTAAGGTATGTTACGTGGACCCAACTCCCGTGAGTTGGCATAAGGTGGCTAAAACAGGAGCGATCTCGGACCAGTGAGGTAGCACCTCTTCTCGGACACATTTCTTCGATATTATACTCTTATTTGTGATTTGACTAGATGGCCATCCTCCGATTTGGGAATGTTGTTCGAGGTGGAACGGTAGTGGCTGCTATGCGTATCCATCAGTCCGTGTGCGTAATTGGTATATCTACCCTGGCATTGCCTAGTTGTGCCGTGTGTAACGACCCGCAAAATTTAATGGTTTTAAAAGTATATTTAACTGGAAATTTGTGAAATCTTAAACAATAAAATTTGAAATTAAAAATTTATTATTTGGAATACGTATATTTTAATATAGCAACTGGAAAATTTTCATCTGATAATATTGAAGTTTATTTTCCTGTAAAATTTCATTTCAAATCAAACCGGTTAATAACAGTGAATTTAAAAGTTTTCCGAAACCAAAATTTGTCAACAGGAGAAAATTTATTCTGATCATTCTGAATCAGACTGCGGAATTCGTTTTTCCAAATTTGGACTTCTACTGCTCCGTTTATCTTAATTCTGACAAAATAGCAGCATTTCTGGTACCGATTATCGACTTTCGATCGGATGATCGTACCACTAGTATCTGTATACCGTTTTGATCGTCTCGTCGCGCTGATCACCACGGTATATTTATTTTTGTATTTTGAGGTCCGATACGCGACGGGAATAATAAACTGTTTGTTGTAACGACACCTTTAATTCTGACTTTTAACTTCCCCGTCCTTTTCAAATCTTTACCGTGCATTTCAAGCTAATAATCAATTGCAGTAAATAGTTTTTCAGCTGAAAACAAGGAAATTCAACCGTTGCCATTATTTTGATACGTTACTCTGCCTTGCTCTACCTTTTACTCCACTAATATAAAATATCCAGTAGCCTATTTAGATCTGCATTTTTCACTACACTCTCCCTTCTTCTTTTTCTTCCTCCCGCCTCCATTTTTCTTTTCTTTTTCCTGTAGCATGCGAACTCCTCTCCCAACCGAAGCTTCACCTCCTCCCCACGTCACCACGCCCAAAGCTCCAACATCATCCCTAAACCCGATCCTGCTTCCACCTCCTCCGAACAGCAGCTGTTCTGGCCTCCACTCCAGATCTCCAACGCCGAAGGCACGCAACCATCCATCCGCCACCTATTCCACCAGCATCATCCGCAACTCCTCGGCCCGAGCTCAGGCAACTACCAGTCGAACCCCACTTCCAGCGAACCGCTCTTCCCTGTCCCGTCACTCACCCCTCCGCGCGCCTGACCCCGACCATGCACCTCTCTGCAGCCACCAACGCCCCACCCTTCAGCCCTCCAACCACCTCGTCACCATCTCCACCCACCACCGCACTCGTTCTACCCACTACTTTCCCCTCGAGCCACCTAACCGACCGACTTCCATTCGCGCCCACCACTTCACCACCCACCACCTTCAACTCGCCACCACTCCACTTCCCAAAGCCCAGCCCGTGAACCACCATTCATCCTCGTCACTTTTGCAAGCTTGGCCTCTGACCTTTAGCTTACTCAAATCTTGTGTACTGGTATATATTTTATAATATCATATTTTATGGAAAGATTTTTGTTATGTATATATTTATATAGTACAAAGGTTTTGTCAGTTTAAGTCTATTACCTGCTATCAAACTGTATAACAGTATGGGGTTGCTCGAATATAGTACTGTATACATTTTTAAGTTTATATATGTGGTTAAAATATTCGAACATAAGCTTAATTTTATATATGCATATATATATACATTAGCTTATAGAAGTTACAGTATTTATATATTTGTATACATCTTATTTTCTTTGTGTACACATACTTTATCTTTCTAGAAATCACGGTTGCTGTTCTGCCGAAGAAAAATAATGATAAGCTTGGTTTACTATTTGATAATATATTAATATAATATATTGTTTACATGTTATAAGAGTTGGGTTACAAATCTATTTTTATGTAGTATAAATTCCAGTTATATAAATCTACTTTACAGTTTATAAAGAAAGGAGAAAAAATGTTACAATCTGTTAGTATATAGCTTTGTAGTGGTGTATATTTATAGATATATTTTACGTAAACTTTCAAATCAAATTTTATATTGTATACGTGGGTTTGATTTTCCACACTTATACTATGTACATATTTAGGATCTGACGTATATATATGCTATAGTATATGAGGATTACAGTTATTATATGTGGTTAGGTTGTCATTCATGTTATACATTTATTTGATTATAGTGTGTCTGCATATGTTTATTTGGTCTGCATATTTCTTGGATCTGCTATACATTTGTTAAACATATGTTTGATATCTACAGGGTACACATAAGTCACATATTTTGTTGTGTATATTAGTTTGCATACCAGTTCATTTATATAAGATTTAAATCATAAGTTTGTAAAGTTTATAAAATTTTAAAGTTGTTTATATATTAGTTTATAAATTTTATAATCTGTTAGTTATTTGAGTTTAATGTATTGATTCAAAAAAAAAAAATTTATGTCGTACTTTAATGGATGAAATTAAATCTTGAGATTATGGATTTTGAAATACATATATATATATACATATATATATTTAATGTAATATGTGTTTAAATTTAGGATATGATAATTATATATAGTATATAAGTTCACTTATACCCATCTATCTCCATTGATCCAATTCTGATTTAATTTCACTTATTCCTGTTATCAGCTCTTTTCGTCGAAATCATGCCAATCCCGCTTTTGCTTTGAAATTCGTGCTTGGATTCGTAACCCATTCTAGTGACAAATCTCTCCAGCCTCGAAAGGTGAGTAATCACTCACGATTTAACGTTCTTATATTGATTAAATTTGATTTCAATTGAAACGACAATTGAAATATGCTGCTGTAGTTGTTTAAATTGTTATATATGCTATCATCTGTAACTGTTCACCTGTGGGATATGACACCATATCCTGTTGTTTATATTATATTGTTTTGATGATATATCTATGCCTGTTATATTATTTCTATATCTGTTATCACTTTGCAAGTTCCCTGTTAGTATAGAAATCACTATGGGTTTAAATGATACATACCCGAACGGACTTTAGAATAGGAGAATTTCATTATGGGTTGAAATGATAAACCCAAGCGATTTTCTGGGATTACGGGTCGAAATGATATCTACCCGTATACATTTAAATTTCGGATTGAAATGATAAATATCCGTATCACTTAACCATATGATAAATATATATACAGACACCGTTGGTCCATATATATAAATATTTTGAAAATGAATTCTATGGTTTGGAAAGAAATATATGGTTTAAAATGTTGAGCCTTAAATTATTATATAATTGGGAATGATTGATTAAATACATATAATATGGTTGAGTATTTAAATGTATGTTTCAAAATAGATTTCGGTAATAATTTGACTAAGTTAAGGTTGGGAAGATAAATTGGAATTTAGTAAAGAATTTTTTTATTTATTTATTAAACCGATTTAAAACTTATTGAAATTGGGATTTAAGATATGATTTATAACTTGAGTTTGATTTAAATAATTTAATGAATATTTCTTATTTAAATAAATTTAAGGAAATATTTAGTAAAAATGAAATTTAAGGCTAGTTAAATGATATTGAATTCATTAAGTGAATATTCCCTGATTAAATAATAATAAAGTTAAATCAAGAGCTATATGAAACTGTTAAATGTAACTTTGAAATGTTGAACATTAAAGCTTTGAAATATATTAAAAATTTAAATGGTATATTTAGAACTGAATTGAATTGATGAAATGAGCTTTAAATAAATTTGAATTTGGAATTTGAGTTAATTTGAATCGATTTGTGAGACTTGAGGAAATTTAAAATGCTTTACTTTATAAATTAATTAATATATATACTATCTTGGAAAATAGTTATATTTGAAATGAAATGATATTTGGGTTTTGAAGTATAAATTAAATTGAAACGACCACGGTGTTATAATGTATATTTCCCCCTTGTAGATAGTTCTGAAGATCCTTAGAGGATGGTTATCCCAAAAATCCTTTAAGTTACTTGTATTTCAATTGATATTTCACTTGAGTTGGATTTATTAGTATAAGAATGTTAATCCTGACTCGAGTGTTTTTTGTTTTGCTTTACGCTCGGGTCAGACCGAGTGATACAGCAATTGAGACTCACCTTTGGAGTTTGGAGCTTCGTTTGGAGATCCAACCATCGATTCAGCTTTTAGCTTTCCAGTTGATTTGTTCAGAGAGGTCGTCTATTCGTACTGAAGACTTCACTGTATTTGAGATATTCTGTTGTATTTTATTTTAACTCTGATGTTTATATAGTAGCTTCATGAACTACTATTTTATCTATTCCGCTGCGTATTATTGTATTACTCTGTGTCTGTGATTGTGATTGATTTATTTACTGTATATGATGAGTTTGCCAAATTTAAATAACAATCTGATATTTTGAATTATTCAAGTCCGACATGTGTGGATTTATTGTCGATTTGAATGGTCCAAAATAGCGGGTCGTTACAGTTGGTATCAGAGCTTTGGCTCTAGGCAAAACTTAGCATATATAGTAAATTTATTTACAGAATCACTTTCGTTCGAGTTTAATCTCTTTTTTTTGACTCGATTTCCTTTGAACTTTGGAACGTTCCCTACGGTTCCAAAATTCATTCTTGTCTCTCTCTATCGGTATTTTTTTGATTCTGGAGTATCCCATAACTCCACTTCGAATAATCTCTATAAGAACAGGCGATCCCGCCGATCTTTGAAGGTTTTGAAAAGGTGTGGAACTCCTTTACAATTGGCATTGATTCAATGGAGATTTATATATCCCTCGGTTTTGATGTTGCCATCTCTTATTATGCTGAATTCTATCTCTGGCGATCGAATGTCGATTTGCCTTAGATTTCCGCATCGATTATATTCTTGAAGTCACGGTTGACCCGGTTAAGGTTGCCCGTGATTTATATAAGTATATCCATTATTTGTTTTGTAATTGATTATCTCATTTTCGTTCGAACTTATCTTCGAATCAGAATCCAATTTGATTAGAGTACCTCTGATTTGAATATCTATCTTTGTTTTGAAATCCATTCTTGAATCATCCTTTTGAAAAATCGGGTTTATTCGTATTTTGGAAATTGTTTTGTATATCGAAATTATTACATTCCATATATAAAAGTGAAATGTTTTCGATAAAGATTATAAACCCTTTAAAATAAGAATTTGAGGTTTCGAAAGGATTTGTAATTTTGAAAAATTATATAAGAAATTGAGTTATATAAAAATGATTTATAATTGAAGGATTTTGAAATTGAAATTCGAGAATTGAACTCCAGTATTTTGAAATTGGTTTTAAGATTTTGAAATATATAATAATAATATGATTTAAAAGCATTTTCCGAATAAGAAATGTTTCAAATGATTTTAATA
The DNA here is from genome assembly GCA_030737815.1 of Allium fistulosum. Lineage (NCBI taxonomy): Eukaryota > Viridiplantae > Streptophyta > Magnoliopsida > Asparagales > Amaryllidaceae > Allium > Allium fistulosum. Next base: position 1,540,156,169 of record CM060901.1, on the reverse strand, counting down.
AGTTTCGAATGATTTCAAAGAAATTTCAAAAGAAGTTTGGGAAAATAGAAGTCCAGAACTCACTTATGTCGCTGGAAAATAATTTCGGTGATGAGTGCACGCATCATCGACATTGATTTTCGAGTTTCCAAGTGAGGGATAGGCCACTTCAGTAGCTTTGCTATGCGAGTGATTTTGTGAAACCATTTTTGATTTCAAATTCCGAAGTATGATTTGATATTCGAATGATATATGTAAAGGTATTTGAAACGATTTGAAATGAACCGGTGTTCAGTTCTCGAGTTTTGGATTTGATATAACCCTATCTATTAAAATTGATTTACTGATTTGTTGCTGATTTCCAACCCTTGAATTTGAAAATGATTTCTTCAACTATTTTGAAGGTTCGAGCACTTCCAAATCGAGGTTAATTTTTTTCAAAGCTAAGAAATTTTGAAAAGTATTTTGATAAAGTATATAAGTTTGTTTTGAATGTTTAAGTATGAAGTAATAGGATTTAAATAAGTTGAAACTGTTTGGTTAAGTAAATGAATAAGAAAATTTTAAAATTTTCTAATATGAAATTTAGATTTGAAATGTTTTGAAAAGAATTTGGTCTTCAAAATATTTTGAATAAAATTTAGTTTAAATGTTTTAACTTAGTAACATCTTTATGAAACTATATATTTAACAAGTTAGAATAAATATATAAGTTGTACGTATGCTGTTTATTTCGCATAATTGAATTGATCCAAGTTTGAGTACACCAGTTCGAGGTGAATTACACCATTTCGTGTTAGGATTTTTCATTTGATTCTTGATGGCGAATATTTGATATGGATTTTGGGCTTGATTCCAGAATTCTCTATCATAGTATACGACTATGCAAGGAGACTGCTGGCTTCTAGTCGAGAAACCATATCGAAATCCGCATTAGGGAAGTCGAATGGACAATACTAGTTCGAAAGCGAACTTGTGTGATCGAGCGAACGATCAAATGAGATTCTGCGAAATGATGACGTATGTACATCTTATATTCTAATATCATTGATATATTTTGACGCTGAAATTGAAAGCTATCATGTTAGAATATCTTTGCTTACTAAAAGAAAATTTCCAATTTAAATTACAAAGATATATAACCCATAAAAGCAAAGATATTCAATCCCATATGGCTCTTCATACAGCGAAAATTATTTTGAAAAATTTGATCCTTATATAAGATGGACCTTACGTAAGTATAAGATGATTTTGAAACATTTGATTTTGGAAATGAATTGGTTAACTTAAAATTATTGACTTGGAAATTGGATTTATTTTCTAAATCTATTATTTTGGAAACTTTGAAACTAAAGATAATTAATTTGAGAAGAAATAATTTGGTGAAATTGTATATGATTTTGAAATTGAACTGATATTGAAACAAATTTAAATTTGAGAACCTTATGTTACTAAACTCTTGATTTGGGAGTTGTCGAACTTATATAAAATTGATTTGTATGAGTATGAAATTGATTCAAAAAACTATAGATTTGAAAAGGTACTCAATTTGAAAGTGAAATCTTATATAATTGAAGTCTATATAAGTATGATTTTATATACTATTAATTTTGGAAAGTAATTGATTTGAAAATTAAATCTTATATATAATGGATTTTATATAAGTACGATATTTGAAAGTGATTTGAAAAGGTACTATATGATACATATTTTCGAAGTAAAGATATGGAAAGTGCCTTCTGCTTGATATCCGATTTGTGGCCACATCTTGGATTCATTCTATCGATATTATTCTCTCTGATTTTTGGTTTTCCGGATATGATACTCGAGTGTCCTTCGAATTCCATGGCGTTACCCATGGTCTTACGAACTCGACTGCATAGCGTAATTCGTAAGTCAGTGATTGCTTAAAGGGTACGGATGTTTCCTGGGGGATCCAGGCGTAACCATTGTGTATCTGCGATCTATGGTCGTGTTAGTGGCGTAATCCGCAAGGCAGAGATTGCTTACGGGGTATGGATGTTTCCTGGGGGATCTAGGCGTAACCATTTTTATGTATCCTGCGGTCCACCGTTTTGTTGCATGGCGAAATTCGCAAGGCAGTGAATGCTTAAAAGGTACGGATGTTTCCTGGGGGACCCAGGCGTAACCATTGTGTATCTGCGATCCATGATTTGTTCGTTTTTGTTTGGATTGTACTTTCCATATCTGTTTTTAAAGGTTTTTCGAGTATTTTCACTGGGTGTTGAAACAAGTCTACTAAGTACCTGAAGAATTCTAGTTTTGCGCCTGATCAACGCACTACCAGAGTCTACAGGAACAAGGATAAACTTGTTGAAACATCGAGTTATAAAATTATTTTCGAAAGAAAATTTGTTTCGTTATAAAGGTATTTTATAATAAAAGTATTTCCAACAAAGAAAATTTTGTATCAATATTTGGAATCAAAACCCTTATGGTTCTAATTTAACTATTCATGCCCGATACTACTCCTTGAATCTACCTTATCTGCTCAGCTTTATTTATTCACCTATATTCGGGTTTTTCCAAGTCCTCCTTCTTTTCCTTGTTAACTATATCCTTTTAAACATGGTTTAATAGAAATTTTAGTGTTATAAATATTTTAGAAGTTATTAATTAAATAAAACAGATTTAAAGAAATGATTATTGATTTATTAATAATATTTGAAAAGTATTTTAGATAGAATTAATAAATTTATGAATTGTGGATTTAATAGCTTCTTTGTAAATATAAGTAATAATGTAAATAATTGTTTTCAAATGGTTTTCATACATTTATAAAGGTGTCATTTAAACATAAATGGTAGTATAAAGGAAGCAAGGAATTTTACAAATGGATTTTTGAAAGGTTTTAAAGTATATAAGATAATTGAATTGCAAATGAAGTTTTAAAATTTTTAGTAAAATTTATATAGTTCAAATTTATTGTTTAATCTTGACTTTCAATCTATCTTTTCTGTCTGGTTGTTTCTATTCTTCTACCTCCTTCCTTTTCGGGGACGAAAAGTTTTGAGTGGGGGAGAGTGTAACGACCCGCAAAATTTAATGGTTTTAAAAGTATATTTAACTGGAAATTTGTGAAATCTTAAACAATAAAATTTGAAATTAAAAATTTATTATTTGGAATACGTATATTTTAATATAGCAACTGGAAAATTTTCATCTGATAATATTGAAGTTTATTTTTCTGTAAAATTTCATTTCAAATCAAACCGGTTAATAACAGTGAATTTAAAAGTTTTCCGAAACCAAAATTTGTCAACAGGAGAAAATTTATTCTGATCATTCTGAATCAGACTGCGGAATTCGTTTTTCCAAATTTGGACTTCTACTGCTCCGTTTATCTTAATTCTGACAAAATAGCAACATTTCTGGTACCGATTATCGACTTTCGATCGGATGATCGTACCACTAGTATCTGTATACCGTTTTGATCGTCTCGTCGCGCTGATCACCACGGTATATTTATTTTTGTATTTTGAGGTCCGGTACGCGACGGGAATAATAAACTGTTTGTTGTAACGACACCTTTAATTCTGACTTTTAACTTCCCCGTCCTTTTCAAATCTTTACCGTGCATTTCAAGCTAATAATCAATTGCAGTAAATAGTTTTTCAGCTGAAAACAAGGAAATTCAACCGTTGCCATTATTTTGATACGTTACTCTGCCTTGCTCTACCTTTTACTCCACTAATATAAAATATCCAGTAGCCTATTTAGATCTGCATTTTTCACTACCCTCTCCCTTCTTCTTTTTCTTCCTCCCGCCTCCATTTTTCTTTTCTTTTTCCTGTAGCATGCGAACTCCTCTCCCAACCGAAGCTTCACCTCCTCCGCACGTCACCACGCCCAAAGCTCCAACATCATCCCTAAACCCGATCCTGCTTCCACCTCCTCCGAAAAGCAGCTGTTCTGGCCTCCACTCCAGATCTCCAACGCCGAAGGCACGCAACCATCCATCCGCCACCTATTCCACCGGCATCATCCGCAACTCCTCGGCCCGAGCTCAGGCAACTACCAGTCGAACCCCACTTCCAGCGAACCGCTCTTCCCTGTCCCGTCACTCACCCCTCCGCGCGCCTGACCCCGACCATGCACCTCTCTGCAGCCACCAACGCCCCACCCTTCATCCCTCCAACCACCTCGTCACCATCTCCACCCACCACCGCACTCGTTCTACCCACTACTTTCCCCTCGAGCCACCTAACCGACCGACTTCCATCCGCGCCCACCACTTCACCACCCACCACCTTCAACTCGCCACCACTCCACTTCCCAAAGCCCAGCCCGTGAACCACCATTCATCCTCGTCACTTTTGCAAGCTTGGCCTCTGACCTTTAGCTTACTCAAATCTTGTGTACTGGTATATATTTTATAATATCATATTTTATGGAAAGATTTTTGTTATGTATATATTTATATAGTACAAAGGTTTTGTCAGTTTAAGTCTATTACCTGCTATCAAACTGTATAACAGTATGGGGTTGCTCGAATATAGTACTGTATACATTTTTAAGTTTATATATGTGGTTAAAATATTCGAACATAAGCTTAATTTTATATATGCATATATATATACATTAGCTTATAGAAGTTACAGTATTTATATATTTGTATACATCTTATTTTCTTTGTGTACACATACTTTATCTTTCTGGAAATCACGGTTGCTGTTCTGCCGAAGAAAAATAATGATAAGCTTGGTTTACTATTTGATAATATATTAATATAATATATTGTTTACATGTTATAAGAGTTGGGTTACAAATCTATTTTTATGTAGTATAAATTCCAGTTATATAAATCTACTTTACAGTTTATAAAGAAAGGAGAAAAAATGTTACAATCTGTTAGTATATAGCTTTGTAGTGGTGTATATTTATAGATATATTTTACGTAAACTTTCAAATCAAATTTTATATTGTATACGTGGGTTTGATTTTCCACACTTATACTATGTACATATTTAGGATCTGACGTATATATATGCTATAGTATATGAGGATTATAGTTATTATATGTGGTTAGGTTGTCATTCATGTTATACATTTATTTGATTATAGTGTGTCTGCATATGTTTATTTGGTCTGCATATTTCTTGGATCTGCTATACATTTGTTAAACATATGTCTGGTATCTACAGGGTACACATAAGTCACATATTTTGTTGTGTATATTAGTTTGCATCTCACGATTAACATTCTTTTATTCATTAAATTTGATTTCAATTGAAACGACAATTGAAATATGCTGCTGTAGTTATTTAAATATATGCTATTATCTCTGACTGTTCACCTGCAGGATATGACACCATATCCTGTTGTTTATATTATATTGTTATTGATGATATATACCTGTTATTTTATTGTATTATCTGTTATCACTCTGCAAGTTCCTTGTAGTTTAGAAATCACTATGGGTTGAAATGATACATACCCGAACGAACTTTAGAATAGGAGAATTTCGTTATGGGTTGAAATGATAAACCCAAGCGATTTTCATTTGAATTGAAATTGGCATTACGGGTCGAATGATCTCTACCCGTATATATTTAAATTTCGGATTGAAATGATAAATATCCGTATCACTTAATCATATGATAAATATATGTACAAACACCGTTGGTCCATATATATAAATATTTTAAAATGAATTCTATGGTTTTGGAAAGAAATATATGATTTTAATAAATGTTGAGCCTTAAATTTTTATATATAAATGGGAATGATTGATTTAAATACATATAATATGTTGAGTATTAAAACATATTTCAAAATAGATTTTGGTAATAATTTGAATAAGTTAAGGTTAGAAAGATAATTTGAATTTAGTTGAAATTGTATTCAATATAGAATTTTATTTAATTAAACCGACTTGAAACTTATTGAAATTGAGATGTAAGATATGATTTATAACTTGAGTTTGATTTATAAGTAATCTAATGAATATTTCTTGTTTTAAATAAAGTTTAAGGAAATATTTAGTAAAATGAAATTTAAGGTTAGTTAAATGATATTGAATTTATTAAGTGAATATTCCCTGATTAAATAATAATAATAAAGTTAAATCAAGATCTATATGAAACTGTTAATTTGAACTTTGAAAATGTTGAATATTAAAGCTTTGAAATATATTGAAAATATAAATGGTATCTTTAGCACTGAATTGAATTGATGAATTGAGCTTTGAATAAATTTGAATTTGGAATTTGAGTTAATTTGAATCGATTTGCGAGACTTGAGAAAATTAAATACTTTACCTTTTAAATCATTTAATATATATACTATTTTGGAAAATAGATATATTTGAAATGAAATGATATTTGGGTTTTGAAGTATAAATTTAGATTGAAATGACCACGGTGTTAAAATGTATATTTCCACCTTGTAGATAGTTCTGAAGATCCTTAGAGGATGGTTATCCCAAACATCCTTTAAGTTACTCGTATTTCAGTTGATATTTCACTTGAGTTGGATTTATGTATATAAGAATGTTAATCCTGACTCGAGTGTTTTGTGTTTTGCTTTACGCTCGGGTCAGACTGAGTGAAACAGCATTTGAGACTCACCTTTGGAGTTTGGAGCTTCCTTCGGAGATCCAACTATCGCCTCAGCTTTCAGCTCTTCTAGTTGATTTGTCCAGAGAAGTCATCTGTTGTACTGGAGACTTCACTGCATTTGGGATATTCTGTTGTATTTTATTTTTAACTCTGATGTTTATATAGTAGCTTCATGAACTACTATTTTATCTATTCCGCTGCGTATTATTGTATTACTCTGTGTCTATGATTCTGTGATTGATTTATTTACTGCATATGCTGGGTTTTGCCAAATTTAAATTAACAATCTGATATTTTGAATTATTCAAGTCAGACATGTGTGGAATTATTGTCGATTTGAATGGTCCAAAATAGCGGGTCATATATTAGTTTATAAATTTTATAATCTGTTAGTTATTTGAGTTTAATGTATTGGTTCAAATTTTTTTTTTATGTCGTACTTTAATGGATGAAATTAAATCTTGAGATTATGGATTTTGAAATACATATATATATATATACATATATATATATTTAATGTAATATGTGTTTAAATTTAGGATATGATAATTATATATAGTATATAAGTTCACTTATACCCATCTATCTCCATTGATCCAATTCTGATTTAATTTCGCTTATTCCTGTTATCAGCTCTTTTCGTCGAAATCATGCCAATCCCGCTTTTGCTTTGAAATTCGTGCTTGGATTCGTAACCCATTCTAGTGACAAATCTCTCCAGCCTCGAAAGGTGAGTAATCACTCACGATTTAACGTTCTTATATTGATTAAATTTGATTTCAATTGAAACGACAATTGAAATATGCTGCTGTAGTTGTTTAAATTGTTAAATATGCTATCATCTGTAACTGTTCACCTGTGGGATATGACACCATATCCTGTTGTTTATATTATATTGTTTTGATGATATATCTATGCCTGTTATATTATTTCTATAACTGTTATCACTTTGCAAGTTCCCTGTTAGTATAGAAATCACTATGGGTTGAAATGTGTAACGACCCACTATTTTGGACCATTCAAATCGACAATAATCCACACATGTTAGACTTGAATAATGCAAATAACAGATTGTAATAAAATTTGGAGCAAATAAAATCATTCACAGAATCACAGACACAGAAATATCAGAATAACTCGCAGCGGAATTTAAAAATACCATAGTGGTTCATGAAGCCACTAAATACATAGTCTAAAATCAAATACAAAATACATAGTCTGAAACCCAATACAGTTCTGAAACAATTACAATAGAAATCCCAAATACACAAGTCTCTTAAAACAAAAGCTGAAATAAGACAACTGAAACTGAAATGGAAAGATAACTAGATAAGCAGAATCTCCAGTGACTTCGAGCTCCAGAAAAGTGAAGTCCAAAGCTGTGAATACTCAGGCTGACCCGAGCGTAAAATAAAACATAACACTCGAGTCAGGATATACATACTTATACAATGTAAACCAACTCAAATGAACTGTAGTAAAGGTACAAGTAACTTAGAAGATGCTTGGGACCGCCCATCCTCTAAGGATCCGTTAAACTATCTACTATATAGTAATATTCGCTATTATAATAGTGTCTAAATAAGTAAAGTATAATCATATCGGAAAATAGCGTTAAGGGGATGGAGAACCTTAACGCGGTCGGATCTTAAAATCATAATCGTAGTAAAGCTCGATATGGTAGGTGACACGGCACAACTAGGCAATGCCAGGGTAGATATACCAATTACGCATCCGGACTAGTGGTGACGCATAGCAGCCACTACCGCCCACCTCGAACAACACTCCCAAATCAAGGGTGGCCACCAAATCAATCACAAGTAATAGAATGGTATCGAAGAAGTGTGTCCGATAAGAGGTGCTACCTCATTGGTCCGTCAATCGCTCCTGTTTTAGCCACCTTATGCCAACTCACGGGAGTTGGGTCCACGTAACATACCTTAAGAACGTCGCCACCATCCTACTTCATTCTGGAATCTCCACCGCGTACACGGTTGTCAAAGTGGTTTTCGGTATCGACAGAGAGTATGTCCATATCCGATCCCGGTCTCTTTGCCAACCAATCGTTATTATAACCCGTGGTTATAGATTTAAACAAATTATCAAATATACTTTGAATTAAAACATTTTAAAACAAAGACATTATTCCTTAAAACAAATATTAAGTTATTAAATTTCAAAAATCTAACCTTTTCGGAGTTCACTTATTCACTTAAAACAATAACGTTAAGTTATATTTAAAAACAATTTTTATTCAACAAACCAACATTTATAAACTGCTATAACAATTCAGTTTTAAACAAAATCAGATTTTCAGCCTACTACAGTCCTTAACAAGTGCTACAGTAACCCTTTATTAGTTCAGGTTCAATTTTTAGTTTCTGCTACAACAGCACTTACCAAGTACTATCATAGCCTTAGTTCATTTTAGTCTTTTGGTTCATTTATACAACCCACAACACTTAACAAGTGCTACAGATCCTACCTAGTTAAAACTTATAAAATCATACATTAAAACGTTCATTTAAATCCTTTAACTAATTTTATTTCAAAAGAAATTTTTTTCAAGTTAAAACCAAAACTTTCCAATTTGCCTATTACATTCATTTCAACATTTAAACTTAAACTTCATTTTTCCACCAATTTAAAACTAATTTCATTTCAATTAAATTAACTTAAGTTTCGATCTTTCCTTTTTATAAAAATTTCAAATTTTAGTTTTGTTTCTAAAAATCAATATTCCTCCATTTATTTATATTTATCACATAGAAAAATCATTTCTATTTTAAATAAATCATTTAAAAATTCGGTTTAAATCAAATTAAATATTATTACAATTCTTAGATGATTTAAAATTATTCAGAAAATACATAAAAATAACCACGGGTCTGTATAATATTTTCTAGCCTAATTCAAGTGATACGGATACTATATCATTTCAATCCGTAATTTACAAAGAAAATCCGGGTTTTATCATTTCAAACCCGCAATCCCAAGTAAATAAAATTTAATTGAAAATCGCTCAGGCCTATCATTTCAGCCCATAACGACCTTCCCTTATTCTAAAGTCCGTTCGGGTATGTATCATTTCAACCCATAGTGATTCTATTCTACAGGGAACTTGCAGTGTGATTTAACAGAATAGAATAACAGTAAAATAAGAACAGATATAACAGATGATACGATATGCAGTTTTAACAATTAACATCAACTATAAATAAATCACAGGTAAATATAACATCATTTATTTATTTATTTATTTCTACACATTCAGTTGCGGTCGTTTCACAGTTATATAAGTATGGATATTCGTGTGAGGTTTACTCACCTCTACGGAGCTGGAGATCCGAAGAAAAGAGAAATACGATGTAAATCGAAAGCACGCGGATAGCACGATCAGTCGTTAGCGGATGCGCCAACTGGATTCAAACCAAAAGCACAATAAGATAAATAGACAAATCAAAGCATGCACGAATAACCATTTCCAATGAAGCCATCAAACGAAAAGGAACAAGTAGAAAAATAGAAGGAATTTGTTCGACCACTTTTATTGGAGATTATAATTTTAAAATTTTGCAAAGTAAAAATTTTGCATTATTCACAAATTCTCTTTTTCACAACAAAGGCCAGTGGGAATTTACAACATTCAAAATAAAACATGAAGTGGAAATCTCTGTTCACTATTTCATTTCAACAAGACAGAGGCAATACAAATTCACGGCTGCAAAGAAAAACAAACTGAAATAGATTTTAATTCATTTTTTTTTCAAACCCAAAAGTCAGTGAAAATATAAACGAAAGTTGCAAATACAGGTGACAAAAGCATAACTTCATATTTTTCAAACAGGTCTCGGTGGAAATAAAACAAGGCATGGGTGGTCTGGATCACGGCGTGGGTTTTGCGTGGTGGCGATCTGGCACGGGTCAGTGGGGTCTGGTAGTTGGCGTGGTGGAGGACTGGAAAGTGGGGTAGGTTGGTCTCATATGGGGAAGGGTAGGCGTGGGGTTCTCTGGCAGACCATGGGTTTCTGGCGGAGCACGGGATGGGGTTGGGGATGTGGTGGCGGATGGATGGTCTGGGGTGGCGTACGGTGGTGAGGCTGGGGTCGTGGTGTTGGGCTGGTGGTGGACTGGGGTACGTAGTCGGTGACTGGCCGAGTATAGGGGTGACGAATGGGTAGGGCGTGGCCAGCTTGGTCTGGTGGTGGGGTTCGCTGGCAGGGCGGGTTCGTTCTGGCGACGTGGTGGAGGTCTGGAGACGTGGTGGGTGCTGGTGCGGGTCTCGTATGGGGTTGGCGGCAAAGAAACAGGGGACAACAGCAAAACAAAGGCAAACCAAAAAGAAGAAAAAGAAATTGAAGGGAAGGAGACGTGGCCATACCTTGGTCACGAAATCTAAAGTGAAAGCTGAAGTAGAGAATACAAATTTTTTCTCTGGAAACTTTTGTTTGCTTGCGAAAAATAAAAAGGCAGCTGTTCACAACTTGTAAAGAGGAGGCAAACGAAAAGTTTTGGAACGGTAAAGAAATTAAAGCAATAATTAAAGTTGAACGGTAGCAAAATTTTAAGCAATCAATTATATTCAATAGGGGGAAACGTCTGGAAAATGAAAAATATAACGAACACTAAGATTTGGAACGGTAAAGGAATGGAATAGAATTTCCAGTAAAATGATAAGGCACGAATTTTTATTCTCCAAAGTAAAGTACGGTTGAAGCAACCATTGCTAACGCAAGAAATCAAATGGATAGACGAAAGCAGCGGACGTAAAGTGTAATGCCCAAAGTAACGTATAACCGTTATTTGTTTCAAAAAAAAATATACCGTTTCTTTAAATAAATAACGTATCTCATAAACCAAAATTTAAATAGCTATTACCAAAATAAATAAAATTTGATTTTTAAATATAAGATAAAATAGATGTTAATATACGGAATGAACTGTAGAGTTTTAAATTTCTTGTTTCACACAAATTTTTACACTTTAATTTAAATCAATATTTCAAAATGTTTTATTTTTAAATTAAAATTTCGTTTAAAATATCGGGCTGTTACACTCTCCCCCACTCAAAGCTTTTCGTCCTCGAAAAGGAACGAAGAAGGAAAACAAAGAAAGATAAGACAGAATAGTAAAGTACCTGAAATAAACAATTCCGGATTCGAAGCACGAATGCTCTCCTCCGTCTCCCAGGTGCAATCCCATTCATCAGTGCTCCACTGCACTTTGACCAGGTTGACAGATTTTCTTCTTAGCTGCTTCGTACCTCGATCGACGATACGAAGTGGCTTCCTCTCAACAGTCAGATTTGGCTCAATATCCAAACTATCAAGAGCAGAAGGCTGAATAATAAGAGATGGATCATGCAGATAGCGACGAAGATGAGATACATGAAAGACATTGTGTATTCCAGAAAATTTCTTGGGTAAATCCAGACGATAAGCAAGAGAACAAATTCTTTCCAAAATGCGGAAAGGACCAACAAATCTAGGAGATAGCTTTCCTCTACGACCAAAACGAATAACATTCCTTAAGGGAGAGACCTTAAGGAAAACCAAATCACCAACAGCAAACTCTAAACTCCGTCTTCGACGATCGGCGTACTTCTTCTGTCTATCCTGAGCAATCCTCATCTTCTTCTTAATCTCTTCAACTCTCTCTGAAGCTTCCAAAACCATCTCAGGACCAAGAACCAATCGATTACCGGATTCAATCCAACAAGAAGGAGATCTACAAGGTCGTCCGTAAAGAGCAGAAAATGGAGATGTCTCAATATTGGCCTGATAACTATTGTTGTAAGTGAATTCGACAAGATGGAGATGATCTTCCCAAGATCCTCCATAATCAAGCACACAAGCACGAAGAAGATCTTCTAAAATCTGATTCACCCTTTCCGTTTGACCGTCGGTCTGTGGATGGTAAGCAGTGCTCAGATTTAGATGAGTACCCAACGAATCCTGAAAGGCCTTCCAAAACCTACTAGTAAAGATAGGATCACGATCACAAACGATACTGAGAGGAACACCATGGAGACGAACAATCTCCCTCATGTAAATCTCAGACAAACTAGAAGCTGAACGGGTAGACCTGACCGGAATGAAATGAGCTGATTTGGTTAATCTATCCACAATAACCCAGATACTCTCGTTTCCCTTCCTAGTCCTCGGTAAACCATCAATGAAATCCATAGAAACTTGTTCCCACTTCCAATTGGGAATCTCAAGAGGCTGCAATAAACCAGGAGTCTTCTGATGATCTGCCTTGACTTGCTGACAAGTCGCACACCTATTGACGAAAATGGAAATATCCCGCTTCATACCTTTCCACCAATATAACTTCTTCATATCCTGATACATCTTGGTTACGCCTGGATGAATTGAAAGTCTGGACTGATGATTCTCCCGAAGTAACTCCTGTCTCAATCCATCAACATTCGGGACACAAATCCTATTATTGATCCTCAATACACCCTTATCGTCAATCTGAGCTCCATTACCATCCATACTACTACTTCCAACTCTGCTTCGAAAACTCTCCTTAATCAATCTAAGCATCTGGTCCTCATCCTGTCTAGCCATAATGCGATCCACAAGAGGCGAAGAAACAACAATCTGACACAACAAAGCTTTCTTCCTACTCAAAGCATCCGCCACTACATTAGCCTTTCCCGGTGTATAGTTGATGTCGAGGTCATAAGAAGCAAGGAACTCTAACCACCTAACTTGTCTCTGATTCAAATCCTTCTGAGAGAAAATATACTTCAAAGACTGATGATCTGTGAAAAGCTCGAACTTGGTACCCAACAGATGGTGTCTCCAAAGCTTCAAAGCGAAAACAACAGCAAGCAACTCTAGATCATGGGCAGCATAATTTACTTCATGAGTCTTCAACTGTCTACTAGCATAAGCAATCACTCTACCATCCTGCATCAGAACAGCTCCCAAACCTTCTCGACAAGCATCAGTGTATATTGTTAATCCCTCATCTCCATTTGGAACGGTAAGAACAGGTGCGGAGGTAAGCTTGTCTTTTAACTCATTGAAGGCGGCCTTACACTCGCTACTCCAAATAAACTTAGCATTCTTCCAAGTTAAAGCAGTGAGAGGTGCAGCAATCCGAGCGAAATTCTCAATGAATCTCCGGTAATAACCGGCGAGGCCCAGAAAACTACGGATATCAGTAGGAGTCTTAGGAGTTTCCCAATCCTGTACAGAATAGGGAAAAAGAAGGATAATAGAAAAATAGAGTAAATTGAAATGAAACAAAGAAAGAGAAAGAAAGGAGAACTTACATTGATCGCAGCGATCTTGACTGGATCAACTGAAACTCCATTACTAGAAACAATATGCCCGAGAAATCGGACTTCATCCTTCCAGAAATGGCATTTGGAAAATTTAGCTTTTAACTGATGATTTCGAAGAGTCTCAAGAACAGATTTCAAATGTGACTCATGTTCTTCTTCAGACTTAGAGAATATGAGGATATCATCCACGAAGACAAGAACAAATTTATTTAGCACATCACGGAATACACGATTCATCAAGTCAACAAAGAAAGCAGGGGCATTAGTCAAACCAAAAGGCATGACTAACCATTCGAAGAATCCATTTTCAGTACGGAAAGCAGTCTTAGGAATACTTTCCTCAGCCACTCTGAGTTGGTGAAAACCTGTGGCGAGATCAAGCTGAGAGAAAACAGTAGCACCATAAAGCTGATCGAACATGTCATTGATGCGAGGCATTGGATATCTATTTTTCATAGTGAGTTTGTTCAACTCCCTATAATCAACACACATCCGAAGAGAACCATCGGATTTGGTGACGAAAACCACCGCAGCTCCCCATTCAGAAAAACTAGGTCTGATCAGACCCTTGGACGATAGGTCTTCAATTTGTTTCCTTAACTCAACCTTCTCGCGGGGTGCCATTCTTCTAGGAGGAAGAACTATAGGTCGAGCTCCAGGAATGAGATCAATGCGGAAATCAATTTCCCGCTTGGGAGGTAAAGCAGTAACTTCACCAAATACATCCGGGTAGTGATTAACTACACGGGTCGACTGAAGATCATCAATAGAAGCATCTAGAGAAAAGATAAAGCTACCTGCATAATCGTGAGGCATACGGCCCTGAATAAGCAAAGAATTTCCTCGATCATCCTTAAGAGAAACAATTCGGGATTTACACGAGATACGGGCATCGTGTCTATCAAGCCAATCACTTCCAAGCAACAAATCAAAAGCATCGAAACCTAGGACATAGAAATCTCCAGAAAATTTATGACCAGAATAGAAGAGTCTCACTTGCTTACAAATCTTATCAAGATTTGCGGGACCACCAATAGGATTTGAAACACATAGAGGAACAGAAACATACTCAGGAGAAAGGAGAGTTTCAAACTTATTACACAAAACATCAGAAATAAAGCTATGCGAAGCCCCAGTATCAAATAAAACACGAACAAGATGATGAAATAAAGTAAAGGTGCCCTGAAGAGTACCTTGATCATCGCTAGGAGCAGGAGCAGGTGCAGGAGCAGGTGATGAAGCAGATGTGACAGCAAATACGCCAGATGGCCTTCCTTTCTGATATAAAGGACAGTCTTTCTTAAAATGACCCGGCTGAAGACAAACATGACAAAGATCGTTCCTGGTAACCTGGGGTGGAGGAACAGCAGCAACAGACTGATTAGGGCAACTATTGGCATAGTGTCCCTTCTGGTCACATTTGAAGCAAGTAATGGAGGAAAGATCAATAGGGTGCCTCTGGGAAGGAGCAGATGCTGAAGATCCTAAGCCCGGATGTTTGAGCCAATTCTTCTTTTGCTGGTGGAAGTTGGGCTTTCTCTTCTTGGAATTAGCAGAGGAGGACTGAGATACATGAGTACTGGAAGCAGCAGGACCCTTGGAAGTAGGGTTCTCATAGCGAATAGCCATATCCATGAGCTCAGTAAAAGTGCCATGAACATGCGAAATAAGACGGTCGTAGAACTCTGGGCGAGCTCCAGCAATGAACTTCTCATTCTTCTTTAGCTGAGTGTCGATAAGACCAGGACCAAATTTTGAAAGTTCATTGAACTTCCGTTCATACTCTGAGAAGGACATGGTACCCTGCTTGAGGTCCATGAATTCACGGTAAAGCTGAGATTTTCCGGCTTCGGGCATCCATTTTGCCACAAAAGCCTCCCTGGAAGGAAGATACAGAAACAGAACTTTAGATAAATTAAAAAGAGAGGAAATGGGAAAAATTCAAGTTAACACAAAGGATACCTGAACTGCTCCCACGAAAGATCACCTTCGTTAGTGCGAGTCGTAACGGACTCCCACCAATCTAAGGCTGACTCTTGCAGCTGCCATGCTGCTAACTGACGCTTCTGGGCATCAGTGATCTCTAAACCAGTAAAGATTCTTTCCAAACTTCTTAGCCATTGCTGGGCTTCGATGATACTTTCTGAACCGGTGAACTTAGTGCCACCGAGCTGAGAGAATTCTTTGCAAAGAACTGTGAACTTAACGGGTGCAACGGGTGGAGGAACTGGGGCAATACCACGACCCCTACCTCAAGCATTTCCACGATTCATCCTGGAAATATCAAGAATAAATTTAGGACAAGGTACAGAGAAGACAATGATAAATTAAGGTAAAATACGATAAGGTCACTTGGGTGAATATCCTAATAACAAAATTCCTAACAAGGTAGATACGGAAAGAAGGAAGTTTAGAAAATTTCTTCTTAAAACAAGAAACCTTTATATCAAAATAATCTTTGAAAAATCATTTGAAAAATCATTTAAAATCATTTTATACTTTGAAAAATACGTTCACTCACAAGGAAATGATTCTGAGTTTGATTTCACTCATTCTAGGGTATTTCTACCCTATCTCTAATGAGTTTTTGCTCCATAGGCTAAGGTTTGCCTAAAACCTGGCTCTGATACCAAATGTAACGACCCACTATTTTGGACCATTCAAATCGACAATAATCCACACATGTCAGACTTGAATAATGCAAAATAACAGATTGTAATAAAATTTGGAGCAAATAAAATCATTCACAGAATCACAGACACAGAAATATCAGAATAACTCGCAGCGGAATTTAAAAATACCATAGTGGTTCATGAAGCCACTAAATACATAGTCTAAAATCAAATACAAAATACATAGTCTGAAACCCAATACAGTTCTGAAACAATTACAATAGAAATCCCAAATACACAAGTCTCTTAAAACAAAAGCTGAAATAAGACAACTGAAACTGAAATGGAAAGATAACTAGATAAGCAGAATCTCCAGTGACTTCGAGCTCCAGAAAAGTGAAGTCCAAAGCTGTGAATACTCAGGCTGACCCGAGCGTAAAATAAAACATAACACTCGAGTCAGGATATACATACTTATACAATGTAAACCAACTCAAATGAACTGTAGTAAAGGTACAAGTAACTTAGAAGATGCTTGGGACCGCCCATCCTCTAAGGATCCGTTAAACTATCTACTATATAGTAATATTCGCTATTATAATAGTGTCTAAATAAGTAAAGTATAATCATATCGGAAAATAGCGTTAAGGGGATGGAGAACCTTAACGCGGTCGGATCTTAAAATCATAATCGTAGTAAAGCTCGATATGGTAGGTGACACGGCACAACTAGGCAATGCCAGGGTAGATATACCAATTACGCATCCGGACTAGTGGTGACGCATAGCAGCCACTACCGCCCACCTCGAACAACACTCCCAAATCAAGGGTGGCCACCAAATCAATCACAAGTAATAGAATGGTATCGAAGAAGTGTGTCCGATAAGAGGTGCTACCTCATTGGTCCGTCAATCGCTCCTGTTTTAGCCACCTTATGCCAACTCACGGGAGTTGGGTCCACGTAACATACCTTAAGAACGTCGCCACCATCCTACTTCATTTTGGAATCTCCACCGCGTACACGGTTGTCAAAGTGGTTTTCGGTATCGACAGAGAGTATGTCCATATCCGATCCCGGTCTCTTTGCCAACCAATCGTTATTATAACCCGTGGTTATAGATTTAAACAATTTATCAAATATACTTTGAATTAAAACATTTTAAAACAAAGACATTATTCCTTAAAACAAATATTAAGTTATTAAATTTCAAAAATCTAACCTTTTCGGAGTTCACTTATTCACTTAAAACAATAACGTTAAGTTATATTTGAAAACAATTTTTATTCAACAAACCAACATTTATAAACTGCTATAACAATTCAGTTTTAAACAAAATCAGATTTTCAGCCTACTGCAGTCCTTAACAAGTGCTACAGTAACCCTTTATTAGTTCAGGTTCAATTTTTAGTTTCTGCTACAACAGCACTTACCAAGTACTATCATAGCCTTAGTTCATTTTAGTCTTTTGGTTCATTTATACAACCCACAACACTTAACAAGTGCTACAGATCCTACCTAGTTAAAACTTATAAAATCATACATTAAAACGTTCATTTAAATCCTTTAACTAATTTTATTTCAAAAGAAATTTTTTTCAAGTTAAAACCAAAACTTTCCAATTTGCCTATTACATTCATTTCAACATTTAAACTTAAACTTCATTTTTCCACCAATTTAAAACTAATTTCATTTCAATTAAATTAACTTAAGTTTCGATCTTTCCTTTTTATAAAAATTTCAAATTTTAGTTTTGTTTCTAAAAATCAATATTCCTCCATTTATTTATATTTATCACATAGAAAAATCATTTCTATTTTAAATAAATCATTTAAAAATTCGGTTTAAATCAAATTAAATATTATTACAATTCTTAGATGATTTAAAATTATTCAGAAAATACATAAAAATAACCACGGGTCTGTATAATATTTTCTAGCCTAATTCAAGTGATACGGATACTATATCATTTCAATCCGTAATTTACAAAGAAAATCCGGGTTTTATCATTTCAAACCCGCAATCCCAAGTAAATAAAATTTAATTGAAAATCGCTCAGGCCTATCATTTCAGCCCATAACGACCTTCCCTTATTCTAAAGTCCGTTCGGGTATGTATCATTTCAACCCATAGTGATTCTATTCTACAGGGAACTTGCAGTGTGATTTAACAGAATAGAATAACAGTAAAATAAGAACAGATATAACAGATGATACGATATGCAGTTTTAACAATTAACATCAACTATAAATAAATCACAGGTAAATATAACATCATTTATTTATTTATTTATTTCTACACATTCAGTTGCGGTCGTTTCACAGTTATATAAGTATGGATATTCGTGTGAGGTTTACTCACCTCTACGGAGCTGGAGATCCGAAGAAAAGAGAAATATGATGTAAATCGAAAGCACGCGGATAGCACGATCAGTCGTTAGCGGATGCGCCAACTGGATTCAAACCAAAAGCACAATAAGATAAATAGACAAATCAAAGCATGCACGAATAACCATTTCCAATGAAGCCATCAAACGAAAAGGAACAAGTAGAAAAATAGAAGGAATTTGTTTGACCACTTTTATTGGAGATTATAATTTTAAAATTTTGCAAAGTAAAAATTTTGCATTATTCACAAATTCTCTTTTTCACAACAAAGGCCAGTGGGAATTTACAACATTCAAAATAAAACATGAAGTGGAAATCTCTGTTCACTATTTCATTTCAACAAGACAGAGGCAATACAAATTCACGGCTGCAAAGAAAAACAAACTGAAATAGATTTTAGTTCATTTTTTTTTCAAACCCAAAAGTCAGTGAAAATATAAACGAAAGTTGCAAATACAGGTGACAAAAGCATAACTTCATATTTTTCAAACAGGTCTCGGTGGAAATAAATCAAGGAGTGGGTGGTCTGGATCACGGCGTGGGTTTTGCGTGGTGGCGATCTGGCACGGGTCAGTGGGGTCTGGTAGTTGGCGTGGTGGAGGACAGGAAAGTGGGGTAGGTTGGTCTCGTATGGGGAAGGGTAGGCGTGGGGTTCTCTGGCAGACCGTGGGTTTCTGGCGGAGCACGGGATGGGGTTGGGGATGTGGTGGCGGATGGATGGTCTGGGGTGGCGTACGGTGGTGAGGCTGGGGTCGTGGTGTTGGGCTGGTGGTGGACTGGGGTACGTAGTCGGTGACTGGCCGAGTATAGGGGTGAAGAATGGGTAGGGCGTGGCCAGCTTGGTCTGGTGGTGGGGTTCGCTGGCAGGGCGGGTTCGTTCTGGCGACGTGGTGGAGGTCTGGAGACGTGGTGGGTGCTGGTGCGGGTCTCGTATGGGGTTGGCGGCAAAGAAACAGGGACAACAGCAAAACAAAGGCAAACCAAAAAGAAGAAAAAGAAATTGAAGGGAAGGAGACGTGGCCATACCTTGGTCACGAAATCTAAAGTGAAAGCTGAAGTAGAGAATACAAATTTTTTCTCTGGAAACTTTTGTTTGCTTGCGAAAAATAAAAAGGCAGCTGTTCACAACTTGTAAAGAGGAGGCAAACGAAAAGTTTTGGAACGGTAAAGAAATTAAAGCAATAATTAAAGTTGAACGGTAGCAAAATTTTAGGCAATCAATTATATTCAATAGGGGGAAACGTTTGGAAAATGAAAAATATAACGAACACTAAGATTTGGAACGGTAAAGGAATGGAATAGAATTTCCAGTAAAATGATAAGGCACGAATTTTTATTCTCCAAAGTAAAGTACGGTTGAAGCAACCATTGCTAACGCAAGAAATCAAATGGACAGACGAAAGCAGCGGACGTAAAGTGTAACGCCCAAAGTAACGTATAACCGTTATTTATTTCAAAAAAAAATATACCGTTTCTTTAAATAAATAACGTATCTCATAAACCAAAATTTAAATAGCTATTACCAAAATAAATAAAATTTGATTTTTAAATATAAGATAAAACAGATGTTAATATACGGAATGAACTGTAGAGTTTTAAATTTCTTGTTTCACACAAATTTTTACACTTTAATTTAAATCAATATTTCAAAAATGTTTTATTTTTAAATTAAAATTTCGTTTAAAATATCGGGCTGTTACAAAATGATACATACCCGAACGGACTTTAGAATAGGAGAATTTCGTTATGGGTTGAAATGATAAACCCAAGCGATTTTCATTTGAATTGAAATTGGGATTACGGGTCGAAATGATATCTACCCGTATACATTTAAATTTCGGATTGAAATGATAAATATCCGTATCACTTAACCATATGATAAATATATATACAGACACCGTTGGTCCATATATATAAATATTTTGAAAATGAATTCTATGGTTTGGAAAGAAATATATGGTTTAAAATGTTGAGCCTTAAATTATTATATAAATGGGAATGATTGATTAAATACATATAATATGGTTGAGTATTTAAATGTATGTTTCAAAATAGATTTCGGTAATAATTTGACTAAGTTAAGGTTGGGAAGATAAATTGGAATTTAGTAAAGAAATTTTTTTTTATTTATTAAACCGATTTAAAACTTATTGAAATTGGGATTTAAGATATGATTTATAACTTGAGTTTGATTTAAATAATTTAATGAATATTTCTTATTTAAATAAATTTAAGGAAATATTTAGTAAAAATGAAATTTAAGGCTAGTTAAATGATATTGAATTCATTAAGTGAATATTCCCTGATTAAATAATAATAAAGTTAAATCAAGAGCTATATGAAACTGTTAAATGTAACTTTGAAATGTTGAATATTAAAGCTTTGAAATATATTAAAAATTTAAATGGTATATTTAGAACTGAATTGAATTGATGAAATGAGCTTTAAATAAATTTGAATTTGGAATTTGAGTTAATTTGAATCGATTTGTGAGACTTGAGGAAATTTTAAATGCTTTACTTTATAAATTAATTAATATATATACTATCTTGGAAAATAGTTATATTTGAAATGAAATGATATTTGGGTTTTGAAGTATAAATTAAATTGAAACGACCACGGTGTTATAATGTATATTTCCCCCTTGTAGATAGTTCTGAAGATCCTTAGAGGATGGTTATCCCAAAAATCCTTTAAGTTACTTGTATTTCAATTGATATTTCACTTGAGTTGGATTTATTAGTATAAGAATGTTAATCCTGACTCGAGTGTTTTGTGTTTTGCTTTACGCTCGGGTCAGACCGAGTGATACAGCAATTGAGACTCACCTTTGGAGTTTGGAGCTTCGTTTGGAGATCCAACCATCGATTCAGCTTTTAGCTTTCCAGTTGATTTGTTCAGAGAGGTCGTCTATTCGTACTGAAGACTTCACTATATTTGAGATATTCTGTTGTATTTTATTTTAACTCTGATGTTTATATAGTAGCTTCATGAACTACTATTTTATCTATTCCGCTGCGTATTATTGTATTACTCTGTGTCTGTGATTGTGATTGATTTATTTACTGTATATGATGAGTTTGCCAAATTTAAATAACAATCTGATATTTTGAATTATTCAAGTCCGACATGTGTGGATTTATTGTCGATTTGAATGGTCCAAAATAGCGGGTCGTTACACCGTGTCACCTACCATACCGAGCTTTACTACGATTATGATTTTAAGATCCGACCACGTTAAGGTTCTCCATCCCCTTAATGCTATTTTCCGATATGATTATACTTTACTTATTTAGACACTATTATAATAGCGAATATTACTACATAGTAAATAGTTTAACGGACCCTTAGAGGATGGTTATCCCAAACATCCTTTAAGTTACTTGTATTCCAGTTGATATTTCACTTGAGTTGGATTTATTGAATATAAGAATGTTAATCCTGACTCGAGTGTTTTGTGTTTTGCTTTACGCTCGGGTCAGACTGAGTGATACAGCATGTGTGACTCACCTTTGGAGTTGGAGCTTCGCTTGGAGATCCAGCAATCTATCGATCCTGCTTTCAGTTATTCTGTTGATTCCAGTGATGTATTCAGATCTGGTATTTGATTATTGTATTGAGACATCTATTGTATTCGAGACCTCTGTTGTATCTTATGTAACTCTGATATATTTATATAGTAGCTTCATGAACTACTATTTCTTTTACTTCCGCTGCATTATTTTACTCTGTATCTGTGATCTGTGATTAAATTTATTTACTGTATATTCTGAGATTTGCCAAATTTTAATTACAACGCTGTATTTTGAGCAATTCAACTCCGGCATGAGTGTCTACCTATACACTTATAATGGATGCGAATGGTTGAAAATATCGGGTCGTTACAATATATGCAGAATCTTATTTAATTAGACACCAATGGTTGCTTGCCTGTTTGTCTCTGTTTGGTTATGAACAATATAAGATGCCATGACATGGATGTTTATGATAGTGAAATGAATCACTGAATGGTTTAGTCATGAAAAATCAAAAGAGCTATTATTAACTTAAACCTAATTAGGAAATGGGGGTCAAGAGCACTGTAGGAATGACTTGTTTTCTTGAGTAATACAAGTTGACACATGGCTTGTTTAAGTCCTGAGATCTTTGTGTAATGGAGTGAATTAATCCATTACAGTGTGTCCATTGATTCAATTAATTGCAGATGAGACCAAGGTAGATAAATATATCAATGTAAAAGAATTTGATACAAAGAGGAACTAGAGTTTTTCTGGAATGAAATCTGGATAGTGAATAAATGATTTAATTCATTTTGGGTGATTTCCTTGTTTGTATGGATGTTTATTTGATTCATGATTGAATTATATGAATGTATGAATGTACCATGTCTTCTTGAGGTTTCTGGAAAGGCAGACTTAAGTGTGCACCTGCACACTGACACAGAACATGCACACATGATTTACTTGTTTTCTAAAGGCAGAGTTATATACATATATCCATGTTTTAACTTTAACTTGATTTTGCAAACTGTTTTAGTGGATTTTCTCATACCAGACATGTGTCTGACCCTAGTGTGCTAATGGCATATGGGGTGGCTCATTTAATATGGGGCAGCTTCAAATGCATTTTCAGGGACTGCATCCACTAAGTAGGAGTAGGAGCAAGGCTTTGAGAAGAAGATTATAACATGCTAAACTTAGTTAGATAAGAGCCTAAATGATGAAATCTGCATGTATTGATAATTTAAATTGCTACTTGTATTGAGTATTGAATATTGGATGGATATTTTGCTAAGTATTGAGCTAAGAAACTGACTTGTATCTGGAATCTATTAATCTAGTTAATATCTGATATGTTAAAGAAGTTAATCAAAATCTTGTAAGTGGATTTAGCAAGAACACTATGATAAATAGGGTGGTTACATTTTATAAATATATTAGTCAATCTTGAGTCTTTGAAAAGGGTTAAGTTTTGGGAAATCTGGATAGTTGAATCTCAGAAAATTAAATGGTTTTATTTTTCTATCATGACATATGAATACAAGAAATGATAAGCATAGGGAGAATGTATTATGTGTTTGTAATGTTTCCATAATTCAACTTGTTTTACAAAATGTTTTATACCTTGTTTTTAAATAAAGGAAAAATATGTAATATAGGAGTTAAAAGCAAGGACTTAATAGTTGCATATATATGAGTATTTAAACATGTTCTGTACAGATATTAACACACCGGTTACCTTTGTATTTTTAACATGAATCAGAATTCCTTTTCACTCAGCCTTTGATCAAAATGCATTTTTAAGACCATATGGGTTACACCAGAACAAAGAGCCTGGTTGAACCACGCTATGGATACCCATGGTTACAGAAAACCCATTTAAGTTTGCATTTCATTTAGTTTAGCATACGGGCATCAAAGAATTAAGCCTTTGAAATATGATATCTCACCTAAAAATATTCCATAAAAGAGTTAGTGCTCTAAACAAATTTTATAAGAAAATCAAACATAGATAATGATAGGAACTTATATCATTTTCCCAGAGCACAAGCACCAAACCATTAATTTATATACAATCATATTACAATTATCTGGTTTCTAGGATTTATACTCCATAGAGAATTTAGCAAGGAATCAGAAGTTTAAATATATATATATATATATATAGATACATACATGGATGGAAATTTTATTGTATATATTTGAACTGAACTATGTGTGGATTGATTAAACTTAATCAATCAAATATCCTCTTGTTTTCCAGAACTCTGATTCAAACAAGAGAGGCATATACATCTTCGCATGTATGTGCATGTCTTTGTGAATGTACTGATATATTTATATTGGTAAAGATTATGATCCTGGATAAGTGGTTTAGATAAAAAGAAAAAAAAATTGACTCTAGGCTTCAGAAATATATATGTGAAAATATACATACATATATATATATATATATATCTGTCTCTATGTAAAAAAAATCCTTACAAATTCAGGTATAAAAGAGAGGGTCATTTCAAAAAAGGCAGTGTGATTTATAAGCAAAGCAAATGCAAGGAAAGCCATTCGATTAGGTTTAAATGAACGGTTAATATTCATTTGGGAATATCAACAGGAGGGAAAATTTTATGCTGAAATAATGATGGGTGTTGAAACAGTTGACTTGAAAAGTCAAGAGCATCCCTTTGTTGGAGAGGGGGACAGTGTTATAATTAGAAATCACTCCAACTTTGTTGAAAACATAAAGAATACAGAAGAAGGATTCATGAAGATTAATAGCAATAGTAAGACCTTTAGAAAGAGTCGAATGGATGCTTCTGTAAAATGTTGGATAAGTAATGGACTTTCGAAAAGGTCGAAAGGAGACGAGGCAACCCTTTCACTTTAGTTGATCCTTCCGAGATAGTTGGTTCCACATACATAAAGGAGTTTCGAATGTTTTAGAAGCACCTTTTGAAGGTAATAGGTCATGCTTCCACATATGCGCCAAACCTTTTGAAACAATTGGTTTCGCCATAGTTTGCCTTCCGTAGAAGAACAATCAAGGTGACCCTTTCGAAAGCAATGATCAGCCTTTCGAATCGGTTTAAACCTTCCATGAATATAAAAGAGATCTCACATGCGACTAATATTTCTTCCTCAAAAACCAGAAGATGGGGGTTCTGCATTGATCAAAGTGGATGTTCTCGAAAGCTATGTTCCGCTACTAAGCCTTCTATTATACTTCAAGTCATTCGAAGCCTTAAAAATACACCTTTCGATAGTGAGGAAAGCCAACATCCTTTCCTACTTACACACCACATTAACAACAAGGTGAAGGACGCTTCTATACCTTTCGATGGTGTCGAAAGCACCCAAGTTCCATTCAAAAGTGGAGTTAGAAGGGCACCCTTAATTCAACAGCGATGAAAAGCCCTCAAGGCACCCTTTCTACTAAGTCGAAAGGACTGATGCGAAAGGGTCCAACATGCGCCTATAAATAAGACTCTAGGGTTGTTGTTTTGGGGATCCGGATTCATTCATTCTATACTTGTTCTTTTCTTGAATTTATAAACCTAAAATCCTTAAATCAAATTAGGGATTTGACTTCCTTATAATACTTAAGCCTCTTGTATTCATGAAAAATTATTAATAAAGCAAGTGCATGGTGTTTTCAAACACATAGAATCTGATCGATGCTCATATATGGATTCAACTATTGAGTACTTGCATCAAAGCTCATCTAAAGGGTACCTGTCGAAGAATTATAACCCTATCGATACAGTTAAAAAATCATGGACATCATTAGACCACAACCTAAAATTTACTCAACAATTCGAAAGGTGGTTTCAAAGGAGTCTTAGATAACCTTGACTGATTCGAAAGGTGGTTTTGAAGAGGTCACTCTCACTTTTAATCCTACTTTGGGGTGTTGACAAGATTTCTTGTAACACATCGGCTTTTAGAGCCAAGATTAAATTATTTTACTTATAACAGCTTTTCTTTAAATCAATTATTTAAACTCATTTAAATCAACTATAAAACCTCCAAATCATTATTAAAACACTTTCTTATTCATTTGAAAACATTTATCAAAGATTTGGAAAAGCATTGTTAAGTTTAAATCCATATTTCAAAAGTTACTAAAAACTACTAAAAAAACTGCTATGAGTAGTGCTTTAAAGCTTATTTTACAAAAACAACTTTTATATCATTTAGAATCCATTTTTATAACCAAATCTCTTTTAAAAATATTTTAAAAGACTTATAGAATTTATCCCATATTTTTAAAGAATTTAAAATATCAATTTTAAGTAATTCATTGCTTTGGTTTTTGAATTGCCAAATCGCAACTATTTGAAAACTTGATTTGCTCATATTTCAAAATCTATTAAACGAAATCATGATTCTTTTTCTTTTGTTTGAAAAGTATATTTATAAGAGTTCGGAAAATTTTTATTCCAAAGAATTTTGACTTCGGATCCACTCTAAAAATAGATTTAACTTTCTGCGGCGCGAAAACGCGAACTGCTATTTACGCAACGCACCTATTTCATAACTTGTCAAAACTTCACCAAACTGGATTTTCGTGTTAATAAAACATTTCTAAATCATGTTAAACAATATTTAAGAGGTTTAACCTTTCCATTTATACCACTTCATTTTGTGAAGGAGAGTGATTTCCTCATGTATATTCGACGTGTATTATACGTGAATGGTTTACACATCTAAACAAACATATTATTTCATTCATACTTGATGAAAAGTACCTTAACCAAACATAGCCAAACATATATATATATATATATATCATCAATCTAATCATCCAAGTTATCAACTAAGTTATTAATTAAATAATTAAACTTACATATAATCATTTTAATTTTTAAATACTTAAAAATAGATTAGCGTACTCACCATTTCAAACCAAACTGGATTTTAGTGTTTATAAAACATTTCTAAATCATTTAAATCATTTTTAAGTGGTTTAACCATTCCATTTATACCATTTCATTTTATAAAGGAAAGTTATTTCCTTGTGTATATTCGACGTGTACTGTAGGTGAATGGTTTAAGCATCCAAACAAACATATTATTTCTTTCATACTTGATGAAAAATCATCATAACCAAACATAGCCAACCAAACACACACACACACACATATATATATATCATTCAATATAATCATCCAAGTTATCAACCAAGTTAATAATTAACTAACTAAACTGTCATACAATCATTTTAAGTTTTAAATACTTAAAATAGATTAGTGTACTCACCATTTTAAACCGCACTGTAATGACCCGGATTTTCTGACGACTGTTATTGGGATAATTAACCGATTTTATCTAATTAGATATAAAATTTTATTAGTCGAGTAAATAAATTCTCTGATATTTAAAATATCTAAATATATATAAATTGATTAAAAACTATATTAAATATTGAATTATAAATATCTGGATGTGATAAATTTTATAGAGAAATGAAAATGAAACTCCACCATTTAAGTTAAGATAAAACATCCATATATATATAAATATATACAAGCTTTATGATGATTTAAAATATATATATAAGTATATAAATGTATATATATATGTGTACATATGTCCATAGGAAGTAAAATAGATAAATATGTAAATAGGAAATAATGTGAAGATATATATGAATATATATATAATGACAAAATATACATAAGCAAATGTATATGCATATATGTTATATGGAATAGTGGCAATGATAAATGTAAATATATATGTATATATAACCATATCTAAGTAAATAAAATATGTATGAGTATAAATATGATAAAATGAATAAAAATATACACACACACACATAAGTTAAGATGTATAGTATTTGTAAATATGGAAATCTCTCTCTATATATATATTGTGTATATCTAATGCATAAAATAAATATGTACAAATGCTAGTATAATAGGATAAAATACATATTCATAACTATATATACATATAAATGTATATATACAAGAATACATCATCGTGACCAAATTTCAACTTCAAGTCACACACAAATCAATTTCAGCTCAAGCCATAAAATCAAATCATCTTTTGAAATCAAATCAGCCTTTTTATCAAATCAAAAGGAAAATAAATTAAAAAGAAAATGAAAATCAACAAAGTGGGAACCTGTACAAATGCCTCAAGCTTAGCTTCTACTGTACACTTCCCTTTTCATCTATATATACGGCTATCCTAGTTTGTTCAATTGTTCACATGTTCACTTGATAAAAAAAAGAGTAAGTTAAAGGAAAAAAAGTTTGAAGCAAGGAAGGAAAAAAATCAACAGTTCACCATTCTTTTAAAAACAGTGAGTTAACACCTTTACTTTATTACTGCTTTTTTATACTCATAAGTATAAATGAGTGTTTGTTAAATCTTAGCTAGAACAAGAATATATGCATCTGATATGTGAAAAATGTATGTATGTATGAGTGTTGATCACCTGAACTTACAGTAGTATATGGGAAACACCTCTGTTCTTAGAAAAGTTGACATTTTGCAACTTTTAAAAATCAATATCTCTTTATACATTTTGTTTTATGTTATGATTCCAAAGAGAAACTTGTTTGTTTTCAGATGTAGTTTATTTTAAAAATCATTTCGAGATCTAACATGCAGTATAGTGGGAGAGAAGCTCGTTTTACAGTAGATAACTTAGAAATGATAAAATTCAAACATCGGAATTGGATCTCTACTTTACATGAATGCTTTAGTTGCTCAAATTCATGAATTTTGGAAGTCGTTTGGGAATTTTCAGTCAAGTGTGGGATGAGATAGAGGAAGATGACCGAGAATGGGATTTTGGTCAATTCCCGGTGGCCCAGGTGATGGCATCGCACGTGGTTGGTGGAGAAGGGTACTGGGGTGATGCCGAAGCTTGGAAAAACGGAATGGTATTTTCTAGTGGCATGTAGTGTTGGGTCGATGATGATTTAGGTTTTTAGGCAGGTTCTGTTGTGGGTTCGTTTTCGAGTTAAATGCGGCGTCGATGGGGAGAGAGGGAAGTGCGGTCCAAGGGGGAAGGGAAGAGGAGGTCGTGGCGGTCCTAGTGGCAGAGTTTTGGACGGTGTTAGTGTTCGGAGGTAGCCGGACGAGGTAAGGGAAAGGGGACAGCTTCGTTCCTGGCTTGGGTTCGAACTCGAATTTCGATTTGGGGATCGTAGGTCGCATCCAGGTGGTTGGGTGTGACAGGGTGGTCGAGGGGGATTTGTGAGGTCGATCGACGGTTAGTTGCTCGATCGGAGGGATGTGTGTACGTACACACATGCGTGCACAGGGCCAGGTAAAGGAAAATGCAGAGAGGAAAGAAACTGGGAAGAATAAAACGAAATAAAGAAAGGGGAAGAATGGAAGAACGGGCCGGGTTCGGCCAAAGGGAAAGTAAGTAGGGAAATAAAGAAAAAAATAAAGGAAAAAGAAAAAAATAGGGAAAAGGAAAAGATAAGGGGAAAAGAAAAGTAAAAGAAAAGTAAAAGGGAAAAGAAAAGGGTTAAAGGGAAGTGGTGAGACATATATGTATTTCAGGAAATTTTCTTCAAGGACACATTTTAGGGCTTTTTTTTATGAAGGACGGCCCATAAATATTTTTCTTCCAAGGACAAATTATCGTTTTTAGTTCTCCGGCCCAATTCTCGCGCGCTTATTCTTCTTCTTCATTCGATCAAAATTTTGAGTCGCGATCAAATATTTTTCTCATAATTGTAATATCAATCAACGTTATTCGTTTATTTCAATTTCGTCCACTTCAACGATTATTATTATTTCCTTCCGTTCTTTTGTTGATCTCGTTCTTTTCATATCTGTACAGTGATCTCGTTTTTCTCAGGTATTGTAACGACCCGATATTTTCAACCATTCGCATCCATTATAAGTGTATAGGTAGACACTCATGCCGGAGTTGAATTGCTCAAAATACCGCGTTGTAATTAAAATTTGGAAAATCTCAGAATATACAGTAAATAAATATAATCACAGATCACAGACACAGAGTAAAATAATGCAGCGGAAGTAAAAGAAATAGTAGTTCATGAAGCTACTATATAAATATATCAGAGTTACATAAGATATAACAGAAGAAATAGAATACAACAAAAGTCTCAATATAATAACCAAGTACAAGCTGAGTAGAACAACGGAATTGAAATAGATAGGACATGACAAGCAGATAATCTCCAGCGATTCAAATCTCCAAGAGAGTGGAAATCCAAATCTGTGAATGACTCAAGCTGACCCGAGCGTAAAGCAAAACACAAAACACTCGAGTCAGGACAATATATACTTATATAATGTAAACCAACTCAAGTGAACTGTAATAAAGGTACAAGTAACTTAGAAGATGCTTGGGACCGCTCATCCTCTAAGGATCCGTTAAACTATCTACTATGTAGTAATATTCGATATTATAATAGTGTCTAAATAAATAAAGTATAATCATATAGAAAATAGCGTTAAGGGGATGGAGAACCTTAACGCGGTCGGATCTTAAAATCATAATCGTAGTAAAGCTCGATATGGTAGGTGACACGGCACAACTAGGCAATGCCAGGGTAGATATACCAATTACGCACACGGACTGATGGATACGCATAGCAGCCACTACCGTTCCACCTCGAACAACATTCCCAAATCGAAGGATGGCCATCTAGTCAAATCACAAGTAAGAGTATAATATCGAAGAAATGTGTCCGAGAAGAGGTGCTACCTCACTGGTCCGAGATCGCTCCTGTTTTAGCCACCTTATGCCAACTCACGGGAGTTGGGTCCACGTAACATACCTTAAGAACGTCACCACCATCCTACTTCATTCTGGAATCTCCACCGCGTACACGGTTGTCAAAGTGGTTTTCGGTATCGACAGAGAGTATGTCCATATCCGATCTCGGTCTCTTTGCCAACCAATCGTTATTATAACCCGTGGTTATAACTTTTAAAAACAATACTTTACTTCAAAATAAAATATCATTTCAAACCATATCTTTATCAAAATAAAGATTAAATCAATTCCAAACCATTTCCATATATTTAAATTTTCATATCATTTCAAAACTTCATTTCAAATCATTTTAATATAATAAAATATCATATCCTTACAAAACTTCATTTCAAATCATTTTAATAAAATAAAACATCCTATCAGTTCAAATCCAAATATTCAACTTTAAATACCTTTTAAATTCAAAGATATCATTCATTTACTATCATTTCAAATCACCTTTAAATAGTTTATATTCCAATCATAATAATTCATTTAAACCTTTTAAAAGTGTAATTATTATATTTTCAAATCAAGTATTCAATTTCCAAAGTTTCAAACCATTCTGAGTTCGTTTACTAAGTCAAAAACCCTAATTATTAAAATTTCAGCATTTCACAGCATTTAAAAACAACTGCTATAAGTTATATTTGAAAACATTTTTAATTCAGCAAAGACAGCACTTAAAACTGCTGTTAAAACTCAGTTTTAGTTGAATTATAGTTCAAAACAGAAAAGACAGCATTTCAGAAGTGCTGCGGTAGTTCAGATTTCAAAACAAGGGTTAAATTTGGTTTCAGCAAAGACTGCAGACCATTATAGCATTTCCAGAGAATGCTATAATAGACCTGAGTTCAATATTAGCCTATAAGTTCAAGTACAGCAACTACAGCATTTCAGAAATGCTGTAATAGCTCTTTTTACACAATTTTAGTTCAAAACAGAATCTATAGCATTTCTGAATGCTATTAAAAGTAAATTTCAGGTGTTAGTGTATTTCCAGCAATTAAATAACTTTAATTTAAAACACATAAACATTTTAAAAATCATATTTTAACATTTAAAATGTTCATTTACATATCATTTAACATATATCTTTTCACAATAAATTTCTTATAATCAAATCCAATTTCAACAATTTACTTAATAAATTTAAGTGTAAAAGTGTCCAATTCTTCACTTTTCAACTAATAAACTTAACACTTCAAATTTAAATTACCATTTCAAACTTTAACTAAATTTCCAATTTTATTTAATTAACTTAAACCTTTAATTAAAACCAAATTTCACATTTCCTAGTTAAGTTATATTTTAAAAGATCACTTTTAAACATTCATTTATTTAACCACTTAAATTCATAGAAAAATCAATAATACTTTATTAAATCACTCAAATTCAAATTTAATCAAATTATCATATTTACCATTTCCAAATAAAATTTAATATCCATTTTATTTACATAACTTAAATATCCTTTTTAACCAAAATTCCAAATTTCCAACTTAAGTTATATTTCAAAAATCTAGTTAAACCTTCATTAATTACATTTTTAACATATATAAAAATCATAATTTCTTTATTTTAAAACATTTCAAAATCTATTTAAATCAAATTTCATAAATTTATAATTTTTAAATTACATAAAAATATCCAAAACACTTTATAAAATAACCACGGGCCTGTATATATTTTTCTAACTTAGGTCAAGTGATACGGATATGTATCATTTCAATCCGCAGTTAAAAAGAAAAATCCGGGTTCTATCATTTCAAACCCGCAATCCCAAGTTAAAATAATTTAAATAAAAATCGTTCAGGCCTATCATTTCAGCCCATAACAATTTTTCCCTATTCTAAAGTCCGTTCGGGTATGTATCATTTCAACCCATAGTGATTCTAATCTACAGGGAACTTGCAGTGTGATAACAGATATAAATAACAGAATAACATTAAATAACAGTAACATATGATATAACAGGTGTAATAACAGGTGTGAACATCATATGATAATAATATAAGCATATATAACATGATAATATTTTTCTACAGATTCGCAGGGTGTCAATTTACTAGTTATATAGGTACATATTGTCTGGTGAGAATAACTCACCTTTTTATGCTGGAGATATCAATTAGAATGACACAATGGATCCAGAAGGCACGACCTTTGATTTGAGTGGAGAAAATAGCCAAGATATCATCTTGTAAACAATACCCAAACAAGACAAAACAATATAGCACATGAATATACTTAACATAAAACAATGTTGAACAAATTGAAATACAAAGCAATAAAGACAAGACTTTGCCTTTACCATTCAAATGCTTGACCATAGGGGATCAAGTGCTCAGCCATGATGTGTTTGGGCTCAGGTTAGCATCATATAGGTCAGGTTTAGCACACCTAAGCATGGCAACATGAAGTGATGTGAAGGGTAGGAGATGCAACATGAAGAATATCAATGGACAAGGCAAATAGGTGAAGTTTTGGTCACAACAAGGCTCGACTTGTTCATTGCTTGGCTCAGCCATGCATGGTACAGGTCTGGACAGTGGAGGGTGATGGTGCAACAGCAGCCAAAGGTCATGTAGCAAGTGGTGGTGGTGGCTAAGGGGGTGGCCAAAGCAAGATATGGAGGGTAGGTGATGATATGTGTGGTCTAGGCAACGTTTTGTGGAGTTTTGACATTGTTTTGTGGTGCTAGCTTCAAGGGGAGGTCATGGCCATGGATGGATCTGAAATGATGGCTGGAGATGATGCCAAGGAAGAGTGGTAGGGGATGGTGGTCGAGGCTATGGTGAGAAGGCCGTGCAAATAGAAGAGGAAACAAGGCAAAAAAGTATGAAAAATTGAAGAAAAGTGAAAAGAGAGGAAGCCATTACCAAGGAACTTTGTAAGGACGTGAAAAATGAATTGAGAAACAAAAAAATTCGTGAAAAGTGAGTGATAACTCATGGCAAAACTGAAGGAGTGGGCAGCAAAATTAATTAAAGTGAAGGTTATGGAAATGAAGAGTTTCGGAGATGAAAAGGCTTCGGTTTCAAAAGCAGTTTCAAACTCTTCATATATTCACTATTTCTTTTTAAATTTTTATATAACTGAAAAACATTTATAAATTCAGTTAAAATAATAAAATATAACAAATAAAAAAAATATAAATAAATAAATATTAATTATAAATAATTAAATCAAGAAAATAGCAAAACTGGTCAACTAGGCTAGAAAATTTGAAAATAAATGGTATAAACTTTAGAAAATTCATATGAGCTTGTAATATATTTTTAAACATAAATAATAACATAAAATAAAAATACATTCACAAAATAAATATATAAAATTTAATTTAAATATAATTTTAATGAAGAAAATAGCAGAAAAATAAGAAAACAGCCTTTAAAAATAGGAAATCAACACAGTAAACATTGGAAAAATTCTATTATCAATTTAAAATATTTAAAAGTAAAAATATACATAATATAACATATTAAACATATAAAAATGAAATATGACAAAGAAAATAAAATTTATACAATTTAAAATAACAAAATTGCAAAATAAACAATTTATACTCAAAATTGAAATGTACATATCTTTTGCAGTTTAACTCCATTTTCAACGAAACAAAAAGCAGTGTTCAAGTTATTTCATCTATTTTCATAATAAAAGATAAAATTTGAGATTTTAAATAATTTGAATTTGAAGTTTAAAAGTCAAAGTTTGATCAGTTTGACTAGAAATTCACTTTACAGTAAAATATTCAAATTATACTAGTTTGAACTATAAATCACTTAATAATCAACATTTATATTTAAAAATGAAATGTTTGAAAATAAAATAAGTCTAAAATAATTTAAAATAAAATAAAGTCAAATTTAAATAATATACAAAAATCTAGGGTTGTTACACTCTCCCCCACTCAAAACTTTTCGTCCCCGAAAAGGAACGAGGTACGGGAAAGCACATAAAAAGATAGAATGAATAGAATTAACTAATTAAGACAAGATGATAAGAAGATTGGAATTACACCTGATAACTTTTGTTATAGGTAATTTTAACAAGATGGAGGTAATTAAATCAAGAGTACAAGCACGAAAGAAAAAAAATCCTCTAAAGTCTGAATCTCCCTTTCACTTGACCGACGGTCTATAAATGGAAAAACAGTGTTCAGATCCAGATGAGTAACAAAGATTATTAGGATTACAGAAAGATTTCTAAACAGAGTGGTATAAGCAATAGCCTTTCCATTCTGTAACAAGATAAGAGAAATAAGGACAACCAAAAGATAGTTTGAAAAACAAAATAAGATAATAGATTTGAAACCATAATGCTTTGAAAATCATAATAATTTAGGGATGTTTATCATCTGGAAATCACACTACTAAAATCATAACACTTTGGAAATGTTCTTCTTTTATAAAAAAACATAACACTTAGAAAATCAAAACTCCTTTTAAAAAAAATCTTCATTTAAACCATTTAATTCAAGGCCAAATAATATTCATTTTAAAGTTGTAACATTTCTAAGTTCATTCAATTATAAAAATTCCCAAAACATTGTCTTTTCAAAATAGCAGCACTTATAAAATGCTACAGTAGATATATTAGTATTTCAAATCAGTTCAATATCAGAAATATTCATTTGGATATCATTTAACTTATGACTTATTTAAACAAACTTTTATGAATGGAATATCCAAATTAAACTATACTTCGTTTATTAAGTCAAAAGCTCACTATTTTACTTAGCTCTTCATTTAACAAATAACCTAACACTTTATTTAAAATGCCCATTTCATAAATAGATATTCCTTCAATAAGTTACACTTAAAATTTCCATTTGAAAACCAAATTCTCAATTATCAAATTTAGTGATATTAAAATACATTTTAACTATCATAATTATTCATTTTTCAAGACATATCAATTTCATAAATAAAATATTTATCATAGCAAATATAACAATCAAATTCCTTTACACATTTATTCATTTAGACATCAATTAAACTATGAATTCAAGTTAAATAAACTTTATTACAAAATGTCCAATTCCAATGTATTTTATTTTATCTATTCAAAGATACATTATTTATTATACAACATATTCGTTTCAGGAAATAACCATTATTAAAATTCCTAGGTTAGACTTAAGGTTCCATATTAAATCAAATTTGATTATTAAGTTATTTAAATAAAATCTCTTTAAATTCCTTTTTCACTATTTACCTCTGTTAATCTTTTATAACTAAAATTTAAGTGTATAACATTTATTATAACCACTCAAATTTTATTTATAAAATCATTTCTGTACTGCATATTATCCAATTACATTGTTAACTTCAAAAAAAATTTAAGGTAAGTTATATTTGAATGCAATTGTATTATACAAATAAAACTTTCCAATTCAATTATCTCAAGTTTGAATCATTTATCCAAATTTTTTATTTTTTTCTTCTTATAATTGAAATTATTCTTCAAGATAAAATTTAAGAATTTGAATCTTCGAACATCTTCAAACCATTTGGAGATAAGTAATTATATATACATAATATGTTAAATCAAATTTAAATCATATATCTATATATATATTATAATCCAGTCATATTTTAGAAGTTCAAATCAATCAGATTTTCCAAAACAAAGCTGTAGCAAGACTACAGAATGGTTTCTTCACTTCGAAACTCGAAAATGAACGTCGATGATGCTGCAGTCATCACCGAAATTATTTTCCAGCGACAAAGAGAAGAGCACTAAATTTTTAAACTTTAAAATCCTTTAGAGACAAATTTTTATTCAAAATACTTTAAATAATATCCTTTTAAAAATTTTAAACACAAGGTTTGAAACCATCGGAAATTAAATTCTTTAACTTTCTTGTTTTAAATTCATTTCAGTTCCCAAATAAATTTATAAACAACTATTTATAAATTCATTTGTAGAACAATAAATGATAAATCAAGTATTATCATTTCAAATTATCAATTTAAATCAATTTATTAAGTTCCATAAAATTATATATCCAAATTTATTTCATAAACCAAATTTTAAAATAATATTGTGTCAGTTTGTTCTGTCAAAGTGTTTTAGAAATCCTATCGATAGCGTTGATCAGACGAATCGATCGGAAACCCAAATCAACATCAACAACTCAAACAACACAATATAAAACAAAACATTAATTTACAAGTACAGTTCAAAATGTTTGGAAGATAGATTGGAACAAAAGACAAGATGATTAAACAGAGTAGAGAGATGGGTAAGCTTAGATAAATCGCGGACAACCTTAACCGGGTCAACCGTGACTTAATGGATAAGATCAAATGTGGATTTTCTGGGGTAAATCTACCTTCGATCTCAAGAGATAGAGTTTGGAATAACAAAAGATATTAGAATCTAAACCAAGGATAAATATAAATCTCTGGTTAATCGATGCTGATTGTAAAGGATTTTCACCCCTTTACAAGAAAATTAGAATATTGGCGAGACCGCCAATTTACTATAAAGATCATTCGAAGTGGGGTTATGTGATACTCCAAAATCAAAAGAAGATGAATAGTGAGGGACAAGAATGAATTTTGGAACCGCAGGGAACGTTCCAAAAATTCAAAGGAATTTTGAATCAAGAGGAAAAGATTCAAACTCGAACGAAAGTGATTCTGTAAATAAATCTACTCCATATGCTGAGTTTTGCCTCAAAGCCAAAGCTCTGATACCAACTGTAACGACCCGATATTTTCAACCATTCGCATCCATTATAAGTGTATAGGTAGACACTCATGCCGGAGTTGAATTGCTCAAAATACCGCGTTGTAATTAAAATTTGGCAAATCTCAGAATATACAGTAAATAAATATAATCAAGATCACAGACACAGAGTAAAATAATGCAGCTGAAGTAAAAGAAATAGTAGTTCATGAAGCTACTATATAAATATATCAGAGTTACATAAGATATAACAGAAGAAATAGAATACAACAAAAGTCTCAATATAATAACCAAGTACAAGCTGAGTAGAACAACGGAATTGAAATAGATAGGACATGACAAGCAGATAATCTCCAGCGATTCAAATCTCCAAGAGAGTGGAAATCCAAATCTGTGAATGACTCAGGCTGACCCGAGCGTAAAGCAAAACACAAAACACTCGAGTCAGGACAATATATACTTATATAATGTAAACCAACTCAAGTGAACTGTAATAAAGGTACAAGTAACTAAGAAGATGCTTGGGACCGCTCATCCTCTAAGGATCCGTTAAACTATCTACTATGTAGTAATATTCGATATTATAAT
Source organism: Allium fistulosum (assembly GCA_030737815.1). Classification (NCBI taxonomy): domain Eukaryota; kingdom Viridiplantae; phylum Streptophyta; class Magnoliopsida; order Asparagales; family Amaryllidaceae; genus Allium; species Allium fistulosum. Next base: position 1,540,117,765 of record CM060901.1, on the reverse strand, counting down.
AGTGTCTAAATAAGTAAAGTATAATCATATAGAAAATAGCGTTAAGGGGATGGAGAACCTTAACGCGGTCGGATCTTAAAATCATAATCGTAGTAAAGCTCGATATGGTAGGTGACATGGCACAACTAGGCAATGCCAGGGTAGATATACCAATTACGCACACGGACTGATGGATACGCATAGCAGCCACTACCGTTCCACCTCGAACAACATTCCCAAATCGAAGGATGGCCATCTAGTCAAATCACAAGTAAGAGTATAATATCGAAGAAATGTGTCCGAGAAGAGGTGCTACCTCACTGGTCCGAGATCGCTCCTGTTTTAGCCACCTTATGCCAACTCACGGGAGTTGGGTCCACGTAACATACCTTAAGAACGTCACCACCATCCTACTTCATTCTGGAATCTCCACCGCGTACACGGTTGTCAAAGTTGTTTTCGGTATCGACAGAGAGTATGTCCATATCCGATCTCGGTCTCTTTGCCAACCAATCGTTATTATAACCCGTGGTTATAACTTTTAAAAACAATACTTTACTTCAAAATAAAATATCATTTCAAACCATATCTTTATCAAAATAAAGATTAAATCAATTCCAAACCATTTCCATATATTTAAATTTTCATATCATTTCAAAACTTCATTTCAAATCATTTTAATATAATAAAATATCATATCCTTACAAAACTTCATTTCAAATCATTTTAATAAAATAAAACATCCTATCAGTTCAAATCCAAATATTCAACTTTAAATACCTTTTAAATTCAAAGATATCATTCATTTACTATCATTTCAAATCACCTTTAAATAGTTTATATTCCAATCAAAATAATTCATTTAAACCTTTTAAAAGTGTAATTATTATATTTTTAAATCAAGTATTCAATTTCCAAAGTTTCAAACCATTCTGAGTTCGTTTACTAAGTCAAAAACCCTAATTATTAAAATTTCAGCATTTCACAGCATTTAAAAACAACTGCTATAAGTTATATTTGAAAACATTTTTAATTCAGCAAAGACAGCACTTAAAACTGCTGTTAAAACTCAGTTTTAGTTGAATTATAGTTCAAAACAGAAAAGACAGCATTTCAGAAGTGCTGCGGTAGTTCAGATTTCAAAACAAGGGTTAAATTTGGTTTCAGCAAAGACTGCAGACCATTATAGCATTTCCAAAGAATGCTATAATTGACCTGAGTTCACTATTAGCCTATAAGTTCAAATACAGCAACTACAGCATTTCAGAAATGCTGTAATAGCTCTTTTTACACAATTTTAGTTCAAAACAGAATCTATAGCATTTCTGAATGCTATTAAAAGTAAATTTCTGGTGTTAGTGTATTTCCAGCAATTAAATAACTTTAATTTAAAACACATAAACATTTTAAAAATCATATTTTAACATTTAAAATGTTCATTTACATATCATATAACATATATCTTTTCACAATAAATTTCTTATAATCAAATCCAATTTCAACAATTTACTTAATAAATTTAAGTGTAAAAGTGTCCAATTCTTCACTTTTCAACTAATAAACTTAACACTTCAAATTTAAATTACCATTTCAAACTTTAACTAAATTTCCAATTTTATTTAATTAACTTAAACCTTTAATTAAAACCAAATTTCACATTTCCTAGTTAAGTTATATTTTAAAAGATCACTTTTAAACATTCATTTATTTAACCACTTAAATTCATAGAAAAATCAATAATACTTTATTAAATCACTTAAATTCAAATTTAATCAAATTATCATATTTACCATTTCCAAATAAAATTTAATATCCATTTTATTTACATAACTTAAATATCCTTTTTAACCAAAATTCCAAATTTCCAACTTAAGTTATATTTCAAAAATCTAGTTAAACCTTCATTAATTACATTTTTAACATATTGAAAAATCATAATTTCTTTATTTTAAAACATTTCAAAATCTATTTAAATCAAATTTCATAAATTTATAATTTTTAAATTACATAAAAATATCCAAAACACTTTATAAAATAACCACGGGCCTGTATATAATTTTCTAACTTAGGTCAAGTGATACGGATATGTATCATTTCAATCCGCAGTTAAAAAGAAAAATCCGGGTTCTATCATTTCAAACCCGCAATCCCAAGTTAAAATAATTTAAATAAAAATCGTTCAGGCCTATCATTTCAGCCCATAACAATTTTTCCCTATTCTAAAGTCCGTTCGGGTATGTATCATTTCAACCCATAGTGATTCTAATCTACAGGGAACTTGCAGTGTGATAACAGATATAAATAACAGAATAACATTAAATAACAGTAACATATGATATAACAGGTGTAATAACAGGTGTGAACATCATATGATAATAATATAAGCATATATAACATGATAATATTTTTCTACAGATTCGCAGGGTGTCAATTTACTAGTTATATAGGTACATATTGTTTGGTGAGAATAACTCACCTTTTTATGCTGGAGATATCAATTATAATGACACAATGGATCCAGAAGGCACGACCTTTGATTTGAGTGGAGAAAATAGCCAAGATATCATCTTGTAAACAATACCCAAACAAGACAAAACAATATAGCACATGAATATACTTAACATAAAACAATGTTGAACAAATTGAAATACAAAGCAATAAAGACAAGACTTTGCCTTTACCATTCAAATGCTTGACCATAGGGGATCAAGTGCTCAGCCATGATGTGTTTGGGCTCAGGTTAGCATCATATAGGTCAGGTTTAGCACACCTAAGCATGGCAACATGAAGTGATGTGAAGGGTAGGAGATGCAACATGAAGAATATCAATGGACAAGGCAAATAGGTGAAGTTTTGGTCACAACAAGGCTCGACTTGGTCATTGCTTGGATCAGCCATGCATGGTACAGGTCTGGACAGTGGAGGGTGATGGTGCAACAGCAGCCAAAGGTCATGTAGCAAGTGGTGGTGGTGGCTAAGGGGGTGGCCAAAGCAAGATATGGAGGGTAGGTGATGATATGTGTGGTCTAGGCAACGTTTTGTGGAGTTTTGACATTGTTTTGTGGTGCTAGCTTCAAGGGGAGGTCATGGCCATGGATGGATCTGAAATGATGGCTGGAGATGATGCCAAGGAAGAGTGGTAAGGGATGGTGGTCGAGGCTATGGTGAGAAGGCCATGCAAATAGAAGAGGAAACAAGGCAAAAAAGTATGAAAAATTGAAGAAAAGTGAAAAGAGAGGAAGCCATTACCAAGGAACTTTGTAAGGACGTGAAAAATGAATTGAGAAACAAAAAAATTCGTGAAAAGTGAGTGATAACTCATGGCAAAAACTGAAGGAGTGGGCAGCAAAATTAATTAAAGTGAAGGTTATGGAAATGAAGAGTTTCGGAGATGAAAAGGCTTCGGTTTCAAAAGCAGTTTCAAACTCTTCATATATTCACTATTTCTTTTTAAATTTTTATATAACTGAAAAACATTTATAAATTTAGTTAAAATAATAAAATATAACAAATAAAAAAAATATAAATAAATAAATATTAATTATAAATAATTAAATCAAGAAAATAGCAAAACTGGTCAACTAGGCTAGAAAATTTGAAAATAAATGGTATAAACTTTAGAAAATTCATATGAGCTTGTAATATATTTTTAAACATAAATAATAACATAAAATAAAAATACATTCACAAAATAAATATATAAAATTTAATTTAAATATAATTTTAATGAAGAAAATAGCAGAAAAATAAGAAAACAGCCTTCAAAAATAGGAAATCAACACAATAAACATTGGAAAAATTCTATTATCAATTTAAAATATTTAAAAGTAAAAATATACATAATATAACATATTAAACAGATAAAAATGAAATATGACAAAGAAAATAAAATTTATACAATTTAAAATAACAAAATTGCAAAATAAACAATTTATACTCAAAATTGAAATGTACATATCTTTTGCAGTTTAACTCCGTTTTCAACGAAACAAAAAGCAGTGTTCAAGTTATTTCATCTATTTTCATAATAAAAGATAAAATTTGAGATTTTAAATAATTTGAATTTGAAGTTTAAAAGTCAAAGTTTGAACAGTTTGACCAGAAATTCACTTTATAGTAAAATATTCAAATTATACTAGTTTGAACTATAAATCACTTAATAATCAACATTTATATTTAAAAATGAAATGTTTGAAAATAAAATAAGTCTAAAATAATTTAAAATAAAATAAAGTCAAATTTAAATAATATACAAAAATCTAGGGTTGTTACAGGTATGCTTATATCAATCTGTTTTTTTGATGTTTTTCAATTCGAGTTAAATAAAATTGTTCCTGATTTATAATTGTGTTTATTATTATGCCTGATATGCAGTGTTGTTCTTCTCTTTGTTTTTTCATTCGTCGATGGATGACTGTGGAAGTACCAACAGGTTTTTTATTGTTATACTCGTTTCTTTATGTAGTGTTGTTTTGTAGTTACTTTTCATTTGATTTATTTTGCATTCTCTTGCATTAATGTTGGGATGATTGGAGAAGTATCGTTGATTGGGTTGTATATTAATTTGTTATTGAGTGGAAAACTATTGTATTTTAGGTTCAGTTTCTGGGTATCATTTTTATATTTTCTTAGTATCATTTTTTTTCTTCAGTATCTAGGTATCAGTTTTATCTACGGTAGGTACCAGTTTTGTAAAATTGAATAATTACTGTTCTAAATCGTACATATTTTTAGTGATGTTTATTATTATTATTATTTTTGCAGTAGGGATAACAGCCTTCTTTGTTTGTTTGTGTTGAATAATAATACTTTTAGCACTCGATTGTTTATCGATTGCTCTTTGTATGATTTGAAGAGTGAGATATGCCGATATTGGTCTCAATTAACTCCTTCTTCTATTTAGATTTCTTATGTACTTGAGGACAAAGTTATTATGGTTGACAATGATTCTGATATTCAGAGCATAATTTGTTTTCAGTTACACAAGAAAAGTTCTTTCTTTGGTTTTACTATTAAGGTTAAGGGTTGTGAATTGGAAGTTGTTGATGGTGCTTGTATTTCAAGTTCATCCTATGTTCCTGCTTCTTCATCTTCTATTGTATCTGTCTGTTCAAATGTTGTTAATGGTAAAAGTTATTTAAAAGATATGTTGAGGAGAGGGTCGACATTAAGCATTTCCAATTTTGTTGGTTTTTGTTTTGGAGGCGCTGAACATTTTAAAGAGTTTTTGATAGCATATCAAATTCAAAAGGGGTATGAATTAGTATTTTTAAAGAATTGTGCTACAAGAGTCACTGTGATTTGCTCTTCGTATAAGAATGGTTGTCTTTTCAAAGTCCATGCTTCCTGTGATTCTGGAGAATTGAAAAGGTTCTTTATGAGAAATTTGGTTTCTGATCATTCTTGTGGGGCTGGTCTAAGACATGTGAATAATCCACATATATCTAGTTCTTTTGTTAAATCAATGATTATTGATGAGATCCGCGATTGTCCAAGTAAAAAGCCTAAGGATATTATACTTGATTTTAAAAGAGAATACAATTTTCAGTTGTATTATGGTTATGCTTATCATGGGAAACAACTTGCATTGATGGAGTTGCACGGTAATGATGCTTTGTCTTATAATGATTTGAGTTGGTATTTGGAAGCAGTGAAGAAATCTAATCCAGATAGTTATGTTGATATGGATGTTGATCCTTGTAGTAATGAATTTCAAAGGGTGGTTATTGCCTTTGGCGCTTGTTTACTTGGTTTCAAGTCTTGTCGTCCTATGATATTCTTAGATGCTACTCACTTGAAGGGACGTCCTGGTGTATTGATGGGTGCAACTGCAAAAAATGGTGATCAAGGTATGTGTTTGTTTTCAAACTTGATTTGTTTATATTGAGATTATAATACTTGGCATAATTATTAATGTACATTCTTTTATCATAATTTGTATTCTGTTGGTATCAGTTTTAAGAAATGTAGTTTATAAGTAGCAAGTTTCTAGTATCAGAATTTTTATTGTATTAAATTGTAAGTTTGTATTTCGTATAATATGTTCATACTGCTAAACAGGAGATTAGTATCAGTTTTTGTATATTATTAGTATCAGTTCTAATTAGTTGATATATGGTATCATTTATAGTTATGTAGTATTGGAATTTGCTTTGTATCGAAATATATGTCATTATTTTTGTTTCTTTGTTGTTTTAGAATGAAGATTAATGTGCATAATGTTGTGCTTATCAATATTTTTATAATGGTCATATCAGGTTTTAGGTATCAGTTTTGTTACTGTTAGTATCAGTTTTATGAATTGTTTTATATTTATGGTTGTATTTACTTTTTTTTAACTAATTATTTTTGCATTTGCAGGTTTCTTCCCTTTAGCTATGAGTGTAGTTTCTGTTGAAAATGTGGATAACTGGACATGGTTTTTGAACCATTTAAAACAAATGCTTCAAGAAGAGCGTACTTTAGTTTTTATGTCCGATCGCCACCAAGGTTTGCTTTCAGGTGTTCGTGATGTTTTTCCTTCAGATTATCACAGTTATTGCTACTTGCATATGGAACAAAATCTTCTTTCTGCAGTGAAAGCCAAAAATGCAAATGTGTCTATTATTGATTTATTCAAAATGTGTTCTAGAGCTTCAAATCTATATGAATTTAACGGAGCATATTCTAAGTTTTGTCAAATTGGTGGTGTTGCTGGTGTTAATTTTTTAAAGGATAAGCCATTTGATAAGTGGGTGGATTTATTTTTTCCAGGGAAACGTTATGGAGAATATAGTTCCAATGTTGCAGAAAGTTTTAACAGTTGGATTTTAAATGAACGAGCATTGCCTATTACTTTGTGTTTAGATGGTATTCGTATTAAGATTATGGAACAAATGGCTAGAAGAAGAGAAGAATGTCGTTTGTGGAGTACAAGTCTATGTCCTTCTATGGAGTTACGTTTAGATGAATTGATTGAAGAAGGGTTTGGATGGGATGTATATAAATCTTCTGATTTTGCTTTTGAAGTGAAATCTCCAAACTCTCATTGTGTTGATTTGAAGGAGCGCATTTGTAGTTGCAACAAGTGGAAAATTACAGGATTTCCTTGTGCTCATGCTATAAAGTGTATGAACAAGTCTAAGTTGTCTGTATATGATTTTGTCGAGAATTATTTCACTGTTGATTCTTATCGATGTTCTTATGCCAATGCTATAAATCATATTCCAAATTATGATAGGCCCATTGTTGATGGTAGCATACAAGATGTTATTAAGCCACCAAAGGAGAAACGTGGCGCTGGCAGACCATCATTGAAGCGCAAAGGAGTATTTTCATATTTTCATAACAAGAAAAACAGATGTGGCGAGTGCAAGCAATTTGGTTATAATAAACGGAATTGTCAAGCTTCAAAGAGGATATGATTTGATTTTATATTTTTAATTTTTTTATAGTAATAAGTGTATGTGAGACTTGTTTCAGTGGTCTATAGTAATTGAACCTTTTGTTATTACTTTGTATTTAGTATAGCATATTATGGAATTGATTATAATTTCAGCTATTTTTAGTATAGATGATATTATCATTTTTTTGTTTTTGCAGTATGATTTATGTTGTTTGTTTGTGGAAGTTTTGGTATCAGTATCTTTTTTACAGTATCATTTTTATAGTATCATTTTTTACAGTGCCAAATATTGTCAGTTTATAGCTGCATCGGTTTTTTTTAAGTTTTGGTATCATTTTTTAATTTTGGTATCATTTTTACATTTTTGGTATCAGTTAATTTGGTTGGAGATAATGTTTCATTGATTGGATATAAATGGTTTTATTATCAGTTTTTGTTTGTTTTTAGAATCAGTTTTGTGTATTATAATATGTGCTATAATTTACAGCAGTAGTCCTTGATAATTATAATAATATATGGTGTTTGCAAAACCTGATACCTGAACTAATTGTTTTTTCATACAGTATGTTGAGTATAAGTTTTGACAAAAGTGATACTATCAGTCATACGAAGTGATGCCCAGTTACTGTTTTGTATTGTAATATTACATGAAATTTGATAATATCATTTTACAACTGAAAGTTGTATCATAGAACTGATAATATTATGTTGGATCCATAGTTGGATGATAGAACATATATTATTTAATCTTGTTATAATATAAACAACAGGAAAATAAAAGAACATCACCACAACATATCATTCCAGGAGACGAGAATTGTTTTTACAAGTAAAAGCAGTAGTGTTTTGCTTACAGAACAACATTACTTCATAAGTATGAAATTACAACAGAACATCATTAATTTGCAACTATACATTTCAACATAACAACATTACATCACAGGTATCAAATTTAATTGTGAAATAATGCAATGTGAACTCATTTCCTTTCTTTTCTTTGTTCTTTTAGGCTTGACATGTATTTTGACAGACTCCAGCAATGTTCATCGTCTGTTAATATTGCATGTGCAATTCTTGCTCTTGTTGATAATACATCTTTCTTTTCAATTTTTATCGGTATCCTGCTTCTGTTCAGCGAAATGATGAATATCATTACAAAAATTCCACAGTCAAGCCTGTTGAAACCAAGAGGAAATATTAGTGTGACGACCCGGAATTTCTAACAATTTAAATTGGATTAATTAATTGATTTTAAATATTTAAAAGTTAAATTTTAACTTGAATTCCAAATATTAAAATTTATTTGATAATTAAATTATTGAATTATATAATTCGAAGTTGGGTAAAATGTTGAATATGGAGATTTAAGCCTATTAAAAATAATTTGAAGGCTTGTAAAATTTATAATGACGATACTGAAGGTAATAGAATGGTTGAAATTTAATTTAAAGGTGATCTGTTCACTTTTGAAAATATACCGTTTTAATCGATATTTAAAAATAGCCTTCCGAGGCACAGTCTCGGAATTCGACGAAACCAGTTCCATTGGATCCGTAATAGTTAGTTATTATCGGATTTCAATTTTCTTGGCAATCAGAGTTGTCGTTTGACCCTGGCAGCTCAAAACGTTTAGGACTATTTGTTATCCCACTTTTTGGCAAAGCTGAGATACCCAAAAAATTAACTGAAATCAATATTAACCAACCATGAATATTAAATATGCATTGCCGGATGATCATGGATATCGATGAATTTTGTCCGAGCTCGGATTGGGCTGTAATTGACAAGACATGACTTGCCAAGCCGTGAGAGCCAGCGTTTCAGATTTCAGGTTAATCAGAGTTCGTATGAATGAGATATGATCGATTCAAGTTAGATACAAGGTGGTGTTCGGATCCATCAGGTGACAACATGTTCGAATCGATCAGATTCGTATCCATCAGAGAGGCATTGTCAAGTTCGAATCCATTGGAGCTTGGCAACTTCGAATCGATCATCTTCGAATCGATCAGGTACGGGTCAAACCGCGGTCATGGAGTTCGAATCCATCTGTTCGTATCCCTCACCGCACCTTGGGTCATACCCGTAGGCTTCGTATCGATCAGAATGGTCCAGGCCTTCGTATCCATGAACTTCGTATCGATTGACTGATGATTAGTTCGAATCGATAAACGAGGCATTCGTTCGAATCCATCAGGAAGCTTTAGCTCGTATCCATCACAAACAGTATCCATTGAATGGGTCTTCCTCGATACGAGCTAAGCTGCTAATCTCGATTCAAACTATACGTTGAAAGTTGATACAAAGCATGCGAAGTTGAATGATTCAAATTAGATAACAATGCCCAATGCAAGCATGGCGAAATCCATGGATGCAAATCGGTCAATACGCCACTAAAACCGGATTGACCAGGAAAACCCGCTCCATATCACTCCACGTCATTGCACGCGCATGTGCTTTGATCGAGTCGAAGAAAGGGGATACGAAACATGGATTCGAACTCAGCAGACCACGGAAAACATAGCCTTGAATCGATCATAACTCCTAAACCACAGATCCAAATGCAACGAAATTTTCAGAGTAGCTTCCATGCAAGGTAAAGAGCTATCCTGCCAAGTTTCAGCTCGATTGGAGCATTTCCTGATCGATACGAAATTGATTCGAATCGATCACAGATTGAGTTGAAACTTGGTGGGACCGGTCGCGTGGGCCCCGTCACGTGCCAGAAGAAGTCTCCTGAAGTTTGGGCGAGATCTGGGCCTCCTACGCCTATAAATAGCCCCCTGAAGCCTACAGAAAAGGGATCTTTCAGCGATTCAACGTCCAGACTCTGCCGGATCCAACTCTACTCCTTTCCATTGCTGTTATATTCAGATTCATTCATTGTATTTGCTGTAATCATCTGTAATCAGTGAAGAACATCAATAAAAGATAAAAATCCTTGAAGTGGACGTAGGCCGGAGATAGCCGAACCACTATAAATTGCGTGTCACTGTTCATTATTTCTGGATTGTTGTTCGCTGCTTGCTTAGATCTGATATTTGTGTTTGAATATTGCTGATTTGTATTCATACACTGGTGCTTTCGCTACACTTGGGGTTTGTGACCATTTTTGGTGCAAACACTTTGGTGCTTTCACTGAGAAGGAACCAGCACCCGCTACACCAGATTCGAAGTTCAGATTTGAAGACTCGAAGATTTGAAGACAATGACTCGACAAACAAGTAGAAGACAAAGAGCTGAGAGAAGCCATCAAGGAGGAAGTCAAGAGGCATCCTCTGGTGCTGGAGAAGAGCCGGCTTCGATCTACATCACTAGAGACGAAATGGAGACCATGACCAATCTGATGCACGAAAGAATGATGAAAAGTCAACAAGAGATGCTGCAGAATTTCTTTGAACAGATGAGAGCTGCAGGGACGCAGAGCCTAGGACCAGCTACAGCGGCTATGAATGTGGAACAGGGAGCTAGGACTGCGGAACTTGATGAGGGACAGAATGCAGATCCAGTGGACAATCGACAAGGACTCGGGGGCAGACCCACGGGATCCGATACTGGAAGGCCGACAGACGGAGCTCAACAAGCTAGGGCCAATGCTGATGCTAACGGGCCACACGAAGAGTACATACCAGAATACCCTTCAAGACCAAGAGGGCAACCCCAGGATGGAGATGAAAAGATGGCTGGATTAGTGCGACGACTCATGAGAGGAGGATTGTCTATCGGAGGATTGGAGGAAGTCAGTCGGAGTCCGTTCACTCCAAATATCAGAAATGCAAGGAACCCTCCAAAGTTCAAACTGCCGACGCTGAACCCGTATGACGGAAAGTCAGACCCGACCATGCACGTTACCAGATACATCAGGCATATGGAAGTGCTGGGGGCATCCGAGGAAGTGATGGCACGATGCTTCCCTTTATTTCTATCAGATTTGGCTGCGCTTTGGTTCAGACAACTAGAGACTGGATCAATCAGGACATGGGGTGAGCTAGTGGAATGCTTCATGAGACAATTTAGGGTCCATGTGACGCGACCCAAGAGTGTGATGACTTTAGCCTCGATAAAGCAAAGGACCGGAGAGTCCATAAAAGATTTTCTATTGCGATTCAATGCAACGGTGGCTTCTGTAGATCGCCCGGATCCATCAATGATTTTGATGGCGGCAGTAGCAGGAATTGCAGAAGGCACCGAGTTCAAAGATTCTCTGACCAGAGACCCACCGCAAGATCTAGGAGAGTTCTATCATGAAGCTGAAAAATTCATTCGACTAGAGGAATCACGAGCCGAGAGGCAGGAAATAAACACTACGCGAAGCGAAGGAACCGCAGGAGGACAGTCTGGAGCAGACAAAGGAAAGAGAAAGCAGGATGACACACATGATGGTCCTGATAAACGGAAGAAATTCAGAGAACCTAGATTCAGGCAATTCACGGATTTGACGGCAAGCCTAGAAAGGATTTACACTGAAACTCGGGGGCAGCTCCCCTATCGAAAACCACCCAGAAGAGATCCCACGGAGCGGGAACGCAGGACTGGAAAATACTGTCTATTCCATGAGCTGGATGGACACACTACCGATGAATGCCGCCACCTAAGAGATGAGGTGGAAGAACATGCCAGGAGTGGTAAACTGCCACAATATGTCAGAGAACGGGCAGCAGCGGTAAGGCCTGAACAACCACCGCCTCCACCTAACAGAAACGATCCTGGATCGGGATCACGGCTCATCATCAACTGATTAAGATGGCAAGGGCCAAGTTCGAGATCTGGACTTCGGCCAAATAATTTCATTAGATTTGCTTTCAAAATAAAACGGCTATTCCACTCACTCATGTACGGGAACCAGAGAGACCCCTAGGCATGCTCTGAGATGGTATAGACCGTTCAGCCCGGAGAGGCGTTGTTTACTTTTTCCCTGATGTTTGAGATTGAACATCTAGGGTCTGAATTTAATAAATAAACTTGAATTTCCTGAACAAGCCTTTGACCGGAGAGTTAAAGGACGAATATTACGTACTAATACAAAATTATGATCGCTTTATGACCCTACCCGGAGAGACGGGGTCCGGAGTGCAAGAAGTGAGTTGCTTCGCCGGAGAGCGACAGGATCGACTCACTTAAGCGCTGTTTCCCCTTCACCGAAGTGTGACAGGATGGGATCCAGCAAGAGCCCGGAGAGGCTATGATCGGCCGACGATTTAGGCCAAGATATCGCTTAATGTTCAGATACACTGAACCGGAGTGCAAGAAGTGGATCGCTTCGCCGGAGAGCGACAGGATCGACCCACTTAACGTTGTTTCCCCTTCACCGGAAAGTGACAGGATGGGATCCAGCAGGAGCCCGGAGAGGCTATGATCGGCCCGGAACGGCCAAGACATCGCTTCACTCCCTAACTGGGGCCAGAGTGCAAGGGATAGAAAGCAACGCCGGAGTGCAATAGGATCTTTCTATTCGACCGCTAAGTCTGGAATGGGCTTCGCAAGGGTCCGGAGCGATCGACAACAGTCCGGAGAGACTGTAGAATTTCATTCTTAACTTCCACTGGCAGAAATTGATAATGCTTCGGCTTCGAACAGCCATGAACTCGATTGAAAATATCATAAGAATCAAATGAAACCTGAGCTTACTACATTCGAATTGAGACTAATCAAAACACACCTTTTACCAAAAGGCATGTTTTGGGGGGCAAAGTGTTATCCCACTTTTTGGCAAAGCTGAGATACCCAAAAAATTAACTGAAATCAATATTAACCAACCATGAATATTAAATATGCATTGCCGGATGATCATGGATATCGATGAATTTTGTCCGAGCTCGGATTGGGCTGTAATTGACAAGACATGACTTGCCAAGCCGTGAGAGCCAGCGTTTCAGATTTCAGGTTAATCAGAGTTCGTATGAATGAGATATGATCGATTCAAGTTAGATACAAGGTGGTGTTCGGATCCATCAGGTGACAACATGTTCGAATCGATCAGATTCGTATCCATCAGAGAGGCATTGTCAAGTTCGAATCCATTGGAGCTTGGCAACTTCGAATCGATCATCTTCGAATCGATCAGGTACGGGTCAAACCGCGGTCATGGAGTTCGAATCCATCTGTTCGTATCCCTCACCGCACCTTGGGTCATACCCGTAGGCTTCGTATCGATCAGAATGGTCCAGGCCTTCGTATCCATGAACTTCGTATCGATTGACTGATGATTAGTTCGAATCGATAAACGAGGCATTCGTTCGAATCCATCAGGAAGCTTTAGCTCGTATCCATCACAAACAGTATCCATTGAATGGGTCTTCCTCGATACGAGCTAAGCTGCTAATCTCGATTCAAACTATACGTTGAAAGTTGATACAAAGCATGCGAAGTTGAATGATTCAAATTAGATAACAATGCCCAATGCAAGCATGGCGAAATCCATGGATGCAAATCGGTCAATACGCCACTAAAACCGGATTGACCAGGAAAACCCGCTCCATATCACTCCACGTCATTGCACGCGCATGTGCTTTGATCGAGTCGAAGAAAGGGGATACGAAACATGGATTCGAACTCAGCAGACCACGGAAAACATAGCCTTGAATCGATCATAACTCCTAAACCACAGATCCAAATGCAACGAAATTTTTAGAGTAGCTTCCATGCAAGGTAAAGAGCTATCCTGCCAAGTTTCAGCTCGATTGGAGCATTTCCTGATCGATACGAAATTGATTCGAATCGATCACAGATTGAGTTGAAACTTGGTGGGACCGGTCGCGTGGGCCCCGTCACGTGCCAGAAGAAGTCTCCTGAAGTTTGGGCGAGATCTGGGCCTCCTACGCCTATAAATAGCCCCCTGAAGCCTACAGAAAAGGGATCTTTCAGCGATTCAACGTCCAGACTCTGCCGGATCCAACTCTACTCCTTTCCATTGCTGTTATATTCAGATTCATTCATTGTATTTGCTGTAATCATCTGTAATCAGTGAAGAACATCAATAAAAGATAAAAATCCTTGAAGTGGACGTAGGCCGGAGATAGCCGAACCACTATAAATTGCGTGTCACTGTTCATTATTTCTGGATTGTTGTTCGCTGCTTGCTTAGATCTGATATTTGTGTTTGAATATTGCTGATTTGTATTCATACACTGGTGCTTTCGCTACACTTGGGGTTTGTGACCATTTTTGGTGCAAACACTATTTTAATCGATTTAATTTAAAAATTGATCATTTACTTCTGTAACTCGCACATATGATTTGTATTAGCTTTCGAAACACGTTCCATCGTGTTCGGAATGTGGTAAAACCCTATAAAATGCCTGGCGGCATTCCTTAAAAGGAGTTTGAAATTCTAGGGTAGTACGTTTGAGGGCAATTTGGAAATTTTATAAAATAATGAAATGTGAAGTACTGTAGTCAGAGATATTTTTATTAAACAAGCGTATTCGTGAAGCCTCTTCTGCCTTCTTTTATTTCTTCTTAGCCCGTGCTTTAACATTCATCTAAAAAAAAAAGAGGGTGATACGCGATTGAAGTCGACTCGTTTGACCGAGTCTCGAGGCGCGTAGGGGGGAGGATCGATTCTGATGTTGGCGAGCGGAGATGGAGTCGATTTGCTGGAGTCATTCGTGAGGTGAAGCACACGCGATTTATTACGTTCGTTGGCTTTTGCTGATGAGGTGGATTTCGATCCCATTGCCGGAGGTGTCGCCGCAGATGGCTTGGGATCGGGTCGCGATGGTCGCTGTTGCGTGCACGTGAGGCGTTGGAGCTTGCGATTGGTGGAAGCTCGAGGCAGGGCATTCGAGCAGTGACGATAGCGAACTTGGGTTTCGTTCAATCTTGTATTCAACTGTAAGTTTATTCTTTCGAATTTTGTTTACCAATATTTTCGGAAAATATATATAGAAAGAAAATAGTTTCAGTAAGTATAAATTCAGTTTATATAAACTTAAATGTAATTAACATGTTTTATTAGAGAAATGTTTATGCAGTTTTCGTATTTTTACATGTATGCAAGGAAATATAAAATCTTACAAAAAAAAAGAAAAAGAAAAAGGAAGATGTTTACTGTTTGGCTATGTACAGAAAATAAGATATAAATGTATTATTTAAAATTGACTTATCTGAAAACAATTTATATTACTATAGGAAATTTTTTGAAAATAAATAACTGGTTAATCAAATCTACTTAATAGAAATTAATAGTTGGATTAGTTCAACATTACTAAAACAAAAATCTAATGCTTATTCAAGGTCTAAAATCAAGAAGAAACAAGCTGGATTGGAAATAGATTGCATACAAAAGCAAAGGTGAGTTAATCTCACTCAGTTAAATTATAATTTAAATTTAAATGGTTAAATTTAAATAATTGATTGGATGATTGCATTGATTGATGTGCTATATTATATATAGTAGTATATAGCAATATATACATATTGGCATATGTATATATTTGAGTTGTTGATATTCCCACATTTATATAGCGGATGAGACCCTATGCGCTGCATAATAGCGGATGATATTTTATGAAACCCATATACCGCGATATTCCACCTTGAAGTGGAATTGGTATTTTATATTGTGCTAACGTCTGTGGATGCAGGGAAACAGGTTGGAGGGATCCAACTGGATTCCTCAAAACATTTAATTTTGTTAAATATTCTGTGATATGATTTTTGATATCCTGTGATGAATTATATGGATAATTGGATGTTATGGTTTGGTTGGATCAATTTGGATGTGCTGAATTATCAAAATCTCTAGAATGGAATTTTTGAAAAGAAATAAAAGAGGAAACTTTTAAGTAAAATAATTATAAAGAGTTTGGAATAAATTTGAGAATAAATCTGATTAAGAATAAAAGTGGTTCCCAAAATTCTAATAAATATGGAAAAGAAGAATTTTAAATAAACAGAGAATATTGGATTTAAAGAAAACTTATGTGATATTATTTAAAGGAATAAATAATTTATTTTAATTCAATGTTTAAATGTAATTAAAAAGAAAGAAGGAATTTGGGAAATCTGAAACTTGTGTTTCGGTTTAAAGATTTTAAATCATAATGAGAAATAAAATCTGGAAGTTAATGAATTTGGAAATAAATGGATTAAGTAAGGAAATTTATTTCAAAGTAAAATAAATTGGGAAATCAATTATAAATTGATTTAAGTACTTTGGGATTTGAAATTTAAAGAGAAATGAGATTTTGGAGATATAAACTGGGTTTATAAAGTGAAATAAAATATCAGTGGATATTTGAGAATATAAATTCAAGATGGGAATTTATAAAAGGATATGGTTTGGTTTAAAAATAAATGTTGATTTATTTTTAAAAGATGGGAATGAGAAGTGTATTTCTCTGGATAGCCAAGTACGTTTTCAAAGCAACTTTTAATATAAGTTAAAAGTTCTAATTGTGTTTTTAAAAGCATATTTTAGAAAATCTATTATTTCTAAAAGTTAATTTCCAAAGTAAGTATTTTCAAAAATCTATTATTGTAGTAATTATATAAAAGTGATTTGGTATTATGTTTTAAAGAGGAAATTTAGTTTATATTTATAAAGTGGTTTATTTTAAAGTATATGTTTTAATAAAGTATTAAAGTAGTTTGATTTCAATGTTATAAAGTATATTTAAATAAAGTGTTTTTAAATTATTTTAAAATTAAAAGTATTTTGTACTTGGTGATTCAGTGGAAATAATTATTTGGGAAATGTATTCCGTAAGCGGAAACTGTTTTGAAATTGTTTTCAAATGAGTTTTGGAAAATTTGGAAATATATCTTGGAAACATATTTGGGCAAATAAATAATGTGGGAAATTATTTATTGTGTGATGGTTGCTTGTGGATGTTAATTGATAGTTAAATAACCAACTATCAATATTGGCCAATGCGCTGATCGTTTCGAAGAGACCGGGATCGAGTTTCCGTATACCAGGATTCTAGGTCTGGAGACTCGAATACCACTTCGATTCGGTTTGTACGTTTCGTGAAAACGATTTCAGAGTCGAAGATGGAGCTGTGAAGTGCAAGGGCTAGTCGCTACTAATCCTGAGGATATTTCCAAAATGGATGTAGTAGGAATAGTGCCTTCGGTTCCGTTCGGACCCGGGACGGACTTGTATGGACGAATGCTTGCGAAACATCGTCAGGCGGACGATGGGCATTCTAAGGGATATGTGCTATAAAGGTATCGTTTAGCCTCAAGCCTCATCAACCGGGAATGACTGAAAATCAGGGGTTATGCAGCAAGGCTTCGTGGGTAGCCCCCACTTGAGAGTAAGGTCATCCCTGTCTAGATGTCCCTTTATTTCGGCTTAGTGTTGCGGTTGCTGATCCCAACCGTAGGGTGATTTTATTTGGAATTATCCAGTAAGGGATGATTCCGGCTTTGTGTTGCAGGGGAGCGGGCGTACTCCTCGGTACTGTGATCTAGGCCACGTACTGTGACAGGTGGTACCCCAGTGCCTAGTCATTCGTTGGAAATCCATTCTCCCTACGTGCTTGTACGGTTTTGATTGTGCCCAACTATTGTTGAAATGTGAGATGCAAGCATTTCAGCTAGATTCTATTTTACTTTCTGTAGACACTATTATAATATCAGAGGATTTTGATATAAAGTGTTTTAGCTATCGTAAGGTAAAAACCCGACATGTTTATTTGTGGCGTGGTCTTACGAGATGCTTTTGTTTTCAAAGGATTTTGAAACTTTAATAATCAATTTGAGTGTGATTTTCTCACGCTGGTTTTCCAGACTGACTCGGGTATTGTTTTATATGATGCTCGGGTCAGACCGAGTATTTTAGGTTACAGGATATGATGCTGTGGAGCTCAGGAGATGAGCTGGATGGCGAGACGTATCTCCCGTACTTGTTTATATATATATATATTCCGCTGTGTTGATTGTTGTACTCTGTTGTATTGAGGACATGATATGGTTATTGTCCAGTTGTATGTTATGTGTTCTCTGGTGTATACTCTGATGCTATATTATATAAAACTGATATAGTTTTGATTTGTGTAAAGATCTGTTAATATATTATATTTTATTCCGCTGCGATGGTTAGATTCTGATTTTGTTTTCTATTTTTTTCTTCTTCTACCTCTTCTTCTTAACTAAAATGGTTCGATTTTCCGGGTCTGGAAAGTCGGGTCGTTACAGTGGTATCAGAGCTTAGGCTGGCGATAACCTTGGCTCTGGTGGGAATTTTGAGAGTATTAATAGATATGAACGCGTATTTGTTAGTGAATATAAAATGGTTTTATATTGTGTTGGTTGGTTTATTGGGTAGTTTATGGATTCTGGTCAATACGAGTAATTAACGTTATTGATAGGGATCTCTAAACATTTGAATAGAACAGTTCGACACAATATTGTTTTAAATAGGGTGAATGAAATAATTTTGCCCAAATTATTTTGTATATAAAAGAAATAATTATTTGAAATTTATTATAGTTATATTTGGATGCTTGGTTGTTAGAAAATGACAATAATGAGTTAGTCTCATTATTGAGTAGAAATTGAAAACTTATAACCTAAGTTGAAGAATAAATTTATATAACAAATGGAATTTGAAATATAGACTATAAATGCAATTTATAAATTGAGATAAACTTTATATACAAATATGAATTATGAATGTGATTTATAATCAAATGAGATAAATTCATAAACAAATGAAATTTGTAAATGTAAACTGTAAATGTGACTTATAACTTGAAATAGAATGTGATAGAATTCCAGAGTAATGTTTGGATATAAAATTGAATGGGTTTTGAATTTGAAGTTTTGGGAAAGATTTAAATTCCTTTGGATTTAAAAATAGTTTTCAAAGGTTTTGGGGAGATAATGGTGATATTATTTCATGAATATTTTTGAAATTGAATTAAAATCTGGTGGGATTTGGGATTTAAAATGTTTGAAATGTTTTAAAGTGATAAAAGCATTAAATTCTCTTTCGGTCGCTGGAAAATAATTTCGGTGATGACTGCAGCATCATCGATGTCTATTTTCGAGTTTCCAAAGAGAAATTGCTACCAAACTGTTTTAAATTGGAAATGATTGTGAACTGGGTTGGTTTTGAAATTCAAGGGGATAATTGAATTTACCAAAGGAGTTTGGATATAGTTGATTTCAAAAGTGATTATGAAATGTTGAAGGTTGTTTAAACTCTGGAATTTTATTAAAATGATTATGGGAAAATAAATAAAGTTTGGATACTTACAAAAGGTTGAAGTAAGTAAGAAAACGGGGAAAATATATATATATATGATAAGTTAGAGTATAAGCCAATTAATAGAAGTAAAATAAAATTGATTTCGAGATCAATTGGATTGAATATGAGCTTGTTGGATTAAAAATGAATAAATCCAAACTGGAATTATAAAATAATATTGAACTCAAGGAAAGATGATGTAGTAGTTTTTATTGAGATAAAACCAAATATTGGTTTAAAAATTGAAAGTAAGCTGTTTATCTAAATAAATTGTTTGATAAGTATGTTAATGAAACTTAACTCGATTATATGGATTGTGAGTTAATAATGAAGCCTAGAAATAAATTTGAATTAAAAATAGAAGTTGACTGGAATTTATAGTGAACTGAAAATAAGTGGAAATGTTGAAACTAAAAATAAAAATGGGATTGGAATAAAATGGTATTGATTTGTATTGTAAATAAAATTGTATAATCCGAGTTAAAAAGTAAAAGGCGAATAGAATTGGTTTTAAATAGGTGAAAGTATGATATAAAGAAGTTGCGACTTATAAAATTTAATAGTGGAAGAAATAAGCTAAATGAATTTGGTTGTATTTTGGAAAAATGGATAGGAAGCCAAAACTTGAATTATAAAATAGAGTTGGATTGAAACGGTTTATTTATTAAGTTGGAAGTAAATTGAAATGAGAATAAAGTTTAAATAGATTGAAAACCCGTTAAATAAAGTTGGATTAACAATGGATTAAATGTAAGGAACTAAATTGTTAACCATTGGAATTAATTGAAATAGCCTCAGATTGATTGGAAATTTTGTCGGAACCTTGTAGATTGGCTTATGGAAGTGTTTAGTGGATATCGCTTATGTTATACAAATGTTAGCTATTGAAATTTAGTAAGATGTTAATGAACTTTGAATATTTGTCACTCACATATTTATATTGAGTTAGTACAGGTTCAGGGAAGCCGTTTGGCTGGTTTTGACTGCGTTAAATGCTAAAATAAATCGTCGCTTGCTTAAAAATTTCTATAATAAGGTACGTTTATACAAAAATTCAAAAATAGGAGATATGAACTGCATATATTGATATATATTGTGATTTCCGGCCTGAGGCCGATGTATATACATATTTGTACATCCTGCGATATCGCAGAAGTCCCTCCATACAAAGGAGACTCTGCCAAAATTTTCTAGAAATTTTGGAAGTTAGAAAATTTTAAATTTTCATTTACGATAAATGATTTAAATTTGCTAAGAAAATAAAATTGAAAACTGGATATTGAAATCTAATTCAAATGTGAATGTAAAGTGAAGTGAAATTGAAGAAACTAAAGAAGTGAAGTTTGCAAATAAACTGTTAATTGAAATTTAAATTAATTAGCAAGTGCAACTAATTCAATATCCAAAATGAAAGCCAAATTGTAATCAAATGGAATTGTAAAGGAAAAAGTGATTAGAATTTAATATGAACTTCAATAGTGAAGTGGAAATAAATATAAGAAGTATGTAAACTATTTATATTGAACTTAAGAAGTATGGTGAGATTCTTAAGTAAATTGGTATTAGGAAAAATACTGAGTGAATGACTGAATGAAGATTTAAAACTGAAAGTTATGAAACGGGATGATAATTCTGGATAAGTGAATAGAAATCTAAATGAATATGAATAAAAAGAAAATTGATATAGTTGATAATCAATTGGGCTAATTACGTAAGGTGTAAGTATATTATTTTATTCGCATAGCTATTTGATCCAGATTCGAACACAGAATTTCGAGATAGTTTTATCGATCCGAATAAGGATTTTTCACTCGATTTTTGACGGCGAACCTGGATATGGATTGTTGATTGATTCTGGATATTCTCTATCATAGTTTGTGACTATGCAAGGAGAATGATGGTTTCTGATCGAGAAACCAGATCTGAGTCCGCACTAGGAAGTCGGGTGGACGATACTAGTTCGGAAGTGAAATTGTGTGATCGATTGAGCGATCGAATGTGATATTGCGTACGGATGATATATGTGCATCGTATGGGCTTAAGTAAAACAAATATTGAAAATTTGTAAAGAAAAGTATAAAATGACTTTGGAATTGTGATTGAATATTATTGCTTAGTAGGATTTACAGGTGTATAAAAGCAATGGATAAATTGGGATTTTGATTTTAGAAGATAAAATTTAATGGCCCGACAAAAAGGTATGTATTTGAATTTCTATATGAAATTTGATTTGGGTTTTTGATCCAGCCACTTGGCTTTTGTTTCTTTTTGAGATTGGGAGGCCGTAGAGCCATTTTGTAGTAGTACCGAGCTAGCCGCGCAAAGGAGACGCTGGCGAAATTTTTCGGAAATTTAGGGAGTTAGAAAAATTTTGGAAAATTTTGATAATTCAAAATTGAATTCAAATTTAAATTTGAATTGTTAAGTAAGTGATATGGATTGGGGCTTATGAATAAGTTTGGGAAGTTAAAAGATGATTAGTGTATCATTAATAAAAGATTGTTTAGGTATTGTTAAAACTGTTTAATTTGGGAAATAGTTAACGGGGATTGAATCGTTCTTCCTAACTAGTAATTTCGGGGACGAAATTCTTTTAAGGGGGGAGGAATGTGACGACCCGGAATTTCTAACAATTTAAATTGGATTAATTAATTGATTTTAAATATTTAAAAGTTAAATTTTAACTTGAATTCCAAATATTAAAATTTATTTGATAATTAAATTATTGAATTATATAATTCGAAGTTGGGTAAAATGTTGAATATGGAGATTTAAGCCTATTAAAAATAATTTGAAGGCTTGTAAAATTTATAATGACGATACTGAAGGTAATAGAATGGTTGAAATTTAATTTAAAGGTGATCTGTTCACTTTTGAAAATATACCGTTTTAATCGATATTTAAAAATAGCCTTCCGAGGCACAGTCTCGGAATTCGACGAAACCAGTTCCATTGGATCCGTAATAGTTAGTTATTATCGGATTTCAATTTTCTTGGCAATCAGAGTTGTCGTTTGACCCTGGCAGCTCAAAACGTTTAGGACTATTTTAATCGATTTAATTTAAAAATTGATCATTTACTTCTGTAACTCGCACATATGATTTGTATTAGCTTTCGAAACACGTTCCATCGTGTTCGGAATGTTGTAAAACCCTATAAAATGCCTGGCGGCATTCCTTAAAAGGAGTTTGAAATTCTAGGGTAGTACGTTTGAGGGCAATTTGGAAATTTTATAAAATAATGAAATGTGAAGTACTGTAGTCAGAGATATTTTTATTAAACAAGCGTATTCGTGAAGCCTCTTCTGCCTTCTTTTATTTCTTCTTAGCCCGTGCTTTAACATTCATCTAAAAAAAAAGAGAGGGTGATACGCGATTGAAGTCGACTCGTTTGACCGAGTCTCGAGGCGCGTAGGGGGGAGGATCGATTCTGATGTTGGCGAGCGGAGATGGAGTCGATTTGCTGGAGTCATTCGTGAGGTGAAGCACACGCGATTTATCGCGTTCGTTGGCTTTTGCTGATGAGGTGGATTTCGATCCTATTGCCGGAGGTGTCGCCGCAGATGGCTTGGGATCGGGTCGCGATGGTCGCTGTTGCGTGCACGCGAGGCGTTGGAGCTCGCGATTGGTGGAAGCTCGAGGCAGGGCATTCGAGCAGTGACGATAGCGAACCTGGGTTTCGTTCAATCTTGTATTCAACTGTAAGTTTATTCTTTCGAATTTTGTTTACCAATATTTTCGGAAAATATATATAGAAAGAAAATAGTTTCAGTAAGTATAAATTCAGTTTATATAAACTTAAATGTAATTAACATGTTTTATTAGAGAAATGTTTATGCAGTTTTCGTATTTTTACATGTATGCAAGGAAATATAAAATCTTACAAAAAAAAAGAAAAAGGAAGATGTTTACTGTTTGGCTATGTACAGAAAATAAGATATAAATGTATTATTTAAAATTGACTTATCTGAAAACAATTTATATTACTATAGGAAATTTTTTGAAAATAAATAACTGGTTAATCAAATCTACTTAATAGAAATTAATAGTTGGATTAGTTCAACATTACTAAAACAAAAATCTAATGCTTATTCAAGGTCTAAAATCAAGAAGAAACAAGCTGGATTGGAAATAGATTGCATACAAAAGCAAAGGTGAGTTAATCTCACTCAGTTAAATTATAATTTAAATTTAAATGGTTAAATTTAAATAATTGATTGGATGATTGCATTGATTGATGTGCTATATTATATATAGTAGTATATAGCAATATATACATATTGGCATATGTATATATTTGAGTTGTTGATATTCCCGCATTTATATAGCGGATGAGACCCTATGCGCTGCATAATAGCGGATGATATTTTATGAAACCCATATACCGCGATATTCCACCTTGAAGTGGAATTGGTATTTTATATTGTGCTAACGTCTGTGGATGCAGGGAAACAGGTTGGAGGGATCCAACTGGATTCCTCAAAACATTTAATTTTGTTAAATATTCTGTGATATGATTTTTGATATCCTGTGATGAATTATATGGATAATTGGATGTTATGGTTTGGTTGGATCAATTTGGATGTGCTGAATTATCAAAATCTCTAGAATGGAATTTTTGAAAAGAAATAAAAGAGGAAACTTTTAAGTAAAATAACTATAAAGAGTTTGGAATAAATTTGAGAATACATCTGATTAAGAATAAAAGTGATTCCCAAAATTCTAATAAATATGGAAAAGAAGAATTTTAAATAAACAGAGAATATTGGATTTAAAGAAAACTTATGTGATATTATTTAAAGGAATAAATAATTTATTTTAATTCAATGTTTAAATGTAATTAAAAAGAAAGAAGGAATTTGGGAAATCTGAAACTTGTGTTTCGGTTTAAAGATTTTAAATCATAATGAGAAATAAAATCTGGAAGTTAATGAATTTGGAAATAAATGGATTAAGTAAGGAAATTTATTTCAAAGTAAAATAAATTGGGAAATCAATTATAAATTGATTTAAGTACTTTGGGATTTGAAATTTAAAGAGAAATGAGATTTTGGAGATATAAACTGGGTTTATAAAGTGAAATAAAATATCAGTGGATATTTGAGAATATAAATTCAAGATGGGAATTTATAAAAGGATATGGTTTGGTTTAAAAATAAATGTTGATTTATTTTTAAAAGATGGGAATGAGAAGTGTATTTCTCTGGATAGCCAAGTACGTTTTCAAAGCAACTTTTAATATAAGTTAAAAGTTCTAATTGTGTTTTTAAAAGCATATTTTAGAAAATCTATTATTTCTAAAAGTTAATTTCCAAAGTAAGTATTTTCAAAAATCTATTATTGTAGTAATTATATAAAAGTGATTTGGTATTATGTTTTAAAGAGGAAATTTAGTTTATATTTATAAAGTGGTTTATTTTAAAGTATATGTTTTAATAAAGTATTAAAGTAGTTTGATTTCAATGTTATAAAGTATATTTAAATAAAGTGTTTTTAAATTATTTTAAAATTAAAAGTATTTTGTACTTGGTGATTCAGTGGAAATAATTATTTGGGAAATGTATTCCGTAAGCGGAAACTGTTTTGAAATTGTTTTCAAATGAGTTTTGGAAAATTTGGAAATATATATTGGAAAGATATTTGGGCAAATAAATAATGTGGGAAATTATTTATTGTGTGATGGTTGCTTGTGGATGTTAATTGATAGTTAAATAACCAACTATCAATATTGGCCAATGCGCTGATCGTTTCGAAGAGACCGGGATCGAGTTTCCGTATACCAGGATTCTAGGTCTGGAGACTCGAATACCACTTCGATTCGGTTTGTACGTTTCGTGAAAACGATTTCAGAGTCGAAGATGGAGCTGTGAAGTGCAAGGGCTAGTCGCTACTATGAGGATATTTCCAAAATGGATGTAGTAGGAATAGTGCCTTCGGTTCCGTTCGGACCCGGGACGGACTTGTATGGACGAATGCTTGCGAAACATCGTCAGGCGGACGATGGGCATTCTAAGGGATATGTGCTATAAAGGTATCGTTTAGCCTCAAGCCTCATCAACCGGGAATGACTGAAAATCAGGGGTTATGCAGCAAGGCTTCGTGGGTAGCCCCCACTTGAGAGTAAAGTCATCCCTGTCTAGATGTCCCTTTATTTCGGCTTAGTGTTGCGGTTGCTGATCCCAACCGTGGGGTGATTTTATTTGGAATTATCCAGTAAGGGATGATTCCGGCTTTGTGTTGCAGGGGAGCGGGCGTACTCCTCGGTACTGTGATCTAGGCCACGTACTGTGACAGGTGGTACCCCAGTGCCTAGTCATTCGTTGGAAATCCATTCTCCCTACGTGCCTGTACGGTTTTGATTGTGCCCAACTATTGTTGAAATGTGAGATGCAAGCATTTCAGCTAGATTCTATTTTACTTTCTGTAGACACTATTATAATATCAGAGGATTTTGATATAAAGTGTTTTAGCTATCGTAAGGTAAAAACCCGACATGTTTATTTGTGGCGTGGTCTTACGAGATGCTTTTGTTTTCAAAGGATTTTGAAACTTTAATAATCAATTTGAGTGTGATTTTCTCACGCTGGTTTTCCAGACTGACTCGGGTATTGTTTTATATGATGCTCGGGTCAGACCGAGTATTTTAGGTTACAGGATATGATGCTGTGGAGCTCAGGAGATGAGCTGGATGGCAAGACGTATCTCCCGTACTTGTTTATATATATATATTCCGCTGTGTTGATTGTTGTACTCTGTTGTATTGAGGACATGATATGGTTATTGTCCAGTTGTATGTTATGTGTTCTCTGGTGTATACTCTGATGCTATATATATAAAACTGATATAGTTTTGATTTGTGTAAAGATCTGTTAATATATTATATTTTATTCCGCTGCGATGGTTAGATTCTGATTTTGTTTTCTATTTTTTTCTTCTTCTACCTCTTCTTCTT
Source organism: Allium fistulosum (assembly GCA_030737815.1). Taxonomy (NCBI): domain Eukaryota; kingdom Viridiplantae; phylum Streptophyta; class Magnoliopsida; order Asparagales; family Amaryllidaceae; genus Allium; species Allium fistulosum. The sequence goes on along the minus strand of CM060901.1, from coordinate 1,540,091,252 downwards.
AACTAAAATGGTTCGATTTTCCGGGTCTGGAAAGTCGGGTCGTTACAATTAGTATAAATTTTCATTTGCTTTATTAATAGGTTTATAATTAGTACAAAAATTTGAATTTTAGAAACAATGGTACAACAATATAGTATGGTTTGAATTAAAATATTTAGCAGTTATACTAGTGCACTATGTACTTATTTCTGTAGGTATCAGTTTATTTTTTGTAGGTGTCAGTTTTGTTTGTGTACGTATCAGTTTCTTGTTATGTAGGTATCAGTTTTCTTCTTGTAGTAAATGTTTATTTGTATTTAAAGTTTATTGTATTGAGGGATAATAATTCTCAATATTTTTATTACGAATGGAATTCAATTAAATATAAACGGTATACAATGATGTCTAGAAGTATGTATGGAAAATTATAATGCAAAAACATTTTTTATAATGGAAAAAACTAACGTGTCTGCTCCCTGCTGTGCACAATGTATTTGATGCATTTCATCTGGTTTCACTGCCATGTCTTTTATGTCATTGCTTTTCCAGATTTCTTGGAGCATTTCCTCTATTTCATGTCTCTAAAACAAGTAATATATTAAAATTTTAGCTCATATTCACGGTGATAAGTATTTTTTTAAAAGAAAGATAAATCTCATACCAATTTTATAGCCTCCTTTAAACTTGAATTGTTTCTTTCGTTTGATCTTCTAGGGCGGTTAGAATCTATGTGGCACCATTGCATTGTTGGGTATGTTAAAGTTACTAATGTCTAGGGGTTCTCACAATGCAAAGGAAAATATATACTTTCAGTAAATTTGTCGTGTACAATAGATTCTAGCATAGGGAGAATGAGACTTTTCTTCACACTCTTCATATCACACACAATTGCTTTCTGTTTTATATGAAAATAGGTTATGATATAATAAATGAAGCAATTATTATGTACTTGAATATTAAAGTTTTATTTACCGTCATTGTAGTTGTGAAAGCATAGTTGTGGTCTTCTATTCCACATTTTGAAATGTACCAATCTATGATCTGTATTAAAATCAGAAATGTATACAATTTAAAATTTGTGGAGCAATTTTAAATTGTTAATAGTTTCAGTACTCTTAGTAGTTGCTGTGTATGTTGATAATTATAGAAATAATAAAGCATAAGGTCAATTTAAGCATGTTGTGGATTTTGGTATCAGTGTTGACGTAAAGTGTAACGACCCGACTTTCTTTGCCCAGAAAGACGCATCGTTATGAAGAAAGAAAGGGATAGAAGAAGAAAAGAAAAGAAGAGAGAACAACAACAATATCAGAATCTCACAGCGGAACGAAACAAAATATAATATATCACATAACTATTACATAGTCTTTACATAATCAGAGTTACACAACTTATACAACAAAATAGACAGTTATAATTTCTGTCTATTATACAACTCAAGATACAATTCAAAAGACTCAGATCAACCAACACAGCGGAATACTATCTATCTACGAATGTTGAAGCCTCCTGCTCCATATCTCCTCCATAGATTCGTCAAAGCTAACCTGAATCCCTTGGCTACTCGTAAAAATTTGAGTACCCAAGAGTTTATAAAACAGAAATAAACACTTGGGTCAGACATGGGTCTGGTGTGAGTAAACGGGTTAAAATTGTTTAACTTCAAAACCTTTTGGAAACAAAGGTATCACGTAAGACTCCCCACAAATAAACATGGGTAAGTTTTTACCTTACGCTAACTAAAACGTTTGATAGGAAATCCAGTTATATTATAATAGGGTCTAGGGTTTTCAAGTAAAATACAGAAATAGCTGAAATGCTTACATCTCACATTCCAACATAGTTGGGCACAATTAATACGTACGGCACTTATTGGAGTTTGGATTCCATACAATGGCAGGGCTACTGGGGTACCGCCCGTCACAGTACGTGGCCTAGATCACCGTACCGAGGAGTACGCCCGCTCCCCTGCAACACAAAGCCGGAACCATCCCTTACTGGATAATCCCGAACAAGACAATCCCGTAGTTGGCGCGACCAACCACACACTAAGCCGAATAAAAGAAAAGGGACCTCTAGACAGGGATCTATCTTGCTCTCAGTGGGTGCTACCCACGAAGCCTTGCTGCACCTCCCCTGTTTTAGCCATTCCCGGTTGATGAGGCTTGAGGTTACGATTACCTTTAATCAGAACATATCACTTAGAATGCTCATCGTCCGCCTGACGATGTGCTGAAAGCATTCAATCCATACAAGTTCGTTCCGGGTTCGAACGAAACCGAAGGCATTATCTCGTTACACTCGTTTTGGAATCACCCTCAGAGTTAACGACAATAACCCTTGCACTCTGAATCTTCATCTTCACTTGAGATTCACGACCTATCGTTAATTTGGATCGATGTGGTATTCGGGTCTCCAGACCTGGAATACCGGTATACGGAAACCCGATCCCGGTCTCATCGAAATCCAAAACGTATCTTTTAAGGCCAAGTTGTTTAAAGGTTTAAACATTTAAACTTATTCAGGGTGATATAAACAAATAGATAAATCATATTATCACAATTGATAATTCATATCAACATTCATCTTACAAAGCAGCATATATCATATATATATATGAGATATTCAAATCATCCAATATCAACCAATCACCCAATATCAAACATCCAGTATTAATCAATTATCTAAACAGAATTGATTAACTCTAATCAATTTAATTAACCTTTAATTAAATTAATTACTATTCTTTAATTACTTGGATTATCTTAATCCTGCTCACTATCATTAATTAATTACAAATTAATTAATTAAACATCTAAATGATCTTCCTTAATTAATCTCCTTTGATTAATTATCTTTAATTACATCAAGTAATTATCCTTAACCATATACAGTAATTAACCTTTAATTACTATCATTAATTACAATAACTAATGAACCTTCATTTATTTATTAACTATAATTAATTATATTAATCCTCAATTAATTACAATTAATTAATCATATTTAAATTAATTACTTTTATTAATCAACCTAGATTAATTCCATTAATTATATTAATAATCCTCTAATAACTTAATTAATTAATTAATTAATTAATCTTTAATTAACTACATTCTTTTAATTAATTACCTTAACTAGTAATTAATCATATTATTAATTAACCTTAATCCTTTAATTAATTAATTACTCTTTAATTAATTAACTATAACTTTCAATTATAAATTAATCCTTAATCATTAATTAATTAAATTAATTAATTACTCTTAATTACTTATTAATTAATCTTTAATTATCAACCAGTTAATTAATTTTAAATGATAAACTATTTATCTTAATTAATCTTCTTAATTATCGTATCTTTAATTTATCCATTTAAATATACATTTTAAAACTAGTTAAACATTTCTTTTGAAACTAGAATAACATCCATACCTTAAAAAGTTGACTTACCATATTTTAAAAATTTAAAACTTGATTTCTTTAACAAAACTCTTGCTTTAAATTAGATTGGAAAATCACTCAGGCCAAACCCGAGTCAAACTCTAAAAACCCCGAGCCAACACACGAGAAAATCTCGTTCCTCACCTTCTTCGAGTCATACGCGAACCCCACTCCAGATCCAACCCGAGAAGCTTATCTTCTTCCCCAATATCGCAAACAACCCAGATCCACAGACGTGCACACGTGCATGTGCACATCAGAACGAAACGACTCCGACCATCGATACCACCTCCAGCACATCGCCGTCGATCCCCACCGTCCCTCTGACAACCCAGATCGACGATATCACCTCTAAATCAAAATCGAGCTCATCGATAGAAAAACTGGAACCCAACGCTTCGTTGAAAATGCCATGCTCCGACATTACAGACCACCGGCGACCACGCCTTAGCGCCCAGAGATGCCCCGATGATCCACGAACCCTTCTACAGTGGTCCGATCACCTGAATCGCTTCGACATTGACGAAATTGTCACACGAATTGCCACTAGCCAAAAGCAGGACTAAACCCTAGTTTGCCTAACTCCGATCACTACGGCCATCAATAAATTTGCTCCCTATTTTTCCTGTGATCGTCAACCCTCAGACTAGCCTTGACCACGACCACGACGAACACCACCATGCCGATCAACCGAAATCGACGAAAAACCATAAAACGATCATCTCGAGAAATCTCGATCTCTACATGCTTAAAAATCGTAAAATTTCTTTCAAAAATCAACATTTGTTAATACGAACCAAGTTTTGGAATTCAAATATGAAATTTAGTTCATAGATTTTCGTCCTATATTTAGTTCATCACTGTATTTCTTTATTTTGAAATATTTACCCAATGTAAAATCTTGAAACTATTTTTAAAATTAATGTTACCATATTACAAACCTTTTTACTTTAAAGATCTTAGACTAAAATTCATTTGTTTGAAAGCTATGAATTTTTGAATAGGTTTTGGAAACCTGTAAACAAAGACAGAGGCATTCTTTTGCCTGTTTACATACTCACGCACCAATATTTGCATAGGTATACAGTCATACAACCATATAACATAATTTCAAAGATAATCACAGGCATCAAAGTGTATATATATATCCAGATTAAGTTTTTGAAAAGAGGGTTTACTCACTATTAAAAAAAAAAACAGAGAGCTTTTAAAAACTGGAATGCTAGATTTTGAAAACTGGAAAGATTTTCTTTTGATCTAAATTTAAATCTCTGTAACTTAGAAATAGAGAAGAACAACATCTTATACATGCATAGTCCACAAATTCATATACACATATATTCAGATTAAAACAACATGCACACATATTTCAAACATACTTTATGAGTTCACTTCAAACATACATGCATCAAATCTAAAGATGTTTTATGTTTTAGTTTACTCACAGGTTATAAAACAGAGAAACAGAGGCAATACATGCATTCATAACAAGGCATTTTCTATAAACATTTATATCATTCCATCACAAGCAACTAAGTTTAAATCCCAAGTTTCAAACTGTTTTTAAAATAAATATTTACTCACCTGTTATTTTCCAGAGAACAAAACAGAGCAGGTTTCCCAGGTTTTTATATTTTGAATTCTGGAAACTGTAAACTTGAAATCCTTGCATGCTTGTAAATAGTTGATTCTTTAACTTGATTGTTGTTGTGATACTTTGCATGCTTGATCTCTGATTTTAAATGTTTGAAACTGATGTTGAACTTGCTGTTGAGTTTGCATTTGAATTCTTGTTTGTTGAAGTTGAATTTGCTTTGCAGATTTGCTTTTGCTTTTCAGGTTTTGATTTTCTTATTATTATTATTTTTTTTAGTTTTTATAAGAAGAAACGAGAATAGAGAAGTTTAAACTGAACAACCAGGTTTCTTTTACAACATTATATTTGTAACTTTAAATTCTTAAAGAAAAACAAAATGATGCCACTTGTATTTTTATAAATTAGACAAATGTCTATGCAAATTCATTTAGCTTACAAGTGTTAAAATCAAGTAGAATTGTGTTTAAATCCTTATTATAAAAGTGTTTATGTTTTTAAAACCTTATTTACAAAAGTATTTATGTTATTTTAATTTTGTGAATATGGATTTATATCAATTTATGTTTTATCTATTTGTTTACAAACTATTTTAGTTTAAGAGATATTTTAAAAAGAAAGCTTACTTATAACTTTATGTATATATATAAATCCAAATTATAACATATACATACATATATATTACAAATTTGAAAATTCATCTTTAATTTAAAACAAAAGATATTTCCATTCACAATATCTATCAAATATATATATTATAAATAGAATAAAATTTTATTAATTTTAACAAACAAATCTTATCAAATTTTAAATCAATATTTCTAAATAAATATTTATTAGCCTTTAAAAGATTAAATTACCCAATTTAATTTAAAATTATAAAGGAAAATTATCAAATCAATTAAATTATTAATACAGATTATTAAATTTATATTGCCCAAAATCCCGGGATATCACATAAAGAAAAAAAATATTATGTACCTGCCCGTCTGTTTCGCCTCCTTCTAGTAGAAGTTTTAGTGCATTCTTTGTTATGACACAACCTCCTCTGATTGTGTCATTGTCTTCCCATGCTACTACACTATTTTGATAAAAACAATTTGTATATGTTAGATAAACTTAATTTCATATTTAAAATTAATATACATATTTGTACACTTACTTTTGTGATGATATTGTTAATGAAAAGAAAGTTTTGATCACATTTTGTTGCTCAACGTTGAGGTAGATCAAACATTTGCAATGACCAAGCCCCATCTCGTAAAGTGTTGGCTCTATTACTGCAAGTGGCTTTGGATTATTGTCTTGTTCACTTTGGTTTTCAACATTTTCTTTTTTTTCACGTTCCTGTTTTTGCTTATTTGCAACTTTCTTTTGTTTCATCCCATATTCAAAGCTATCACGTTGTTTTTTCACTCTTGTTCTTGCCTTTAATCTTTGAATATAGGAAGCTGTCCCTTTTTGTGTTGCTTTGATTTTTTTGTCAGTTGATTTTATGACTTTTTGTTTCCCTTTTCTAGCAGCTTTTTGACCATGTTCTTCTGCATCTTTTTTTTTCAGTTTTTTCGCTTTCAAAGTCTTGTGTGTCGTAAAGTTTGAAAGATGGAGGGGTAAAGTCAAGCACATACGGTATACTTTTGTTTTTTACATCTGTATCATGTTGAACAGTTTGAGTATCTTCTGAGTTGTCTCCCTGCACTTCAGTTTCTTTTTCCATCTCTTCTTTTGTTGGAGTCTGTATTTTTTCTTCATGGTCACATTGTCTTTCTTCACTGCTTGTTTTTTAGCCAATTCACTTTCTATTTCGATTGGCATTTGTTTGTTCATTTCTTCTGTTTTATCTGCTGTTTTTTGTACACCCTCTTCAGCTATTTCTTCATTTTTTTTCTTTTTCCATTTGTACAAAAGTATCTGTATCTAGTTCAGTTTGTAAAATGTTGCTTTGTAGGTTGAAACTTTCCTTTTTATTTTCACCATTTTCTTCACTGTCATTCAAAACATCTTCAACTTTGTTGGTGTTGTCTTCAGCCTGTGATGTTTTCTCTTCATTATCTTTCAATTTCAACTTTATTTCTTTCAACTCTTGTTTCAACCTGAAAACTTCTTGCTCTGCTTTAATATTTTTCTTTTTTTCCACTTCTAATTCTTTTTTTGTTTTCTTTGTTTCTTCTTCCAAATCTTTTATATGCATTTGGAAGATCCTGATGCTTACGTCTTCCTCAAATGACTGTGTAGTTTCTGTGGTTTCTTCAAACTTTCTTTTCTTTCCATGCTTTTCTTTTTGAATTTTGGGGAATTTGTGTTGAACAGTCTCTGTTTGAAGTAGACTTTCTTCATATGGGCTGAGATTTGTGATTTCTTTCACCTATAAAATTGGTATTGGAAAATTTGTTTCAGTTTTAAGCTATGATATCAATTTGCAATGATAATTGAATTTTTACTATAATGAAGAAAAAAAAATTGTATTCAATACAATAAATATGTATTTATTTTTATTTTCTGATACTATTAATATCAGGTTCAATCATATAAGTATCAATTTCTTATACTATAAGTATCAGTTTATAATCATATTAGTATCAGTTTATAATCATATTAGTATCAGTTTCTTATACAATAAGTATCAGTTTCTAATATGTAGAACTATGGTATCAGGTATTGGACTGTAGCATCAGCGTAAATTGTGAAATTATAAGGTATTAGTTTTTGCATTCTAGTATCAGTTTTGAATACATCCACATTTAGTTTCAAGCATGTACTCATTTGTTATCAGTTTTTGCATTTTTGTCTCAGTTTATGATACTTTTAGTATTTGTTTCAAGCAATTAAACATATGGTATCAGTTTTTTCATTTTATTTTTTGTTATTGGTACTATTTACTATGTTTTGATATGGTATCATTTTTTGATCACTGTAGTATCAGTTTTATGGTATAGGATAAATCATCGACAATAAAACTTTATTCCGCATAATAGTTAAAGCATATTGATTAACAAAAAATGAAATGGAATTTTTACTTACATCACCCTCTTTCACGTTATCAAAAACTGCTTTGACTGCTTTGTCTTTGAGTTTCCTTAAATCCCATTTTGCAAATCTTGGTAAGGCTGGAGTATAATATTGCCTTTGTTGAATGAGATCCAGTTTCTCACAAATGCAATACTGTTAACATTAAAAGAATTGATTAGATATGTTTGTTAAAAAAATAACTAATTAATTTTTGAATAAGAAATCTTACCAGTGGAAGCATGGAGCATCCCGACATATTTCTTGGATTATGAATGAACTTCTTAACAAATTTATTGAAATTCTTTTCTATCGTCAGTGGCCAAGAAACTAATTGCATTGTCTCTACATTAATTAAGTATGGCAGAAGTCCACATCTTAATTTTTGTTGGTTGTTTGGAAAGAAAAATGTTAATAGTATTTAAATTACTATTAACATTGGCAAGTCTTCTTCGTACTCCTTTTTCTTTTTTGCAACTTCTTGCTTTATTCTTTTTTCCACTACGTTTCTTGTTATATAAGTGCTGTTGCCGAAGTTTCTGTTTGCAAATTCTCTACAGTGCACTGGAATTGTTTTGTTTGTCATTTTTTGAGTCGGCTCAATGTTAATTCCTTTTAGTGGTAGGCCAAATAACAAACTTATATCCATTGCTGTAACTTTCATTCTTTCTGTGGAAAATAAGAAAGCATCTTCGACAATTGAGTAGCATTTGTATAAAGCATCCAAATCGTGTTGATGCTTTTTGCATTCTTTTATTACAATTTTCTCTTCATAGAAAACTCTAAAGAAGTTGTAGAAAGGAGTGCTCTTCATTATTCCATTTGCTTATTTGATAGAGCATTTTTTTGTTTTATCATTTTAACTGTTTTGAATATTGCCTGCAGTCCACATCTGTAAGCTGTTTCATGCTTTTTATCTTCAGATTGTTGTTTTGTTTCTGATCTTTCTTTTATGTATTTTGGATGAGCATCAACGAAATCATCATCATCCTATTTGTTCAAAATAAAGACAGTAAGTTATTTGTCAAATAAATTATGTTTAAAAACAACAATAGATTCGGGTATTAGTTGTAGTGAAATATCTTCTGTCAAATATATAACAATTTCAAGTTTGAAGTAACTAAGTATCAGTTTTACATTACCTAAGTATCAGTTGGTACAAAGTAGGTATCAATTTTCTCTAATCAGGTGTCATTTTTTCAAGTAGGTTTCATTTTTTTATAACTAGGTATCAGTTTTTTGTAACTAGGTATCAGTTTTCTGTAAATAGGTATCAGTTTTGTAAATAGGTATCAGTTTTTGTCTGTTTCATATTTCAACTAAATTATACTGACTATTATTTTATCAAACAATTTACGCTTACTGATAAACACTATTATTACTTGTTACTAGGTATCAGTTGGTACTAATTAGGTATCAGTTTTTAGTAATCTGGTATCCAGTAGGTATCATTTTTATATAACTAGGTATTATTTTTTGGTAATTAGGTATCAGTTTTTGTTAGTAGGTATCATTTGTTTGTTTGTATCATATTTGAAATAAATGTCACTGACTATTGTTTTATCAAACAATTTATGCTTAATTATAATGACTATTATACTACTAATTGGGTATCAATTTGTTATACCTATCAGCCTTTTCTTTTACCAAATGATTTACAGGTAGTATTTTTGAAATATACATTATGGTATAAAGTTATGATGTTTTATATTTTACCGAGTTGAGTTGTTCTTCTTCCAGTTCTTGATCCGCAGCTTCTTTATCTTCTTTTTGCTGAGATTTAACAAAATGAAATTATTAGTATTTCAATGTTGCTATAACAAAACTATACTAATTTTGTTGTGTTTGATTTTACATTAACAGTTACCTTCTTCGATATACTTTCACTTATTTGTCGTTTGCTTGTTCTTGCTGTCATTTTTTCGTCTCTTCTCTTTGTCCTTTTTTCTCTATTTTGGTTTTGTTCTTCTGTTGCTGTAGGTTTTTTAAGCCTTAATTTGTTGCTTTTTCTCTTTAGTGTAGACGCTATCGTTTGTGCTAAAGGAAGGTTTTCCTCTTCTATCTCTGCATTTTCTCTTTGAACATCAGCTTCGTCGACATTTCGATTTTCGTTTTGTTGAATCACTGTCGACTTAGTTAGGTTTTCTTCGGCTTTCGACTGTTGTGGTTGTTCTTCATCTACAGTCGATTTGTGAGGTTTATTTCTTGTTTGCGATGCCATTTTTTACTGTCGAGCAAAATTAACGTGAATCCTTTATTTCGAGCAAAATTACCGATTGTTGGAGTGTAAGGAAGGAGGAAGAAGATGGACAGAATTATTCGTTTTGTTTGAAATTCTTTCTGGGCTTTGGGCTTTGTCCTTGCGATAAAAGTTATATGCGCGTGTCCTTCTGGACAAATATTTATTATAATTTGTCCTTAAAAAAATTTTCCCCTATGTATTTCTATGATAACTTAAACTGTTTTTTTTATTTGTTTTATAAATTCTTTAAATTGTAATTAATTTGGTTTTAAATATAAATGAATACGGTTAATCAAAGTAAATTAAAAACTCTGATGGGTGAATCGTTTGGATATTGATTTTAGATCGTTAATTGGGTTAAACGATCTATATCTTGGCTTAATATTATTGGATATTTATTTCCAAATTATTCTTGTATGTGCCAACAAATGGTTAGACAAAATTAAAATAATGAGATTAAAGTGATGATACGTTTTATTGAATGAAATCTGTAATAAATTCCCATATGTTAATATTGTCACCATAAGTATAAATTGATTATTTTAAAACAATTTACTCTTTAAAACTTATTACTTGGATTCGAATTTACCAGGGTCGGATATCTATGTTATCCGGAACCGCTTCAATGTAATGATCACTCCGAACCTTTGCGGGTTTGATTTTTAGAGTTTAATAGGCTGGAAAGGATTAATCTCACAAATTTAACTATTTTAAATCAGTATTCTAATTAGACACTATTTTGTATCAATGGATTTTCTGAAAAAGTTGGGTTAAAATAAGATGATAAAACTCGTAGCATTGTACGAGTTAGCTTGGTTTCAAAAGATTTTTATAACTCAAGTAGTTCACTTTAAGTGTGTTTACTCACGTTGGTTTCCAGCCTAACTCGGGTGTTACTTTATTGTAATGCTCGGGTCAGACCGAGTATTACAAAATTTTAGTTTAGGGTGCTTTGGAGTCCCGAAGACGAGCTGGATGGCAGAGACATATTTGACTATATTCCGCTGTGTAGTATAGACTGTATAGTCAGCATTTAGGGACAAGTGTTATAACTGTCCAGATTTATTTGTTGATGATTGTACTATGATATCTTGTATGTGTATTAACAGTTACAGCTTTTCTTTGTATAAAATGCTGTTATTGTATATTATATTTTGTTCCACTACGATTGTGCGATTCTGCGCTATTTTTTTTTCTGTTTTCTTCTTAACCCTAACAACCTGGTATTTCCGGCACTCGATTGCTCGGCACTCTATACAGTGAACGTATTAGTGTCAATTTTCGGGGATCGAAAATTGCCCAGGTCGTTACACAAACTTCCTACCAAAATTCATATCACCACAACACTTCACTAAACCATGTTAACTTCAACTAGACCCCACAAGACAACTTCCTTTCCCTTGCTCAAGTGCTCGGCCATCTTCACCTCCACCCGCTTTGCTCTCGGCCATGCCTCTCTCCATCGTCAAGTGCTCATGGCCTCACCTCCCAAACACCCCAAAGCTCATGGCCATAAGGCCATATTCCTTCATCACTCACGGCTACACCTCCTAGACACCACCCCAAGCTCTCGGCCACAACCTATCTTTTATCAAGTCTCACGACCTCAAGCTCATCCTCCATTTAGCTCACGGTCTATGGCTTTTAGAAGAGAGGAGAAGTAGTGGAATGGTTTGCATATGTACATATATATATATATTTCTTTTCTATAGTTTTTCTCCATTATTTATTTAGGAGGAGGCTATTGAAAAGCATGAGAAAGAAGAAGAAAAATGTGAAGAATTGTGTTAGAAAATATGAAGAGATGTAGAGGTATTTATAGGCAAGAAGAGAGCTTAAAATATCATGATATTTGTATCATCTTTCACATCACCTTTACACCTCATACTCCCATCACGGCCAGCCATCACCCCCAGCTCATCACCATCAATTCTGCCATCATTTCCATCACCTTACCTTTATGTGTACCATGTGCCATTGACTTTGCAAATGCTTGAGTAACAAGCAAACTAAAATATCTTTGATATTTTTAATATACATATAATTAAATGGGTGTATATATGTATGTATATGTGTGCATGTGACACGTTTGTGCATGTATATATATGTGCAAAAGAGAATATGTAACGACCCGCTATTTTGGACCATTCAAATCGACAATAAATCCACACATGTCTGACTTGAATAATTCAAAATATCAGATTGTTAATTTAAATTTGGCAAAACTCAGCATATGTAGTAAATAAATCAATCACAGAATCACAAACACAGAGTAAAACAATAATACGCAGCGGAATAGATAAAATAGTAGTTCATGAAGCTACTATATAAACATCAGAGTTAGAAATAAAATACAACAGAATATCTCAAATGCAGTGAAGTCTTCAGTGCAAACAGATGACTTCTCTGAACAAATAAACTGGAAAAGCTGAAAGCTGAATCAATTGTTGGATCTCCATATGAAGCTCCAAACTCCAAGGGTGAGTCTCAAATGCTGTATCACTCAGTCTGACCCTAGCGTAAAGCAAAACACAAAACACTCGAGTCAGGATTAACATTCTTATATTAATAAATCCAGCTCAAGTGAAATATCAACTGAAATACAAGTAACTTAAAGGATGTTTGGGATAACCATCCTCTAAGGATCTGCGGGACTATCTACAAGGTAGAAATATACACTATAACACCGTGGTCATTTCAATTAAATTTATACTTCAAAGCCCAAATATCATTTCATTTCAAATATATCTATTTTACAAATAGTGTATATATAGGTTAAATAATTTATAAAGTAAAGTATTTACAATTTCCTCAAGTCTCACAAATCGATTCAAATTAACTCAAATTCCAAATTCAAATTTATTCAAAGCTCAATTCATTAATTCAATTCAATTCTAAATATACCATTTAAATTTTTTATGTATTTCAAAGCTTTAATATTCAACATTTTCAAAGTTAAATTTTACAGTTTCATATAGCTCTTGATTTAACTTTATTATTATTTAATCAGGGAATATTCACTTAATAAATTCAATATCATTTAACTAGCCTTATATTTCATTTTTACTAAATATTTCCTTAAATTTATTTAAACAAGAAGTATTCATTAAATTATTTAAATCAAACTCAAGTTATAAATCATATCTTAAATCCCAATTCCAATAAGCTTTAAATTGGTTTAATTAAATAAAATTCTTTACTAAATTCAAGTTATCTTCCCAACCTTAACTTATCCAAATTTTTACCAAAATCTATTTTGAAAGATAAATTTTCATACTTAACATATTATATGTATTAAACTCACCTTAATTGAATTAAATATCATTATTAAATCTATATATATCCTTACCATTTATATATGAAATTTAAAAAAATCAACATTTGTTAAAACCATATATTTCTTTCCAAAACCATAGAATTCAATTTCAAAATATTTATAATATATGGACCAACGGTGTTTGTATATATATTTATCATATGGTTAAGTGATACAGATATTTATCATTTCAATCCGAAATTTAAATATATACGGGTAGATATCATTTCGACCCGTAATCCCAATTTCAATTCAAATGAAAATCGCTTGGGTTTATCATTTCAACCCATAACGAAATTCTCCTATTCTAAAGTCCGTTCGGGTATGTATCATTTCAACCCATATTGAATTCTATACTAACAGGGAACTTGCAGAGTGATAACGGATAATATAAAATATAACAACAGGCATATATCATCAATATAAATAACAGATACTAGTGTCAGATGTCATAGGTGAACATATACAGATAATAGTAATAACAGGCATATAAATACTAGATACTGGTGTCAGATGTCACAAGTGAACATATACAGATAATAACATATATAACAATTTAAATAACTACAGCAGCATATTTCAATTGCTATTTCAATTGAAATCAAATTTAAATAATAAAAGAACGTTAATCGTGAGTGATTACTCACCTTTCGAGGCTAGAGAGATAGACAACGAAGCTGAGTTGAGTTACGAATCAAAGCGAAGAAAGATCAGCACGAATCCGACGATCAAAGCTGATAATGACAAATCGATGAAATCAAATCAGAATTTGGTTGATGATGATAAATTCAAACGAATAGTATATTATATTATTATCTTATTATTTCCTTTCAAAATCAATGTTTAATCAAACACATATATAGAAATCAACATTATAATTTAAACATACATATAACAATATAAAATCTTTATATATCCCAAGATCACTTTATTAAACCAAGCATATATTTAAAACATATACATTTATTTCAAATCAGTATTGAATCCCAATATGTACGATATACAATTGAAAACTAAATACACATGTATGTTATAATTTAAAAATCGATATTGTATAACATACTTTTAAAACAATGATACCATAACATATATACACTACAGGTTATATACTATATCATAGTTTTAGTATAAACAAACATATCACAAATTATAATATTCAGTTTGTAAATAAATATATAAATTCACAGCTAACTATAGTATAGACTAATACATATATTTTATAATAAAACTAATGTATACAACTGCATCTTATATAAATATATTGCTAACATCACCCTTTATATATAAAGACGCGTACAAATATATACTGTATCTATATATATACTTAACTATAAACTAACAGACATCATACAACGTTTAAAGGTTTATATACTTTATATCCAAACCGAAACCCATCTACACATGCTAAAATATAAAGATATGGGAAATGCTTTATCATAGTTTAAGTATTATATATATACGCATATGAGCAGCCTACATATAACGTATATATGTTATAGCAAATATTGAACATCAACTTTTTAAATTTTATTTATACTATACCATTAACATATTATAAAATATTATAAATATTTATAACCGAGCAAGTTTGTCACACCAGTTGCTAACATACAGCGAAGGTAAGCATATACTATACTGTATATATGAACCTTTACAATATATAATTTGCCTTAAAAAACACAGATATGAAGATCCTATAACTTATTTACTTTATATAGACAAGACCAAATCATATAATATAATATAATAAAATAAGATGTAATAAAATATACTACGATAATATATATGTATAATATTATATACAACATACATAAGATACTGACTTCACAAAATAACATACACAAATGTTATACCATATAAACTCGCATAAGTCATAGAACAAGGCCAATGATATTAGCAGTAACTAAATACTCGAAAGTATATATACTTTGAAAGCTAATATATATAACGTATATATATACACGTTCGAATGCAATACCTACATATATATACAGACATGAAGCCCCATATGCCGAGCGAAATGAAGAGATGATGGCCGAGCACAGTGGGTTTGGGGCCGAGTAAGGCAAGGACGGAGGAAGGGAAGAAGTAGGCTGGCGATGAAAGTTGCTTTGGTGACGATGCAAAGCTGGATATTTTGGAGGCACAGCAAAAAATGGAGGAGGGGAAGGCGTGGATCGACCTGGGAGTATGAACGAGATCTAGGCAAAATTTTGGGTTTTATATTTATTTTATTTTTTTTAGAGGAGGAGGAACAGGCGTGAATAAAGATGAATCGTTCAAAAAGAAAAAGATTTGAATACAAACGTGAATAATTTACGGTTTGATTTTCAAAGAAAATGGATATGGGATGGCAACCGTGGATTGAGCCGAATAATTAAAGCAATTAATTATGATGTTTGTACAGCACGCTTCAAAGTTTGGAACCGAAGGAAAGCGAAAAGTTAAAAGTGGTACCGTTACAACGGATCGTTATCAACGTTTCCGTTGTGTATCGGACTTCAAAATACGGAAATAAATATACCGTAGAGATCAGCACGACGAGACGATCAAAACGATATACAGATATCAGTGGTACGATCATCCGATCAAAAGTCGATAATCGGTACCGAAAAATGCTGCTATTTTGCTAGAATTAAGATAAACGGAGCAGTAGAAGTCCAAATTTGGAAAAACGAATTTCGCGGTCTGATTCAGAATGATCTGAATAAATTTTCTCCTGTTGACATATTTTGGTTTCGGAAAACCTTTAAATTCACTGTTATTAACCGGTTTAAATTGAAATAAAATTTCACAGGAAAATAAACTTCAATATTATCAGATGAAAATTTACCAGTTGCTATATTAAAATAGACGTATTCCAAATAATAAATTTTTATTTTCAAATTTTATTGTTTAAAGTTTCATAAAATTTCACATTAATTTATCAAATAAAATCACTAAAAGTTTTGGGTCGTTACACTCTCCCCCGCTCAAAACTTTTCATCCCCGAAAAGGAAGGAGGTAGGAAAATAGCACAACCAGAAATAAAAGTAGATTGAAAGTCAAGATTAAATAATTAATTTAAACTATACAAATTTTACTTGAAATATTACTTTGAAAACTGTATTTGTAAATCAATTATCTTTAATACTTTCAAAACCCATTTGTAAAATTTCCTACTTCCTTTATAAATACCATTTATATGTTTAAATAACATCTTTATAAATATGAAAACTATTTGAAACAATTATTTACATTATTACTTATATTTACAAAGAAGCTATCTGAAAACATTAATCCATAATTCATAAATTTATTAATTTATCTCAAGATACTTTTCAACATTATTAATAAATCGATAATCATTTTCTTTAAATATGTTCTATTTAATTAATAACTTCTAAAATATTTATAACACTAAAGTTTTTTTTCTATTAAACCATATAGTATATAAATAAACAATATTTAAAAGGATATAGTCAACAAGGAGAAGAAGGAGGATTTGGAAAAGCAGAATATAGGTGAATAAATAAAGCTGAGCAGATAAGGTAGATTCAAGGAATAGTATCGGGCATGAATAGTTAATTTAGAACCATAAGGGTTTTGATTCTAAATATTGATACAAAATTTTCTTTGTTGGAAATACTTTTATTATAATATACCTTTATAACGAAACAAATTTTCTTTCGCAAATACTTTTATAACTCGATGTTTCAACAAGTTTATCCTTGTTCCTGTAGACTCTGGTAGTGCGTTGATCAGGCGCAAAACTAGAATTCTCCAGGTACTTAGTAGACCTGTTTCAACACCCAGTGAAAATACCTGAAAAACTTTTAAAAACAGATATGGAAAGTACAATCCAATCAAAAACACAAACAAAACCTTTGTCTAACCATGGTTCGCAGATACACAATGGTTACGCTTGGGTCCCCCAGGAAACAATCCATATCCGTAAGCTTTCTCAGCCCTGCGAGTTACGCCATGATGACTAGTAGAATGCAGGATACACAATGGTTACGCCTGGATCCCCCAGGAAACAATCCGTACCCCCAGGCAAGACTCAGCCAAGCATTTTCGCTACTATTCGCGACCTACACAGATTGCAGGATACACAATGGTTACGCCTGGATCCCCCAGGAAACAATCCATACCCCTAGGCAAGACTCAGCCAGGCAGTTGCGCTATGCAGTCACGAGAGAACAATAAGAACATGGGTAACGCCATGGAATTCGAAGGACACTCGAGTATCATATCCGGAAAACCAAAATCAGAGAGAATAATATCGATAGAATGAATCCAAGATGTGGCCACAAATCGGATATCAAGCAGAAGGCACTTTCCATATCTTTACTTCGAAAATATGTATCATATAGTACCTTTTCAAATCACTTTCAAATATCATACTTATATAAAATCCATTATATATAAGATTTAATTTTCAAATCAAATACTTTCCAAAATCAATAGTATATCAAATCATACTTATATAGACTTCAATTATATAAGATTTCACTTTCAAATTGAGTACCTTTCAAATCTATAGTTTCGAATCAATTTCATACTCATACAAATCAATTTTATATAAGTTCGACAACTCCCAAATCAAGTATTTAGTAGCACAAGGTTCTCAAATTTCAATTTGTTTCAATATCAGTTCAATTTCAAAATCATATATAATTTCACCAAATTATTTCTTCTCAAATTAAATATCTTTAGTTTCAAAGTTTCCAAAATAATAGATTTAGAAAATAAATCCAAATTTCCAAATCAATATAATTTAAGTCAATCAATTCATTTCCAAAATCAAATGTTTTCAAAATCATCTTATATTTTACCTAAGGTCCATCTTATATAAGGATCAAATTTTTCAAAAATAAATTTCGCTGTATTAAGAGCCATATGAGATTGAATATCTTTGCTTTTTATGGGTTATATATCTTTGTAATTTAAATTGGAAATTTTCTTTTAGTAAGCAAAGATATTCTAACCCGACAGCTTTCAATTTTAGCGTCAAAAATATATCAATGATATTAGAATGTAAGAGGTACATACGTCATTTTTTTTTCGCAAAATCACATTTGATCGCTCGCTCGATCACACAAGTTTGCTTTCGAACTAGTATTGTCCATTCGACTTCCCTAATGCGGACTTCGATATGGTTTCTCGACTAGAAGTCATCAGTCTCCTTGCATAGCCATATACTATGATAGAGAATTCTAGAATTTAGTCCAACATCCATATCAAATATTCTCCATCAAGAATCAAATGAAAAATCCTAACACGAAATGGTGTAATTCACCTCGAACTTGTGTACTCAAACTTGGATCAATTCAATTATGCGAATAAAACAACATACGTACAACTTATATATTTATTCCAACTTGTTAGATATATAGTTTCATAAAGATGTTACTAAGTTAAAACATTTAAACTAAATTTTATTCAAAATATTTTGAAGACCAAATTCTTTTCAAAGCATTTCGAATCTAAATTTCATATTAGAAAAATTCAAAATAGCCTTATTCATTTACTTAACAAAAAAAAAGTTTCAACTTATTTAAATCATATTACTTCATACTTAAACATTCGAAACAAATTTATATACTTTATCAAATAATTCATACTTTTAAAAATTTCTTAGCTTTGAAAAGTTAACCCTGATTTGGAAGTGCTCGAACCTTCAAAATAGTTGAAGAAACCATTTTCAAACTCAAGAGTTGGAAATCAGCAACAAATCAGTAAATCAATTTTAATATATGGGGTTATATCAAATCCGAAACTCAAGGACTGAACACCGGCTTACTTCAAATCATTTCAAATATATATACATATATACTTTGAATATCAAATCTTACTTCGGAATTTGAAATCAAAATTGGTTTCGCAAAATCACTCGCATAGCAAAGCTACTAAAGTGGCCTCTCCCCCACTATGAAACTCGAAAATCAACGTCGATGATGCGTGCACTCATCACCGAAATTATTTTCCAGCGACATAAGTGAGTTCTGGACTTCTATTTTCTCAAACTTCCTTTGAAATTTCTTTGAAATCATTCGAAACCTATTAAAATCATTTGAAACGTTTCTTATTCGGAAAATGCTTTTAAATCATATTATTATTATAATATATTTCAAAATCTTAAAACCAATTTCAAAATACCGAAGTTCAATTCTTCAATTTCAAATTTAAAATCCTTTAGTTATAAATCATTTTTATATAAATCAATTTCTTATATAATTTTTCAAAATTACAAATCCTTTCGAAACCTCAAATTCTTATTTTAAAGGGTTTATAATCTTTATCGAAAACATTTCACCTTTATATACAGAATATAATAATTTCGATATATAAAACAATTTCTAAAATATAAACAAGCCTGATTTTTCAAAGGATGGTTTCAGAATGGATTTCAAAACAAAGATAGAAATTCAACTTAGAGGGACTCTAACCAAATAGGATTCTGATTCGAAGATAGGCTCGAACAAAGATGAGATAATTAATTACAAAACAAAAGATGGATACACTTATATAAATCGCGGGCGACCTTAACCGGGTCAACCGTGACTTCAAGAATATAATCGATGCGGAAATCTAAGGCAAATCGACATTCGATCGCCAGAGATAGAATTCGGCATAATAAGAGATGGCAACATCAAAACCGAGGGATATATAAATCTCCGGTGGATCAATGCCAATTGTAAAGGAGTTCCACCCCTTTTCCAAAACCTTCAAAGATCGACGGAATCGCCTATTCTTATAGAGATTATTCGAAGTGGAGTTATGGGATACTCCAGAATCACAAGAATACAAAGAGGGAGAGACAAGAATGAGTTTTGGAACCGTAGGGAACGTTCCAAAGTTCAAAGGAATCCTAATCGAAGCAAATCCCCACTAAGATTAGAGATATATAACATATATCGATACAGAAGAATTTCCATTCAAAATTTGGAAAGACTCGAATTCATAACATACGAAAACAGAAGCATAAATGTCTCCAGTTTTACAACTTCAGCTAAGCAAAAGATACAATAGAGTTCGCTTAAAGCAACCTTACCTACAACAGATAACAAAAGGTCCACAGATTTACCACTCCTACATAAACAAAGCATCAGTATTAATTCTTCTAGGTGGTACATCAACGGGTCCAGAACACTCCCCCTCAATGTGCCCCCAACATCTGCATTTCTGGCATAGGTGCACTACACTCCCATCTTCCTTAATGAACTGCGGGTACGCAACCTTCTTTCCATACTTTCGCACAGAACAATTTCTGGCTATATGCCCAGGCCTCTTACAGTGATAGCAAATGGTTGATAGGTCGACTGATGTAGTGGGTGCAGATTTCACTTTCTTCACCTTCTGGCAGCGACTGGGAAAGTGCCCGTCAATACGGCATCTAAAACAGAAGATTTTGGATCTAAAACGCTTGCCCTCCTTCTTCTTTCCTGCATTCCTTTTCCCGCACATGGCTGCATAGTGTCCCTTTTCCTGACACCGATAACAAATGACATGGTCATAAGGACCTGGTTCTGCTCTTTCTCTCCACAGCCTCTCTTGTTCCTCGATTGCTTCTTCCCGTTCCTTACGGGCCAGTGCTCTTCGTGCCCGACGGGCTGCCTTCTGCTCTTTTGATTTTGCCATCACAAAATAGCTTCCTATCATACCAATATTCAATGAGTCCAAAATCAACAAGATAGAAGTTCAAAATTTAAGGGGAAATTAAATCAAAGGGAGTCTCAAACAAAAGGGAAAGGACTCGAATGAAGATGAAATAATTAAAATTCAAAAAGAGAAGATGGATATACTCATATAAGAATATAATTAGGGAGAGGCCAGAACGAAAGTGATTCCGCAAATCAGTTTACCATATATGTAAAGTTTGCCTAGAGCCAAAGCTCTGATACCAACTGTAACGTCCCACTATTTTGGACCATTCAAATCGACAATAAATCCACACATGTCTGACTTGAATAATTCAAAATATCAGATTGTTAATTTAAATTTGGCAAAACTCAGCATATGCAGTAAATAAATCAATCACAGAATCACAAACACAGAGTAAAACAATAATACGCAGCGGAATAGATAAAATAGTAGTTCATGAAGCTACTATATAAACATCAGAGTTAGAAATAAAATACAACAGAATATCTCAAATGCAGTGAAGTCTTCAGTGTAAACAGATGACTTCTCTGAACAAATAAACTGGAAAAGCTGAAAGCTGAATCAATTGTTGGATCTCCAAATGAAGCTCCAAACTCCAAGGGTGAGTCTCAAATGCTGTATCACTCAGTCTGACCCGAGCGTAAAGCAAAACACAAAACACTCGAGTCAGGATTAACATTCTTATATTAATAAATCAACTCAAGTGAAATATCAACTGAAATACAAGTAACTTAAAGGATGTTTGGGATAACCATCCTCTAAGGATCTGCGGGACTATCTACAAGGTAGAAATATACACTATAACACGGTGGTCATTTCAATTAAATTTATACTTCAAAGCCCAAATATCATTTCATTTCAAATATATCTATTTTACAAATAGTGTATATATAGGTTAAATAATTTATAAAGTAAAGTATTTACAATTTCCTCAAGTCTCACAAATCGATTCAAATTAACTCAAATTCCAAATTCAAATTTATTCAAAGCTCAATTCATTAATTCAATTCAATTCTAAATATACCATTTAAATTTTTTATGTATTTCAAAGCTTTAATATTCAACATTTTCAAAGTTAAATTTTACAGTTTCATATAGCTCTTGATTTAACTTTATTATTATTTAATCAGGGAATATTCACTTAATAAATTCAATATCATTTAACTAGCCTTATATTTCATTTTTACCAAATATTTCCTTAAATTTATTTAAACAAGAAGTATTTATTAAATTATTTAAATCAAACTCAAGTTATAAATCATATCTTAAATCCCAATTCCAGTAAGCTTTAAATTGGTTTAATTAAATAAAATTCTTTACTAAATTCAAGTTATCTTCCCAACCTTAACTTATCCAAATTTTTACCAAAATCTATTTTGAAAGATAAATTTTCATACTTAACATATTATATGTATTAAACTCACCTTAATTGAATTAAATATCATTATTAAATCTATATATATCCTTACCATTTATATATAAAATTTAAAAAAATCAACATTTGTTAAAACCATATATTTCTTTCCAAAACCATAGAATTCAATTTCAAAATATTTATAATATATGGACCAACGGTGTTTGTATATATATTTATCATATGGTTAAGTGATACGGATATTTATCATTTCAATCCGAAATTTAAATATATACGGGTAGATATCATTTCGACCCGTAATCCCAATTTCAATTCAAATGAAAATCGCTTGGGTTTATCATTTCAACCCATAACGAAATTCTCCTATTCTAAAGTCCGTTCGGGTATGTATCATTTCAACCCATAGTGAATTCTATACTAACAGGGAACATGCAGAGTGATAACGGATAATATAAAATATAACAACAGGCATATATCATCAATATAAATAACAGATATTGGTGTCAGATGTCATAGGTGAGCATATATAGATAATAGTAATAACAGGCATATAAATACTAGATACTGGTGTCAGATGTCACAAGTGAACATATACAGATAATAGCATATATAACAATTTAAATAACTACAGCAGCATATTTCAATTGAAATCAAATTTAAATAATAAAAGAACGTTAATCGTGAGTGATTACTCACCTTTCGAGGCTAGAGAGATAGACAACGAAGCTGAGTTGAGTTACGAATCAAAGCGAAGAAAGATCAGCACGAATCCGACGATCAAAGCTGATAACGACAAATCGATGAAATCAAATCAGAATTTGGTTGATGATGATAAATTCAAACGAATAGTATATTATATTATTATCTTATTATTTCCTTTCAAAATCAATGTTTAATCAAACACATATATAGAAATCAACATTATAATTTAAACATACATATAACAATATAAAATCTTTATATATCCCAAGATCACTTTATTAAACCAAGCATATATTTAAAACATATACATTTATTTCAAATCAGTATTGAATCCCAATATGTACGATATACAATTGAAAACTAAATACACATGTATGTTATAATTTAAAAATCGATATTGTATAACATACTTTTAAAACAATGATACCATAACATATATACACTACAGGTTATATACTATATCATAGTTTTAGTATAAACAAACATATCACAAATTATAATATTCAGTTTGTAAATAAATATATAAATTCACAGCTAACTATAGTATAGACTAATACATATATTTTATAATAAAACTAATGTATACAACTGCATCTTATATAAATATATTGCTAACATCACCCTTTATATATAAAGACGCGTACAAATATATACTGTATCTATATATATACTTAACTATAAACTAACAGACATCATACAACGTTTAAAGGTTTATATACTTTATATCCAAACCGAAACCCATCTACACATGCTAAAATATAAAGATATGGGAAATGCTTTATCATAGTTTAAGTATTATATATATACGCATATGAGCAGCCTACATATAACGTATATATGTTATAGCAAATATTGAACATCAACTTTTTAAATTTTATTTATACTATACCATTAACATATTATAAATATTATAAATATTTATAACCGAGAAAGTTTGTCACACCAGTTGCTAACATACAGCGAAGGTAAGCATATACTATACTGTATATATGAACCTTTACAATATATAATTTGCCTTAAAAAACACAGATATGAAGATCCTATAACTTATTTACTTTAAATAGACAAGACCAAATCATATAATATAATAAAATAAAATAAGATGTAATAAAATATACTACGATAATATATATGTATAATATTATATACAACATACATAAGATACTGACTTCACAAAATAACATACACAAATGTTATACCATATAAACTCGCATAAGTCACAGAACAAGGCCAATGATATTAGCAGTAACTAAATACTCGAAAGTATATATACTTTGAAAGCTAATATATATAACGTATATATATATACACGTTCGAATGCAATACCTACATATATATACAGACATGAAGCCCCATATGCCGAGCGAAATGAAGAGATGATGGCCGAGCACAGTGGGTTTGGGGCCGAGTAAGGCAAGGACGGAGGAAGGGGAGAAGTAGGCTGGCGATGAAAGTTGCTTTGGTGACGATGCAAAGCTGGATATTTTGGAGGCACAGCAAAAAATGGAGGAGGGGAAGGCGTGGATCGACCTGGGAGTATGAACGAGATCTAGGCAAAATTTTGGGTTTTATATTTACTTTATTTTTTTTAGAGGAGGAGGAGCAGGCGTGAATAAAGATGAATCGTTCAAAAAGAAAAAGATTTGAATACAAACGTGAATAATTTACGGTTTGATTTTCAAAGAAAACGGATATGGGATGGCAACCGTGGATTGAGCCGAATAATTAAAGCAATTAATTATGATGTTTGTACAGCACGCTTCAAAGTTTGGAACCGAAGGAAAGCGAAAAGTTAAAAGTGGTACCGTTACAACGGATCGTTATCAACGTTTCCGTTGTGTATCGGACTTCAAAATACGGAAATAAATATACCGTAGAGATCAGCACGACGAGATGATCAAAACGATATACAGATATCAGTGGTACGATCATCCGATCAAAAGTCGATAATCGGTACCGAAAAATGCTGCTATTTTGCTAGAATTAAGATAAACGGAGCAGTAGAAGTCCAAATTTGGAAAAACGAATTTCGCAGTCTGATTCAGAATGATCTGAATAAATTTTCTCCTGTTGACATATTTTGGTTTTGGAAAACCTTTAAATTCACTGTTATTAACCGGTTTAAATTGAAATAAAATTTCACAGGAAAATAAACTTCAATATTATCAGATGAAAATTTACCAGTTGCTATATTAAAATAGACGTATTCCAAATAATAAATTTTTATTTTCAAATTTTATTGTTTAAAGTTTCACAAAATTTCAAATTAATTTATCAAATAAAATCACTAAAAGTTTTGGGTCGTTACAGAATAAACAACGTTGCATGGACTTTGAATAACTTATGTTCGTTAAACCATTGGAAATTGGGAAAACCGATTCCCGATCACGTTTTCACTTATTAACTAAGGTACATATAATTGTAAACAAAATTTGAAAACTAATTTCTTATCTTTATTAATAAATTAAAATGATCACATTTGAATTATAAAACCATGTAAATCAATAATAAACAATTTTTTACAAAAGTGTTAATATATCGATAAAGCGATATCCATTTTCTTATATTTTTCAATTCAAATATATATATATATATATCTTTATAAAACTATTATAAATTATTTTTTATCACTTCTTAACTATTTAAAATAAATTATTATCATTTATAACAATTAATAAAGTAATTATAATAAGCATTAAATCATTAAATCTCAGTTTAAAATCATTAACCAATTATTAAATATATGGGCATCGCTGATGATGTCATAAATACTTTTAATTTCCCAAAAATAAAATGAATAATTTTATTCTAGTCTTGTTAAATTATAAAATAAGTGTATGTATCCAGCTCCGTGCGTGGCATTTTACGATTATATAGTTGTTTATCGATAAAATGGTTTTGGTCATTTTATCGTTATTTTTCCAAATTGTATATTTTTTAAATATTTATTTAAAGTAAGATTACCGTTATTATATATTTTTCATAATATCATAATCTATGTTAAAAATACATATACTTGAATGTTTTAAAATAAATATATTTATCAAAATGATAAATTTGCTGGTCGTTACAGACTTCCCCCTTAGAAGAATTTTGTCCCTGAAATTACACCAAAACAAAACCTAAAGGTATTATCCCAAAATATTCATTATTAAGCTTATACTCGAATGGTGTATACAGATCATCCATAATATCTGATTTGATCTACTATTCAAATGCCTAACCTTACTTTCGAACTAGTATTGATCCCCCGATCCTCTACTATGGACTCTAATCAAGCTTTCCAATTATAACTTTTAGTCTTCTGTACATAACTCTCAACTATGATAGAAAATGTAAATATCCAAACAAAAACCCTCATCAATGTTCATAGCCAAATATCGAGTGATAAATCCTACTTGGGACCAGTGTAAATACCTCAAAGTTCCGTACTCGAATATTAGATCAAAATTGTGTGATGAAAGGATCTACGTATGACATACAAACTAACATTCAAAACTGTTTATGAAAATATTTCATAAAATCTTAACTTTGATTCAAACTCGTTTATAAAGATAATTATTTCTAAATATTTCCTTTTCAAAGGAAAACATTTTATTCCAAAAGATAAATATCTTTTCCATAAACATCATTCAGTATAACACATTTTTCTCAAATGTTTTCAAAATCTGTTTGTAAACAATTTCTTTTCTATAACCAAATCATAATAGTTTCTAAAAAAAGACCTACTTTCAACTTATTTTATTAAATTGATAAATTATCCTCCTTCCAAAGAAACCATTTAAAAGATAAATTTCCTTTTAGCTTAAACATTATTATTGAACACCATATAGTCAAATTGTGAAAATAAATCCACAAGGTGTTTGAGTTTAAACTTTTAAATCAAACAACAAATCAATCAATGATAATACTTGAATATTATCATTTCCTTAATAACCAAACACTACACAAGTAACTATATCATTTGAAAGATATTCCTTTATATTCAAAATATAATCCTAGGTAAAATTATTTCATTTACCAATTTTCCAAACCCAAAAATATTTTATATATAGCACTAAAAAGTACACACTTATATATAATACACCCAAACTCATTCTAGGATATTACTAACCCTATCTCTAAAGAGTCACTCATTCTAGGGTATTGCTAACCCTACCTATATTGAGTTTTACCCCACTAAAGCCTAGGTATTCGCTCACCCAAAGCTCTGGTACCAAATGTAAAGATCCATTTCTTCGACCCTCAAAAATAGGCACTAATGCATCCTCAGTATTCACATGGTGCAAATCCAATTGTTAGAGAGGCAGTTCTTTTAGGGTAAGAAAGAAATAAAGGTAGAAAAGAATCTCACACGAATGAAATAACATATTATTTCAATATGTAATCTTTACAGCAGAAAATTCAATACCATATAAGAATCTAACCTAGATTCAGCCTGAACAGTTATAAATCTATGTCTTTACAATTGCTGAAAAACAACAATCCAAATGCAGTGGAAAAATAGAATTTGTCTATACGTTGATGAAGATCTCCAGCTCTCCTTTGGAAACTCCAAGCGTCTTCAGCTAATCCTGAAACTACTCGGATCTGAATCGAGTATTAAGAATAACCGGATTAGGCTTGATAAACCAACGTGAGACACAATTTATAAATATAAATGAAAGTGTTATAAATTGACTTTGTTGTCGAACAAAACCCTTTTTGAAAAAGAAGAGTATCTCATAAGATCACGCCGCACATAAACACGGACGGGCTTTTAACTTATAATAACCGAAACATATTTTACTTAAAACAATTTGATATTATTTCTAATGACATTGCTTTGAAAATCCTTTCCAAGTAAATATATATAAACTAGCTGAAATTGTTACATTATTAAATTCCAACATACTAGGTTCTACAATCAAAACTGAAAGCCCGTATTAGAAACAGGTTTCCAACATGATAGGGAACTAGTGGCCATTTCCTCCGAAATCCACACATAAACAACTAGCACCTCAGTGCCTATTCACTTATCGCAAGCAAGCCTCCGAACTTTGCTGGATACACTACTATGGAACATCATATTACTCAGTAGCTATACTCGTTCTCCATCAAGCCCCCAATACCTGTCCATAAGGCATAAATGCATTGAGGCCCAGATTACACCGGTCACCTCCATACTTATAAAATCGATAGCCCGAAATATGGGTCAGATCACCTCATTACCAGTATCATCTTTGGGGTGTGAGGCTCGTACATGAGGTTACACTCAACTACTATTAAGCCACGCTTCATTTCACACAAAGTCACACTTTGCCTTTCTAATAGCAGGTTCCACTTTGAATGCCACATTGCCATTTCTAACAACACACTATTGATTTCCATAATTGTACAACTTATGAGCTCGTACATCTCAGAGAAGGCTGTTAAGTGTAAGAGAGTTACCTCCTACACTACTAAAAGATGTACGTTTGTTGAGATCAATCTATGTGGTCTTGGAAATGCAATTTCAGACACTCATTCGTACAAGTTGTCGAGGAAAAGGACAAACCGAAGGCACTCTCCTATCATATCCTATCGGGAATTACCCCTAGGATTAGTAGCAAATAGTCCTTGCATTTTGAAGATTTTCGAAATGAAGGGACCACTACTATTTATTTTATTATAGGAGCTAGCTAACCAGATATGATCAATAAGCATTCCTTCTGACATGAAAATCTCTTGTCTTCAGGATCATTGTCATCAACATGTCTTCTCTTTCGAATGCGTATATTGATTCGAAGTGGTTTTCGGATAGCAAGTCTAATTTCGGTTTCTCAGAAACAATTATCGATAAAAAGATGTCAGGTATATAGTTGATTAATATTTGATTAGTTCATTCCTTTTGTGATAAATATCTTTTAAAGATATATAACTTTCGAACTTTTCTTTCCCAGTATATACAGAATCATTAAACCCCTCTTTTAACTTGGGAAATACCAAATCGTTTCTCCCAAGTCATATTGGAAAACATTATTGAGTAAAAATGGATCCATGGAAATTACACTAATTTTACTCAATATCAATTTTCGTATTCAACAAGTACTATCCTTCGAATAATGATGAAATCACCTTTTAAATTCATACGGTTAGCAAAAGTTCCCTCCTTGGAATTTAACACCAAGTATAAGAAGATTATCTCCATACAATCCAAGTTGTACCGAATTAAATTTATAAAGTTTGAATCTTTTATACTTGTCTCGTTACCGACATTTTGACCTTATATGTCCCTTGCCCACGAAAGAGGCTAGGTGAGCCATGGAACTGGTTTCTCATGAACATCTCCTTAGTTTAAGTACCCCACACCGGATCTCACAAATAGAAAAATCCAGTCTACACATCGGCTTTTAGAGCCAAGATTAAATCACTTTATTTATAACAACTTTTCTTCAAACCATTTATTTAAACTCTTTCAATAAACTATAAAACATCCAAATCATTATTAAAACACTTAATTACTCATTTTAAAACATTTACAAAAGATTTGGAAAAGCATTGTTAAGTTTAAATCCATATTTAAAAAGTTATTAAAAACTACTACAAAAAGTGCTATGAGTAGTGCTTTAAAGCTTATTTGACAAAAACAACTTTCTATCATTTAGAATTCCATTTTTATAATCAAATTTCTTTTAAAAACATTTTAAAAGGTTTATAGAATTTGTCACATATTTTTAAAGAATTTTAAAATATCAATTTTAAGGAACTTATCGCTTTAGTTTTCGAACCACCAAAGCGCGACTATTTTGAAAACCTGATTTGCTCATATTTCAAAATCTATTGAATGAAATCTTGATCATTTTCTTTTGTTTGAAAACTATTGTTATAAGAGTTTGGAAAATTCTTATTCCAATTCTGACTTAGGTTCCATTCTAAAAATAGATTTAACTTTCTACGGCGTGAAAATCGCGAACTGTTGTTACCCGACGTGCCTATTTTTGACTTAACTTTCATAACTTGTAAAAATTTCACCAAACTGGATTTTAGTGTTTATAAAACATTTCTAAATCACTTTAAACCATTTTTAAGAGTTTTAACCATTCCATTTATACCATTTCATTTTATAAAGCAAAGTGATTTCCTTGTGTATATTCGACGTATATTATACGTGAATGGTTTACACATCCAAACAAACATATTATTTCATTCATACTTGATGAAATATCATCATAACTAAACATAGCCAAGCATATATATATATACACACCATCCAATATAATCATCCTAGTTATCAACCAAGTTATTGATTAACTAATTAAACTTCCATATAATCATTTTATGTTTTAAATACTTAAAAATAGATTAGTGTACTCAACATTTCAAACCAAACTTTGTACCAACATTCATATCACCATAACACTTCACTAAATCATATTAACTTCAACTAAATTCCACGAGACAACTTCATTTCCCATGCTTAAGTGCTCGGCCATCTTCACCACCACTTGCTTTGCCCTCGACCATGCCCCTCTCCATCTTCAAGTTCTCATGGCCTCACCTCCCAAACATCCCAACCCTCATGGACATAAGGCCATATTCCCTTATCACTCATGGCCACACCTCCTAGGCACCACCCCAAGCTCTTGGCCATAACCTAACCTTTATCAAGACCGATGGCCTCAAGCCCATCCTCTATTTAGCTTACAGCCCATGGCTTTTAAAAGAGAGGAGAAGTAGTGGAATGGTTTGCAAAGTGGAGTGATATGCGCGCACACACACACACATATATTTCCTTTCTATAGTTTTTCTATATTATTTTATTTAGGAGAAGGCCATTGAAAATCTTGAGAAAGAAGAAGAAAAATGTGAAGAATTGTGTTAGGAAATATAAAGAGATGTCGAGGTATTTATAGGCAAGAAGAGAGCTTGAAATATCATGATATTTGTATCATCTTTCACATCACCTTTACACCTCCTCCTCCCATCACATGGCCAGCCATCACCCCCATCTCATCACCATCAATTCGGCCATTATTTTGATCACCTTACCTTCATGTGTACTGTGACGCCCTACCTCTATGCTCACAATAACAAAGGTTATTATAAGGAATAACGTCTGCTATTGCGAAGAATAAGGCTTGTGAGAAGCGACCATCCGTAAGTTATGCCTTAGACGAGTATTGATTACATCGATAGGAGATGTATAAATTACTCCCAAAGATATATATTCAATCCAAATCTAAAACGAAACTACAGTGGCTAAAGAAAAATTCAGAACAAATCATAATAATAACAACACTGATAGTATAATCACATCAGAACAGAAATATCAGATATATAGCGGAAGACAAGTCTGGAATACATGATACAACAATCGATAGTTCATAAGAACCAAGTACACATATACATGGATATCAACATACATAAGATGAGAGTCAAAATAACCAAAAGAACTCCTCGAAGGCTAGATAAAAGATGATGTGAGATCCCAAAAGCTGAAGCTGCTACTGAATCAGAGATAGCGACTATCCTGAAATAACTCGGTCTGACCCGAGTATTATTCAAAAAGAAATAATAAACGGATCAGTCTAATTTATTCTTAGATGTGAGTGCACCATAAATAACATCAAAGTAAAATAATAATAATCTCGAATGAGACTATTCAACATAAGAAATCAACATAGTTAAATGAAGAAATCACATCAAACTCCATCAAAATCAACTTTCAAATTCACAATTGAATTCAAAACAACAATTCACAAAATCTAGAAATCAAAAATAGATCACTAGAAAATCAACATAAAAGTGGATCGATCCCAACAAATGGCGAGTTTTAGCTACGTCGCACGTGCATCAACATATGGCCGAAGCCTACCAAGTACTGTCAACATAATTTTTTGGCGCCCAACATATGACCCGAAGGTCCAACATATGACCCGAAGGTCTAGTACTGGTATTTGACCCGAAGGTCCATCATATGACCCGAAGGTCCATCATAGTCGCTCGAAAGCGCACAAAATCATCAAAATCATCAAACAACAAATATTTCAATTAACGAGTCCGGATTTAACCGAAATAGTAAAAGTGTGGTTCCATACTCCGCACTTTTGCTAAATCGTTTAAATCTCTTCATCGTTTCCTTGAAAGTGCAAAATTGTGTATTTTATAAAAATACATTTTACGTTCTCAAACGGACAAGTCCGGAATTAAGCGAATCAGTAAAAGTAAGGGTTCATAGTCCTTAATTTTGCTAAATCGTTTAAATCGCTTTCTCATTCTTTTGAAACCGCAAACTGTAAAAATTTTGGAAACAATTTCAATTTAAAATCATTTTTAAAACACGTGATTAAAATAGTAGCATCTGTAGCAATTTCGTCAAGGAAATTGTATTTCTCAAAACACCGTAGAAACGGATACCAAATCAGCATTGCGGGATAACCGCATGAAAATTCACTTTAAAATTGACGGTTACTGAAGTCAAAATGACCGCAATATATATACGTCAAAATTTTCATCAAAATAATTAGCATCCCAATATTTTACCGGTGTAAAATTCGTTATAAAAATAACGGCGCAAAATACGTTTTAAAACCAGACACCGGTTCGACAATAAATCAATGCAATAAACTGCGCTACTGCATACTCAACAAAATATTGCACTGTCAGGACTTGATTTTTAGTGACTCATTTACGTGCTTCATATATTTGTATGCAAGCACACATTTAATTCTACATAAAAATGAGGTGATAAAATATTAAAAGATGACCAGGCAAAACCAAATGTACAAGCACGACTCAAATGTAAAGCCTGAGTTTAATTCACACTTTGCCATACACGCCTAATGCAATTTAATATTTGCCCTGACACGTTACATATCCGCACGTTAATATAAAAAGGGGCTAAGTTTATTTTGTATACTATAAAACACGCATGCACACAATTGAAGTTTATAAATGAAACAACCTGGGCACTTGCATTTATATACAAAATGACCTGGACATTTTACATGCAAACCCATTTCAAAGCTATATGTACCTGCATGCGTACTGAAATATGCATTTATCACATATTAACCAAAATATACTGCCTGTACTAGAAATTTAAATTGCCAAACACAATGTGACCTAAACACTTATGCACACAAAATGAACCCAAAAATACAAACTTTGCAATAAAACTTTATGCAGACCCATTAATATAATGTACAATGAAATGTTTCAAAACAAACTACTGTGAAAATATATAAACCTGGGCACACACGTAACGCGATAAAAATATAAATTAGAGATGTGAGTTTTCTGCACTCAAATAATGTATAAACTTTAACCTGCTTAATGCAACACAAAATAGCATGCACGAAAACAACGCGATCTAAAGTAACCTGGAACTTGATGAATTTGCACGTAACTATTTCACGTGCAGATTGAAACCAAAATACTCATCTACTGGCACGCATATAAAAAACATAACTTACTGTGTGCATTTCGTATAGACATAACCAAGCAAAGACCTGGACATTGCTTGCGTGTTTAAAATGAACCAAACGAAAATGAGTGTAACGATTTTTAGGCAAAATACTGAATAAATTAGAAATGTGAGTATAAAACTCACCTTGCGCTAAATAACTCCAGATCCAAAAGAGATTGAATTTATGCTACCATTAATGCATTTTTTCAAGCTTATGAAATGTGCGAAATAATGTTGCAGCGATATTATTTTTTTTCTTCTAAAATGTGTAAAAGTCAAAAGAAATAATGTGCTGGCCTTCATTTGTACGTATGCATTTAATAATAGACGTGCTTAAAGAAGAAAAGGACTCATCAAGCTAAAAATGATGATGGCCTAACTCATCTAGCAATTAATGTGCAGATAACATATGTTTTCTAGCTTTTTCTTTCAAAACTTTGTTGCAGCCGAAAATGTTCCAACTTGTCATTTACAAAAATGAATTTGACACTGGGAACGTGCAAAGCCTACCTGTATGAAATATTGATGGTGATAGCAAAGTGTTCAAATTTGCGTATAAATGGACCATTTCATATATGCACATGAAGGCAAAGATGCAATTCATTTTTCCATTGACGTTACGAACGTCTACCACTTAAGTTCAACTGATTATGAAATCATTTTTTCCATTGCAAATATATTTTTCAAATTTCTATTTAAAATATTCACTCCGATAGTAATTCAAAAATTACGGTCGTTACAGGTTTTAAAAATATTTATTACGACGGTAATAAAATCACGGTCGTTACAGACTCCCCTCCTTATAAAAATTGCGTCCCCGTAATTTTCATACTAGAAGTAGTCAATAACACCACAATTTATCAAATCAAAGATTAAAAGAAAAGATAGATAAGAATGCTCACCTCCACCCGAAGGGGAGAGAAAAC
This sequence comes from Allium fistulosum, assembly GCA_030737815.1. Lineage (NCBI taxonomy): Eukaryota > Viridiplantae > Streptophyta > Magnoliopsida > Asparagales > Amaryllidaceae > Allium > Allium fistulosum. Next base: position 1,540,056,592 of record CM060901.1, on the reverse strand, counting down.
CGGGATAAGAACGCTCGATGAATTCTCTGGTTTCCCAAGTGCAATCTTTTGGGTTTGTAGACCATTGAATCTTCACGAGCGGAACTTCTTTGTTCCGAAGGCGTTTCACCTCCGTAGCTAATACACGAATAGGATTTTGCACAATAGACAAGTCGGGTGAGATCTCAAGATCTTGCAACATAGGAGGATCAATAACAGAATCTGAATCTCGAAGGCAACGACGAAGTTGTGACACATGAAATACGTCATGTATTCCCGAAAACTGAGCAGGTAGCGAAACACGATAAGCAACTGGGCCAATGCGTTCCGTAACAGGAAACGGTCCAACATATCGAGGAGCCAATTTCCCGGAGTGACTAAAACGCACCACACCCTTCATCGGGGAAACACGAATGAATACGAGATCGCCAACAGAAAATTCCAAAGGCTTCCTACGATGATCGGCATAAGATTTCTGCCTATTCTGAGCCTCTTTCATTCTCTGTCGTATAATATCAATCCTCTCTGAAGATTCACGAATATAATCAGGACCGAGAACTAACTTTTCCCCCAATTCTAACCAACAAGAAGGTGATCGACACGGTCTTCCATAAAGAGCTTCGAAAGGAGCCATACCGATACTGGATTGAAAACTGTTGTTATAAGAAAATTCGACAAGAAATAAGTGGTCTTCCCAACTATCACCAAAATCAAGAATGCAAGCTCTAAGGAGATCCTCTAAAACCTGATTCACCCATTCAGTCTGACCGTCAGACTGTGGATGATAAGCTGTACTGAGATTGAGCTTAGTGCCCAAAGCTTTCTGATGACTCCGCTAGAAACCACTAGTAAAAAGCGGATCTCTGTCACTAACAATGGAACTAGGCACTCCATGAAGTCGAACGACTTCTTTAATAAACAGCTTAGCCAACAAAGGAGCAGTCCGATTGGACTTGATAGGAATAAAATGGGCTGATTTAGTCAATCGGTCAACAATCAACCAAATACTAGTATGGCCCGACCTCGAACGAGGTAGACCATCAATGAAGTCCAAAGAAATTTGATCCCATTTCCATAATGGAATCTCAAGAGGTTGCAAAAGACCACTAGGGCGATGGTGTTTTGCTTTAATAAGTTGACAAGTTAAGCAACAACTTACATAACTTGTAACCTCATGCTTCATACCCTCCCAAAAGTATAAGCGTTTGACAACAGCATACATCTTACTACTACCCGGATGAATAGTATACTTAGAACGATGACAGTCCTCAAGAATGTCATTTCTAAGATTAGAAATCTCAGGCACGATCAATCTACCCTTCTTCCGGATACAACCACGAATATCAATATCGAAATCCTTTAGATCATCACTTCGGGATTTCGATTTACAACTCTGAATAAGATGAGCAAGATCTGGATCTTGCTTCTGGGCATCGGCAATGCGATCTAACAAATTAGGACGAGCTTCCATGCTAAATAAAAGCACGGGAGAATCAGACACTGAAGGACGGTCTCTAATATCACAAAAAGATAAAGCTTCCAAAATATTCCACTCTGCTAGCATCGTGGAAACAACAATTTGCTGCCTGCGACTAAGCGCATCAGCAACTCGATTACCGTTACCAGGGGTATACTGAATATCGAAATCATAAGAAGCTAGGAATTCGAGCCAACGCTGTTATCTCAAATTACATTCCTTCTGAGTGAATAGATACTTCAGAGATTAGTGATCAGAGTGGAGAACACCACTCCTTTCCAAAAATAACGATGTCAAACTCTAAAAGCAAAACAATAGCCACGAGCACTAGATCATGAATGACATACCTAGTCTCGATCGGCTTTAATTGTAAAGAAGCATAAGTGATAGCACATTTTCTTTTTGCAAGAGAACGACACCCAAACCAATACGACTGACATTGGTATAATCAATAGAGTCTTGGTTCCCTTCGAGAACCACAAGAATAAGAGTATCGGAAAAGAGTTCTTTCTGATAATCTTCTTTATGAAATCACTTTCTAGAAAAATTTACTTTTTATAAATCAATTTATTGTGTCAAATTGTCTCATCAAAGCGTTTAGGAGATTCCTATCGATAACGTTGATCAAGCGCATCGACCAGAATTCTTAAAGCACTCAATGGGCAATACAATCACAAAAACATCTTCTATATGATAAACACAAATCCAATTATACTTGTAAATAAATCTTACGAAAAAGATTTGCCAAATATTAAATTGATGTTTTCATCCAAAGTCAATAAATACACAATAGAGTCATCGAGATATTCGTAGAATACTCGATTCATAAAATGGATGAAATAGGTTGGGCAACTGAATGACGTAATAAGTCATTCATAAGAATCATAACGAGTGCGGAATGCGGTAAGTGGAATGCTAACTTCTGCAACTCGTAGCCAAGTGAAAACCAATGGTAAGGTTGAATTGGGAGAACAGTTTAGCGCCACTTACTTGATCGAACATGCCGTCGATCCTAGGTAATGGGTACCTATTTGATAGTGAACTCGTTAAGCTTGCTAAAATCAATGCAAAGCCTAAGAGTACCATCTGGCTTCTTAACGAAGACAACGACGGCGCCCCAAGGAGAAAGGCTAGAACGAATAAAATGTTTGGCTTCCAACTCAGATAATTGTTGCTTGAGTTCCTCATTTTCCTTAGCAGACATCCTCGTGGGAGGACGACTGACAGGATGTGCACCGGAGATAAGATCAATACGGAACTCAATTGCCCTCTTCGGCGGCAAACAAGAAACAGGCTCGAAAACATCAGAAAAATCACAAACAACTGGAATATTAGCAATGACATCCTTCGACTCGAGAGAAGAAATGAGAGCACAAGAAGCATGATCTATGTCTCGCAATATAATAGATAGCTGCTCGCTAGCATCGGAATGCTTGAGATACAAAGTTCTTTCGGGACATAGAATTTGAACTTCATAACGAACGAGCCAATCCAAACCCAAAATCATATCAAAACCAAGATGATCCATAACATGAAGATTCGCATGAAAGGTAAAATCACAAAGAATAATCTCAACATCAACACACAACAAGCCAAGAGTAGCAGATCCACCAATAGGATTTACGATCCTCAAAGGGTCACGAAGAGTAATAACATCTAAAGGAATAATATCAACTAGTTCCTTCGACACGAATGAATGTGATGCACCCGTATCGAAAAGAACTCTAATAGAACGGCTATGAAATAAAATAAAACCTTCCAAAATAGAAGGAAGAATACCTTTAGGCTGAGAAGAACCACCAGAACCTTAAGCAACATTAAGCTTCCCGGATTTGAAATCCTTAGGAGCAGTAGGACAATCGGAAACAGAGGACTTTCCTTGTTTTAACTCAAGGAAACTACAACAAGACTGATAAGGAATTTAACAAATGGAATACTACGGAAATATGAGATATATTCCTAGACATATTCCAACTTTTTAGAGAGGATAAGAAGTTTAAGAACAACGAAGGAATCGATTAGAAAGGCACGAACAAAACCCTTGAATAGTTGTATCACATATTCCATTCTGTTTCTATTCTGTGTTTATTATAATTTGTTCTGAACCTCGCTCTGATACCAAGCTGTGACGCCCCACCTCTATGCTCACAATAACAAAGGTTATTATAAGGAATAACGTCTGCTATTGCGAAGAATAAGGCTTGTGAGAAGCGACCATCCGTAAGTTATGCCTTAGACGAGTATTGATTACATCGATAGGAGTTGTATAAATTACTCCCAAAGATATATATTCAATCCAAATCTAAAACGAAACTACAGTGGCTAAAGAAAAATTCAGAACAAATCATAATAACAACAACACTGATAGTATAATCACATCAGAACAGAAATATCAGATATATAGCGGAAGACAAGTCTGGAATACATGATACAACAATCGATAGTTCATAAGAACCAAGTACACATATACATGGATATCAACATACATAAGATGAGAGTCAAAATAACCAAAAGAACTCCTCGAAGGCTAGATAAAAGATGATGTGAGATCCCAAAAGCTGAAGCTGCTACTGAATCAGAGATAGCGACTATCCTGAAATAACTCGGTCTGACCCGAGTATTATTCAAAAAGAAATAATAAATGGATCAGTCTAATTTATTCTTAGATGTGAGTGCACCATAAATAACATCAAAGTAAAATAATAATAATCTCGAATGAGACTATTCAACATAAGAAATCAACATAGTTAAATGAAGAGATCACATCAAACTCCATCAAAATCAACTTTCAAATTCACAATTGAATTCAAAACAACAATTCACAAAATCTAGAAATCAAAAATAGATAACTAGAAAATCAACATAAAAGTGGATCGATCCCAACAAATGGCGAGTTTTAGCTACGCCGCACGTGCATCAACATATGGCCGAAGCCTACCAAGTACTGTCAACATAATTTTTTGGCGCCCAACATATGACCCGAAGGTCCAACATATGACCCGAAGGTCTAGTACTGGTATTTGACCCGAAGGTCCATCATATGACCCGAAGGTCCATCATAGTCGCTCGAAAGCGCACAAAATCATCAAAATCATCAAACAACAAATATTTCAATTAACGAGTCCGGATTTAACCGAAATAGTAAAAGTGTGGTTCCATACTCCGCACTTTTGCTAAATCGTTTAAATCTCTTCATCGTTTCCTTGAAAGTGCAAAATTGTGTATTTTATAAAAATACATTTTACGTTCTCAAACGGACAAGTCCGGAATTAAGCGAATCAGTAAAAGTAAGGGTTCATAGTCCTTAATTTTGCTAAATCGTTTAAATCGCTTTCTCATTCTTTTGAAACCGCAAACTGTAAAAATTTTGGAAACAATTTCAATTTAAAATCATTTTTAAAACACGTGATTAAAATAGTAGCATCTGTAGCAATTTCGTCAAGGAAATTGTATTTCTCAAAACACCGTAGAAACGGATACCAAATCAGCATTGCGGGATAACCGCATGAAAATTCACTTTAAAATTGACGGTTACTGAAGTCAAAATGACCGCAATATATATACGTCAAAATTTTCATCAAAATAATTAGCATCCCAATATTTTACCGGTGTAAAATTCGTTATAAAAATAACGGCGCAAAATACGTTTTAAAACCAGACACCGGTTCGACAATAAATCAATGCAATAAACTACGCTACTGCATACTCAACAAAATATTGCACTGTCAGGACTTGATTTTTAGTGACTCATTTACGTGCTTCATATATTTGTATGCAAGCACGCATTTAATTCTACATAAAAATGAGGTGATAAAATATTAAAAGATGACCAGGCAAAACCAAATGTACAAGCACGAATCAAATGTAAAGCCTGAGTTTAATTCACACTTTGCCATACACGCCTAATGCAATTTAATATTTGCCCTGACACGTTACATATCCGCACGTTAATATAAAAAGGGGCTAAGTTTATTTTGTATACTATAAAACACGCATGCACACAATTGAAGTTTATAAATGAAACAACCTGGGCACTTGCATTTATATACAAAATGACCTGGACATTTTACATGCAAACCCATTTCAAAGCTATATGTACCTGCATGCGTACTGAAATATGCATTTATCACATATTAACCAAAATATACTGCCTGTACTAGAAATTTAAATTGCCAAACACAATGTGACCTAAACACTTATGCACACAAAATGAACCCAAAAATACAAACTTTGCAATAAAACTTTATGCAGACCCATTAATATAATGTACAATGAAATGTTTCAAAACAAACTACTGTGAAAATATATAAACCTGGGCACACACGTAACGCGATAAAAATATAAATTAGAGATGTGAGTTTTCTGCACTCAAATAATGTATAAACTTTAACCTGCTTAATGCAACACAAAATAGCATGCACGAAAACAACGCGATCTAAAGTAACCTGGAACTTGATGAATTTGCACGTAACTATTTCACGTGCAGATTGAAACCAAAATACTCATCTACTGGCACGCATATAAAAAACATAACTTACTGTGTGCATTTCGTATAGACATAACCAAGCAAAGACCTGGACATTGCTTGCGTGTTTAAAATGAACCAAACGAAAATGAGTGTAACGATTTTTAGGCAAAATACTGAATAAATTAGAAATGTGAGTATAAAACTCACCTTGCGCTAAAGAACTCCAGATCCAAAAGAGATTGAATTTATGCTACCATTAATGCATTTTTTCAAGCTTATGAAATGTGCGAAATAATGTTGCAGCGATATTATTTTTTTTCTTCTAAAATGTGTAAAAGTCAAAAGAAATAATGTGCTGGCCTTCATTTGTACATATGCATTTAATAATAGACGTGCTTAAAGAAGAAAAGGACTCATCAAGCTAAAAATGATGATGGCCTAACTCATCTAGCAATTAATGTGCAGATAACATATGTTTTCTAGCTTTTTCTTTCAAAACTTTGTTGCAGCCGAAAATGTTCCAACTTGTCATTTACAAAAATGAATTTGACACTGGGAACGTGCAAAGCCTACCTATATGAAATATTGATGGTGATAGCAAAGTGTTCAAATTTGCGTATAAATGGACCATTTCATATATGCACATGAAGGCAAAGATGCAATTCATTTTTCCATTGACGTTACGAACGTCTACCACTTAAGTTCAACTGATTATGAAATCATTTTTTCCATTGCAAATATATTTTTCAAATTTCTATTTAAAATATTCACTCCGATAGTAATTCAAAAATTACGGTCGTTACAGGTTTTAAAAATATTTATTACGACGGTAATAAAATCACGGTCGTTACATGTACCATGTGCCATTGACTTTGCAAATGCTTAAGTAGTAAGCAAACTAAAATATCTTTGATATTTTTAATATACATATAATTAAATGGGTGTATATATGTCTGTATAAGTGTGCATGTGACACGTTGATGCATGTACAAGTATGTGCGCAAGAGAATAAACAAAATTGCACCGACTTTGAACAAATTCCGTTCGTTAAAATGTTGAAAATTAGGAAGCCGATTCTCGGTCACATTTTCACTTATTAATTAAAGTACATATAATTGTAAACAAAATTTTAAAACTAATTTATTATCTTTATTAATAAATTAAAATGATGTCATTTGAATTATAAAACCATATAAATCAATAATAAATAACTATTTACAAAAAGTGTTAATATATCGATGAAGCGATATCATTTTCTTATAGTTTTCAATTCAAATATATATCTTTATAAAACTATTATAAATGATTTATTATCACTTTGTCCCTATATAAAATGAATTATTATCATTTAAAAAAATTATTAAATAATTATAATAATTATTAAATCATTAAATTTAGTTTAAACTCATTAATCAATTATTAAATATAAGGGCATCACTGATGATGTCATAAATACTTTTAATTTACCAAAAATAAAATAAATAATTTTATTTAACGTTCTTGTTCAATTATAAAAAATAAGTGTATGTATCCAGCTTCATGCATGACATTTTACTATTATATGTTTATCGATAAAACGGTTTTCGGTCATTTTATCGCTATATTTCCAAAGTATATATTTTTGTAAATATTATTCAAAATAAGATTACTATTATTATTTATTGTTCACAACCTCATAATATATGTTAAAAAACTTATATTTGAATATTTCAAAAATAAATATAATTTATCAAATTGATAAATTTGTGGGGTCATTACAGGCATAATACCGTAGTTTTAAAAGTGGACGACGTCAAATGCCTTGTGGCAACGATGCCCTAAGTTATACAATTCGGCAATCATTTTGAAGTAGCGATGATGCCGTATATTCTCAATTTGAACAACTATGGTTTTAAAGCAATAATGTTGCAGGTTATAATTTTCGATGTCAATCATTTTAAAGCAATAATGCCGAAACTAATCAATTTTGAAAACCATATTTTAAGGCCGAAAGTCTTTATACTATTCAAACCAAAAGGCTATGTTTCATAGGTTTGATTATATGATGCGATAATCATGATTTTCGTCGGGTGGCCTTATGCTTTATAAAAATCATAATTTTATTTTTGAAACTCAGTTAGAGGTTTGATGTCGTTTTTAATGGCATGGATGCCATAAGATTTCTATTTCGAATTGTTATATTCATGGATTGACAAGCCATATGTTTTATGAGTTTGACAACATCATTGGGAATACGAATGCATATTATTTTCGATATGCTATAAGTTTAAGGGTTTGAAAACCTAATTGGGGATACCATAGGTTGGGCACTTGGGTGAATAATGTTATATTCTTATTATAAAGTGATATTTGATGGTTTCATAATCATCCTAGGAAAACTATGACATATGAAATGGATAGTCCACATAGTACTGAGATGGATAGTCTCTATATGGTTCATGATGGGTACATAGTCATAATACGAAAACTACAATATGTGTAATGGATGGTCCATATAATTCTAAATAAATGATATGTGTGATTGATAGTTCACATAATTTTAAAATAATTAAACATGTGCGATGGATAGTCCACATAATTTTAGTTAGATAAACCATGTGTGATGGGTGGTCCACATGGCCTAGGTAAGATAATCCATATAATGTTTATATGTGAGATGCGTAGTCCACATAATATAAGACGGATAGTCATTTAAATTTAGACGGATAGTCAATTGAATTGGGATAAGTAATTCATTATATGATTTTGGATGGGGTAAGGGAGTGTATAACACAATGAAAATAGATTAGTCAGACTTCTCCATGTTGCATGCCTTCAAATGATTATTTTACTATGTTCTAGCCATTGTAGTTGGAGGTGAATGAAGTTTGATTAGCATAATTGTTTAAGATACTAGTGAAGGGAAAACAGCTTCTGCTTTGCGGCATTGTCTAAATAGATATCTATTTTGGTTTGAGATGGAATGTTATTATTCACACTAAACTTTTTATCTAACCCGGAGTTTTTATTTTTTTTCCCTTAAACTCTTGGATGCTCATTTGAGTAGGCCGAGAGTAAGGGTTTTCAGGTTTTCCATGTTAGACGAGTGAGCTTCCGAAGATGTGTCGATGGCAAACTAGCTATTAGCAGGAGCTTTTATTTTCTGCCGTGTTGTTATGTGCCTAAATGGATGTAATGATAGAATTTATAACTGTCAAGTATTAGACTATGGTTAACCAAGGGGCATCTTCATATATCGCTCTTGGAGTATTTTGTAAATATTATATTTCTCTAAATGTGGGATCGAATGGGATTATGTAATGAATATGAAATTTTATTTAAGAAATATGTTTGAAAATTTTCATATTTATGTTCTTCTGATGCTATTGATATGACCAACATAGCCGCATTTCGTCCTCGAAAATTAATACTATGGATGACTGCAGCATCTTAACACTTAGTTTCAAACCTCAAAATAAGGGATGTTAAAAAAGAGGAGGGGTTGTTGTGTTGTTTTACAATAGTAAGTCGATGGAGCACATTTAGAATTAGCGCCTATTTGTGATTTTTCAAAATGCACCAATAGATGACTTCTATGATAGGGCAATTGTATGTACATCATACAAGACCATAATCATACGTCTTCATATTTACGTCGTAATGAAATACGATACCATACACTTACAATATTCAAAATCACATGCACATTCATGAAAACTAAATTTCTACACAAATTAACATGCAGTCAAAATCACAACACAAATTCAACAGTACACATACAACAAAGTAAACAATCAACAATCGAATATAAGCGAAGCTAGTTCGAACTACAATAACGATCAACATACGACAATATCACTGCATAAACATTAAATTTAAACAAAAAAGCAATATCAACCACTCATCCAGATACCCAGTAGCATAATCAAATCATGCATTACCGGGGACTTTCGACTGCAAATAAGAATTGTTCTTTAGTAATCCAATATTGCATTTTTCCAACCGTAAAACTTTAACCTGCATCTCAAGAGAATATTCAACCCCCCTTTCTAGGACCTATCCATTTGAAGAAATTACAATAGTCGTACACTTTAGGCATCAGTCTATGGCACATGTACTTTGGAGATCCATAGAACCAATGACCTAAATTTTTTTTTCTTCACAGGATCACATTACATGTAACTCTGTAGTGACATCATTTCAAAAGAGGGTGCTCTCCAATGGCTAATTCTTTTGTTTCGTTGACCTATCAACACAAGGCTCTTCTTCATTAACATGTCATATCTCACTACTACCTTCTTCGCTGTGTAAACGAAGAACTAATTTTGTCCTCAACATTTATTTGAGTGTCGGTAACAACACCATAATTGTGGAAATTTTGTGATAATTGTGTTTCGGTATAAATTCAACATCATCGACATTGACGTTACAATCAACTTCAAATTCCTACAAAATTTAAGCAGAGTCTTATCGTCATTTTTCTAATTATCTATAGAAACTACCCAAAAATACAATTTTTACCAACAAATATACAACAAGTGAAAATCAAATTTATTTATTGATAATTACCTTAGATAATGAAGCAAATCTACTAAAATTGTACAATTTAGGTGGAAAAGAGAAACCAAATTGTACTTGTTGATGGCCTATTATCTAATTTTATAGATGTAGGTTTAGGTTAGTCTGATGAACATTTGGTGAATACCTTTTCTGGTTAGGTAATGGAAATGGCATTGAGGATGTTGGTGGAAAGGCTATTGGTATCATGGTTGTTTGCGTTATGCCCAGACCAATAATTTGAAATTTTGTGCTTCAGGTTCTTTGTATCCCAATGCTCAAGCTACACAGATAGTCAATTATGCTCAATTAGCTCAGTAATCCAATGTGTCGATCAGTAGCCTTATTACTCCATCAGCTGAAGTTAATAATTGGTCGCATTACTAACGAACATTAGCCAATATTCACCCCGTCCATTTGAAATAGTTGAAGTTGTTGGAGTGATGCACCTCCTTCAAAGGTTATTCAAACAGGAGTTGATTATTAGTCGAATTATTTGGTTGGTACTTTTCTTGATTCCAGCCCTACTTATTTTGTAGTTGAGGACCATTGTTGGCATTATTGGAAACTTAAGAGTGGTTCGCAAGTGCGCTATGACAACTCAAAGTATTATTTCAAGTTCTCTAAGCCTGAGGAGAGGCAACATGTTCTAGAAGCTTAGCCAACTTCCATTGAAGGAAAACCCTTTATTATTACTACATGGAGTGTTTCTATTGATAGTGTGCTAGGTAGAAAGTTTTATCTATTCCTGTCTGGGTTCATTTTTCCCACATTCCTTCTATTTTGCAACCGATAATTGGTTTAGGCATACTGGGGAGCCTTGTTGAGTGTTTGTGTGATTTGTGCTTGCATTTGTTAGTTTGCTTGTTGCCATTTCTATTTTCATTTGCAATTTTATTTTATTTTAAAAAAAATCCAAAAAAATATACACAATTTCATTTCTAAACAAAATATTTCATTTACATTACAATTGCATTTCAGTTTGTACAAGTTACATTCTCTTTTACATACATTTGTGATCCTAAACTAAACATAACCAATTGCTTCACCAACTACCCATTGTCTGCTTCATGTCACAACTCAACATCTCCCTTCTATTCTCTGTTTCAAGTCCACAATTCTGCCTGAACACTGTCAACATAACCACTGCCTACACTTGACTACCAGTTCACCTTACAGCAAAGAAACTCACTTCATCTTGACCCATTGCCATCAATCCATTTGCCCATTACACCTACCTCATTTCAAATTCTTCATACCACTGCTATCATTTCAACTTCTTCATACAACTATCATTTCAACTTCATCACACCATCTGCTCTTTACTAAACCACTCAACCACAACACTACTGCATCATACACCCTTATCTTCATTGCCTGCTGTGCATCTCCTTGCTGAACACTCCAACCACCCTTAAACCGTCACTTCCTCTAACATCATCACTTGCTACACACTAGTTACTGCTAAGCAGTACATTCAATCAACAAACCACCACTTGTCAAACTTCCTCATATTTCACTACCCCATCTACAACATCCCCATAAACTCACTGACCAAGCTACGACCTCCCTTGAAACACCAGAACACCACATATCCACCTTTTGCCTAACTTCTCGCGGCCTTACTCACAAACCTCCTTACTGTCACCACTATTTCAAACTCCTACCAATACAACTTCACATTCAACACCACACTGCCATCCACCTGAACCACTGCACTCGACTGCCAATACCAGTCACCATCTACAAATGCACAGTGATAACAACATACAACCATCACAAACTATACACAACCCATACCATTCAAAACATCAGTTCGACCATTTTCACTATCATTCAACAGTGCACACTTCGCACATTCCAGCCTCTTCAAACTTCATTCCAATCTCTGAACCCCTACAACAGCCACATAGCATACCAATCAACCACTCAATAACAACCACAACTTGATCAACTTCCCTCACATCCGCAACAACAACTTCATGCTACTTCCCATTGCTGCTACTCATCCACAAAACATCAGCTGAAACCAACCTCCTCTACCAATCGCAGAACATCATCATCATACAATGCCTGAACAACCACTCCGACTCGCAACCAAAACGACACCTTAGTAGCCATCACTTCGGAAAAAAAAATCCCCAAATCAAATCCATCGTCTCGACTCAATCGCAACTTTGCCAACCTTCAGCAAATCCCTAAAAACCGCCTCGCCTCCATCTTCGAATCTGCAAAACCATAGCAAATCAAACAACCGTGAACAAGTTTTTGAATCTTTGAATCTTTGAACCAACTCGATTTGTGAACATGAATTCTATGATAGTTGTGAAAATCAATATAATCCATATAATTTCACACCAAATTCTTATGGATATTTCAACAACAACTATTGTTTAAACGATTCAAATTTTGAACCATAAAATTTTCAAAATGATGACCAACCTTCAAATCTTGAAAATAACATTTCGTCTTTACTTGAAATCGCCGCACAACAAAATCAAATTATAAATGGTTTGTGTAATTCTTATTTGTGTCATAACTCAAGTCAAAATTTTCAAAGTAATCAAAATTTGAATTCACTTCAAAATGCAAACGATTTCGAGTATAACCGATGCAAATTCAATTGTGAAATCCAAAATGAATTTCAAAATCAAAACGAAAATGTGATCCACTTTTCAAATAATTTTGGCAATGGTAATAATCTCGACTACGATACGAGTGAAAATTTTTGTTCTCAACAAATCCAAATCGAAAACTCTCAAGTTAATAACTATAAATTGGATTTTGTTGAACAAATGGACGAAATCTACAGTGATCACATGGATTTATTGTTCGAAACATATATGAAACAACATGAGAAAAAAAACCAAATCCCAACATGTGACGAGTCAAATGATAATCCATCTTTTACCTAAATCGATGATTTTCAAACAACAACTTTTGAAACTGAAAATGATGATCTTAATGAAGTAGTTGAAAACACGGTAATTGAGTTGGATTTCAATTCTTTTACGGGTGAGAAACTCGATTTGAGATTCGATCTTCCTTTTCCCGATTTTGAAATTTTGAGCACAACAACTTTGGATTTTGAACTTCACACAGGTAATAAAGTTATTGATAATTCAATAAAGGAAGATGAATTCAACGAACATGATTTCTTTGGACTTTTTGAAAATGAGTTGTTACATTCTGAAGAGGAAGATTTGAATCACCATTTCAATTTTGAAATCAATAATTTTGAAAATTTTGTTGATGATGAGCTTAACTTTCAATTTGGTGAAAATAAACTTGAATTTCAATCAATTGTTTTATCAACCCCAAAAATCATCGAAAACAAAACAACTCATACGATTTTTAATAAGACTACATTCATTTTTTCAAATCAACATTCAACTTTGAAATCTTTTACGATTTGGTTTTCTGCGCTTAAGCTGTGTCTCGCATACTTGGCAAGACAAATGAATCAGTTTTTGGAAGATGTTTCATTTACTCTTTGATGATTTACTTTCTGATATCGTGTAAATAATCTTTTCATTTTCTTGTAAATATAGGTCATGTTTTTATTTTATTTTATTTTTCTCCTTCCACTTCGGTTGACTGTGGGGACACAGTCAATATCAAGTGTGGGGGGAGTCTCATTTTCATTTTTAATTTTTCTTGTTTATTTTTACATTTCTTTCCAAAATTTTAAAAAAAATTATTAAGCATTTTAATTTATTTTTAAAGAGACACTATAGGATAAATATATGGTTTTGGTTAATTAAATTAAAATTTTTGAAAATTTATTTGTCTTAACAACAATAAAAATGAAGTTTGATCACAAATAACGATAGTTTAACTAGTATATAGGAAGGTTCGCACGTGATAAATATGAATTATATCCTAATTGAAAATCTTTTTTTAAAAAAGTGGTTGATTTAAAGTAAAGGATATAACATTTTTTTGTCTTCTAAGTTAAGTGGTGCTAAGATGATTTTGGAAAACTCTCTCTCTCCAATATATATATATATATATATATACACACAAAAAAAACATTTGTACATATGTAAATATTTTCTATCAACACCTACGGTCGACAGGTGTACACACTTGTGTGTACACCCACCAGGCTCTGTACCTTTCTCACGTAAGCCCGAAAGGCAGTGCATGATCGGTATATCTGGCCTCAGTTTATCAGAGCTAGTTTTATGTATATAAAAATTCTTTTATTAATAATGCCTACAATCGGTAGGTGTTCACACTCGTGTGTTCACTCGCCACGCTCTGTATTCCCCTCACATAAGTCCGAAAGGCAGTGCATAGGTAATATATCTGGCCTCGGTTTTCTGAGTTAGGCATATGTAAATATTGTAAATATAAATAAAATTTTCAAAGAAAAAAAATAGAGAGAGTAAGCAAATGAAATCCAAGCACTATTTTTAACTTGTTTGATTTGACTTGTTACTGAAAAGAAATGAAAATACCACTTTGATAAACTTTGATAATCAACTAAGGATCCATTCATGGTTACACTGTGTTATCAACTGAAACAACGAGTTAAACTATTGTCTATTTGTTATGATAACTTGATTTTTGTTGGAAATTTTGACGAGTAAATGACTTAAATTTTCAAGATAATGACCAAAACCTATATTTAACTTATTTGTGTCGATTTAAAAGTGAATCCTTCATTGTATATATTTTTAAAAACTTGCATTCATCTCTTTGTAAATTAATCTTGCATTTTGTAAATATTTTCACTTTGCATTCGGATTTTGTGGGTAGTATCCACTGAAAACCCTCACGAGACAACACTCGTCCTACTGGGGACACCCAAAGGTTTAACGGCTTATTGCATACGCTCAATGCAATCGTACTCCCTACGAAAATGGATTTATCTAAGTTTTTCTTTATTCAATGATGAATAAAAAGATAAGTTTGGGGGTATTTGATGTGCACGTAAATGTGCATATTTTTACCACCATATTTAATCTATTTAAATTAAATAAATGATCATATCGGGTATTTTAACTTGTTTAAACCAAATTTAAATTATTTTCAAATTGTCGCATACTCATCTTCATATAGGGGCAAAATGGTCATTTTTGTGCATTTATTAATTTTTGAAATATACTTGGAATTTTCTATGTTGTTTTGTAGGAATTTCAGTGAATTTTACAAGTGGTTCCATGAAGATATATGCATGCACAAGAGTGAAGAGAACAAATGAAGATGGAAATAATTCAAAGCCATGATCATGAAGGACCCCACCTATCCACCTACCTTAATGAACAAATTAGAGCTAATCCACATGTTAAAAGACCATTAACTCTTCATGCACACTTAATGGACGATTATTGGATGCTAATGGTTACTTGACCACCACACTTCCTAGAGGGGTAGTTTGGGTACTCCCTAAAAAAGTGAATTAGGGTTTTAAACTTGTATAAATACCCCTTATGTTTCATGTAACCTCTCCTCTTCTTTTAGTCTCTCTTAGGCTCTCTTCTCTTAGTTTAGTTTAGGATCAAAAATAAAATGAGAGCTCTCTTTCTATTCATGGCTACTTAGCCATTTCTTATTTCATGTATTTTCTTTTTTTATGCAATGTTAGTTAATGTTCTTTTACATTTACATGCTCTCTTTCTTATTTTGTTAGTAGCTTAGTTTACTTTTCATGCAAGTAGATTAGTTTTTCTTTCATTTAGCTCTCTTTCCCTCTTTGTTTTATTCTATGTTGTAAGCTATATTTGTGGATATGATAACAAATATGAGAGGCTAAACCCCTTCAATTTAAGGGTAATGAAGCTCTCTAATTATATAGCTTCAACATTTTGATAATTATTGCTCTCTTTTTGTGCTTAATGGAAATATTTTAAGTGGCTTAACTTGTTGTTTTAGCTTTGAATTTGATAGCCTATATTGTTGACACTAAATAGGCTATGCTTAAACAAACAACAAGCACAAATTGCCTCTTCGTCTAAATATGATTATGGCAAAGAAGTGAATTTTTAAATCAAAATTTGATGGTCTATATTTCTAATCAATGGTTAATAGGCCATACTTAAATAGATTTTGCTTTCAACTTTGTTGTCATATTTCATGAGAGTAAAAAGTAGTTTAAATGGTGTGTTATAGTTTGATGGCTTATGTTGAGCTAATTAATAGCACAAATAGGCCATACTTAGAGAGTGGATTTATCTCTAAATTGTCTTACTACTCTCATATTTTTATCACTTTCTTTTTTGTCATTTTTTCTTACATTTTCTAGCTAATCACTTTCAAATTTGGTTAATTTGATTGAATAGATATTTAAAATCAACAATTCCCTACGGATCGACCCGTACTTACTACGTACTACATTAGTACGCTGTGCGCTTGCGGTATAAATTTTTATTATAAATTTTTTGGCAATTTTCTAACTCGATAGAAAAATCATCGTTAAACAAGTTTTTGGCGCCGTTGCCGGGGAATTGCTTTAATTTTATTTTCTATTCTTCTAATTATTTTCGTTTGATTTTTAGTGTGTGTTTGTTTGTGTGTTGAGTGTATAAAAAATATATTTGTTAAGTGTTTGTGTGATTTGTGCTTGCAATTGTTTGTTTGCTTGTTGCCATTTCTATTTTCATTTTTATTTTATTTTAAAAAAAATCCAAAAAAATATACACAATTTCATTTCTAAACAAAATATTCCATTTACATTACATTTGCATTTCAGTTTGTACAAGTTACATTCTCTTTTACATACATTTGTGATCTTAAACTAAACAAAACCAATTGCTACACCAACTACCCACTGTCTACTTCATAGAACCTCTAAACCAGCCCGAACGCACTCCATAAATATAGGCCGCATTGGGCCAACTTTGGGGGACGGTCATGGGACTCCCCCATAACATCCTCTTCCCATTTCCTGAGTTGTTTGCATAGTTCCCTAAGTGTTTTTTAGAGTAACCGATCGATCTTTGATGAGTTGATCTGCCGAGTTAAGTGTCCATATCAATAGTGATCTGGTCTGATCCTCTGCCTAAGGAAGTATTAATCTATTCTTAGCCGGTTCTGGGATGTCATTCGTTTGAATCCGTTTGACTATCATTCAGAGCCTTCCTTATACCTAATCTATGAACTTGATAATTAGCACTTCGGGATTCCTGCCTTGATGATAATGAAATTCGTTTAGTTAAATCCACCCATATACTGCCTAGTCAAAAGGCGGGTTAACACATGCCTCTCGAAACATGCCTTGCAGTAGGAAGGTGTGTTTTTATTTACTATAAGTCCAAAATAAAAAATCCTCAATCCATCGAAAGCTGAAGTTTCTAATCCAAAATCCAGTCTTTTGCCAAAACAAATTGCCGTAAGTCGTCCCGTATTTGCCTAGAAGTTAGTTTCTACATGCCAAATCCTCAATCTCTCTGGACTGTTAGTGAAATCCACGTATGTTCCAAGCCGATAGTCAATTCCAAATCCATTCTAAATCCTTAGCCAAATCCATGGTCTCACCGAATCATTTGCCAATAACAAGGCCACCCTGGACCAACAATCTGGTTTATAGTCTTTCTGGACCAATTTGTGGTCTCTCCAGACCCTTGCTAAGTTCAGTCTGAACTCAACGATAAGCAGGTCAATCATGTCGCTTTCCAACGAAGCGACCTACCCCTTAAACTCTGGCCACAACACTCCGGCGGATATATAGCAATGTAAATATGAATCATGTCCTCTCCGAGCTGACCATGGTCTCTTCGAATACTTGCTGGACCCCACTCACTCTTCGATGAAGAGGGCACAATAATAAGTAGGTTGATCTTGTTGCTCTTCGAGGAAGCGACCTGCTTCTTGCACTCCGGTTCTGTCTCTCCTGTTGGAACATAACGCGATCTATAGGGTTTTATTCTTTGGTCTCGATTTCCTTGTCGAGGAATTAATCCATGACGTATGTATCCATCCCGTCGCTCTCTAGCGAAAGGACTCGCACCTTGCGGTTATTGCCCCGTCTCTCCGGTCGGGACAAGACAAGTGCGACCTGTTTAATTCATTACTTTAATGTAGATTTGAGTGTTCTAAAATCTATTTATTAAATTATATATTATTAAATTTAAGTTCTTTCAACCAAAAATCCAAAACAAGAAAAAACAAATGTTTCCTCTCTGTCCACGACACTTTATCATCATCTCAAAGCATGCCTAGGGATCGACCTTAGTCTCGTACATATGTAAGTGACTTTGCCATTTTATTACGAAGTTTATTATTTGTTTAGTACATGTCATCCCAATCAAGAGATGTTGATCTATAACCTCAATCCAAGGCCATTTCCATTTAATGCGGACGATGGTCGCTCCTATGCTGCAGCCTTGGCCCTCATATATTGTGGCAGCTGATTATTCATCATGTTTCTACAACCACATCCATCAAGTAGCTGTAGTCACTTGTGTCATGCTAATCTAGCTCATGAAATAAGCAGTATTTACTTGATGTCCGCTCACGTTTTGTGGGTCCTCTCCTTGCTAGCCTCCGGTATGGAAGGCATCCTAGAGTCCAAATAATTTCTCTCCAAAGTCTCATTTAAATCTATATAAGAAGAGAATTTTAGTTCTCTCCTTGTTGCTTCGAACCATCATCCGCCTTCTGCTTTCCTTTGTCCTTGCCTAAACCATCTCCAGATGTTCCTCCATTCCTTATTGCATTAACCTCTTCTTCTCTATTAGCCTCAGCATCTTCCTACTATAGGAATCTCTCGGCCTTATGATAAAATTCCCCATGATCCATCGGAGGAACCCGTTCCATTTCTACCTTAAAATCCGTGTTATCAACTATCCCTGATGCTGTCACCATCGAAAACATCGAAGGGTCGTGCTAGTCCAACGAAGCAACCACCGCATTAAACCTTGTTAAGATCTCCTTAAGGGATTCCCCAGCCCTCTGCTTCATCGTCATCAATGTCATTACATTCTTAGGTCGCTTGATGTGGACCTGAAATTGCCTCATGAACTTATCCATCAATTTTGTCTATGTACCAATGGGGCCGTTCTCCAATTGCCTAAACCATAGTGAAGCGATATCCTCCAAGTACAAAGAGAAACATCGTGCCAACACTTCCTCCGATGCTCCAACACATCCATATGCCTCATATACCTCATCAGATGAATAGTAGGATTTGTTTTTCTGTCATATGTTTCCAGTGTTAGTAACTTAAACTATGGTGGATTCCTAGCAAGCTTGATATTAGGAGTGAATGGACTTCTATTCACATCTTCCAAATCTCTGTTCACCAATCCTCCTTTCATAGCTCGCATGATCGTTTCTGTAAACCTTTCACTGCCATCCAAAGGTAGCCTCTAATCTATATCACCAGCCTGCCTCCCGACTCTACGAGGGTACTTCGGAACATACTTCTCTAAACATGCATCTGCATTCCGATCCGCATCAACTTGCACAGCACCAACCACTAACCTACCGACATCTGAACCGACCCGACCTGGGGGCATGCCCCCAAGCCTTGATGGTTCAGCATCGACCCCTCTGGAGGGATCGACGTCGATCCCCTAATGTTGCCTGGGACCCCGGCTGCTCCGTTGTGATCTCTTGCCTGTTAGTTCCATTTCCATGTTCCTGATTCTAATTTTCTTCAACTCATACTACTCCAACTCCTTGATCCAGGTCAGTATCTCCTGCTCCAGCCTGTCCGATTTTCCTAAGGAAATTCTACATCATCTCCTCTTGCCTCTTTATCATCCGCTCCTACATCACCTCTACCATAGTCTCCATCTCGTTCAGGGTGATGCATATGAAGGGTTGATTAGTTCCAAATCCTGAGGATGCCTTCTAACTCCTTTCATGGTGACTCTTATCTACTAATGATCTCCTTGCTGATTGTATAGCCATTGCTTCCTAGATCCAAGTATCCAAGCTTCCAAATCCAAGAGCCTAGATTTTAAATCCACAGGTGTAAGTCTTCTCATTGAAAGCACCAAAATGTTTTTATCAAAAATGGCCGCCAACACCCAAATAATATGAAAGCACCATAAATACAATAACCGACTCCAAACAGAATGACGTAGATAATAAAATATGAAGAATAGGAAATTAAAACATTAAGAAATGAACATAAAAAGCTTTTTAGTGGTTCGACGTACTCCAACTTATGTGCACTCCAATGGTTTTTCCTTTTATTTGTACTGTTGATTATAGTTAGAATGATTTGAATCCAAGTAATAAAAATGGCAGAGTGTAGCCAAGATAGCCAAAGATCCTCAAATCAGTGCCATGCACGCTGTATTTATAAGGGAAGACCGACAAATATCCAGTTGAAAATCTAAATGTTGAACCTTTAGACCAGGTTGACCCCACTCCTCGAAAATAGGCCTCATTGGGCCTAATTTTCGAGATTAGTGTCGATCCCTATAGTGGGGATCGATGCTGATCCCCTAATGTTGGGGAGTGAGGCCTGGCGATTGGTCATGGGAGTCCCTCGTGACATCCTCTCCCATTTCCTGAGTTGTTTGCATAGTTCCCTAAGTGTTTTTTGCAGTAACCGATCGATCTTTGATAGGTTGATCTATTGAGTTGAGTGTCCATATCCATAGTGATCCCATATGAACCCCTGCCTAGGGGAAGGGAGGGTACCGATCCCCTGCTTATGGGAAGTACCAATCCATACTTAGCCATTTTTGGGATGCCATTCGTCTGAATCCACTTGACTATTATCTGTAGCCTTGCTTATACCTAATCTTCAAACCTGATAATCACCCCTCCAGGCTTCCTATCTTGATGATTATGAAATTCTTTTAGTTAAATCTTCCCGCATACTCTTGGTCAAAAGGTGGGTTAATAGCTATAGTGAAGAACTTTCTAAAAGGGAATAAGTAGGGTGGACCTCCACCTAAAGGGAAGATTCAGAAGAAGGAGTTGAAGTGTCATAGGTGTGGAAAGACAGGGCATCTTGTTAACTACTGTTCGCTACCAAAGCCAAAGTGCTTCAATTGTGATCAGGTTGGGTATATTAAGAGGCATTGTCCAGTATTAACCAGAAAACTTGTCAACATCCTCAATGCTATGTGAAAGGTAACCAAGCTATTGGAAAGATCTCTACCTTTGAAACCTACCTTTCGACCAGGTTGATTTAGTCGAAAGGGTTTAAAAAATTGCTCTACCATTCAACCAGGTTAGCTTAATCGGTAGGGTTTTAGGTATTAACTTTACCTTTCGACCATGTTGACTTAGTCGAAAGGCTTTAAGAAGTTATTTTAAAAATGCAGGCTAAAGAAGTTGCATCATGCTCGAAACCTTTCCTTTAAGTGGGTCGAAAGTAACTTATCATCTTAGCTTTTCATTCCTTTTGATCATGTCGAAAGGCTTGTCCCGACCCTTTCGATCATGTCGAAAGGGATGTATGTTCCACTGATATGACATGGCTGCTTTCGACCCTATAGTTTTGCTACTTTTGCTGTGGAACCCCTTCGAAAGGGTTGTAGATGGAGCTGGGGATAAACCCCTTTCGAATGAGTTCATCTCTATACAATTATAAACTGGGACCCCTCCGAAACCCCATTTCGACTGAGTCGAGTGGGGTTTCACTCTTTTGAAACAAGTCCAGCTTATAACTGTCTAAGCTTCACTTTGTTTTCCCTGTATAAGATCAATCTGGATATTCCTAAGTTTCATAAATTCACCAATGTCTAAACCCCATCATCATTTTCATTTTCATTGTTTATGTTGGTTTCGACGATGATGTGTTTCGACTGCATATATCCAAGTCGATCCTATGCATTGCATAGACCAAAAGAAATTAAGAGAATAGGTTAGAATCACGTGCAATGGATCATTAGACTAGTCAATGATTTAAATGATCTTCCTCCTTATCAAAATCTTTAATGAACTAGCCATCTCTCTTTTATTAATAATCCAAAATGAGTTACAATTAATAGAGCTTTATCCCCCAATTTAATTTAGGGTTTCCTAAGGATTTAATTGCAACTAAGAAATGGGAGTAGAAAGAAATGACTTTGGGATTCCAAAATTCGGTCCCCAAAACTAGACCCCTTAGGTCATATTTATAGATGCAGGTTGGCCCCCTTCCACGCCTGTACCTTCGACACGGTCGAAAGGTCCCCTTTTTATATGCTGCCTCAAGCCTTTCAACTCGGTCGAAAGGCCTTGTCCATCTTCAACCATGTCGAAAGGCATCTCTCTGGAATCCTTTGATTTTCCATTTTGCTTTCTTTATCTTCCTCTAGACCTTTCGACTAAGTCGAAAGGGTCTTTTACCAACCTTCTGCCTTGTTAAGTTCTGAGTACCCCTGTTAGCTGCTTTCTTCAAAACACCTTTCGACGTTGTCGAAAAGTCTCCAAATGAGCTTTTTCTTCATGTTGCTTTGTAATAATTGGAAGTTAGATAGGTGCCTCCGACTTTGTCGATAGGTTGCCTATAGGGGCTTCGAAGATGTTGATGTGCTGATGGTTTCGATGATGTTGAGTTATTTTTGAATGTATGTCTGTGTATTGATGTGGTACCTTCCCCTAATTTCTTTAGCTTCAACCAGTTCGAAAGGCTTGTATATGCTTTCGAAAGGGTTGTTGTGAGGGTGAAACCCTTAGTTCAAAAAGGTCTAGCTTGTTTATGGGAGATTAACATTCATTGCCTTCGAAAGGAGGTTCTGAAGTAGTCTTTGCTGACTCGTCTGTTTCGAAAGGTCTTAGAGAGGCGGAAAGGTGGCTTTGTTTCTCCTTTTTTTATATTTTTCGGATGCTTGCTCATGTTTTATCGCCTGGGAGGGTGCCTGCTGCTCACGACTCTTTCAAAAGCCTTCCCAATGCTTTTGAAATCTTCATTCATGATCTTTGCCGAAACCCACTTTAGCTGATGTTGGCGCTTTCTTTTCTTCTTTCATGCCTTTGTTCTCTTTGTTGGTTTAATGGCTAACATCCAACACCACCCAAGTCGCTTCTTTGGCTTCTAATCAGGTTGTTCATGCATATGCTATGGAGGTCGTTCCCACTTCCAGTGTCAAGCCAACACTGGATAAAGGGAAGATGGTCATGATTAAAGGTGTGTTATCTCTTTTTGGTCTTTCTTTTTGTACTTTATTTGATACCAAGGCGTCTCGTTCTTTTATCTCTAGTAGACTTGTTGATGGCTTGCACTTAGACACTAGTATTGTAGTAGACCCATAGTCGAGTCAAATCCCTTAGGGGATCAACTTATTTGTCTATGGTATGCCGGATTTGATGTTGATGATTCTAGGGGTCGAGTTGGAGTGTGATGCCTATGTACTGCGATTCTCTGGTCTTGGGTTGATACTAGACATGAATTGGATGTCGATGTATAAGGCTATACTGGACTGTGATATGAAGACTGTTAAACTGGGCACTTGTAGTGGGAGTAGCTTAGAGGTTTTCTATGATCCGCGAGGATCAGTTATGTTGACCAACCTTTATTCCTTAGACCTACCATAGGATGAGCTTGATTTTGTCCTAATAGTTAGATATTTCTAGATGTATTTTCTGAGATTACTGGTCTCCTGGTCTTAGAGAGAGATCGAGTTTAGGATCGATCTTGTAGAGAATGTTTGACTAGTTTCTTTGCCTTTGAGGTACATGGCTCCAAGGGAACGACATGAGTTGAATTAGCATGTGAATGGGTTGTTAGAGAAGGGCTTCATTAAGAGGAGTATTTCTGAGTTGGGTGCATCGTTCGTCTTTTCCGCCAAGGCGGATGGTTTCCTTAAACTAAGCATTGATTACCAGGAGTTAAACAAGTTGACGAAGAAGAATCGCTATCCTTCGTCATCCATAGATGATCTCTTCGATCAGTTGGTTGGAGCGAGAGTGTTTTCCCATCTTGACTTATCCATAGGTTTCAATCAGTTGAGAGTAGTTGAGGATAGTATTCAAAATATTGCATCTAGGACTCTTGATGGGTTATATAAGTGGTTAGTCATGCCTTTTGGACTAACCAATGCTCCCACTTATTTTCTTAATTTTATTAGCCGAGTTTTTTAGGGAGTCACTGAATAAGTTTATGGTGGTATTTGCGGATGACATCTTGGTATACTCGAGGAGTAGGGAGAAGCATTTTTTGCATTTAGAGGAGGTGCTTATGACCTTCCGAGCACATAAGCTTAAGGCTAAGTTTTCTAAGTGCCACTTTTGGAGAGACGAGGTTCGCTTTTTGGGCATATTGTTTCAGAGAGTGGTTAGGCTATGGATCCTAGTAAGGTGGTAGCAGTATAGGATTAGCATGTCCTAAATAATGCCATAGAAGCGAGGAGTTTTCTTAGTCTCATGGGTTATTATAGGAAGTTCATTACGGAATTCGCTAAGATATCTGCTCCGTTGACTCGCCTCACAAAGGAGAATCTAGCTTTTGCATTGGATGCTAAGTGTAAGGATGCTTTCGTTAGGTTAAAGGACGCTTTGACCAGTGCACCTGTATTAGCGTTACCTATTAGGCGTAAACCTTTTATGATTTATATCGATGCTTTTGGTATGGGCTAGGAGTAGTGTTGATGTAGGAGGGTAGAGTGGTATGATATGTTAGTAGGCAGTTGAAGACTCATGACAGGAACTACCCAATGCATGATCTTGAGTTGGCTGCTGTAGTCTTTGCTCTTAAGTCTTGGAGACATTGTCTTCTAGGTGAGATATTTGAGATTTTTATAGACCACAAGTCCTTGAATTTCTTATTCTTCCAAAAGGACTTGATCTTAAGGCAGTAGAGATGTATGGAGTTCTTAGCCTCATATGACTTTGAGATTTCTTATACCTCGGGCAAGGAGAATGTTGTAACAGATGCATTGATTAGACAAAGAGCTACACTGAGTCCTTTATTTTTACAGTGCAGACTTTGGAGTATATTCCCATCATTGACATTAAGCCATCATCCGATATTACTCCAAGATTATTAACATCTCTAGATGTTCAACCGACATTGATGGAGCAGATTAGAGCTAGGAAGTGAGAGTATAATAAGCTGGCATACTTTTTGGATAGATTAGGCAGAGGGGAGTCGTTGAGTCATCTTAGATGTTATGCTATAGACTCGAGAGGATGGTTGAGGAGAGATGATAGACTGTATGTTCCTTGTGGCGCAGACCTAGTGGATGTAGTATTAGCGGAGTCTCACCGCTCTAGAATGATCATTCATCCTAGTGGAGATATATGTATCAGGATATAAGGAGAGTTTTCTTTTGGTGTGGGATGAAGAAGCAAGTAGTGGAGTATGTAGCTAGGTGTATGACTTTCCAGAGGGTGAAGGCGGAGTAGTAGAAGCCTGGAGGATTGTTACAGCCGTTGGACATTCCATAGTGGAAGTGAGAGAGCATTTCTATGAACTTCATACAAGGATTACCCGGATCTAGGAGAGGGAATGAGAGCATATGGTCATCATGGACAGACTGGCCAAGTGCTCTCATTTCATACCTGTAGGGAGCACTAGGAAAGCAGCTTCATTGGCAGCTTTATATGTTAGGGGTGTTTAGACTTCATGGAGTATCTACCAGTATAGTTAGTAATAGAGACCCACTCTTCACTAGTGAGTTTTGGAGGAGTCTATGGGAGATTTTAGGAACTAAGTTGAGCTTAAGTACAACATACCTGTTACTGCCAAAATTTCCTTTCGACTTAGTCGAAACCTGCATGAGTAGAAGATAAAGAAAAACAAGAGGAAAGGACTCCAACCAAACCTTTCGAAAGAGTCGAAGGGATGCTATAGTCAAAGGCCATAAGATTTATTACCTTTCTAAGGGGCCGAAAGTACCCTTCCGACTTCAATGACCACCTTTCGAAGTAGGTGAATCCACATGAATGAAGACCTTTCGAAGGAGTCAAGGCAACACCTTTCAAAGATAATGAGAGACAACTCTTCAAGTACGCGCCAAACCTTTTAAAACTAGTGGTTTCACCTTCACTCATACCACTTGAAAGCATGCATTGGCCCGAACAACCCTTTCGAAAGCTGTACTAAGCCTTTCGAACTAGTAAAAGCCATTGTAATCTAAGGAGGTTTCACCTTAAGTCGCAGACAAGAGTTCGAAAGCAACTAACAACATCGACATCATAAACATCCCAACATCTTCAAAACTACCGAATCGAAAGCTCTTACCAGGCAGAAAAGAAAAGTGCAACCATTCCTTTCAACAAAGGTGGAAGATACTAGTGTTAACATGGCAGCCACCTTTCGACCAGGTCGAAAGCATAAGGGTTGAAAGGTGCTGACCCGCATCTATAAATAAGACCCAAGGGGTCTAGTTTTAAGGATCCGAATTCATTCATTCTAAAATTGTACTTTCTGAATACAAAGAGTTGTAAAACCCTAATTTGTAAATCAAATTAGGGAAATTGATTAATAAAGTCTTCTTTGAGTGGATAAAGGGGAGTCTTCAATTTTGATAATCACTTTACTGTTTCTCATGCTTTTATCGGGTTTAATTTTGTGTTACAGGTATCGACCGAATTGAATAGTCTCTTCCGATTAAGTCAAAACCCATATATTTCCAAGTAATACAAGTTGTTGACACTAAACCATCTTTCTCAAGCCTTCTTCTTTTGACAAGGTCGAAACCACATACCAACTCACTTTGGCCTTTAATGCCTAACATAAGCCAAGACATTTAAAGGTTACTGCTGTCGACGAGCTTGAAACCCAACCGCAATCCACTTAAACCTTAAGAAACCCAAACTTAACAAGATGCTAAAGGATTAAGCTTTCGACAAGGTCGAAACCTTAGACTCAGATCCAAAATCAAAACCCTAACCATTGAACATAAAATCCTTCGACTAGGTCGAAACCCGCTAAAGATAAACACTATCTAAAGGTTTCTAAAGTGATTCGAATGGGTATCTCAACTGCTTTGAAAGGAGAGCTTTTGAAGGGAAAACCAAACTATCTTAACAAGATCGAAAGGTTGACAAGGAGAGGAATGAACCGTTTCGACTAGATCGAAGGTCAACTTGAGCAAACCTTTACTTAAGCAAAATGTTCAAAAGGGTACCTAAGTAAACACACACATTTCATTCCCCTCAACTCATCGAAAAGTAACCACAATGAATAGACCTTGTTCTTAAATTCTACTTTGGGGGTGTTGATAAGATTTCTTGTTAACATTTTGGCGCTAGAAGGAGGGCTTGAACCTTCGACTCTGTTAAACATCCAACACCACTTGTCTCTAACCTAACCCAACTTCATTTCAAGCTTATCTACTTTGGTCCAATATCATGATGAATAGAAGAATTAAAAGATCGAAGCAAGGATCTTTGAAACCACATTTGACTGGATTCTCCCAAAGAACCATTAAGGATTCCAACCAAAATGAAGAGAAAACGTTAAGACCAGAAGCTATAAGAATTATAAACAAGAAAAAAGCGAAATCATATGATCTTGAGAAATGGAGCTTGAACCCCTTTCATATTGGCCTCACCCTATTTTTGCCTTAGTAAGAAGGAAAAGTGGAAGTGACAATGTACTCGATCAAATAGGAGAACTATTCAACACTATTCTAAAGGCACAATCTTTGAAAAATGGATAATGGCTGACTACAATGCCTTTGCATATAAATGGCAACTAACTACGACACGAACACTTCCAACACAATAACTACAAAGGTTGGTAAAGAGAAAAGCAATTGAAGAATGTTAAACTGCAAGGCCAAGAAATAAGAAATAAAAAAAACCATCCTTAAGAATCAAGTTTCAAATTTGGACTTCCTAAAGAATGCAACTTGAAAACGTCAATAGAGAATGTCTACTTACTAACCAACGATGAGCTTAACTATTGGCCATCACAGAAAAAGAAGCCAAAACATGAAAGAAATCAGGGGAGATCCTACTATCACTATCACATGATGAACAGACATGAGACCAATCATTGCAGAGCCCTAGAGGGGATGATAATTAATTTCTTTCGTCAGGGAAAGATCAATGAATTTGTAAAGAGAACATGAAAAAGATCAATAATGAGTTACTTTTCTAAGAAAGATCTACATGGTTGGGAATGAAATACTCCTTAAATTTGGATATTATCTAAGATTGTAGTCTACCTAAGATGGTAGAAAGCCTTTGTCCGTGCCGAGTTGGCCAGGGCAGAGCACCTCCTAGAGGGAGGGCGGAGTAAGCCTTTAACCGTGCCACGCTATGGCCAGGTTAAAGCACCAGACAAACCCTTGGCCGCGCCTCTGGTTAGGTCAAGGCACGTTCTAGAGGGAGGACGGAGTAAGCCTTTATCCATGCCATACTATAGCCAGGGTAAAGCACCGAACAAGCCTCTATCCGTGCAACGCTATGGCCAGGGTAGGGCATCTCTTGGAGGGACGACGAGTAAGCCTTTATTCGTGCCACGCTATGGCTAGGTTAAAGCACCAAACAAGCCCCTGTCTGCGACACGCTATGGTTAGGGCAGGGCGCCTCTTGGAGAGAGGTCGGGTAAGTCCTTAGTTCCAGCCTCTAAGATGAGCTAACCAAGAGCACCGGACAACAATGAACTAAGATGTCCAAGCCTAAGAAGAGGCTCAACAAATAATAGACTAAGATGTCCAAGCCCAAGAAGAAGCTCTACAAACAATGGACTAAGATGTCCGAACAAGAGAAGCGGTATATTTCTAATGGACTAAGATGTCCAGGCCCAAGATGTGGCACATCAAATTATGGATTAAGATGTCTAAGCTTGAGAAGTAGCCAATCAAATTATTACTATATACAAAGCTGAAGGGTATTATGTCTGTCAAAGAAGACAGAATCTAAGGAGTAAAGCAAGACTCCGTCTATTAATACCCGAATCTGGGTTTCGGGACTTCCATTTTTAAATTTCATTTATTAATACCTAATCTATGTTTCGGGTTTTCATTTCAGAACTCCATTTATTAGTACCCGAATCTGGGTTTCGGGACTCTCATTTCTGAATTTCATCTATTAATACCCAAATCTTGGTTTCAGATCTTTATCAATCACTCACGGTCTTTATTATACCCGAATCTGGGTTGCGAGACTATTACTTATTAATGGCCTAATCTAGGCTTAAAATGTATGTTATGGATTTCTATTATGGATTTCTATCACAAATTCCCGAATCTGGGTCAAAGAATATTCTCAAGAGGATCATTATTATAATTCCTGTTAATTGCCGAATTCGGGTTTTGGATTCTATGTTTCCAAATTTCATAAATACCCGAGAATAGGTCATGGGGTTTATATTACAAATATTCAAATAAATATTTCAAGATTTCTCCCTATATTTAGCACTTTAGAGGAAGACTCTATCACATTTATATCCATGCTTCAGGGTAGGGTTTCCTATCAATAGACTTCGGACATTCCAGCAAGATGGTTAAAGCTTAATTCTTAATTATTTCTCATCGTGGTTAATGATGGGATTTAGACATTTGATATAAACTACTTATCATGCTATTGGCATAGTGATTTGTTAATCTACACGAATGGCATACATAAATTTATATGTCAATTTCAGGCTAACAATTGGAAGTATTATTTGCTTCATACTTTACAGGGAAATCAAGACAGCAAAGAAGAGTAAAAAGATCCAGTAGATACAAAAATAATAGTATGAGCTATCAAAAAAGCGTTTCAGAAATGACATTATAGAAAAAGAATCACAAATCAGGTGATATTTACAAATTTTATGTATGATTTACATGATTTATAGAACTATTTACAAATATACAGACCAAGTATATACATTATAAGAATACAAGTCTATCACAAGTTTTGAGTAGCTTTGCTCAGATTTTTAGCAATCAAAGGATCAACTATGTGACGAATTGCGATGAAGAGGACTTCCTTGAGTTTCTTTTCTTTCTTTCTTGTCCTATCTACATCGTCGATTGCATCAATGTTAGTTTTCAAAGCGGTTGAAAGCTCTATTTGCACCTCTAAGGGTTTTATTCTCTCTTTCTAATTTTGCGACATGCTTCTAAAGAAAGTAGTTTCCGCACTCGAGCCTTTGAATTCTGGTAGCATACTCGTTTATAC
This sequence comes from Allium fistulosum, assembly GCA_030737815.1. Taxonomy (NCBI): domain Eukaryota; kingdom Viridiplantae; phylum Streptophyta; class Magnoliopsida; order Asparagales; family Amaryllidaceae; genus Allium; species Allium fistulosum. Next base: position 1,540,026,176 of record CM060901.1, on the reverse strand, counting down.
GTTGCGAATATTTAACCCTTTGCTGTTCATCAAAATACTTAGCCACTTCAAACTTGGCTTTCCTACACCATTCACCCATAATCCTCCCGTCTAAGCCAGGAGGAGGATTAGTCATTGTGGGGAATTTCTGAGCGGCAAGGGAAGCCGACCTTGTATGTCTAATAACAGAAGGAGTAGCGCGGGGAGCCGGTAGATCGATACTCTGAATATTATCCCCCATAATATATTCAAGCGATTCGCATTGAGCTTGGCTATCCCTCAGTTTAATCCCTAAATCACTTATTTGTTGAAGGAGTTCCGATATTTTCTGGTCAAAGTCAATCGAAGGATTCGACTTTACTTGTCGCTTCAATGAAGAAATCTTTCATCTTTTCTTTTGATATCAACCTCCAAAATGGCAGCTTGATCCTTAAGGTTACTAGCGATAGTTTTTTGAAGTAAGTATCTCTTGTGCTACCTTAAGGCTTCGGCGCTACCGTGAAAGCGTTCGAGTAAAGTATCATCAAGAAGTTTGCTCCTTTCAAATTTTGTCAATAGTTTATCTCTAAGATTAATAAAGCGTAATGCTGAATCAAGTGAGAGAGGAGCTATTGATAACTGTAATTCCAATTTAAATAGAAAAAGCAAAAAAATAAAGTCAAAACCAGAATGAAAAAGTCCCTTTATTATTATGATAACAGATTACAACTCAAATAACAACAAAATTAAAAGATACAATAGACCATCGTTTTATACCTAAAGTTGGGAAACTTCATTTCTAATTTTATTTAATGAATGTGCAGAGAGGATGACTGTCAAATCAAAATGAATATTGACTCCTTCTAGAATAATAACTAGTGGACATTTGCTATAGTCCCACTTCCCAACCGGAGGACTAACGCGACCACAAATTAATTTCATATGAAATGTTCCAATCTCCTTAAGAAGCTTTTCTTTCTCATCACTAAGGAAGTCAAAGCGGAGACGAGGATATTCCAAGTAGAGTTTTTGTAAATCTCTAAGAAAACAATATCTTGCTAATTTTGAAGACTTTAAAATTAATGTCTTTTTAAGATAAAATCTTCTCAGTTTAACATATTGGCTTAAATAGTCTCTAGAAACAAGTTGACTAGATGAACAGTCATTCTGTGATAATATAATAAAATGTAGCTAAGCATAAAATGCAAGAGTAAAACAAATGTTTACATAATCAATATAGTATTGCATCTTTACAATTATTCATCTGGTTCATGCAAAATAGACTTAGAAGATAATTCGAAAAATTTATCTTTATAATACTTTAATTTTTCGGGAGGGAGATCTTGGGGAATGGATCTGACCCGTGGTAAGTTCCAACAAGCTCCAGGGTGCAGGTCAGATCTTTATTCATCCAAGTATCTCTTATGAAAATGCCCAAATAAACCACCGATAAATTCGTCTAAATATGAAAAATCAACAATTGACTGTCTGTAGCAGGCTTTATATAAGAAGTTGACTAAAATATCCCTCTCTTCAATCAACATCCAAAATAAGGTGATTAACTCTCAATTTTCTTTTAAGCGAGCGTCGTAGTGAAGGCATGCTCTCTTTAATAGGGGCAACTTTTTTATGCTTAAAAGACGCCGACACTGATGCACTTCTATCAAGCCTATGATATTTATCAGAAAGTACATTGTGATCCCTTATTTGCTTGTCTAACTCTCTATATAATCTGCTTACCTCTGCTTGTTTTCTCTCAAGTTTGGTTTTATAGGGGAGGAAGGATTTCTTCCTTATATAAAATGGATGATTTACACTATTAATATCTTCGAAGCAAAAGATTTTAAACAGAGAATCCCATACCTGAGAAACCGGGACAGAAGTCTTAGAAACATGCTCTTTTCCTTTTAGATATTCGACATTAATAGAAGCAAGATCCTCTTGAGGAGCAGAGGGGGCAGCAGATTCAGGTGGGATAGCTTTGTGAGGAGATGGCTCTTCTTCAGAAGCTCTTGCATTATCATCTCCATCTTTATCAAAGACTTCAGTGTGGCCTCCTTCATTGCCACCTGAGCCTTGGCCACTATTATTATTGTTGTATTCCTTGTCATCATTATCATCACCATGGACATCATCGCCCTCCTCTTCGGCAACGTCATCTTTGTTGCCTTTATCCTTTGAGTCGGATTCGACTTCAAAAGAGGGGACTTCGAAAGAGAGAATCTGGGAGGCATAAATTTCTTACTTTTCAACAGCCTTGGTTCCTAGCTTCATCTAGTTTATTTTGCTCATAACTCTATCTACGAGTCTTGAGTCGAGTGAGGGAAAACTGAGCTCTGGGCATTTACCGATATTATCTGCATAAGCAAGCATCAAAGCATCTTCAAAGGAGCTCAACATGATCTCTTCAAGAGTATTGTCGAGAAACTGAGATACTTGTTGTTTGGCGTCTGAAATGGTATTGACATCGAGTTTTAAGGAAGCCTTCTTTCTCCTCAACTTCTCTTTTCAGAGATGCGTTTTTCACGGCAATTCGGGCCTTCTCCTCAGCGATCTCTTTAACAGTTAGTTGCATTGCAATGTTCTCATCGGTGAGGAGTTGACGGACCCTTCTTTCTTCCAAGAGAGAAGATTCTGACCAGGCAAGAGAAGTTCTTAATCACTCCAATTCAGAGGTTGCTTCATCTCTTACCGTAGAAAGAAGACACATGATTCTTTAGAGCAGAAATTTCCTCTTGGAACTTGGAGGACTCAACAAAAAATTTAGATGCTTTCTTATGTAATAACCAACTCTTAGAAATCTAAACGGGGAAATGTAGCACAAGTTAGAAATTTAGGGAAGAACAATAATGATAAAGTCAGAGTAAAGAAAACCTTACCAAGAATTGTTGCTCTATCGGAGAATGGTAATGACCCACCAAATTAGAAAGGTGGAAGGCGGGTGGATGGAGGAAAAGAGCTCAGAACTTAAGATAGATAGGGCTATCTCTTCAAAATTGATGGAAGGAGAAGAAGATGACGGCTTTGAAGGAATGCGCTTTTGAGTGGGGTCACCTCCAAAGCTTGTCGCATTTGTTCAAGAGCAGCTGGAGAGCTCGAGATTGTGATACATGAAAGAAGATCGACTGCGGATGGATTTTTCTTGGATTTATCCTGGTGGGCTTCAATAGTCGGGCTTTTCGATGTTTTATGAAGAGATAATAATTCCTCCTCTTTTGAATTAGGAACATTAACTACCTTAGCTATACTCAAAGGTAGTTCCACTTCAGTTGATTGCACTAACTTCATCTTGATTGCTATTTTAGTTTTGGCAAGAGACTGAGCAACGGAGGGCGCACGAGAGGTAGTAGGAGGAGGAGCTGGACCACTAACAGGCTTTTTAACTTGAGGGGCAACTGAAAAGAATTCAAGTAGATTATAAATCAGCAAAATAATTTGAAAAAACAACACAGCGATACATAACAAGTGCAGCGTTATCGCTTACCGGAGTGGTCAGCATAAATGGGTGACATGGGAGAAAAGTTTGAAGTATCTCCCAAAGAGAGGAAGCGTTTGCTTTGGGAGGTATGTTGGACAGAAGGAGGATTGCCGATGATCCTTTGGCCTGTCGGCAAGAGAGAATGCTTTTGCAAATTTTTCGTAGTTAACAATGTCAATCTACTCCCGATCTTGTTTGAGGCTGTGATCAGAGACTCTAATATCCTTTTATCTTCCTCATTGAACTCTTTAGAAGGAGCACCTGACAAAAGAAGAGAAACCACTGAATAGAAGGTAGATAACGAAAATCTGAACTTACGGGGGGTAAAAAAAGTCCCACTGATATTTGGGAAACACTTGACAAAGAAGAACTGGTTCTCCCAGTCTCTAAATTTGTTAACCCCCTTTGATATTAGCTTCTTCTGGGGGTTTGCTCTGAAAATTTGGCTTTTGAGATTGCCGAGTTTGACTAGTCAGATCAAGTGATTCAAAACTTCAGCGTTTAAAGAAGGGAGTCCATATTCCAATGCCATTAACTCCAGAGATAGAAGATAGGTGTACACGTTCGGAGATAGCTGAATTGGAGTGATTCCAAGATAAGAAAGAAACTTTGACAAGAATTCTGGGAAAGGGAGAAATCCTTCATGCCATATATGGATAGTGGTATAAGCAAAGAACCCTTCGGGAGGGTTGTTTATGGTATCTATTTCCCTAGAAGGAATGACTTCCACACCAGTAATGCCATAGTCACCAAGGATGGCATCTACTTCATCTTGAGTATATATGAGTGAATGCTTGGAAGTGGCTTCGACCTTCTTTGGAGAGCTCATGGTTCTGTCAGGTGAAAACGTTTCAGTTAAAATTTCCAGTTTATTGTGTAATATTTAGCATTCTTTCAAGAATTAGTAAAAACCTATTGAAGCAACTTAAACATAAAACCAAACATGGAACTTCAAATTCTTGGAAGGTTGCTAAGGTTAAAAATCATAGATATAGAGCTTTCGACAGAGTCGAAAGGAAAGGAAGAGTTAACATTTAACAAACATCTTTCGATAGAGTTGAAAATCTAGATATAAACATTCAGTGAGTTTTTGACAAGGTCAAAAGGAAGGGTTAACATATATGTTCAATTAGCGCTTTTTAACAATGCCAAAAGCTTAATAGGAACCAAGTTGGTTGAAGGAAATGGGTAAAACTAACTTGAGAACTACTAGTATCCCATAGCCAAGGTAACTAGACCCTTCGACACTGTCGAAACTTATGACTTAAGTTTCCTAAGGGGAAAATAAATGCTGTCGAAACCTTGTATACCTATCGGGTCAAAAGGTCCTAAGTTAAAATTATATGAACTAGGAATGTTTCAACAAAGTTGGAGGAAGGTGATTATAGAGGGTTTTGACTCATTAGACGCAAAAGGTTTCAAAATGGTCGAAGGGGCATTATGGTTTCAAAGGCATACTAAAGAGAAAGGATTTCAATTAGCATAAAAGGTTTCGACTAGGTCGAAACGTTATACTTTCGAGGGAGGTGACTATATTTTGCTTCACTATAAAACCTTTCGACAAGGTCGGTCAAATTCCTGCTACAATACCTTTTGACCCCATCGAAAAAGGCTAAGAGAGTAGAATCAATGTTGCCGCCTTAAACCCTTTCGAAGGGGTAGAAAGATAAATTAGTGGCGCCAATTTTTCATCCGTACAACCCAAAACTTCCAGGGGAAAGAATCAGAAACCCCTTTCTTTCCCAAACCCAAGAATTTAAAAAAATGAATAAACAAATGAATCAAACCCATTAAGAAAATGGATTTAATCATGGAATTAACCTTTTGAATTTCAAAATCTATAAAGAAAAATTCCAAATTTTGTGAAAAACAGCAAAAATCAACAAATTTGGAGTCGAATTTAAAACAAAAATCAACAAGAGGTCAATTTGATCGATTCATGGAATCGAATCGTGAAATCCTCTCAAATGGTTTAACAGTTTAAAACTCAGGCAATTTCCAAAAAATTGAACCAAAAATTCTTAACCTCAATTATACATAATTTAAAACGGAAATCCCAATCGTGAGATTAGAAAATTAATTAAGATTCATTGTGAAATAACATAAAAAAAGATTGGAAGAGCAGAAATAATTTAAACTTACGATTGATCTGATTTATTCTCTGATTGAGGAAAAAGGGATTTGAGAATTTTATAACCCCTTACTTTTACTAGAAATTTAATTTGATTGCAGAAAAGTGAAAGAGGAAGAGGAAGAAGACGTACTTTATAAGAAAAGTCAGAGAAGGCGGCAGGCCATTAGATTAGATTTAAATAAACGGCAAAGATTTACGCAGGAAGACCAAGAGAAGGGAAACTTCTAGGTTTCGACATATTGACTTGGAAAGTCAAGAGCATCCTTTCGCAAGGGGGGCAAATGTTACTGCCAAAATTTCCTTTCGACTTAGTGGAAACCTGTTTGAGTAGAAGATAAAGAAGAACAAGAGGAAAGGACTCCAACCAAACCTTTCGAAAGAGTCGAAGAGATGCTATAGTCAAAGACCAGAAGATTCATTACCTTTCGAAGGGGTCGAAGGGGTTGAAAGCATCCTTCTGCCTTCAATGATCATCTTTCGAAGCAGGTGAATCCACATGCATAAAGACCTTTCGAAGGAGTCAAGGCAACACCTTTCAAAGATAATGAGAGACAACTCTTCAAGTACTTGCCAAACCTTTCGAAACTAAATGTTTCGCCTTCACTCATACCACTTGAAAGCATGCATTGGCCTGAACAACCCTTTCGAAAGCTATACTAAACCTTTTGAACCGGTCGAAGCCATTGTAATCTAAGGAGGTTTTGCTTTAAGTCGCAGACAAGAGTTCAAAAGCAGCCAACATCATCGACACCATAAACATCCCAACATCTTCGAAACCACAGAGTCGAAAGCTCTTACCAAGCAGCAAAGAAAAGAAAAGCGCAACCATTCCTTTCAACAAAGGCGGAAGATACGTGGTGTTAACACGGCAGAAACCTTTCGACCAGGTCGAAAGCATTGGGGTCGAAAGGTGTTGACCCACATCTATAAATAAGACCCAAGTGGTCATGTTTTAAGGATCAGAATTCATTAATTCTAAACTTGTACTTTCTGAATACAAAGAGTTGTAAAACCCTAATTTGTAAATCAAATTAGGGAAATTGATTAATAAAGTATTCTTTGAGTGGATAAAGGGGAGTCTTCAATTTTTCTAATTACTTTACTGTTTCTCAAGCTTTTATTAGGTTTAATTTTGTGTTACAGGTATCGACTGAATCGAAGGGTCTCTTCTGACTAAGGTGAACCCATATATTTCCAAGTAATACAAGTTGTTGACACTAGGCCACCTTTCTAAAGCCTTCTTCTTTCAACCAAGTCGAAACCACATACCAACTCACTTTGGCCTTTAACGCCTAACTCAAGCTAAGACATTTAAAGGTTATTGATGTCGATGAGGTTGAAAACCAACCGCAATCCACTAAAACCTTAAGAAACCTAAACCTAACAAGGTGCTAAAGGATTAAGCTTTCGACAAGGTCGAAACCTCAGACTCGGATCCAAGATTAAAACCCTAATCATTGAACAATAAAAGCCTTCGACTAGGTCAAAAGTCGCTAAAACTAAACACTATCCAAAGGTTTCTAAAGTGATTCAACTGGGTATCTCAACTGCTTCGAAAGGAGAGCTTTCGAAGGGAAAACCGAACTATCTCAACAAGATCGAAAGGTTAACAAGGAGAGGAACCAACCGTTTCGACTAGATCGAAAGGTCAACTTGAGCAAAGCTTTACTTAAGCAAACTGTTCGAAAGGGTACCAAAGTAAACACGCAAATTTCATTCCCTTCAACTCATCCAAAAGTAACCACAAGGAATAGTCCTTGTCCTTAAATTCTACTTTGGGGGTGTTGACAAGATTTCTTATTAACAATACCATCCACAGACTTACGGTCAGACAGAGAGATTTACTTAGGATGCGTACCATTAATTTTGGAGGCTCTTTGGAGGATCATTTGCCCACTAGTATAGGAATCGAACCATTCGAGGCTTTATATGGCATACTTTGTAGATCGCCATCGTGTTAGTGGGACACTATAGGTAGGATTATCTTTTGGCATAATTTGGTTAAGGAGACTTCAGAGAGGGTGGACTTAATTCAGAACAGGATGAAGACAACTCAAGGCCGATAGAAGTCTTATGTAGATTGGAGGCGCTCTGAGTTGGAGTTTGCGGTTGGGGATATGGTATTTATGAAGGTCTCACCACTGAGATATGTGAGGAGATTTTGGAGTTCGGGGAAGCTAACTCCGAGGTTTGTTGGACCATTGCAAATTATGGCTAGGATTGGGAGATTGGCTTATAGAGTTAGACTTCTGGAGAAGTTAGCTAGAGTGCATGATGTTTTCCATATTTCGCACTTATGAAAGTGCTTACATGATTTAGCTTTCGTTGTTAAGCCTAGTAGTTTGGAGGAGGTTGTGGTGGAACCGAGTCACTTTTTCACCATGTGTCTACTCGCATCTTAGAGCACAACACTAAGTGGCTTCGCAATAAGGGAATTAGATTAGTTAAGATTCAATAAGGAGACGACCCAGTTGAGAGTATATGAGAGCCTAAGTAGAGGATTAAAGTTTCCCACCCATAGTTGTTTTCTGGTATGTCTTACATTTTGATCTTTCTCTAGTTAGAACCCTTAAGTAGAACCTTAGGTAGAAGGTAGACTGTAATAGGTAGAACCTTTGAATGATATGTATGGTTGTAAGCATGTCAATGAGACATGTTACGGTTGATGAATGTTGTTGAATGTACATGGATGTTTCTGGATGCAAGTGGATGCATTGCATGCACTAGGATATTAGGTCCCTTAGGCATAAAGATTCATACCTTGTGCATATTGCTTGCAGTTTTTGGTTGTTATCCATGGATGATTTTTGCATATGGATGTTGCATTTGGATGTATGGCTGAGCATACATGTAGAGTTATCTATTTATTTTAGGACTTGCATACATTTGGATGCATGGCAAAAACATACTTGCATAAACATGTGGTCGACTTAATCAGTAGACCGACTACTCTTTTGCAATAGTTAGGTTCATGTGCACTCCACGCTTTATAATTACGCAATTGCATTAGAGTTATTAAGGATTATGGTAGCTATGGATGATGGATGAGTAGATGGATGTAGATTTGGTTGCTGCTTGTTATTTGCATTCTTCTATCCTTATAGATTTTGGGGATGAAATCCTTTAAGGGGGGAGAATGTAACACCCCAAAATTTTCCCTAAAATAAATAAGGAAATATAATTAAAGGACAAGAATGAACCTAAAACAAGAACTTTTATTAATCGTCTGAATTCGACTACGGGACTTGCACCATTACGTGCGTAGCAATTTTCTAGACAACTTTCATACATAACTAGTTGAAATCCAAGCTAAAATAAAAAAATTACGGAGATTAAAATAATAAATAAAAATAAAAAAGAAATAAAAAAATGATTAAGGCTAGGTCGACCCATATTGGGCATAGGTCGACCGAGGGCGGTTAACCTAGCCCTTAGGGCGGTCGACCCGACCCTGTGTTGATCATGGGGTCGCGACTTGGAGTCGATTCGTTTCGTGGATGCGAGATTGTTGCGTGCCGGCCACGGTTCCGGACGATGAACGAGATGATTTTGGACTGGGATCCAACGGTAGTGAGTTGAGGTGTTCCCCTATAAACCTATCCTCACCATTATAACAAAGCTCTGTCAAAATAAAACCCTAAAGCCTAATTTCCAAAATCAATTTATAAACCTCAATTCTATTCTAATTCTCAACCTAAATTAAAATAAAAGGAGATCAAGCAATTGGAGTAGAGGCCTAATGTATTTAGGGGAGAAAGCTTGAGGCTTCAGAGAAAAATCTAAAGCTCAGGACAGAGGTGAGTAGGCATAGATTTATCAAATTATTTAGATTAATTGATTTTAATTTCTACCTTATGTTGATTTGACTATTAGTTCTAAGATTAATCCTTCAAATTATTAAATTGAGAATCTGGAATACTAGATCTTTTTATCTAATTATAATCGACCTATGTAAGTTGTAAAATCATAAATCATATGTTAAAATTAGATTTGACACCTACAATTTTCCAATTGAAATAATATAAATGCTGCGAAAATGTAATAAAAAATTGGACAAATTAATTAGCCTAATTGAAATAAAAATTAAACATATTAAGACTGATTATCGTATGAAATGGATTAATTTTCTTAAAACAGGTAAATTGAAAGATGTCTGGATTGTAGGCAATCAACCTAAAACTAGCATAGGTCAATTGTCGTAAGTCACTTTAGACTTAGTAGACTGTTTGGTGTTTTGAGCTGATAGGTATATAAATCTTGTTGTTCTCTAAATTGCTTTACTAGCATTGACACATTTAGGTGTTCTTATTTAAGGTGGCGAACTTAGTTCGCGTTTTCGTATCATAGAGTAGGATGCGGAATGTTGTTGAGATGTACAACTTATGTTGCGAAAGGTGCGCAATGGTGTTGGGATCGGATTACCGGTCATTAGTCGAGGTGTTGTGATTGGATTACCGGTCATTAGTCGGGGTGTTAGGATCGTAGACTGTGCCGATTATGGACATTTCCTTAGGCCCATATGGGCGTGGACGTTGAAAGCTAGATGGTGCCCAGTACTAGCAGGAGTTAGGCTCCGTAACCCCTTGGAGTATGTAATTTTGCTACTAGGATCGAGAGGCTGGGCACGGGTGCTTATGATGAGTCATTATGCAAGTTCACATAGTTTCTTCCTCTTTAGAGTTATTGTGGGATAGAAGTTCCCCAAAACTAGACAATCGTTCGGTGAGGTATGATCTATTGTTGTTCTCATGATGTTAGACTGTTGACCTTTGATATGTGATCTTAGATGCACGATCACTATGCACACATTCTGCATCACCTAGAGTAGACTTGGAGTCAGTTGTATTTAATTTCTTTATTAATCTTGTTCTCATTCACCCGACATCTGTCGAACCCATTCCATTATTCCCCCACCACAGGTGAACAAAGCAACCGTTGATAGATCTGTTACTACCTTTCGATTATCGTGCTTGGAGTCTAGTTCTATTTTATCCTTTATCATGTATTTTCTATTAGTACATTTGTTCTTTCGTTACTTTGCTTGTGAGGGATTATTTTTATGATAGTCTTATGTTGACATGTACCGATGTTTTCTGATAGTACGATATTATGATATTTTTAGTTCTGGATATTTTGATGTTTTGATATTTTTATTACTATTTTATGAGATTATCCATATATCTGATATTGTGTTTCTGGTGCGACGAATTTTGGATTTGATAGATTATTTCTTCTCTGATATCTTAGTCTCTATGATACTGCTTTTACCATAAACCAATGATCCGTGTTTCTTGATATGGCGGTGTTTGGCATGTCAAGGGACGCGGGTTGTCACAGGAAGCCTAACATTTGCACGACGTGTCGCTCATTTGGTCATAAGGTTGTTTCTCGTAAGCATGCTAGTCTTGTTATTTCTCTTCCTTGTCCCCCGACTAAAAAGTGGTACATGCGCCTCTACTGTTTACAGCTAAGGTCACTCTTCCTCGTCCCTCGATCGGAAAGTGGGTTTTATAGCCTAGACTTTCTGAGGTGCTTGAACCTGTTTTTCCAGTGGCCTCTTCCTTTAATTCACCTTTGGTGGTCTTGCCAGGTTCTTCTAAGCCGCTTGTTTCTATTGATGCACAAACCTTGGTCGAACCAGTCGTGGTTCCTCCTTCCCCTCATGAATTTTACAGAAGTACGTTTCAGCAATCTTGGGTCCATGAGCTTTCGAAAATGAGTACGAGCCAACTAGTGGTAGTTTTTTCAAGTACGTAGGATTAGAAGACGAGGAGTGACGCCTTTTCTATCAGGCGGAAAATGAAGTGCTTTCGCTTTGTTTTCTGGGCGAACTTGGTGATTGTAATAGGTCCGCGTTGGCAAATGACATTTGGGATAGGAAGTATATTTATGTTAGTGATTCGATGGATATATTTCATTGTTAGGATTTTTTTTATTTGATACTTTCATGTCATTAGCCTCGACTATCCTGAGAATGGGAGTGGGGCCTTATCTTTGGAGGGGGACTAGTATTATGTCTATATTACTACCATAGGTATTATGCCTATCGCATGTGCTTGTATGTTGCTTAGTTGTTTCGATGTATGTGCTGAACGTATGTTTATTTATTCATTTATAAAAGTGGACGGTCCACTATAAAGCCGGTAAGCCTTGTTAAAAAAACGAAATGAAATTATGGATGAGAAAATAGTGAGGGTTTTGGTTTTCTTTTATTTGAAGTTTGGTAAAGTAGAAATGAGAAGAGAGTAAAGATGTGTTGTTTTGTACTACAGACAAAATACATAGACAGCTTTTTAAACAGCGTTCATAGGCGCCTTTTCTAAATACGTTATTATGGTTTACGGCTAAAATCAAGTATGCACTATTTCAAATAGTGCATGTAGAAAATGAAACAGATGCTATTTGAAATGACGCCCATTTTTTTTGTAAGAAAATAAAGATTATACAAACGACATTTGAAATGCCGCCTACTTTTGCCAGTGTGGCATTGAGCTGACCAAATAATTTTTTTTTTGCAATATCAGTTTGAAAAGTGGGTTTTTTTTAATAAGTTTGCACAAGCTGTCGCATCTAACCATTTTCCAATAAGATAACATGGAGAATTAGAAAGAACACTATGCACAAAATGACAGGGCCGCATGTTATGGCTTTCATTGCGCAACATGTGATATATGGATATAATCTTATTTCATTAAAAGGTCAATTAATTACTCTTTGTTAGAGGAATATTGAAAAAAATGTCATCCAGGAATTGTTTAGGCCAAGTTTGGCAAAATATGCTGTTAAGTCGGTATAGCATATCTTCACTTTGTATTTCAATACTTTGAAATTTTCTGCGTGTTACGAAACTGCAGGTATTAATTCACCCAAGTTGAAACATATTTGTATTTACACATACAATAAAACTCAAGTTGTATACATAAAATTTTATATTGTATAATATTTTTTGTGCATCATTTGAGCATTTCTTTATGTACAACTGAGATAATCAGCCATTACTAGGTTTGTGAATCTCCATAAAAGCAAATTAGTTTTGTTAATTAACTAAGAATATAATCATATGGCCTGTCGAGTGTGAAAATATATATAGGGATCTAGACAACAGAAACAATCAAGAAACACTGTTGACTAATATTGCATTGCTATGTCAAGTGTCAAAGATTCATAATTCATTCACACCGAAACTTATATAGCTAAATGTATAATAAACTCGAGGTTCGTTCTCTATTTTGATAATACATACATATTTTCTTCATCTTGCATTTGCTGATAGTTAACTTGCTGTTATTTTTCAATCAACCATGAGATAGTGAAACAGTGATCATTACAAGATTGAAGATGTACCAAAGTAGACAGTCAACGAAAAAAAAGTAGTCCCTTCTTTTGCTGTTGCAACTACAACTTGCCAAACAATTATTATTGCAGTAGTTATTAAATGGGGGCACGATGGACAGTATTGATTTATAACTGTGGGATCACGCCTAGCACACTGCATGCTATGTCGGGTTACTTCTTCATACAATATTGTTTAACTACATTTTATGGTGATAATCGATATGTTAATATAGATAAATTTATATTCAGTTCTCTCCAAAGTTTATGGCAGATTTTCTTTGGCATTTGGGATTTTGGAAGAAGATTTATCTCGGTTATGGGCACTAGTAGGACCAACTCTGTAGGCTAGTTTGTTCTAAACAAATATACGAGTAAGAAGCAAGAATTTCGTCAATTTTTTGCTTAACTAATTGTCTCATGAAAAGTGAAACCCGCAGCCTTAGGATTAAAAAGCAAAACCTAAGCCCTTGAGTGGAAAAACATAAATATTTTTTGCTTTCAGCCTATTTTCCTGAAAAAATAATTTATTGAAATTTATAAAAATATTACATTTAAACTAATTAAAATAAAATATATTATTCTGACTTTTAGAAAGATACTTAAGTATGATATTTCATATGTTGAAATAATATAAAATTATTTATAATATATTTTATTAATATGCTAAATCAATTAATCAATCCATCCATTTACCTATGCATTCATTTGTCAAATAATAGTAAAATAGAATAAAATATTCTTTTCTCTTTAATTCTCTCTTACTATTTTTTCTTCTTAATTTTGAATACTGTTATGTCGTTAAGGTTCTTGCGATTTTACTAAATAAAATATAAACTGTATTCTCCTTATTCCTTTTCTATTATGTGTGTGTGAATTGCATTTATAGATTCCTATCTAAATCTATTTTGTTTTGAATATTTCGTATAATTTCAAATATAATCTATTAAAATTTTAAAAAAAAATCAAACTAATTGAAATTAAAATATCTCATGTTTAGCATTCTTTTCAAATTAACTTAGAAACTAATGGCATCTATAACCATTGATACTATTTAAAATATATAAATTACTTAAGTATGATATTTCATATGTAATTGATTCGATTTTGAAAATATCATTTATTTTACAACAACAATAACATTATATATGGATAAATAAAACCGCGAAAATAATAATATTAATTTTTATATGAATTTATTTACACATTTAATATACAAATTACACTACGCCATAGATGGCCTACTGCAACGAAATTACATGGTGTTGCTAGCTATAATGTAACGATAGGTATGCTGATTTTTGTCTATTACAACACTCGCTTCAAGGTGTTAGCATAGGTATCAACAAGATGTTGCAGTAGCTATAGATGTATTCAAATTAAAAAATTAATAAAATTAGCAATCCGCGTGAATACGATCCAACGGTCTACATTTAATCTGGTTGTTAAAATGGATCACCACTGCAATTTTCCCCAAATTTTCGTTTTCCCGCCTAGTTCAGAGTAGATCCCCTTTTGGTTTTCATTCCAATTCGCCTCCTCCCATTCGCCTCCGCCACCAAATTATCACCCTCCTCATCTTCTGCTTCCTCATTCGCCTCCGCCACCAAATTGTCACCCTCACCCCCAGCTACCCCCTGACCCATCGCGACCATCTAGCTCCAACCAGAGCCCCGTCACGACACCAAAACCCGAAGCCAAACAAAGTTTTCCGTTCAAACCCCTTTTGCCACCACTGTCGTCGCCATCAGCTCTCACCTCCAACAGAAGACTTGCTCGCCACCAACCCCTCTACCTTTCTCCTTTAGACTACTTCACCTGAAAACCCTTCTAGTGCCTTAATTTCTCCCAAAACCCGAACTGCTGCCCTCGAGATTTTGGTTCACTTCGTACTTTCCATCGCAAGTTCAGAGCAGATCCCAGGCTGATCTCTTCGTACTTTCCCCTATGATTGCGGTTGCTTCACTTGGTACTGGTAATTTCAATAAGATAGTACGCCCCCCATATGTTTGTGCTAATGCTCCTTTGGAACTTGTTAATGTTTCAGAATCTGGCTGTTGTTGCAGCTTGCGGCTATGTGAGCTGAGGAATTATTTGCAAAGACACGAATCGATTTATTCACTGCTAGTTGAACAATTGTTGAGTGAAAGGATTGTGTGAGCTGCACAGGCAGATTCATAGACAGTCGAGCTTGTGTGTTGGCAAGACTGGAAGGACCAAGTTTCATTGATGCAAGCTTTGAGTCCAGCGACCAAAAGGAAACGGTAATGGATGCAAGCTCTGAATGAACAGGCAGGAACTATTCGGTGGTGTAGGTCATAAATGCATAGGTCTGGAAACGTACAAGGAAGTGCAAAGATATTCAGTGATGCATATGTCAGAAGAAATGTGCAAAGCTATCGATATGGAAGAAACATACAAGGAAGTGATAGAGTGCGTTTGAAATGTAGGTCTGAAGTGCAGTATTTGCAGGGAGTGAGAGAAGGTTGGTTGGTTGGTTCACCATTGAATCTGGATGTAGTTGTATTGGTTGAAGGTTGGTTGGTTGGTTTGGTAAGTTATGGAAGTGATGGTGGAAGTTGGTGATGTAGAGGAGTTTCAGTTGGCAGTGTGATGCCTGAATGTTGGCAGAGAGATGTAGACGGAGTTTGGAGTTTGACAATGGTAGAGTGCTGCTGTGTATTGGTTACGGAGAGAAGCTAATGTGGTGATTGGAAATTGAAAACAGTTTGCAGTAGAGTTTTGGTGTTTGGCCGTAGGGGATTCAAGCAGATTTAGGCGAGGAGATGGAGGATAGGAATTAAGCTCAGTCTTCATTTGTGCATCATTTTACGTCATTTCAAAGAAGGTTCGATCTTCCAAAATCGGATGAATCGGGCGGTGCCCCGGACCCCCGCCGGCGCTGCGCCCGGACCCGCTTCTCGGCTCGCCTTCGGCTCGGCACTCGGCTCGCCGTCGGCTCGGCTCGTCATATATTTGTCAGTGTCGGTGTCTGTATAAATTGAAACTGCATATGTAATGAGTGAATTGAGTGATGTAGTGAGGAATATCTGTATATGTGAATATCAGTGTTATATATCATTGAATTGTAAAATAGTGGAGTCAGGAATTTGTACTATTTTAAATGTTGAAATAAAATATTTATTTAAATAAATTACTGTTTGAATATCAAATTCTATGCAATAGCATTTTATTAAATAAATATTTATTTCTATTAAAAAATCAAATATGCCCTACATTGTGGGCCCCACAAATTCAGAAAGTTAATATCTATAGCAACATTTTGAAATGTTGGTACAGACACCTATGGATGTTGCCATAGACCCAAATAGGGTTCTATTGCAACAATATTTCTTATGTTGCCTTAGATAGTCAAAATGTTGCCTTTGAGGTCTGCGGCAACGCGGCAAAATGCAACACCGAGAAAGTGTTGTCTTTGCCCTTTTTTAGCCTATAGCAACATTTTTTGGCACTTCCTGCATCACTTCTTTGGTGTTGCAGTATGCAATCTATGGCGTAGTGTTAACTAATTAAATATTACACTCAATGTGACGACCTGACTTTTCAACCCTCGAAAATCGACATCAATACGTTTACTGTATAGCATGCCGAACAATTGAGTGCCGAAAAGACAGATTGTTAGGGGAAAGAAAGAATGTAGAAGAAAGAAGAAACTAACAAATACAGAATCTCACAGCGGATTGAATAATATGTAATATAACATCTCTTTACACAAATGAAATTGTAATATACATATCTCAAATCAGAGTACACAAATCAATAATTACCAGCCTGGACAGTTATAATAGTCTGTCCTCACAATTGCTGATAATTTCAAACAAACAGTGTAGCAGAATAAACAAGTACGAGAATACGTCTCAATCTCCAGCTCGTCTCCTGAACTCCCAAGCAATCCAATCTAAATCTGTAATATGCTCGATCTGACCCGAGCATTATTATAAAATAATAACACACGGATCAGTCTAGTAAACCAGCGTGAGAAAACACACTCAATTTGATTTATTAAGTTTAAAACCTTTTTAAAATAAAGGTATCGTAAGACCACGCCACATATAAATACGATGGGTTTTTACCTTACGATCACCAAATCCTTTCTATAGAAAATCTAGTGATATTAAATAATGTCTAAGGGTCAAAATAATAATAATCAAGTAGTTGTGATGCTCGTGTTGTGTACATCATACAATACTATATATAAAATCAAAACTCGATACGGCTCGTTCGCTAATTATGTAGGATTTCCACGGAGGTGCCCTCGGTACTTCGAGAACGGTCCTTTTACACAAGGATCAGAGTTATCCTTCCGAAGCATCATACCCGTCTAGCCGAGGTATCATAGGAAAAACATAACTGGTCTTGCTAAGACCGAGTGCATCGATCTGGCATGCAAAAAACAACTAAAGGTATCCGTATTGCTAGAAAAGGAGCCGATTACACCCTATGGGTTTGCCAACCGTACTAGCCATGCCTCCTATCTCTAGTTTTAGTCATTTCCGCTGATGAGGCTACGTCCGGCGTTCTAGCTTACGCACCGCTCCAAAAATAAATCATGGACTCCCACACCACAATGACCTTGGAATCGCATATAGATTCCCACATCTCAAATAGACCTTGGAATCTCACACAGATTCCCACACTCCAATGAGTCACGGAACCACATATGGATTTCAACATCCCAAAATATAATGCATCTCCTCCATTTAACCGTATATGGTTTTGGAGTAGGTCATGGGTTCTGAGTCATCTCTTACGAGTACACTCTCCATTTCCTGAGTGCTCCAAAAACCATTCGTCGATTTTCGGAATGCTCAAGACCGGTTCTTTAGAAAATAATCTGACATAAGAGCAGGGATCACCCCCTAACCGTTTAAGTGGACGGATCTCCTTATCATTTATCCCAGAAGAACAATGAGTTTATACGTACAGTATAACACCTCGAACGGTAACTGTACCATATAATTCTCGTGTTTCTCCTAGATATTTCCAGAGTTAAAATCCCTCGATGTTAAGTAGGAAATCGTTTCCTACCACCAAAATTAAGAAGGATTGCATATTTGGGCTAAGATTTGATAGTCGGTTATTTAACTATCAAATAAACAAACATTCAACCATGGATCACATTTTCCACTCAAAACGCTAAGCCTCGATTAATTTGTACTTCATAAATTTGAATTTCTCATTACCAAAAACAGTAATATACTTATCTCACCGGAATAAGTATATTCTCAAACTATTTCCTTAAAAATATTTGAAACTGTTTTTAAAATAAATATGGAGAGCACCATTCGGTATCGATCATGGATCGCAGCTCAATGGTTATGTCTCTATCCCGGAGAAATCCAAACTTAATTTAGGCAATCTCTGCCTCCCGATTTCTGCCATGCAATCAATCATAGATCGCAGTTTTCACAATGGTTACGTTGTTATCCCAACGAAAACATCCCAAACTGTAGGCAATCTCTGCCTCTCGAATTAGGCTATAAAAATATACAACTACTTCCCAAAAATTTCTTTATTTCATAAATATTCCAAAATCTATTTATAAAACTTCTTTATAAAATTTCAAAGTTTAATTTAAAGAAATATTCTTTTAAAATTTCAAACCCTTTGTAAACTTCCTTTCCAAATTTCAAACCACCTTCCCATTTACAAACTCCTTTAACAAATCCTTCACATAAAGGATTTCTTTTATAAACAATTTATTGCATAATTATAATAAATAAGATTTTAAACGTCGCACAAAAATATCTTAGCCATTTTTGATAATATAAGAATACCTTTAAAACATTTATTAATAATATAATCATTAACCTTTAACATTTTAAAGTTAAATAAAATAAACTTAATCAATCTTTAAATAAAATTAACGCACTTTTGAATCGTATTATTACTGAAATAAATTTTTAGTTCTAAATAACTAGTAATAATAAATAATTCATTATCTTTAAACAAAATCAATTTAACAATTAATTTTAAAACATAATTAACTTTACTAAATAAATGATTTAAAAAAACATTTGTAAATAAAATTTTAAACAAAACAATTTGTATAATAATTGTTAAATAAAATCTTTTACTTCAAATTATAAAATTTGAAGTTAAACAGAAACCATAACCTTTCCAATGTTATACCGAGGCTCGGAAATTCCAATGGTACTTATCAACTACCATTCAATTCAATTTAACTATCAAAGTTAAATTTCAAGCATTTACATAACAGTCATATATGTAATCAAATCCACACTTAACAACGATTTGTTAACATATCAATTATCCAATATAAATCCATTAGCATTGAACATTGTCCAAATTAATCAAATAGCAGAATAAAAATTAATTCTGCTAACCAATTATAATTCAAAATCGAATTCTTTCATTTAATATCCAACGGTGTTTATTTGGCCAAATAGATAACACCAATATATATTCCAATTCAATTTACGTTATAATTAACAACGTAATTCCAAACACAATCCGTTTATCAATTTCACACATATATGATCAAATACTGAAAATAAGCTTAAAATATAAACATAAACAGTTTAATAGCAATTTGAGTTGCTATATCGTCACCCTAGATCTGGTTCAACCAATCTAATAGCATTTCAAGATGCTATATCGTCATCCTAAACAATTTTAACAACCACCAATTTCAATAATCCAAACAGCATAAATAAATTTTATTCACTAGAAAAACATTACTGATTAACCAAATGAGTGAGTTTAACTCATCTTGAGTTTTCAATTTGCCCAACGTTCCAATTTCAAATCAAATCGAACAACGTTCGATTTAACCTAAAATTTTAGCTATTCTTAATCATCTCCAAATCAATTCCATAATGTAGTACTCATCACCATGATTCCATAGCCCCTTATTTCGTCCAATTCCGACCTCGTATGAAGAAGTTATACATTTTATAAGAATTCACAAAATTATAATAAAATAAATTTACAATTCCTTTTTATATTTTAACCTAAATTATCATGGCGGTTCGTTTTTCAGATCCAATGCTCCCTGACCTTCTTCTTCTTCTTTGTTACACGCTCGTACCCAGTAGACAACGAACCCAACATCGCAACTTTCCATCGAACCACGCGCCACCATCGTCGATCGAGACGACGATCCACCACCCCCACCTCGATGTACGTGCTCCAACGCACCCACGCCACCAACCTGGTCGAGCTCGGCCACACCCTTGCCTAGGAAACGAATGCCAGGGCTTCACGGCCATAATTCTAGCGATGCACCACACCATTTTCGATCATGACTGTTGAAATCGTAGATCTTGTCGTGCTCCTCGATTTCTTAGTTGGAAGTTTTTCATGAAAGCTTATCGATTTGGAGAAAAATCAAGGGAAAGAAGATGATGTTTCAGCCATTCGAATAAAGTGGAGGCGCTAGGGTTTTTATTGTGTGTGCTTGCGTGTGTGTGTATATATATACACACACACACGCACACACGCACACGCACATATATAAATAAAATAATAATATTTTTTTACTTTTCACGTGAATTTTTGAATGAACTCCAAACGAAGCGTGCCGCCTAGCATTTATAATATTTTACCCCTATTCCGAACACAATGGAACATGTTTTAAGGCCTAATTCGATCGTATGTGGAAGATAGCTTTCCGAGTCGAATTATAATATTAAATTTTCAATATTAATTCCAACGCGTTTCTATCCCGTACGACCAAACGGAAACTCCAAACGCTACAAAATTTGAAATCCAATAATAATGCACTATTAAAGATCCAATGGAACTGGTTTCGTTGAATTTTGAGATTGTGCCCCGGAAGACTATTTTAACGCGTCGATTAAATCGAGCGATTTTCAAAATCGATGAAATTACTTGAAATTCCAATTTTAAAAACTTACCAACTCAATTATAATCCAAATAGAATTTATATCCATATTAGAAACCATTTCGATTCATACTAAATCACAAATTCAATTATTTACATTATCCCTAATATTTAATTTTACTATTAACTCTAATTCAAATAGAGTTTAAATCAACTTTAGAAATCATTTTCGTTCACATTTAGTCCAGACTCGCATATTTACCTAATTTCAAATATTAAATTACTATTCACCAAATCTATTTAATCCGTGTATTTGAAATTTTAAACCATTTCACTAATTTAACCAAAATCTTTATATTCAAAATAAATTTACATTTCAAATTCAACATTAAAAATAAATTAAACGTTCAAAACCAAACAACTAAAATTCTGGGTCATTACACTCAATGTATAATTTATTTAAATTTCAAAAACATATTTTAAATTCAGATACATCGCTTTATATTTACAATCCAAAATAGTAATATGTATGATTATTTTGTAATTTGTTCTATTAATTTATTAATATATTGATTTATTGAATTTAAACTATTAAAATAATATTAAGGTAGAAGAATTTCAACTCCCTTATGAATTCTAGTAATTGTCAAGTCTCTCGTTATTTTTCTTCCAATATTTATATATACAAATCCGTATAGTTTATGATTTCTAGAACTATTAATAATGAGTTTCTCCTTAATTCTGACCCACTACTTTATTTTCAAGTATAGTTTCTACAATTTTTAATTTTTTTTCAATTAGTATACCATCAAGTTTGTATTATTATTTTCTTCCAAATACAATATTTAATTACAAACAAAAAAGTATCCATAATAATCAAGGTTGCTCTACAAAAGGTTGCTGAAATTTCAATGACAAATTTTTGTTGCAAAGTCATTTCGTGCATGATTTCTCAATAGTTCAAGGATAATATATGAAATTACATGAGTTAAACAGTCACGCAATTATGTGCTTGTGGAACATGCTTCCATCACGTAGTTGTTTAGGTAAGCAACAATCAAGGGGGAAGTTATAATTATGAAAAACCATAGTCAAATTATTGTACAAGATGTTAAATAAAGATATATTGGTTTAGTTGGTTGTGCTTTAGGATTATGACATTTAATGTCTAATTATTACTGCATTCATCGTCAATAAAATCATAGTCATGTAATAAACAGTACTCAAGCCACTTAATACCTTTTTATTAGAAAATAGGCAGACTCTGGTCACTTAAGACCTTAACTAAGGCAGACCCCATCATTTAAGACCTATCCTCAAGGGGTGCTCCTAAATGGTACTATTATTATTACGGCTTTAGCAATGTAAGAGATTGTACCCAAGCCAAGTAATACTTCCTCGTGGAAAGTAGGCAGACCCCATCATTTAAGGCCTACTGTCAGAAACGTGCTCCTCAATGGTACTATCTAGCTGTCATTGCTTAAAATCTCGTTGGGCTACTTAATACTTCATTTATAGGAAACATGAGGACTTTGTAGTCACTTAAGACCCTAAATCTGAAGCGAACCCTTACCGAGATATCCACTCTCACTCTTTAATTATAAATATGACATCTCATTAGGTTACTTCTTTCGATAGGGAGGTGGACACTTCAGCCACTTAAAATCTCAACACTGAAGTAAACCCTTTTTAGAGACATCCTTATTTATTTATTTATTTGGAATCTCACTAGGTTACTTAATACTTCCATTTAGGAGAGAGGTGGACCTTTCAGCCACTTAAGACTTTAAACCAAAAGCGAACCCCTATGGAGATACCTCTCACCGCTCCTAATTTCAAATCTGGACCATTTAATACTTTTCAATTAAGAAAGCAAGCTCAATCTCTCATGTCATCATGGATCGTTAGATTTTTTATATCTCACATCATTAGTAAGTACACTCGACTGTTGGTAGCCTCAAAATGAAGGGCAGTCTTTCGTCGAGTGACTCTACTGACCTTACATCATCAACTCACTGAGTCCAATTAACCATCCTAAGTTTTTATTTATATTATCTTAGGTAGACATTGGACCTAGCTTTACTAATTCCCTTTTTATTTAAGGCAATAAGATTTAGCTTAAACATTTATCAACCCATAAATCCCCGTTTAATGCTCATAAATGTCAGTTTGTGCATAAAATCACAATGGACATTTTTTAAGACATTTATGTATGATTACTAATTTCAAATTAGTAACCTTTTATATCTATTCCTTTATTATCAGTCCCTTAATTCATTTACCCTATCAATTTATTGCAACTCCCATATTTATTACTATTTATTGAAGTTACAACCTTTTAAATTCTTTTCTCATTAGTTAATTATCCTAATCGTGAATATTACGTGCAAACGTTGTTATTAGCTTTTTATTTAATTATCATAAGCGCAGTAATTACGTATAAATATTTATTTTTATCAAATATGTTCTAGTTATATATCTTTACTAGAATATACTTTACCATGCTAAATTATTGAAATCATACCTTAAAAGATTATCCGCTATAATTTCCATAAATTAGTTCAAAACAAAAGATTTAACTTTAAAATATAAAAGATTACATCGTTTGAAATTACAAGGAATAATCATTCCATTTTATTATTGAAATAGAAAGTGTAAACTACAATGGGATTCATACTTTACACATCTCTTTTCTTACTATTTGTATCTATTCCTTGTTATATAAAATGATGTATCTTTCTAAAAGGGAAAGAAATCGAACTAATTTACAAACATTAAATAGATCTAAATTCCAACAATTCCAAATATAGAAAAGTTTATATTCTAACAAGATTATGGTAACAATCTAAATTTATAACATTATTTACAATCTATTTCAGATCTAGAATAAATTTCACTCAAATTAATATTCTAAATTCATACTTTTGGGACTGATTGCTAGATCAGGATGTATACAATGCTAAATCAATTTATAAACAAGGATATATAGGCGATATTTATTATATTCAGATCGTATTCAATTTGTTGCCTACAACTCATGTATAATTATCTAATTAGGCATAAAAATCAAATAAACATCAACGGTATAATTTTCATATTATAACAATCTATATAATTTCCCACAAACCTTTTAAAAGCGATCCAAATCTCCAGATCTTAAGTAGAACTTTTGATTCATCTCCTTATTCCTTTTAATCCAAGAGAAGGTTATATACATACATTAGAATTATAGATCTGAGAAGAGATTTGGGATTGGCAGAGAAAATAGATACAAATATATAAATATTTAAGTTACCTCAAATATGCATATGGTTGATTCACTTTTCTTCTCCTTTTTATTAGACTTCCACTCCTCTCCGATTTGTATGAATATAGATATAAATATCTTATTTATAAAGAAAGTAGAGAAGAAGAAATGGTAGAGCTTCGCTACTGGCTTTAAGAGGGGAGGGTTAGGTCTAAATTTATAGGCACTAGAATCAACTAGAACCGTTCGATCAAAATATATTAAATTCGGGTCGTTGTAGCCTAGGTTTACTAGAGCCGCAAGGTAGCCACCGGTCGACCGTCCTTGGGTGATCGGTTGACCGCTAGTGGTCAACCGTCCCAAATGATGAGCCGACTTGTGGGCCCGGGTAATTAATATAAAAACGTTAATTATGTCTTCTTTAATTATTTTAGTTTCGAATTCGTTTTTCGTCTGTAACTTCTTCGTTTGGATCCCGATTGCAAAACTCCAAATATGAAAGTTGCTCAGAATTTCGACACGAATGCAATGGTGTAAGTTTCGTGATCAAATTCCATTATTTGCAAAAGTTCAATTTTTAAAGCCTGCTTCATTTAATTAACTAACTAATTAAATAACTAACGCCAAATTACGGGGTGTTACATCCTTCCCCTCTTAAGAAGAATTTCGTTCCTGAAATTTCACCAATGAATAAGTCAAGGTTTTGACTCCTAATTATCTTAAACTACACAACCAATGAGTGTATAACAAATTTTGCAACAAACATGCATAAAGGCATAGTATTACAGTATCACCACACCGAAAATATGTATGATTCTATATGTATGCATCTTTTTGAAAAATCTTTTTGAAAACAGGATGCAAAAAACCTATATATACACTGCCGATTCTATATGTATGCATCTTTTTGAAAAATCTTTTCAATCAAAACCCACATACTCCTAGAGATAGATGTATGAAGCAACCAATTTTGCTTACACTTCTTATCATCCAATAATCTAACGCATCGAAAAAACCGCTTCTTAAATGTAACGTCCCGAAAATTTTCGACTTTCGAAAATTCAACATCGATACTCACTTTATCGACTGCTGAGCCATCGAATGCCGAAAACCCGAAAAGTTATGGTTTTAAGAAAGAAGAAGAAGATAGAAGAAAAAGAAAGAAGAGCAACAACAGAACAAGAGCAGAAACAGAAACAGAAACAGAAAACAATATCAGAATCTCACATATCGCAGCGGAACAACATATAATAGATAAATGAATAATCTCTAAAACAAAGAACTATATCATTTTATACATACATCAATCAGAGTCAATATACAACAATGGACAGTTATATAAACTTGTCCTCATACAGAATACACAACGGAATAAATACTATCAGATACAAATACTACGTCTCGCCATCCAGCTTGCTTCCAAAGCTCCAGAATATCCAGAATATCCTAATAATCTAACTCTAGGCTGCCCGTGTGGAAAATGGTGGGCACCCAGAGTTTAGAAGGGAACAATAAACTCCGAGTCAGTCATGGTGACTGGTGTGAGATCGTAAAACAGTTATTTATCTTTAAAATAAACAACAGAAAGATTTTAAAGTAAATTTCGCAATGCCTTTGGAAAATGAAACTACCATAAGACCTCCCACCACACACACAATGCAAACGCAGAATTGGAGGAGATTTCTTCTTATGATAGTCAAAGATGTTTACTACGCAAAATCAACTCATTTTGATATTATTATTAGTGCATAGTGTAGAAAACATTTTCGAAAGTACAATATTAATCTTAGCCAACATACGACCAGTATCGTATGCCTACTATAGCTACTATGTTCAATAGCAGGTTACCGCCACATTCCATAGCAGGTAATACAACTAAAACCGTACACGTCACGTATTGTTTCTTTGGATTTCCAACAAATGGTCAGGCTAAGGAACTTCCTATCCACGATGGGTACGTCCCTGGAATAGACGACCCGAGAATCTAACGTTACGGTTAGATCTCTGCCAACACAAGGCCGGGTTACCTCTGCAAAAATAGGTAACTACTGACACGCGTATGCCATCCCCCGATCGTCACCGATCTTCCCGAGGATCCCCGATTCGCAACAAACCACATAGATAATAATAATGCAGTAACCACAGAGGTTAAGTATCTGGGCTCCATACCATGATACCACCTTTATCCAAAAGGAATGACATACACTAAGGGGCGCTACTCCCTAGAACCTTGCCGCATCCTTCCTGTTTCGACCATTTCCGGGGTGTGAGGCTCGACGAAGTCTCGTCCACAAAGCTACGCTTTCTCAAAAAGCCCTGCTTCGGGTCAAACAAAATGATCAACCTATGATCACAAAGATATAAGATCAAACAAATGATCATATCACAAATGATCAAACACTGATCATTTCACAGCAACACTCAGTATGCCACGTTACCAAATTGGGATATATCGCTGATGAATTTCAACTACATAACCTCTGAGCTCGTACGTCTCAGAGAAGGGTGTTAGGCTAAGAGAATAAATTCTCCGCCACCAACAGAAATGTATTTGAAAGAAATCAGCTTTATATCTCAAATTGTAACGTCAGACACACAATCCATACAAGTCTGTTCCGGGATCGAACAGAACCGAAGGCACTTCTCACGAAGCCCTTGCATTTCCGGATAATTTCAATCACGTCAGGACTTCCCGTCACTAAGGGTGATAAAACCTCTAAATCGAAGATCAGTCGATGTAGAGTAACTCGACGATAATCCTTCCGTTTTCAAAAATATCCGGTCTTCAACACCGGTCTTCAATTGCGATTCATAACGACGTATCACATATTCGGAATGGGTTATACGACCCCATGGTCCTTTCCCGGCTAACCCGAATAGTGAGCGTTTATTTAAAAACAAGTGTGGCATTCAAATTCATC
Source organism: Allium fistulosum (assembly GCA_030737815.1). Classification (NCBI taxonomy): domain Eukaryota; kingdom Viridiplantae; phylum Streptophyta; class Magnoliopsida; order Asparagales; family Amaryllidaceae; genus Allium; species Allium fistulosum. The sequence continues at coordinate 1,539,999,278 of CM060901.1, read as the reverse complement.
CAATTCACAACAAATACCTATCTAAAGGTAATTATTGATAGTCGGTTATTTAACTATCAATAAAGATGCGCAACATCATCAGATTCCAAATAATTTTCCAAATTATTTCATCTTCCAAAATATCTTTACTAGATATAAAATTTCCACACTTCAAAAATAAATCAATATTTATTTTTAAACGAATTCCCATTTCTTTTTATAAATTCCATAGTGAATTTACATTTCAAAAATATCTACTGATATACGATTTTCAATCGTTTTCAAATATTCAATTTCAATTTATCTTTAAGAAGATAAATTCTCAAAAAAAAACATCTCATTTCGTTTTGGAAAACATTTCCATACTTATTTAATAATAAGTGGTTCACAAATCCATTTATTTTCAACATTTGAAAATATTCAATATACTTAAATCAAATTAAGTATATATTTCATTCTTTAAGGAAATCATAAATTTTAACATCTATTTGAGTCAAAACGAATGTTGCGTAAAACATCGTTACGACGACTCAAAATCACTAGTATAGGGATTCGGATTTAGATAGATATATAAATCCCAATACTATATAAAAAAAAACATTTCCTTTCGGAAATCATTTACTATAACAACAGTGTTATAGTCCATCATTTCCTTATTTCTCGAAAACGTCTATTTCAACAATAAATGTTGAAATCTATGATTTCGATAGTTCACACGTTTTAAAACATCTTTTAAAACAGTTAACTTCATTTCAAATATCACTTTCCAAAACTATCCATTTTACTTAACGATATATTCACTATCCAAAATCGCGAATATATCTCCTTTGATAATCTTCTATATTTAATTTATCAAATTCCATCGATTGGTTTCCTTATTCATAAAACAACGTTTATAAATTCCATTTTCTATTTTCTATAACAACTCCGGTTTATAAATCTCATTTTAATAACTTCAAACATTCACTTATAAGAATAAGTGATTTCGGATTTATAAAACAGCGTTTATAAATCTCATTTGTACTTTATAACGATTTCAACTTAAAAAAAATCATTTCATTTTGCAATTTCTATTTATATCCCATCTAAGTGCAAAAGTCAAATTTATAAGTAAATTTCTTATAAATCTTTTATTCTACAATATCTATTTACTTTATAACTTCACGTTATAAATCTATTAATTTCATTCACTTATGAAATCCATTTATACTTCTTTCTAACACTTATAAAAATTCGTTTTATAAGTCCAATATTTTGATTTACAAAAATATCAATTTTTTATAAATATTCCTATACAAATCGTTTATAGTTATTCAAAAATCCCAACTTAAACCATTTTATAAATAAATCGACTTTTATTTCAAAACGACACTTCGGCTATATTTCACTAAAAAATATAACCTTTATAACTTTAAAATTTCACGTTTATAAATCGATTCAAAAATCCCATAAAACGTATATTTTCAAAAATCACTTTAAAAACCTTTTTTTTTTTAAAATAACAGTCGTATTTTTTTCATTTCAAAACTGAATCCGATGATGCTACAGCACCAATTGGTCAATCACAACAGTCAATATCATATATCAATATGATAACAGAATATATCAAAATATCTGTAAATAATCAATACGGTGAGGAATCCAGTCGGATCCCTCCAACCTGTTTCCCTGCATCCAAAGATGTTAGCACAATACCAATTCCGCTCCAGTACGGAATTATCGCGGTATATGGGTTTTATAAGAATCCGCTTACTAACGGCGCAATAGGGTCTCATCCGCTATACGAGGCGGGAAATCATCAATCCAATATATACATATGCCAATATGTATATACTGCTACATATAGATATATATCCTACTATATCTAATACCACATCCAAACAGTCAATCAATAAATAACTGTAAATAATTCCACATTCAAATTTGAGTGAGAAGATCTCACCTTGAGTTTATCGAACGTTTAGATTTCAAATTAAATCGATCCGTTCGATTTAAATCAAAAATTCTCGCTTGCTCTGAAAAATCCTAGCATATCATCACTGCGTAATACTCGTCGCTACGATTCCAACGCATTTTGTTTCGTCAATTCCTGATCACGTATGAACAAGATACACTATTTTAAAGTTTATACAAATAAAAATATAATAAATTTACACTTTTATTTCAAATTTTAAACCTAGATTTTAATCCAGCCGTTGATTTTCCCAAAACCAAATTCGAGCCGCTGTTGCTTTCTTCCCCGTTGCCCAGATATGCACGCACCCAATTAACCCATGCCGCCACCCCTAGGGTTTAATTTTACCTCCACCATGATCACTTTCAAGTCGATCCACTACCACCAAAACGCTTGCCAACTCGAGCTTCACCCACGGCATGACCACCATCAAACTCGGCCACCCCTATTGAATGCGATTTGATGACGAACGGCCGGCCATCGCGGCCCCATAGCTCCCACCTCGATGCTCCAAATCAAATCACCACCGTTCACATCGAAGTCCTCCCTCCCCTCTCCAATTTTGTAGTTGACACTTTCTCGATTCGATGCATGATTTTGGAGAAAATCGGGGAAGAACGTGGGAGCATTCTGGCCATAGAAAACAATGGTGGCGGCCTGAACGTTTCAACTAGGGTTTTGATTTTTCTTTTGCAAATGAAAATACCTAGGTGCTTTTATAGAAAATTCCTCAATTTACTATTCATCCGAAATTTTTTCGAACTCCGAATCGAGCGTGCCGGCTGACGTTCGTAAGGTTTACCCCGCGTTCCAAACGCAATGGAACAGGTTTCGGAAGCTAATTCGATCGTCTGTGTGAGATATGACGATAAACGATCAATTTAAATTAAACCGATTTAAATCGATTCCGAGGCGTTTTAATTTGTACCGGACAAATGGTAAATCCAAAAATTACGAAATTTGAAATCTTACAATAATATCACATTACGGATCCGATGAAACTGGTTTCGTCGAAATCCGACACTGTCTGAAAAATGACTATTTTTAACTCGCCGAATTAAATTAAAATGATATCGATGCGTTTCGAGCTGCCACGGTCAAACGACAACTCCGATTGATACGAAAATTGAAATCCGATAATAACTAACTATTACGGATCCAATGGAACTGGTCTCGTTCAATTCTGAGACTGTTCGAAAATTGGCTATTTTTCAGTCGATAATTAAATATTAAAATATTAAATTTTCACAGATTAACTCCAAATTCGATTCTGAAAGTTCTATAACCTTTCTATAACTCCAGTATGATTTAATATAACTTTACAAATCATTTTCAATCATTTTAAACTCGTTTTTCAATTATCTCTGGAATTTCAATTATTAATTTATTGATTTAACTATCCAATTAAACTCAATATTCGAGAAATAAATCCTTCGACTTCTAAAATTCATTTATTAATATTTAAAATCAATTAAATATTCGAATTTTAATTATCAAAAATTCTGGGTCGTTACAGACTTCCCCCCTTAAAAGAATTTCGTCCTCGAAATTACAAGTTAGGAAGAAAGGTCCTTAACTCGTCTACTATTTTTCAACATCTAATAGTTTTATCACTTTTCAAACGGATCTTCCTACTAAAGATTCGTTATCATCTCAACTAACTTTCCAACTTAAATTTTAAGTTTCAAACAACATTGTTTAACTTCTAAATTCAAATTCGAGTTTAAATTCAAATTTTAAACTTCAAAATTTTCTCAAAATTTTCTAACACTCGAAATTTTCGAAAAATTTCGCCAGCGTCTCCTTTGCGCGGCTAATACGGCACGACTACAAAACGTCCCTACGGACTCTCAGATTTCAAAAAGAAAAAGAAAAAGCCAAGCGGCTAGACAAGAAATCAGCAAATCTCATATTAAAACTCAAATACATACCTTTTTCGAGCAATTCGAATTCTCTTCTAAATTAAAATCCCAATTCCTTTACACCTGTATATCTACTAGCCATTATATCTAGTTACAGCATTCAAACTATTTTGCAAATTCTATTACAAAATTTCAATATAAACTACTTATATCATTTTTTTTTAGTTCACTATTGAAGTTATATCCATTATCTTCAATTTTACATTTCAAATTTCTCATTTGAGTTCAATTCACAATTCCAATCTAATTTGGATTCAATTTACTTTCAATTCTGAAATATTGAATTTTATCAATTATCTGCCATTTACAACTGCACTATCTTAAATTAGTTTCAGTTACTAATCCATTCGTCTTCAATTTGAATTTCATTCCACTCAGATTTCAAATATTCTATAAGTTATCAACTTATTTTCATTTCGATTTATATAATCACTTATATATTCATATTACAAATTCATTTCATTAATGAATTTTAAATTTTCCAATATCTATCTGGAATTCCATTTTCATTTATAAATCACATTTACAATTCATATTTACCATTTTATTCACTTATACTTCTTTAATTTAACTTCATTCTTTAAGTTAAATTTATTCAATCTAATTCACAACAAATTGTATACGTTATATCTTTACATAGCATTAGTATTACCGTCATTTCAAAGCCATTTTGAAAACAATTCAAATTATCCTTTGAATTTTCTAAAACAAAATCTAAATTTTTCAAACACTTTTATTTAAAACAATTTGGTAGCAATTCCTCTTTTGGAAACCCGAAAATGAACACCAACGATGCCGCGGTCATCGTCGAAGTTATTTTCCAGCGACCGAAAAGAGTTTAGAGCTTTCATCTCTCTAAAATACTTTTCAAAAGCTTTGAAATCCATTTTCAAATCAAAAATGATTTAAACTTTCCAAATCTCCAAAATTTTCAAATCATTTTCAAAACATTTCCAAATACTTCTCTGGAATCCCGTTTCAAATTACAAATCACATTTATAATTTACATTCCTTAGTTTCATTGGTATACGAATTCATTTCTTATCTTTGGAGTTTATAATTTCAATTTCTCATTTAATTTCAGTGATGATAATTCACTATTATTACTTCCTAACATCCATGCAACCATATACTATAGTACTTTATAGAAAAACATTTCTTTTCTATACAAAAATAGTTTTGGGCAAAATTATCTCATTTACCCTACTTAAAACAATATTGTGCCGAATTGTTCTATACAAGTGTTTAGAGATCCCTATCGATAGAGTTGTACGGACAATACCGACCAGAATCCATATACCACTCAACAAACCAATCATCACAATATAAAATAATTTTATATTCACTAACAAATACGCGCTCATATTTATTATTACACTCAAACTCATTCTAGAGTACTACTGACTCTATCTCTAATGAGTAACACCCAACAGAGCAGGGTTGTCGCTTAACCATATGCTCTGATACCAAATGTAACGTCCCGAAAATTTTCGACTTTCGAAAATTCAACATCGATACTCACTTTATCGACTGCTGAGCCATCGAATGCCGAAAACCCGAAAAGTTATGGTTTTAAGAAAGAAGAAGAAGATAGAAGAAAAAGAAAGAAGAGCAACAACAGAACAAGAGCAGAAACAGAAACAGAAACAGAAAACAATATCAGAATCTCACATATCGCAGCGGAACAACATATAATAGATAAATGAATAATCTCTAAAACAAAGAACTATATCATTTTATACATACATCAATCAGAGTCAATATACAACAATGGACAGTTATATAAACTTGTCCTCATACAGAATACACAACGGAATAAATACTATCAGATACAAATACTACGTCTCGCCATCCAGCTTGCTTCCAAAGCTCCAGAATATCCAGAATATCCTAATAATCTAACTCTAGGCTGCCCGTGTGGAAAATGGTGGGCACCCAGAGTTTAGAAGGGAACAATAAACTCCGAGTCAGTCATGGTGACTGGTGTGAGATCGTAAAACAGTTATTTATCTTTAAAATAAACAACAGAAAGATTTTAAAGTAAATTTCGCAATGCCTTTGGAAAATGAAACTACCATAAGACCTCCCACCACACACACAATGCAAACGCAGAATTGGAGGAGATTTCTTCTTATGATAGTCAAAGATGTTTACTACGCAAAATCAACTCATTTTGATATTATTATTAGTGCATAGTGTAGAAAACATTTTCGAAAGTACAATATTAATCTTAGCCAACATACGACCAGTATCGTATGCCTACTATAGCTACTATGTTCAATAGCAGGTTACCGCCACATTCCATAGCAGGTAATACAACTAAAACCGTACACGTCACGTATTGTTTCTTTGGATTTCCAACAAATGGTCAGGCTAAGGAACTTCCTATCCACGATGGGTACGTCCCTGGAATAGACGACCCGAGAATCTAACGTTACGGTTAGATCTCTGCCAACACAAGGCCGGGTTACCTCTGCAAAAATAGGTAACTACTGACACGCGTATGCCATCCCCCGATCGTCACCGATCTTCCCGAGGATCCCCGATTCGCAACAAACCACATAGATAATAATAATGCAGTAACCACAGAGGTTAAGTATCTGGGCTCCATACCATGATACCACCTTTATCCAGAAGGAATGACATACACTAAGGGGCGCTACTCCCTAGAACCTTGCCGCATCCTTCCTGTTTCGACCATTTCCGGGGTGTGAGGCTCGACGAAGTCTCGTCCACAAAGCTACGCTTTCTCAAAAAGCCCTGCTTCGGGTCAAACAAAATGATCAACCTATGATCACAAAGATATAAGATCAAACAAATGATCATATCACAAATGATCAAACACTGATCATTTCACAGCAACACTCAGTATGCCACGTTACCAAATTGGGATATATCGCTGATGAATTTCAACTACATAACCTCTGAGCTCGTACGTCTCAGAGAAGGGTGTTAGGCTAAGAGAATAAATTCTCCGCCACCAACAGAAATGTATTTGAAAGAAATCAGCTTTATATCTCAAATTGTAACGTCAGACACATAATCCATACAAGTCTGTTCCGGGATCGAACAGAACCGAAGGCACTTCTCACGAAGCCCTTGCATTTCCGGATAATTTCAATCACGTCAGGACTTCCCGTCACTAAGGGTGATAAAACCTCTAAATCGAAGATCAGTCGATGTAGAGTAACTCGACGATAATCCTTCCGTTTTCAAAAATATCCGGTCTTCAACACCGGTCTTCAATTGCGATTCATAACGACGTATCACATATTCGGAATGGGTTATACGACCCCATGGTCCTTTCCCGGCTAACCCGAATAGTGAGCGTTTATTTAAAAACAAGTGTGGCATTCAAATTCATCCAATTCACAACAAATACCTATCTAAAGGTAATTATTGATAGTCGGTTATTTAACTATCAATAAAGATGCGCAACATCATCAGATTCCAAATAATTTTCCAAATTATTTCATCTTCCAAAATATCTTTACTAGATATAAAATTTCCACACTTCAAAAATAAATCAATATTTATTTTTAAACGAATTCCCATTTCTTTTTATAAATTCCATAGTGAATTTACATTTCAAAAATATCTACTGATATACGATTTTCAATCGTTTTCAAATATTCAATTTCAATTTATCTTTAAGAAGATAAATTCTCAAAAAAAAAACATCTCATTTCGTTTTGGAAAACATTTCCATACTTATTTAATAATAAGTGGTTCACAAATCCATTTATTTTCAACATTTGAAAATATTCAATATACTTAAATCAAATTAAGTATATATTTCATTCTTTAAGGAAATCATAAATTTTAACATCTATTTGAGTCAAAACGAATGTTGCGTAAAACATCGTTACGACGACTCAAAATCACTAGTATAGGGATTCGGATTTAGATAGATATATAAATCCCAATACTATATAAAAAAAAACATTTCCTTTCGGAAATCATTTACTATAACAACAGTGTTATAGTCCATCATTTCCTTATTTCTCGAAAACGTCTATTTCAACAATAAATGTTGAAATCTATGATTTCGATAGTTCACACGTTTTAAAACATCTTTTAAAACAGTTAACTTCATTTCAAATATCACTTTCCAAAACTATCCATTTTACTTAACGATATATTCACTATCCAAAATCGCGAATATATCTCCTTTGATAATCTTCTATATTTAATTTATCAAATTCCATCGATTGGTTTCCTTATTCATAAAACAACGTTTATAAATTCCATTTTCTATTTTCTATAACAACTCCGGTTTATAAATCTCATTTTAATAACTTCAAACATTCACTTATAAGAATAAGTGATTTTGGATTTATAAAACAGCGTTTATAAATCTCATTTGTACTTTATAACGATTTCAACTTAAAAAAAATCATTTCATTTTGCAATTTCTATTTATATCCCATCTAAGTGCAAAAGTCAAATTTATAAGTAAATTTCTTATAAATCTTTTATTCTACAATATCTATTTACTTTATAACTTCATGTTATAAATCTATTAATTTCATTCACTTATGAAATCCATTTATACTTCTTTCTAACACTTATAAAAATTCGTTTTATAAGTCCAATATTTTGATTTACAAAAATATCAATTTTTTATAAATATTCCTATACAAATCGTTTATAGTTATTCAAAAATCCCAACTTAAACCATTTTATAAATAAATCGACTTTTATTTCAAAACGACACTTCGGCTATATTTCACTAAAAAATATAACCTTTATAACTTTAAAATTTCACGTTTATAAATCGATTCAAAAATCCCATAAAACGTATATTTTCAAAAATCACTTTAAAAACCTTTTTTTTTAAAATAACAGTCGTATTTTTTTCATTTCAAAACTGAATCCGATGATGCTACAGCACCAATTGGTCAATCACAACAGTCAATATCATATATCAATATGATAACAGAATATATCAAAATATCTGTAAATAATCAATACGGTGAGGAATCCAGTCGGATCCCTCCAACCTGTTTCCCTGCATCCAAAGATGTTAGCACAATACCAATTCCGCTCCAGTACGGAATTATCGCGGTATATGGGTTTTATAAGAATCCGCTTACTAACGGCGCAATAGGGTCTCATCCGCTATACGAGGCGGGAAATCATCAATCCAATATATACATATGCCAATATGTATATACTGCTATATATAGATATATATCCTACTATATCTAATACCACATCCAAACAGTCAATCAATAAATAACTGTAAATAATTCCACATTCAAATTTGAGTGAGAAGATCTCACCTTGAGTTTATCGAACGTTTAGATTTCAAATTAAATCGATCCGTTCGATTTAAATCAAAAATTCTCGCTTGCTCTGAAAAATCCTAGCATATCATCACTGCGTAATACTCGTCGCTACGATTCCAACGCATTTTGTTTCGTCAATTCCTGATCACGTATGAACAAGATACACTATTTTAAAGTTTATACAAATAAAAATATAATAAATTTACACTTTTATTTCAAATTTTAAACCTAGATTTTAATCCAGCCGTTGATTTTCCCAAAACCAAATTCGAGCCGCTGTTGCTTTCTTCCCCGTTGCCCAGATATGCACGCACCCAATTAACCCATGCCGCCACCCCTAGGGTTTAATTTTACCTCCACCATGATCACTTTCAAGTCGATCCACTACCACCAAAACGCTTGCCAACTCGAGCTTCACCCACGGCATGACCACCATCAAACTCGGCCACCCCTATTGAATGCGATTTGATGACGAACGGCCGGCCATCGCGGCCCCATAGCTCCCACCTCGATGCTCCAAATCAAATCACCACCGTTCACATCGAAGTCCTCCCTCCCCTCTCCAATTTTGTAGTTGACACTTTCTCGATTCGATGCATGATTTTGGAGAAAATCAGGGAAGAACGTGGGAGCATTCTGGCCATAGAAAACAATGGTGGCGGCCTGAACGTTTCAACTAGGGTTTTGATTTTTCTTTTGCAAATGAAAATACCTAGGTGCTTTTATAGAAAATTCCTCAATTTACTATTCATCCGAAATTTTTTCGAACTCCGAATCGAGCGTGCCGGCTGACGTTCGTAAGGTTTACCCCGCGTTCCAAACGCAATGGAACAAGTTTCGGAAGCTAATTCGATCGTCTGTGTGAGATATGACGATAAACGATCAATTTAAATTAAACCGATTTAAATCGATTCCGAGGCGTTTTAATTTGTACCGGACAAATGGTAAATCCAAAAATTACGAAATTTGAAATCTTACAATAATATCACATTACGGATCCGATGAAACTGGTTTCGTCGAAATCCGACACTGTCTGAAAAATGACTATTTTTAACTCGCCGAATTAAATTAAAATGATATCGATGCGTTTCGAGCTGCCACGGTCAAACGACAACTCCGATTGATACGAAAATTGAAATCCGATAATAACTAACTATTACGGATCCAATGGAACTGGTCTCGTTCAATTCTGAGACTGTTCGAAAATTGGCTATTTTTCAGTCGATAATTAAATATTAAAATATTAAATTTTCACAGATTAACTCCAAATTCGATTCTGAAAGTTCTATAACCTTTCTATAACTCCAGTATGATTTAATATAACTTTACAAATCATTTTCAATCATTTTAAACTCGTTTTTCAATTATCTCTGGAATTTCAATTATTAATTTATTGATTTAACTATCCAATTAAACTCAATATTCGAGAAATAAATCCTTCGACTTCTAAAATTCATTTATTAATATTTAAAATCAATTAAATATTCGAATTTTAATTATCAAAAATTCTGGGTCGTTACATTAAACTTTACTCATACGTCGAAAAAAGGAATTTAGGCAGAGAGTTTAACATTCTTACTACACAATAATCTTTATATTCCTGTAGTATAGTGGAAATTTCTTCGCTGCCCCGGATTTACTTTAAATTTTTCATGCACAAAACGCATAAGGAGGCTTATTTTTAAGCTCTAAAGCGGAATTAAGTCTATAAACAAACTTGTGTGCGTCGTCCACAAGATATGGAAATTGATATTTCAAGGCTAAAACAGTTTTTTTCCTTGTTATCGCCTGCATTTATCGCATCGTTGACCCTAATGCAGCGCTAAATTCGCAAATTCTAACTTTATTTGCCTTCCCTATGCCTAACATGTAGCATTCAAAATCAAAGTTTTCACAAAAATCTTTCTAACTTTTCAAATTTGTACTTCATTTAAAAAAAATCCCAAAATATTTGTACGCAATTTTACCTTGAAATAAAATTTTAAACAAAAACTCTAAAAATAATTTAAGAGTCAAAAGCAACTAAAAAACAAAACTTTTTCTTACTTTTTTTTCAAAAGGGAACTTTTCAAATCAAGGGAAAACTTTTCAAAATATTTCCCTTCTCAAAAATTGTGATAAATTAAGCTACAATTTGAGCGTAGTCAGAAGTCGGTTATGCGCTAAACGTATAAACCAAATTTCAAAAGTCTACAACTAACCTTTACCCAAATATTTGACATTTTATATAAAAATGTAAACACGTCTATTATTCAAAAAATAGCGTTTAAGGAACACGAATAATGACCCTCGATATCAAAACAACATTATCATGTCATTCGTTAAAATTTCCAACTATTCTAAACTTCCAGTTCTACATTGTGTAACGATATGGAATGTTTAACCCTCGAAAATCGACATTATTATGTCCATTGTATTGCGTGTAGAGTAATCGAATGCCAAAAAGCTAAATGTTAGAGGAAATGAAGAAGGAAGGAAGAAAGAAGAAAGAAGAGAGAAAGAAAACCAACAACACAGAATCTTATAACAGAACGAATAATCTATAATATAAAACAAATCTTTACACAAAAGCAAAACTGTAATATATATGTACATATATATATATATATACGTATATAGACATCAATCAGAGTATACTAACCTATTTCATCTCGGACATTTATAACTGCTTGTCCTCACTATTGCTGATAAATACAACAATGAATGCAGTGGAAAAATATCCATATACGCAAATACGTCTCTAAGCCTCCAGCTCGTCTCCTGAAGTTCCAAAGCATCCAAACTAATTTGTAATATGCTCGTTCTGACCCGAGTATTATAATAAAATAACACCCGAGTCAGCCTAGAAAACCAGCATGAGAAAACACACCAAGCTAGATTTTAAAGTTATAAAAAAACATTTGAAATCAAAAGTATCTTGTAAGACCACGCTGCACATAAACACGGACGGGTTTTTACTTTACGATAACCAAAACATTTTCTATAGAAATCCATTTCTATTATAATAATGTCGAAGGGTGAAAATAATTATAACCAAGTAGCTGTGATGATTATATATTACAACAGTACTAGGTATACAATCAAAACCGATAAGGCATGTTTGCTATTGTGTAGGATTCCATGGAGGTGCCCTCAGTACTCCGAGAAATGGTCTTCCTGCACAAGGATTGTAGATATCCTTTCAAAGCAGCATATATCCCTAGTGATGTAACATAGAAAAAACATAGCTGGTCTCGCTAAGACCGAGTGCATCGCTCATGCATGCATAACAACTGTAAGTAACATCTAGGTTGAGCAGACTGCACCCTATGGGTTTGGCGACCCTACTGGTCATGCCTCCTATCTCTGGTTTTAGTCATTACCGCTGATGAGGCTAAGTCTGGTGTTCCAGCTCACGCACCACCACCAAAATAGATCACGGAATCTCACATTGATTCCCATACCCAACTTGTCTCAGAACCACACGTCAATTCCAACATCTCAATATATCACGAAACTCCACCATAGAACTGTATATGGTTTTGGAGTTGTTATGGTTTTCAAGTCATCTGTTACGAGTACACCCTTCTGGTTCCCTAGCATTCCACAAACCAATCATCGCTTTTCTCAGAATGCTCAATACCGGTTCTTTAGGAAATAACCAGACAATACATAAGAGCGGGGATCACCCCTAACCGTTTAAGTGGATGGCTCTCCTCATCGTTTGTCCTAGAAGAACAAAACGAGTTTATACGTACAATATACCACTGATGGTAACTGTACCGTATAATTCTCGTGTTTCTCCGAAATATTTTTAGAGTTAAAATTCTTTGGTGTTAAGTTGGCAGTATTTCCATACCACCAAAATTAAGAAGGATTACATATTTAGACAAAGATTTGATAGTCAGTTATTTAACTATCAAATAAACAAACATTCAGACAAAGATTTCATTTCCTATGGAAATCACTAAACCTCTTAAATTATTCTTCCATTAACTTAAAATCATCTTTCAAATATTTATTAAAATATTCATATACCTATCTCACCGATATAAGTATATTCACAAACCATTTCTTTCAAAAATACCTAAAAATGTTTAAAAATAGATATGGAAAGCACCGTTCTGTATCAATCATGGATCGCAGTCTACTCAATGGTTACGTTGCTATCCCAGTGAATCCATAGTAAAATGTAGGCAATCCCTGCCCCTCGGATTATGCCATGAAAAATCAACCATTTCTTTCCAAAATCTCTTTATTCATAAATATCTCAAAATCTACTTATAGAGCTTCTTTATAATTTTTCCAAGTTTAATTAAGAAAAATCCTCTTTATATATCTCAAACCATTTATTAAAATTCCCTTTTCTGATCTCTAAAACCCATTTATAAATCTACTTTCAGAAAATCATTAAAACCTAAACTCTTTTTCCCAATTCCAAAATCTCTTTCCAATTTATAAATCCTTTTTATTAGATAAAACCATTTTTTAAATCTTTCATTTAAAAACAATTCCCTTTAAAATAAACAGTTTATTATTTTTAACCATCTTCTTATAAAACCATTTATTATCCCAAAACACTATTTAACAAAACAAGTCCATCAACTAAACACTTGTCACATAGCAAGTTACCATTTAAAACACCCTTTACAAAATCCAAGTCCGTTTATAAAACTCTATTTCTGGATCTCGAAAATATATATATATAAATAAAAATCGTGGATTTCAGACACTACAAAAAATAATTATTAACCAAAAATCATTTTAATAGATAATAATTATTTACTTCAAAACATCTTAAAAATAATGATCAATAATTTCAAAACATTATTAAATAAACAGTAGTAATTAAACTTTACCATTATTATAAATAGTAATAATTAATTTCCAAAACATTATTAATAAATCATTATTATTAATTACAAGCCAAATTTATTTTTTAAATAATTAACTCTTCAAAATATTAACATAATAATAAATAACTCTAAAACAATGTTAATTATAAGCAATAACTTAAAAAACAATATTAATATAAATAAATAATTTACTTTAAAACAATATTAAATAAATAAAATTTGATAACTATATTAAATATAATAAATAACTTAGAAAAAGATAGATAAATAGGTTGGAATAAAATAGAAATTAAATCCTTTAGAAAGAAATATTTCTGAAACTAAATTTTCGGATTAAAATCATTTCCTGTCTCAAAAACCAATTCCTTTTCTAAAGGAAATTTATATTATTTTTAAAATACTAATTTGAAGCCAGTAGCTGCCAAATACTTAAAGAACATCAATATTGATTTTCTATTACTATAAGGTTTAAGTTGAGCATATAATAATGTCATAAACCATAGTGTCCACAATCAGGTTCATATTCAATAATTGTAACAGAAATTTTATTGAAATCAGTTAACATTAGCGAGTAATCCTGTTGGATCCCTCCAACCCATCCCCCTGTATCATAAATAATATATAATTATATAATATGGGTTATCCGGTACTAGATGGGTATATATAAAAGGTCATCCACTCTAGGTGTGAGAATAAATCCAAACCAACTGATAAAAACAGTAAATCATCTAAACATCTAATCAACAAATTTTATTAACTATATAACTTTTCTGGTTAATTAAAAAGGTGAGTTTAACACACCAAAATTCTGTTGTTGCCGAAGTGTTCCGGTTTGGAACTAAAGTCGAACGACGTCCGATTTCAGCTGAAATCTCAACTATCTCCAAATTTGACCAAACTAGTTCCATCACAAAGCTTTCGTCGTTACTAGCGCAATGCAAAAATCCACGCCTTGATTGGACCTCCTATGCAAAAGTTATTAAATATATAAGTTTTTCAATTTTTAAATATAATTTTAATTCACTAATTACTTTAATTATAAACTAATTACATTTAAATCCTTTTTCCTCCTCAATACCTCCTTCCTGTGCATGCGTGCATCACCCTCACCATACACGCATGCCCAAAGCCCTCCTCTGATCCACGAAACCAAGCTCCGACATCACGTACGCACCCTGACTCCACCTCGTCATGCTGGTCACCTCCATTCCACACTCGCATCCACGAATCGAAATGCGACAATTCCACGACCTGGCAACAAACGTGACTTCCCCCCTTTCCATGGCGATCATACTTCAGCCAAGCACCACCAAACCCAACGCTTTCCTTCTTCGAATCCAAAAATCACCTCCAATAGTCGAAACAATGCCCAAATCAACAAAATACCAAAACCCTAGTCGCTAAAACCCAACTGGAAACTGTCGAAACCCTCTAAATCACTGCCGGATACAGCACTAAGCATATAGGTTTGAAGCTTGGACCTTAACAAGTTTAAAGATCTTGGTTTTGCAAATTTCGTGGAGTAGACCATTAGTTTTGAATTTTGAAAGTTGGAGTTTACTTATGTTTTTTATTTCAAATGTTTAGAGAAGAGGAAAGTTGAACGATGATGAGGGAATAAATATAGGGAAATGGTATGGGTTAGGCGTGGGGTATGGTGAGGTAGGTATGGCTAATTTGATAACGTATGCTCTATTTTCTTTTTTATTTATTTATATTCAAAAATACCATGTTTGAAGTGTTTGAAATTCTCGAACTCCAATTGAGGCGTGCCGCTTAGCGTTCTATATGTAATACCCCTATTTCGAACATAATGGAACTAGTCTCGAGGCCTAATTCGATCATATACAGAAGATAACTTTTCAAAATCAATTATTATATAAATTCTAAAATTAATCACTACGAGTTTCGAGCTCGCATAACCAAACAATACGTCCGATCACCATGAAATTCATTAACTTACAATAATTCACCATTATGGATCCAATGAAATGGGTTTCGTCGAAATCCGAGACCATGCCTCTGAAGGTTATTTTCACACGTTACTCAAAACAAATTATTATAAAAACCAAATTAATCACTTTTATATCTAAATTATAAGTTTACTATCTTCATTCTTATTTATATAGAATTCAAATCAACTTTTGAAATCATTTTTATTCATATTAAATTCAGTATTTAATTCTTTAAATAATTCCAAATATTAAATTCAACAATTTAGTTATAAAATAAATTGCTATATTTGAAATTTAAGTTATTTAACTTATAAAATTAACCTTGCAATGTTTAAAATAAATTAAATATTCCAATTTCAAATGACTAAAATTCTAGGTCATTACATTCTTCCACCCTTAAAAGAATTTCACCCCCGAAATTTCCAAGGTAAGAAAAATGCCACAATATTATTTACTTTTCAAAAACAGTTAGTTGAAAGGATTACCAAATTCTTTTAAGCCCCTAACTTTTCAAAATCAATTTGTTGAAACTTTTGTTATCACATCTTTTCTTAAGTCTTAAATTTCATCCATAGTTACTAGCTAATACCATTCAAAGTTATAACACGTACTAATACAATAACTATATGCAATGTAACCACATACCATCAAACAAGTAACATTCATTCGATCAATTCATAACCATATCAATATTTAATTTACTAAAGCCCATGTGATGTACATATATCGTCCATATGCAATATCAACTCTGATCGCTAGCTTGATCACACAATTTCACTTTCGAAGTAGTATCGTTCACACGACCACCCTAGTGTGGACTTAGACCCGGTTCCTTGATTAGAAACCGGTATTCTCCTTGCATAGCCATATACTATGATAGAAATATCAAAGTCAATCAAAAATTCATATCCAAAGTTCGCCATCAAGAATCAAGTGAAAAATCATAATTCGGACAAATGTAAATCATGTCGAAATCATATATTTGAATCCGAATGAAATAGTTATGCGAATAAATAATATATGTACAACTTACGCATTTATTTCAATTGATTTTTTAGTATTGACATCAAAATTGGCCACCAACAGCTAGTTGTATGAAAGCACCAATATCTAGTCATAGATTTCAGATAGTATCTTATGTAGAGAATATGATATGAAGAACAAACAAATTAAAAATGAAAGCAAGTAAAAGGAGACAAGATTTATAGTGGTTCGGCTAACTCCAGCCTATGTTCAGTCTAGAATAATCCTTTTAATTATACAATAGTTTGTTTACAGTTACAATCTGAATTCAAGAATAAAATTGGCAGAGTTTAGTCGAGATTGAAGATAAAGAGAAGCAGAAAGAATATCCTTTTTCTTATGCCACGCCTGCTATATTTATAAGGGAAGACATACATGGATCCGGCTGAAATTTCGATAGAAGGTTCGGGTGACTAAGACGAGGCCACCAAAAAATTTCCATACCTATCAGGACCCACAATAGGGATCGCTATTGATCTGTATTAGTCATCCAAATCGGCTACAATCTCTATTAGGTGTGCCTTATGATGTTAGCTACTTGCTCCCTAAATTTCGTGCAATTCTGACTTACAGTTTGTGAGATATCTCATTTTCCATTTTTTTACTTGCATTTTGATATCTACCGATTCCTCCAAAGGGAGTTATGTCGATCCCTCCAAGTTCCTCTGATTGGAATGAGATCCCTAAGGGGTGTTCCACGTGTTGTAATAAGCTTGTGATTCAAGTTTCATGTCAATTGGATATGTAGATGTTGAGATATTAATCGATATTTGCTATAAAGTTGGGCTCAGGCGATCCTTAAGAAGGAAGAGGGTCGATCCCTATTGAGGGATAGAGGCCGATCTCTCCAAACTCCTCCAAATGCCATGTGATCATTATGGGAGCTTCTTCATGTTGTATTATGATTACCCTCAAAGTTTCATACTAATTGGATTAGTAGAACTCGAGTTATTGATCAATCTTTGTTGTAATATGTTGTGAAGGTTGATTATATCTAATCCCTATAGAGAGAAGAGGTCGATCCCTCCAACTTGCTCTATTTGATGTGTGATCCCTAGGGCAGACTCCCTAGGGTCCCCACATCTTTGTTATAAAATTTTATATGCATTGGACTTATGGACTTTGAGATATTGATATTTTTCCATTGAGTTGTACTTGCTTGGCTGAAATATGCCGATCCCTTTTATACCGATCCATTTTTATACGATCCCGTTTATACCGATCCCTTTCTTAGGTGAAGTAATTTGCCCATAACTTGCGTATACAAACTCCAAACAACTTGAGATTTGAAATGTAGACTCGTTGGGCCTTCCTTGTTACTTTATACTAGTCTCAACCAGTTTGGGACAAAAATTGAGGACATGTACCGATTCCCTAAGGGAAGGATAGGCACGATCCCTTGCTTGGGGAGGTACTAATCTGTACTTTGAATATTATGGAGATTCTATCTTTTGGTCTCGGTTGATCGTCGCTTCATATCACAGCCTACACTTGATTTCTGGACCTCACTACCATCGCTCCTGGCTACTGGCCTTGGTAATCGTGAAGTCTATTGGGTTAAATCCGCCTATCTACCGCCTTGGCAAAAGTTGGGTTAACATTTGCCCCCCAAAACATGCCTTCCGGTAGAAAGGTGTTTTGGATTGCCATAAATCAAAATCCCAAAATCCATAAACCATTAATAGCCGTATTTGCTAATCCAGAATCCAACCCCAATCCACGGTCTCTCCAGATTGTTTTATCTGAATCTGCATCCATCCAAAGCAAAATCCATTGTTTTTCAAAACTGATATCCAAATACATGACCTCTCTGGATTGTTATCCTAATCCAAATCCTCGATCTCACCGGATCCTTGCTGAGCACAATCCGTATTCAATGACCTGAGTAGGCCGATCCATCGCATTCGAGCAAAGTGACCTAACCCTTACCAGGCATAGTCCATACCTGACAACCTTGGTCTCTCCGGATCCTTGCCGCGCACAATCCATACTCGATGACATGAGTAGGTCAATCCATCGCATCCAAGTGAAGCGACCTACCCCTTGCCAGGCATAGTTCATACCTGACAACCTTGATCTTTATGGATCCTTGCCGAGCACAATCCATACTCAACGACCTGAGTATGTCGATCCATCGCCTTCAAGCGAAGTGACCTACCCTTGCCGGTCGAAGTCCATACTTAACGACCTTGTTGGGTTTTATTCTTTGGCTTCAATACCCAGTTGAGGACTTAATCCGTGATGCACTAGTTTATTTGTCGTGTTCGCCCGACGAAAAGACCCATACCTTACGATTGTTATCCCATCTTTCCAGACAACACCACAATCGCGACCTGTGTTATCTATTACATTAATCGAAATTTAAGCATTCCTAAGTCCATTTGCCAAAATATAAAATAAGAGTCCATACAGCCAATAAACTAGAGTTCGAACAAAAACTAGGATAACAAGCGTTCGAAGCAAACAAGAAGAGAAAAACAAATTTCGCAAACCCGAGCACAATGGTTTATCATCATCTCAGAGCATGCCTAGGGACCGTCCTCGATCCCGTACATGTGTAAGTGACTTAGCCATCCTATTGTGGAGTTTGTTACTTATTCCATGCCATCCTGGTCAATTGATGACAAGTTGATGATGATGCCTTGATCCAGTGCCATTTTCATTCGAGGTGGATGGTGGCTGCTCCTGTTCCACTGCCGCAGCCCAAGTTCTTACATATCGTTGTAACTAACCATTGCTCACGTGTTCCTCAATGATATCCTTCAAATGCCTATAATAATTTATATTATACATATCTAGCTCATGGAATGGCAGCGCTTTCCTGATGTCCATTCGCGTTCAGAAGGTTCTCTCCTTATCGGCCTTCAATACGAAAGGTGTCCTCGAGTATACAGATATATCCATTCGAGGGTTTCATTCAATTTCGAGTAAGAAGAGAATTTGGGTTCTCACTATTGTCGCTTCGATCCATCGAAGCTACTATCCATGTTTCGTTTGCCCTTGTCCATTCTGAGCTTTCACCGGGCGGTTCTCCACCCCGTACCGTATTAACTTCTATTGCATTTTTATCAGCTTTCGTATTTTCTTATCGCAGAAACCTTTCTCCTTCTTAGTAGAATTCCCCGAGATCCATCGGTGGATCTCGTATCAGTTATACCTTAAATTCCGAATTATCTGTAACTCCTGACATTAACTCCATCAAAACCATCGATGGATCAGGTCGATCCATCGAAACAACTACCGCATTGAACCTAGTTAAGAAATTCTTGAGTGATTCTCCTACCATTTCTTTACAAATGTCAATGTAATCACATTCTTGGGTCTTGTAATGTGAACCCGAAACTGCTTCATAAATCTTTCGACCAATTCTGTCCATATGCTAATAGAAACACTCTCCAACTGTCTGAAACATAGTGCATCTACAACCGTTAAGTACAGGGGGAAGCATCGTGCCAGGACTTCTTTCGATGCCCCCAGTACATCCATGTGCCATATATACCTCATCATATGCATAGTTGGATTCGACTTTCTGCCATAAGCTTCTAGATATTAGGAGCGAATGGACTTTTATTTACATCCTCCAGATCCATGTTCACTACTTCTCCATGCATAGCTCGCCTAATCATCTCAGCAAACCTATCGTTGTCTTCCAGTGGTAGTCTCCTATCATCATGTCCAAGCTGCCCTCGAGTCTACGAGGGAATTATGGAATGTACTCCTTCGGTCGAGCATCCAAATTCCAATTCACACCAAGCTCCATGAGATTGATCAGCATCGCGATCAACCAGACCTGGGGCCATGCCCCTAGCCTTTTAGGATCGGTGTCGATCCCTCTAAGATGGTCATGGACTGCGCCCGGCTGCTCTGTTCCATTCCATTGTCCACTGGCTCCATTTTCATGTTCGCGGTTCTAATTTCCTGTAATTCCTGATGTTTCGACTCCTTAATCTAAGTTTCCGTTAGCACATGCTGTTATATTCCCTTAATTCTGTGCCCCAGCTTGTCAAATCTTTCGGAGTAAATTCTGCATTATCTCCTCCTGTCTTTTCAACATCTGCTCTTGCATAGCATTGGCCATTATTTCCATCTACTCCATAGTGATGTAGGTAGAAGTTTGATTAGCTCCAGCTCTTGAGGAAGCCTCCTGCCTCCCTTCACGATGGCTCCTATCTGCTACCTGTCTTCTTGTAGATTGCTTCACCGTTGCTTTAAATCCAAGCTCAAGATCTTTTCCAAACTCTGAATTCGAATTCCAAATCTGTGGGGGCTAGCTCTCTCAGTGAAAGCACAAAAATGTTGGCGTCAAAATTGGCCACCAACAACCAGTTGCAAGAAAGCACCAATATCTAGTCACAAATCTCAGATAGTATCCTATGTAAAGAATATAATATGAAGAACAAACAAATTAAAAATGAAAGCAAGTAAAAAGAGACAAGATTTATAGTGGTTTGGCTAACTTCGGCTTACATCCACTCCAGAATAATCCTTTTTATCATACTGTAGTTTGTTATAGTTACAATCTGAATTCAAGAATAAAATTGGCAGAGTGTAGTCTAGGTTGAAAATAAGGAGAAGTAGAAAGAAGATCCTTTTTCTAACGCTATGCCTGCTATATCTATAAGGGAAGACTTACACGGATCGGGCTGAAATTTCGGTAGAAGGTTCGGGAGACCAAGACGAGGCCATTAAAAATTTCCAGGCCCATCGAGGCCCACAATAGGAATCGGTACCAATCCCTAATAGTCTGTCCAAATGGGCTGCGGTCTTTATGAGGGATGCCTCATGATGTTAGTTACTTGCTTCCCAAATTTTGTGCAATTTCGATTTATGGTTCGTGAGATATCGCATTTTCCGTGAAGTAGTACTGCTTGAATTCTGATTTTTGCTGATCTCTCCTAAGGGAGTTATGCCGATCCCTCCAACTTCCTCCGATTGGAATGAGATCCCTAAGGGGTATTCCACATGTTGTAGTAAGCTTGTGCTTCAAGTTTCATGTCAATTGGATGTGTAGATGTTGAGATATTGATCAATCTTTGCTATAAAGTTAGGTTCAGCCGATCTCTAAGAGGGAAGAGAGGGCTGATCCCTATTGAGGGATAGAGGCCGATCCCTCCGTACTCCTCCAAATGCCATGCGATCCCTAGGGGAGCTTCTCCATGTTGTATTATGCTTTTCCTTCAAGTTTTATGCCAATTGGATTAGTAGAACATGAGTTATTAATCAATCTTTATTGCAATATGTTGTGAAGGGTGATTATAGCCGATCCCCATGGAGGAAAGAGGGTCGATCCCTTAAACTTGCTCTATTTAATGTGCGACCCCAAGGGTAGACTGCCTAGGGTCTCTATATCTTGCTCGTAAAATTTTATATGCATTGGAATTATGAACTTTGAGATATTGATTGTTTTTCATTGAGTTGTACTTGCTTGGCTGAAATATGTCAATCCCTTTTTTACCGATCCATTTCTTAGGTGAAGTAATTTGCCCATCACTAGGGCATACAAACTCCAAACGACTTGAGATTTGAAACGTAGCCTCATGGGGCCTTCTTTATAACTTTACACCGGTCTCACCCAGTTTTGGGACAAAAACTAAGGACATGTACCGGTTCCCTAGAGGAAGGGATATGTACCGATACCTTGCGTGGGGAGGTACTAATCTGCACTTAGAATATTATGGAGATTCTATCTTTTGGTCTAGGTTGATTCATCGCTTCATATCATTTTCTGCACTTGATTTCTAGACCTCACAACCATCGCTCTTGGCTACTGGCCTTGATAATCGTGAAGTCTGTTGAGTTAAATCTACCTGTCTACTACCTTGGTAAAAGGTAGGATAACACATAGCTATACCAATTTCTTTTTATTCACATTCATTCCATTCTCATTCATTTATTTCTTAGTATATTTCTTTAAATACTAATGTCACTTAAGAACCATTCTGTGACGCCCCACTCCGAGACCCACATTAGCAAAGAGTATTACAAGGTAACATCGTCTGCTAATGTAGAGAATAGAGCTGGTTAGGAGCGACCATCTATAGCCTTGCCTTAATTATCTACTAAATACGTCGACAAGGTAGCATATCTTCTCAAGTAGATCGACATATCCAATAAATACTTAACACAAAGCCATAGGTGGCTGAAGGATCTATCAGAACAGAATATAACAACTCAAATGTAATATACATCACAGAACAGTGGATCATCATAAACACATATACTGATACAAAACAGAGTATACAAAATGATACATATCAAGTGGTATAGCAAACCACAATATACAGACGAGTTCACAAGAATATGTATCAGAGTTACAACGGATAAGGACTACACAAAAGCTAAGCCAAAAGAAACTAGCGGAATAATCCATGCGGAAGCAAAAGAGGCTAAGTCCAAAAGCACCTAACGTGAAAACATCTCGGTCTGAACCGAGTATAAAATACACGGGTCAGTCTAGTAAAACAAATCAGTTTGATAAACTGAACGATAGTGAACCTGCAAGATCATATAGTATAACAATTATCTCTAAAGGAGATAATTCAATCATCTAACATAAGATGAGTCATAACAAAACAAGCCTCATATCATCGGCCACCCAAATAAACAAAGGATACCAATATCCCAAAATAAGCCAAAAAGGCAATTAACCAATACCAATGAAGGTAATACAGGTTCCACAAGGTACCCGCTATACATCGTGTGGCTCAAAAGACCAACACCGAAGGGCGATACCTAGGGAATATACGTATCAAAGAAAAAACAGAAAATTCCAACTGCAACAAACCCAAATATCTCTTGAGCGGTGGTGAAGAAACCACTCCAATATCTCTAGAGCGGTGGTGAAGAAACCACTCCAATATCTCTCGAGCGGTGGTGAAGAAACCACTCCGAAAGCGCTATAAAAAGCAATACCGCAATATCTCTCGAGCGGTGGTGAAGAAACCACTCCGAAAGCGATACTATAGGGCAACGACAATCCCAAATATCTCTCGAGCCGGAGCAAAGGACCAACTCCAAAAGCGATATTAAAGGCAACAAGCCAGAAGGAGATAGTCCGAAGACACTATCCCAAAGGCAGCATGTGTCACAAACTCCCGAAAAGGAACCCAAAAAGTGTTAACGTGAGTCCCATAACCACCCGTTCGCACTAAACGGTTTACTATCCGTTAGTCAATTTCATACTCAAAGCAGTACAAAGATTACCTCATCTCATCGGTAAACTAAACCCAAAGGTCAAAACGTTCAAACGAATAGATTGGGAATTAACTGAAAAGATGAACACACGTGTTCATTGCACGCGTTTTATCTAATCATTTAATTCTCCTCCCACTTCGCTCGAAGTGCGAAGTTGTGTGTGTGTTTTAAATAGAATTTATAAATTGGAGAAGCGAGTTTTTAATACGATTTGAAGAGATCATTTATAAAAACCTGTGAATGGAGTCAAGAATAAGTCATCAAAGCCAAATATGCAATAACAACTACTTAGAATCATCACGAATCGATTCAAATTGGAAATTCAATCCCAAAAGGCAAAGTGGGCTGAAACAGCAAATTCAGTTGACTGAACAGAGATTTCAGTTGACTGAATCATGCCTGGAAACTTTATGTTTCCAGGTTCAGTCGACTGAACAAAGATTTCAGTCGACTGAATCAGGCCTGGAAACTTTCTGTTTCCAGGTTCAGTCGACTGAACAGAGATTTCAGTCGACTGAATCATGCTTGGAAACTTTCTGTTTCCAGATTCAGTCGACTGAACAGAGATTTCAGTCGACTAAACTGGGATTTCCAGTATTTTCAGCCTAAAAATGAAGATGCAATGTAACGACCCTAGATTTTAATTTATTTAAATTAATAATTAAATGAATTTTCGAATAAAAATTGTAAAATTTATTATCAATGAAAGCGAGTTTCCCCGAATTTAAATAAATTTTGTATAAATCATTTAAATTTAAATATATATGTATTTGAGCATATATGAATAAATGTAGACGAATATGAAAATAATAATACATTCAATTATATTACAAAGCAATGTGACTAAAACAAAGAAAAAAGAGTATATCAAGATAATAAGACAAAAGAAAGGAAAATAAAATATATACAAGTATGGAATGGGATAAATAAACATATATTTGTACAAAGGCAATTAATGCCATTATCTCTAGTACGCCACCAAAACAACATTTCAGCCACCACATATGCATTGTACAGCTGAAATGAAGAAAACAAATTATATTCAAGTATTCAAACAAGAAGATAGTAAATATAGAATCTCAAATATATAAAAGCAAGCTACAACCTGGAACATAGCAAAGCAATAAATGTTAGCACACATTTACATCATCTCAGTCGAAATGCAGGCAAGTAAAAGAACACTGACAAAAGTAAAATATATGTGTACAAACAAATAATAAGAATCTTGTGAGTAAAGTTTGGAAAGGCAAAGCAAGAGACATAGAGTACCCATACATTTAATGCTAGCAACATTAGTCAATTCGAATTGTATAAAAAATCATTTCAGCCTCCATTGATCAAAGAAATATCTCTGGTTATGTTGTACAAAATATATACATTGTTGTACAAATTTTATCATCACCCAGTACAAAGGTTTATCACCTGTAAACCCATGTTATCAAACCCCTCCATTTATTTTGTTTCGTCCATTTCAAAGCTGAAGAAAGAAAAAAAAATACTGAAGCACATATCATTACAAACTTAAATATCATTCAAAATCAAAAGCAAAGGAAGATTTTTGCTAACAGTTTCACAAGCTATTTCAAATGGGCTCTGTTCTTCATTTTCAGAAAACTGGTGAGCAACATTTTAAATTTAAAACTAAGTCTGCTTGCTTGTGAAGTCCTAAGATGGATGATGCTTTGTTTATGCATAATAAGTGATAACTCTGTGGTTATGAAAAATATGTAGGTCTGCATATCTGATATGTATATCTATGGCATTGAACAGCTCGTTTCTTGTTCGAAGCTTACAAACTTTGATCAAAATCTCAAATTTCTTTTATCTGTTCAATATTAATCCTTGGATTTTTAAACATAATAGGTTGTTTAAACTTAAATCATGATCTAGAAATTGTCTTAAGCTTGATTATGGAGAGTTTGCTCTGTAAACTCAGTTTCACTGTAAAAAAGACAGATCATATGATAAATTCAAATATTTTGAAACATTAATTCGATCATATAATATGAATCTACATTCAAAGATAAGATTTTTAAAAAAAGAATGGTAAATTTTAGTCTAGTATGCAAAGTGCAGTTCGTAAAGGAACCAAAAATGCCTTTTTATGAATATCTGATGATTCAACAAAAAAATTGATGTTGAAATTTGTTGTGGAGCTAGATTGAATGTTGGAGATCACTAGAAAAATACAAGATGAATTTATAAATCTGTGGATTGTTTAGGCGAGATCGAATTAGGGTTAAACAACCCATTTCTGCTCACGTTTGAAACCAGGTGCCGGGATGTCATCGAGACGTTTAAGGAGATCGCACCTGGGGGGATGGGATTGTCGATGTGTGGCGAAGTTTCGATCGTAAGGGCGAGTTGACCGGAGGACGAGGTCGCTGGCGAAGGATGGTTTCTTGATGGAAATGGCTTCAGGCATTGGTCGATTTGGTTGAATTTCGATTTGAGGGTGCTGTCTTCGATTTTGGTTGTCGAATTAAAGGATGAGATCATCGCCGACTTGTTGGGATTGGTGGTGTTGGTCGGAAAGACTCCGACCAAGCGTGCACGTGCACGAAAGTCAAGACGTGTATCTAGTGGTTGCTGAGATAAAGGAAGGATTAGAGAAGAAGCAAGATGGGTGGAAAACTCGAAATCTACTCGGGGAAACATAAGGGAGAACTCGAGTTTAACTCGAGTGAAAACCAGGGTTGTCTCGGGTCTGTAAATTTGACATAAAAGAAAACAGTTTTCAAGCTTTAAACAAATTCAAGTCTGAACCAATTTAAGCTTCTTCTTTTAAAAATAATTGTTTTATTTGAAAATCAGATAGGGTTTAAATTCAAAAGTTAAGTTTAGTTTCGAAATAAAATTTTGAATCTTAAGCTTTCAAAATAAATTGAGATTTTAAATCAAGAATTTAAAGGTAAGTTTAAAACAAAGTTTAAAGCCAAGTTTAACCAAACAGCTTTTTAAAGCAATTAAAGAAATGTTATTAGTTAATGAAGATAATAAACTAGGAATTACTAGGTAATTTAAATTAATGTGATTAATTTTAATAATTAATTTGATTAATTAATTAAGATAATCAATTGTAAATTGTTAATTACTTAGTGAAAGCAATTAAGGGGTTAATTAATTGTGTAGTTGATTTAAGGTAAATTAATTAATATGATTTATAAATTAAGGTAATTAATTTGAGGATAATTAATTAATTAAAGCTTAATAAATAAATGATTAAAGAATAATTTATCAAAATGGTTTGTAAATTATTAATAATTAATTAACCAGGATTAGTAATTAATTCATAAGAAATTAATCTGATTTGAATTAATCAGATAATTAACTGACCTTACTTACGAATGTTTGGATTCTATTGATTTGAATTGTTTGATATCCCTGATATATGATGCTTTGTGATATACCCTAATTTATGTTGTGATCTGTAATTTACTTATCTGTGATATATATCTATGATCTGTGAATGAACGATAAGCGTTATAGTTTATATCGCTTATCAACTATATTTCTGTATTCTGATCTGTGATGATTGAATGATGTTGCACTATTGTGTGTGAAACCCCTGGACTACATCACATGCACACAAATATGGATTTCACGTGGAAATCGGTTAAGGCATAGATAATTTAAATTTGATGTTTTTGAAATTTTAATTTCAATTGATTTTGAAATTAGAAATTTGGGTTTAAAGTGAAAAGCTTTTGAAATAGGATTTCAAAGATAAAAGTTATTTTGAATAACTTAATCGAGTTTTGAAATTTAAATAATTTGATTTAAATTTGAATTCAAGTTTGAAATTGAATTCTATGATTTGAAACTAGGGATTAAAGATACTGTACAAGTTATATTGGGTTAAACCATTTTAAAGGTTTTGATTTGGGAATTTGAATTTAATTCAAGGGTTTTAACTCGTGTAAATATAACTGGATTTTTCTGAAACGAAACTACTTGTTTTCAAATAATAATAGCTTTCATTTTAAGAAATGAATTTCCAAATTGTGTTGAAAGGTTTTAAGTTTGAAATAAAATTGAAATGTTTTGAAAACTATGAAATGAGTCTTTGATTCAAAGACCGAATGAGTTAATCCAACTTGAAATAAAACTGTTTTGAAAGGCTATGAATAAATCTTTGGAAACGAATTTTGAAGCTATAAGTTAAATCTCGACTTAAAGATTTAACGAGTTAATTCAATTGAAATAGAAATTGTTTTGAAATCCATGAATGGATCTTTGTGAATGGGGTTAACTTTGTGAATTGAATCTTTTTGTTTAAAGATTTAAAAATGGTAATTTGTTTAACCATTTAAAATAAAGGTTTTGGGTAATAAGTTGTGACTTAATTGAAACCCCAGTATCCATATGATTTTTAAATATTTCGCTCACTATTCGGGTTAGCCGGGAAAGGACCTTTGGGTCGTATAACCCATTCCGAATATGTGATACGTCGTTATGGATGGCATTTGATGACCGGTGTTGAAGACCAGATATTTTTGAAAACGGAAGGATTACCGTCGAGTTACTCTGCATCGGTCGATCCTCGGTATAGAGATTTTATCACCCTTAGTGACGGGAAGTCCGGACGTGATTAGAAAATTATCCGGATTTGCAAGGGCTTCGTAAGAAGTGCCTTCGGTTCTGTTCGAACCCGAAACAGACTTGTATGGATTACATGTCTGACATTACACTTTGAGATATAAAGCCGATTTCTTTCAAATACATTTCTATTTGGTGGCGGAGAATTTATTCTCTTAGCTTAACACCCTTCTCTGAGACGTACAAGCTTAGAGGTTATGTAGTTGAAGGTTATCAGCGATATATTCCCAATTTGGTAATGTGACATGCTGAGTGTTGCTGTGTGATGATCATTGTTTGATCATTTGTGATATGATCATTTGTTTGATCATTTATCTTTATGATCATTACTTTGATCATCTATTGACCCGAAGCATGGCTTTGTGAAAATCGTAGCTTTGTGGACGAGACTTCGTCGAACCTCACACCCCGGAATGGTCAAAACAGGAAAGATGCAGCAAGGTTATTGGGGGTAGCGCCCCTTAGGGTATGTACATTTCCTTCTGGATAGAAGTGGTATCATGGTATGGAGCCCAGATACTTAACTTATGTGGATGTCGCAAATATATATATATATATCTTATTTTGTGATTTGTTGTTGGGGCCCCGGTTAAAGGTTGGTTACAACCGGGAGATGGCATACTCGTGTCAGTAGTTACCCAGTTAGGGGTAACCCAGCCTTGTGTTGGCAGAGATCCGGTTAGGTTCTCGGGACGTCTTTCCAGAGGCGTTTCCATGTGGCAATAGGAAGTTCCTTGGCCTGACCATTTGTTGGAAATCCAAAGAAACAATACGAGCCTTTACAATTTCAATTGTATAACCTGTCTCCTCAGGAGGCAGCTATAGCAGGCATAATATAATGGTACCTATGCTGGCTAAGATTGATATTATTTTCAAAATACTTTTTCCACTATGCACTAATAATAATATCAAAAACGATTTGATTTGATTTTGCGTAGTAAGCATCTTTGACTAACATAAGAAGAAATCTCCTCCAAGTCTACGTTTGCATTGTGTGTGTAGTGGGAGGTCTTATGGTAGTTTCATTTTCCAAAAGCATTGCGAATTGACTTTAAATTCTTTTGTTGTTCGTTTTTAAAGATAAATTGTTTTTGTTGCTCACACCAGTCCCATGACTGATCCGGAGTTTATTGTTTCTTTCCTAAACTCTGGGTGCTCAAAATTTTCTACACGGGCAGTCTAGAGTTGGGTTTTTCAGATATTTAGATTTAGTAGATTATCTGGAGCTAGTTCAGTCTTTGGATATGGACTGCACTTGCTTATCTTTGTGCATCGTTATTGTGTCTTCGAGCTATTTCTGGATTAGCGCTTTGAAGATGGAGATTATCAGCTGCTGGTGTTATTGCTTTTCTTTTCCGCTGTTATTTATTATATCATATCTCTGATGTATATTGATATTCATTGTATCACTCTGTTGTATCAGATATTGTATATCAATGTATTATTCTTTTTCTTCCGCTGTGTTATTTACTTAACTGTGTTATAAGCTCCGGCAACTCGGATTTGAACGGTCGAATCTATGGCATTCGAGTACGATGTAAAGTATGGATGTCGATTTTCGAGTGGGCAAAATTTCGCGTTTGTTACATTTGGTATCAGAGCTGAGGATTGAACTTTAGCTCGGGAGTATAGCACATTAAGTAACTCATTAGAGATAGGGTGAAGTATCCCTAGAATGAGTATATCCCTAAGATACCCGTTTAAACGTCTCAGTAAATTCTCTTACTATCCACTGATAGTGAGTATGAGTGCGAGAAGAAAATGAGATAGGGGACAAGGGAGTACGACTATAAATGGTCAATACCCTGCAACAGTGGAAATAATTTTCTCTATCAATTTTCTTTTGATTCGTTTCCAAATTCTTTTGATTGCTTCGTATCGACTACGGGAAGAAGTTTCGGTGTGATGATGGCCCAACGAATCGTTGTAGAAAATCCTTACTTCATATCTTCATCGGTTTCTTATCAGCTTTTCCATTTAAACTTTAAATGAATTGGAAATTTTAAATTGAATTAAATTGATTAATAGGATATGAAGGATAAAATTGAATTAAATCAATAAACGATATTGTTTGAAACCAAATTTTGAAATTCTATTGAAATTTCTTGTGAATACCAAAGTCCGAAGAGGGACAAATTTTTATGTGTTCTAAGATATTCCGACTTGAGTTTGGAATTCATATCGTAAGTTTGAGGAATTATAGGAGATCGAATATGTCTATCTCTGTGTTGTTTTCGTGCCTGCGAATTTCGAGGACGAAATTCTTTTAAGGAGGGAAGTTTGTAACGATCCTAGATTTTAATTTATTTAAATTGATAATTAAATGAATTTTTGAATAAAAATTGTAAAATTTATTATCAATGAAAGTGAGTTTCCCCGAATTTAAATAAATTTTGTATAAATCATTTAAATTTAAATATATATGTATTTGAGCATATATGAATAAATGTAGACGAATATGAAAATAATAATACATTCAATTATATTACAAAGCAATGTGACTAAAACAAAGAAAAAAGAGTATTTCAAGATAATAAGACAAAAGAAAGGAAAATAAAATATATACAAGTATGGAATGGGATAAATAAACGTATATTTGTACAAAGGCAATTAATGCCATTAACTCTAGTACGCCACCAAAACAACATTTCAGCCACCACATATGCATTGTACAGCTGAAATGAAGAAAACAAATTATATTCAAGTATTCAAACAAGAAGATAGTAAATATAGAATCTCAAATATATAAAAGCAAGCTACAACCTGGAACATAGCAAAGCAATAAATGTTAGCACACATTTACATCATCTCAGCCGAAATGCAGGCAAGTAAAAGAACACTGACAAAAATAAAATTTATGTGTACAAACAAATAATAAGAATCTTGTGAGTAAAGTTTGGAAAGGCAAAGCAAGAGACATGAAGTACTCATACATTTAATGCTAGCAACATTAGTCAATTCGAATTGTATAAAAAATCATTTCAGCCTCCATTGATCAAAGAAATATCTCTGGTTATGTTGTACAGAATATATACATTGTTGTACAAATTTTATCATCACCCAGTACAAAGGTTTATCACATGTAAACCCATGTTATCAAACTCCTCCACTTATTTTGTTTCGTCCATTTCAAAGCTGAAGAAAGAAAAAAAATATATTGAAGCACATATCATTACAAACTTAAATATCATTCAAAATCAAAAGCAAAGGAAGATTTTTGCTAACAGTTTCACAAGCTATTTCAAATGGGCTCTGTTCTTCATTTTCAAAAAACTGGTGAGCAACATTTTAAATTTAAAACTAAGTCTGCTTGCTTGTGAAGTCCTGAGATGGATGATGCTTTATTTATGCATAATAAGTGATAACTCTGTGGTTATGAAAAATATGTAGGGCTACATATCTGATATGTATATCTATGGCATTGAACAACTCATTTCTTGTTCGAAGCTTACAAACTTTGATCAAAATCCCAAATTTCTTTTATCTGTTCAATATTAATCCTTGGATTTTTAAATAGAATAGGTTGTTTAAACTTAAATCATGATCTAGAAATTGTCTTAAGCATGATTATGGAGAGTTTGCTCTGTAACTCAGTTTCACTGTAAAAAAGACAGATCATATGATAAATTCAAATATTTTGAAACATTAATTCGATCATATAATATGAATCTACATTCAAAGATAAGATTTTTAAAACAAGAATGGTAAATTTTAGTTGAGTATGCAAAGTGCAGTTCGTAAAGGAACAAAAAATGCCTTTTTATGAATATCTGATGATTCAACAAAAAAGTTGATGTTGAAATTTGTTGTGGAGCTAGATTGAATGTTGGAGATCACTAGAAAAATACAAGATGAATTTATAAATCTGTGGATTGTTTAGACGAGATCGAATTAGGGTTAAACAACCCATTTCTGCTCACGTTTGAAACCAGGTGCCGGGACGTCATCGAGACGTTTAAGGAGATCGCACCTGGGGGGATGGGATTGTCGATGTGTGGCGAAGTTTCGATCGTAAGGGCGAGTTGACCGGAGGACGAGGTCGCTGGCGAAGGATGGTATCCTGATGGAAATGGGTTCAGGCATTGGTCGATTTGGTTGAATTTTGATTTGAGGGTGATGTCTTCGATTTTTGTTGTCGGATTAAAGGATGAGATCATCGCCAACTTGTTGGGATTGGTGGTGTTGGTCGGAAAGACTCCGACCAAGCATGCACGTGCACGAAAGTCAAGACGTGTATCTGGTGGTTGCTGAGATAAAGGAAGGATTAGAGAAGAAGCAAGCTGGGTGGAAAACTCGAAGTCTACTCGGGGAAACATAGGGGAGAACTCGAGTTTAACTCGAGTGAAAACCAGGGTTGTCTCGGGTCTGGAAATTTGACATAAAAGAAAACAGTTTTCAAGCTTTAAAAAAAATCAAGTCTGAACCAATTTAAGCTTCTTCTTTTAAAAATAATTGTTTTATTTGAAAATGAGATTGGGTTTAAATTCAAAAGTTAAGTTTAGTTTCGAAATAAAATTTTGTATCTTAAGCTTTCAAAATAAATTGAGATTTTAAATCAAGAATTTAAAAGTAAGTATAAAACAAAGTTTAAAGCCAAGTTTAACCAAACAGCTTTTTAAAGCAATTAAAGAAATGTTATTAGTTAATGAAGATAATTAACTAGGAATTACTAGGTAATTTAAATTAATGTGATTAATTTTAATAATTAATTTGATTAATTAATTAAGATAATCAATTGTAAATTGTTAATTACTTAGTGAAAGCAATTAAGGGGTTAATTAATTGTGTAGTTGATTTAAGGTAAATTAATTAATATGATTTATAAATTAAGGTAATTAATTTGAGGATAATTAATTAATTAAAGCTTAATAAATAAATGATTAAAGAATAATTTATCAAAATGGTTTGTAAATTATTAATAATTAAGTAACTAGGATTAGTAATTAATTCATAAGAAATTAATCTGATTTGAATTAATCAGACAATTAACTGACCTTACTTACGAATGTTTGGATTCTATTGATTTGAATTGTTTGATATCCCTGATATATGATGCTTTGTGATATACCCTGATTTATGTTGTGATCTATAATTTACTTATCTGTGATATATATCTGTGATCTGTGAATGAACGATAAGCGTTATAGTTTATATCGCTTATCAACTATATTTCTGTATTCTGATCTGTGATGATTGAATGATGTTGCACTATTGTGTGTGAAACCCCTGGACTACACCATACACACACAAATATGGATTTCACGTGGAAATCGATTAAGTCACAGATAATTTAAATTTGATGTTTTTGAAATTTTAATTTCAATTGATTTTGAAATTAGAAATTTGGGTTTAAAGTGAAAAGCTTTTGAAGTAGGATTTCAAAGATAAAAGTTATTTTGAATAACTTAATCGAGTTTTGAAAATTTAAATAATTTGATTTAAATTTGAATTCAAGTTTGAAATTGAATTCTATGATTTGAAACTAGGGATTAAAGATACTGTATAAGTTATATTGGGTTAAACCATTTTAAAGGTTTTGATTTGGGAATTTGAATTTAATTCAAGGGTTTTAACTCGTGTAAATATAACTGGATTTTTCTGAAACGAAACTACTTGTTTTCAAATAATAATAGCTTTCATTTTAAGAAATGAATTTCCAAATTGTGTTGAAAGGTTTTAAGTTTGAAATAAAATTGAAATGTTTTGAAAACTATGAAATGAGTCTTTGATTCAAAGACCGAATGAGTTAATCCAACTTGAAATAAAACTGTTTTGAAAGGCTATGAATAAATCTTTGGAAACGAATTTTGAAGCTATAAGTTAAATCTCGACTTAAAGATTTAACGAGTTAATTAAATTGAAATAGAAATTGTTTTGAAATCCATGAATGGATCTTTATGAATGGGGTTAACTTTGTGAATTGAATCTTTTTGTTTAAAGATTTAAAAATGGTAATTTGTTTAACCATTTAAAATAAAGGTTTTGGGTAATAAGTTGTGACTTAATTGAAACCCAGTATCCATATGATTTTTAAATATTTCGCTCACTATTTGGGTTAGCCGGGAAAGGACCTTTGGGTCGTATAACCCATTCCGAATATGTGATATGTCGTTATGGATGGCATTTGATGACCGGTGTTGAAGACCGGATATTTTTGAAAATGGAAGGATTACCGTCGAGTTACTCTGCATCGGCTGATCCCCGGTATAGAGATTTTATCACCCTTAGTGACGGGAAGTCCGGACGTGATTAGAAAATTATCTGGATTTGCAGGGCTTCGTAAGAAATGCCTTCGGTTCTGTTCGAATCCAGAACAGACTTGTATGGATTACATGTCTGACATTACACTTTAAGATATAAAGCTGATTTCTTTCAAATACATTTCTGTTTGGTGGCGGAGAATTTATTCTCTTAGCTTAACACCCTTCTCTGAGACGTACGAGCTCGGAGGTTATGTAGTTAAAGGTTATCAGCGATATATTCCCAATTTGGTAATGTGACATGCTGAGTGTTGCTGTGTGATGATCATTGTTTGATCATTTGTGATATGATCATTTGTTTGATCATTTATCTTTGTGATCATTACTTTGATCATCTATTGACCCAAAGCATGGCTTTGTGAAAAGCGTAGCTTTGTGGACGAGACTTCGTCGAACCTCACACCCCGGAATGGTCAAAATAGGAAAGATGCAGCAAGGTTATTAGGGGTAGCGCCCCTTAGGGTATGTACATTTCCTTCTGGATAAAAGTGTATCATGGTATGGAGCCCAGATACTTAACTTATGTGGATGTCGCAAATATATATATATATATATATATATATATATATATATATATATCTTATTTTGTGATTTGTTGTTGGGGCCTCGGTTAAAGGTTGGTTACAACCGGGAGATGGCATACTCGTGTCAGTAGTTACCCAGTTAGGGGTAACCCGGCCTTGTGTTGGCAGAGATCCGGTTAGGTTCTCGGGACGTCTTTCCAGAGGCGTTTCCATGTGGCAATGGGAAGTTCCTTGGCCTGACCATTTTTTGGAAATCCAAAGAAACAATACGAGCCTTTACAATTTCAATTGTATAACCTGTCTCCTCAAGAGGCAGCTATAGCAGGCATAATATAATGGTACCTATGCTGGCTAAGATTGATATTCTATTTTCGAAATACTTTTTCCACTATGCACTAATAATAATATCAAAAACGATTTGATTTGATTTTGCGTAGTAAGCATCTTTGACTAACATAAGAAGAAATCTCCTCCAAGTCTGCGTTTACATTGTGTGTGTGGTGGGAGGTCTTATGGTAGTTTCATTTTCCAAAAGCATTGCGAATTGACTTTAAATTCTTTTGTTGTTCGTTTTTAAAGATAAACTGTTTTTGTTGCTCACACCAGTCCCATGACTGATCCGGAGTTTATTGTTTCTTTCCTAAACTCTGGGTGCTCAAAATTTTCTACACGGGCAGTCTAAAGTTGGGTTTTTCAGATATTCAGATTTAGTAGATTATCTGGAGCTAGTTCAGTCTTTGGATATGGACTGCACTTGCTTATCTTTGTGCATCGTTATTGTGTCTTCGAGCTATTTCTGGATTGGCGCTTTGAAAATGGAGATTATTCACTGCTGGTGTTATCGTTTTTCTTTTCCGCTGCTATTTATTGTATCATATCTCTGATGTATATTGATATTCATTGTATCACTCTGTTGTATCAGATATTGTATATCAATGTATTATTCTTTTTCTTCCGCTGTGTTATTTACTTAACTGTGTTATAAGCTCCGGCGACTTGGATTTGAACGGTCGAATCTATGGCATTCGAGTATGATGTAAAGTATGGATGTCAATTTTCGAGCGGGCAAAAATTCGCGTTCGTTACATGCAATCTCTTTGCAAATGCAACCAAACGAGCAATGGGCGCTAAGGGTTTATGCCAATGGACGACCCGGCCCTATAAGCTCTTTGATGCATCACCAAAAACATGATCAAACATCCATAAAAGGATTTTCACACAAATTTGACTACAAAAAACCAAAAATTGGAATATTCACAAAACCAATCCAAATCAAGGCAAATGCACATGAAGAAGTGTTAGGAATTCATACCCAACAACCGAAGATAATTATAGTCATAGATGTGAGATAAAAATCTCACCTTTTACACAAAAACAACAAAGAGGGAGCTATAGAGCAAGGCAAGGACAATCACTCTTCAATTCCAACTCCACAAGCTTGAATCTAAGCTTAAAAGAGAAACATTTCCTAAATTAGGTTTAGGGAATTTCTGAAATTGAAAGGAGAATGGGTTGGAGAAGATGAAGAGGATGCTTACCAATAGCTTCTCTTTGAATTTGGAGCTAGAAGAAGGATTTGCAAATGAACTAGGGCTTGGAGTTTTAATTTCCCATTCCACTCTCCATTTTTGATGAAGCTTAAGTGTTAGGAAATGAAAGTGAAGTAATGAAGAGGATAGGGAGTGGAGCTTAAGTTAATGAAACCAGAATTGGGCAAATGGGCTGAACCAAACCCAAAGTCCAAAGTGAAAAAGTAGCAAAATTCTACTAACTCCAAACATATCGAAGCTTATACTCAAAAAGGTTGCAAACGGCATTTTGAACTCAATGGAAGTGGTCTCGAGTCCCAATTCGATCGTTTGCAGAAAGTAGCTTTTCGGACTATAATC
Organism: Allium fistulosum; assembly: GCA_030737815.1. Classification (NCBI taxonomy): domain Eukaryota; kingdom Viridiplantae; phylum Streptophyta; class Magnoliopsida; order Asparagales; family Amaryllidaceae; genus Allium; species Allium fistulosum. The sequence goes on along the minus strand of CM060901.1, from coordinate 1,539,961,853 downwards.
CGACGAACGATGTTATATTTAAATAAAATATTTAAATATACAATCGATACATATGCGGGTTGTTACAGACTCCCCTCCTTAAAGAAATTGCGTCCTCGCAATTCTTAAGAAGAAAATAAAGAGTAATAACCATAAAGCATATCAACACAAAAGAATATCCGAAATAAGAAGTTCACCATAAAGTGTACGAAAGGATAAGCCCGAACTTGTTTGCTCAGAGAATTCCTTGAATTCCTAAGCTCAAATGATTCGGAACACCGATGTGGTACAAACAATACATCAAATGAACCAAAGCTCAACAAAATGAAGCACAATGAAATGTCCGATGAACATGGTAAAAAAAGATCATCCCATTTGGACACCAACAAAGAAACAATCACTTGTTGCTTACAACTAAGTGCATTGGCAACACGATCCCCCTTCGGGAATAAAAAGAACATCAAGCTCATAAGACGCAAGGAACTCGAGCCAACACTAAGTTCCTTATGAGAAAATAAACCTTCCAAAAATTATGACCGGTGAGGAGAACAAAATTCCTCATCCAAAAATAATGATGCTAAATACAAAGAGCGAAAACAATAGCCGCGAGCACTAGATCATGAGTGGCATATCTAGTCTCGATAAGCTTTAATGATTTAGAAACATAAGTGATAGCACGTTCTCTTTTGCAAGGGAACGACATCCAAACCAATACGATTAGCATTGATACAAAAGATAAGGTCTTGGTTCCCTTCGGGAACCCTAAGAAAATAATCTCCTTTCTCCAAAAGCTAAAACTTCAAAATTTACAATTATCTTTATGGAATCATTTTTCTAGAAAATTTTCTTATTCCAAATCAATTCATTATGACTGATTGTCTCATCAAAGCATTTAGGAAATTCATATCGATAATGTTGATCAAGCGCATCGATCAGAATTCTTAAAGCACTCAATGGGCAATACAATCACAAAATCATCTTTTATATGATAACAAAAATGGAATCATCGAGAGAACAAAAATCCAATTATACTTATAAATAAATCTTATGAAAAAGATTTGCAAAAATTTTAAATTACTAATTTCCATCCAAAATCAATAAATACAAAAATGGAATCATCGAGATATTCGCAGAATACTCGATTCATAAAATGGATGAAATGAGCTAGACAGACTGAATGACATAACAAATCATTCATAAGAATCACAACGAGTGCGGAATGCGGTAAGTGGAGTGCTAACTTCCGCAATTCGTAGCCATATCAAAACCGGTGGCAAGGTCGAGCTGAAAAGATCTTAACACCACTCAAAAGATTGCTTAGGTGATAATCCTAAGACAAGACCAAAAATACCAGAAAATTCTCAAACTACAAAAATGAGAGAAACAACACTTTCCTCATAATGAGGGCTTAAAGAATAAAATGATGCCATAAAATTGGAATCAAAATCACAAAAATAGAAACCTTCCAAAATAGATGGAGACATACCTTATCCCTGAGAAGAACCTCCAGAAGCATCTGCTATGTTTAGCTTGCCAGATGGAGAATTATTCGGAGCAATGGGACATGTGGAACTACGATGGCCTTCCTTCTTGCAATAGCGGCAGAAGAGAGGCTGAGGACAAGCTCGAATCATATGATCAGGAGAACCACAATTGAAACACTTCCGAATGGAAGGTGTTCCAGCAGACTGAGACTGAGAATCAGATTCAACGGGCTTTTTCTTCTTGGAAGGGAAAAATTCCCGCTTATCCAACGGAGACTGCTTCTTGTTGGGGTTCTTGAGAACCTCAGCACCATCACCACTATCACACTCCCTTTCGATGGCTTTGAGATGAAGTGTAGAATCAACTAACTCCTCAAAAGAAAGCTTAAGCTCAAGCATCAAAGATTTCTTAAGATATTTCTTAAGACCAGAGACAAACTTCAAATTCTTCTTATAAGAAGTGCTAATGAATTCAAGACCATACTTAGATAAGGCCTCGAAAGATGCAACATATTCAGAAACGGAAGACTCCCCTTGCTTCAATTCAAGAAAGCGACGGGCCAATAAAGCTTTCTCAGATTCAGGAACGAACTTGAGTTCGAATCGTTCCCGAAACCGAGTCCAAGAAAGAGCAGACTCATCAATTTCGGCTACAAGAAGCTCGTACCAATCAAGGGCACGCTCTTGCAATAAGCTAGAAGTTACAAGAACTCTATCATGATCAGAAATAACCATTCTAGAGAAGATACGCTCGCACGTGCGAATCCAAGCTTGAACTTCAAGAATGGACTCGGAGCCTTTGAATGGCTTTCCACCAAGATGAAAAAAATCACTGCACAAGCGTGCAAAAGCAGACTTGCGTGGAGGAGATGCACGAATAGGAGCTGGAGGCTGAGTGCTCCTAAATAACTTCAAGAACTGATCAGCAAACATATAAACGCCGTCCGGATGCGAGCCACTGGATTGCCCAGCATCCGAACATCGTCTTCTGCCTCTTCCAGCCATACGCTGAAAGTTAAATAAGATAAAGATTAATCTCAAGGTAGATATTTCAATACGGAATACTACGGAATAAAAATACATTCCTAGACGCATTCCCTAATCCTATCTACCCAAAATACACGGAAGGAATAGAGGCAAGATGATTCAAAGATTTGTAACACTTGTTACACTTTGATGTACCTTATTATGTGCTTCTGTTCTATGTTTATCATATTTTGTTCTAAACCTGGCTCTGATACCAAGCTGTGACGCCCCACTCCGAGACCCACATTAGCAAAGAGTATTACAAGGTAACACCGTCTGCTAATGCAGAGAATAGAGCTGGTTAGGAGCGACCATCTATAGCCTTGCCTTAATTATCTACTGAATACGTCGACAAGGTAGCATATCTTCTCAAATAGATCGACATATCCAATAAATACTTAACACAAAGCCATAGGTGGCTGAAGGATCTATCAGAACAGAATATAACAACTCAAATGTAATATACATCACAGAACAATGGATCATCATAAACACATATACTGATACAAAACAGAGTATACAAAATGATACATATTAAGTGGTAAAGCAAACCACAATATACAGATGAGTTCACAAGAATACGTATCAGAGTTACAATGGATAAGGACTACACAAAAGCTAAGCCAAAAGAAACTAGCGGAATAATCCATGCCGAAGCAAAAGAGGCTAAGTCCAAAAGCACCTAACCTAAAAACATCTCGGTTTGACCCGAGTATAAAATACACGGGTCAGTCTAGCTAAACAAATCAGTTAGATAAACTAAACGATAATGAACCTGCAAGATCATATAGTATAACAATTATCTCTAAAGGAGATAATTAAATCATCTAACATAAGATGAGTCATAACAAAACAAGCCTCATATCATCGGCCACCCAAATAAACAAAGGATACCAATATCCCAAAATAAGCCAAAAAGGCAATTAACCAATACCAATGAAGGTAATACAGGTTCCACAAGGTACCCGCTATACATCGTGTGGCTCAAAAGACCAACACCGAAGGGCGATACCTAGGGAATATATGTATCAAAGAAACAACAGAAAATTCCAACTGCAACAAACCCAAATATCTCTTAAGCGGTGGTGAAGAAACCACTCCAATATCTCTAGAGCGGTGGTGAAGAAACCACTCCAATATCTCTCGAGCGGTGGTGAAGAAACCACTCCGAAAGCGCTATAAAAAGAAACACCCCAATATCTCTCGAGCGGTGGTGAAGAAACCACTCCGAAAGCGATACTATAGGGCAACAACAATCCCAAATATCTCTCGAGCCGGAGCAAAGGACCAACTCCAAAAGCGATAATAAAGGCAACAAGCCAGAAGGAGACAGTCCGAAGACACTATCCCAAAGGCAACATGTGTCACAAACTCCCGAAAAGGAACCCGAAAAGTGTTAACGTGACTCCCATAACCACCCGTTCGCACTAAACGGTTTATTATCCGTTAGTCAATTTCACACTCAAAGCAGTACAAAGTTTACCTTATCTCATCGGTAAACTAAACCCAAAGGTCAAAACGTTCAAACGAATAGATTGGGAATTAACTGAAAAGATGAACGCACATGTTCATTGCACGCGTTTTATCTAATCATTTAATTCTCCTCCCACTTCGCTCGGAGTGCGAAGTTGTATGTGTGTTTTAAATAGAATTTATAAATTGGAGAAGCAAGTTTTTAATATGATTTAAAGAGATCATTTATAAAAACCTATGAATGGAGTCAAGAATAAGTCATCAAAGCCAAATATGCAATAACAACTACTTAGAATCATCACGAATCGATTCAAATTGGAAATTCAATCCCAAAAGGCAAAGTGGGCTGAAACAGCAAATTCAGTTGACTGAACAGAGATTTCAGTTGACTGAATCATGCCTAGAAACTTTCTGTTTCCAGGTTCAGTCGACTGAACAGAGATTTCAGTCGACTGAATCATGCCTGGAAACTTTCTGTTTCGAGGTTCAGTCGACTGAACAGTGATTTCAGTCGACTGAAATGGGATTTCTAGTATTTTCAGCCTAAAAATGAAGATGCAATCTCTTTGCAAATGCAACCGAACGAGCAATGGGTGCTAAGGGTTTATGCCAATAGACGACCCGGCCCTATAAGCTCTTTGATGCATCACCAAAAACATGATCAAACATCCATAAAAGGATTTTCACACAAATTTGACTACAAAAAACCAAAAATTGGAATATTCACAAAACCAATCCAAATCAAGGCAAATGCACATGAAGAAGTGTTAGGAATTAATACCCAACAACCAAAGATAATTATAGTCATAGATGTGAGATAAAAATCTCACCTTTTACACAAAAACAACGAAGAGGGAGCTATAGAGCAAGGCAAGGACAATCACTCTTCAATTCCAACTCAACAAGCTTGAATCTAAGCTTAAAAGAGAAACTTTTCCTAAATTAGGTTTAGGGAATTTCTGAAATTGAAAGGAGAATGGGTTGGAGAAGATGAAGAGGATGCTTACCAATAGCTTCTCTTTGAATTTGGAGCTAGAAGAAGGATTTGCAAATGAACTAGGGCTTGGAGTTTTAATTTCCCATTCCACTCTCCATTTTTGATGAAGCTTAAGTGTTAGGAAATGAAAGCGAAGTAATGAAGAGGAGAGGGAGTGGAGCTTGAGTTAATGAAACCAGAATTGGGCAAATGGGCTGAACCAAACCCAAAGTCCAAAGTGAAAAAGTAGCAAAATTCTACTAACTCCAAACATATCGAAGCTTATACTCAAAAAGGTCGCAAACGTCATTTTGAACTCAATGGAAGTGGTCTCGAGTCCCAATTCAACCGTTTGCAGAAAGTAGCTTTTTGGACTATAATCCGACGAACGATGTTATATTTAAATAAAATATTTAAATATACAGTCGATACATATGAGGGTTGTTACACATTCCATCAAATCTTTACTTAAGTTCATTATAAACATTTACATAACACTTCTTATGTTTATTTTTGTTAGAAATAAAGCAAGAGAAAAGATTTGAATTTCATTATTCTTGTTACAGAAGAAGACCTTGCTTTTACACGATGTATATAAAGCAAATACAAAAGGTAATGGGCTAAAAGAAGAAACAATATCTCGGCCCAAAAAGGTAAATAATGTAAAAGAGAAACAACAAAACTAATGCAAAGCTAATGCTCCACTTGCAAACGAATTATGATCAAATTTATTGATAACACTCCCCCTCAAGTGGAGCATATAAATTGATCATGCATAGTTTGTTTTGTAATATTCTGATCCGAGCTCCATCCAATGGTTTTGTGCAAATATCTGCTACTTGTTCCCCAGTTCGAACAAATTTTGTGCAATCTAACCCTTGTAAAATCTTTTCACGAATAAAATGACAGTCAATCTCTATATGTTTTGTTCGTTCATGAAAAACTAGATTTGAGGCTATATGCAATGCTACTTGATTATCACAATTCAACACAATAGGCTTTTCAATCTTTATACCCAGTTCTGACATAAGATGATCAATCCACATGATCTCACATACCCCTTTAGCCATAGCTCTATATTCGGATTCAGCACTAGACCTTGCAATTACACTTTGTTTCTTGCTTTTCCATGATACAAGATTTCCTCCTACATACACACAAAAACCAGAAGTGGATTTTCTATCTAATTTAGATCCTGCCCAGTCAGCATCAGTGAAACATTCAACATTAGTGTGTTTGTGATCAGTATACAATATTCCTAATCCAGCTGTTCCTTTAATGTATCCCAAAATATGCTCTAAAGCCTTCCATTGGTGAATATTAGGTGATGACATGAACTGACTTACTATACTCACAGCATATGATAGGTCTGGTCTAGTAACAGTGAGATAGTTTAGCTTACCAACAAGTCTTCTATATCTTTTTGGGTCATTGAACAATTCTCCATCCTCTGTCCAATTATTATTTGGCATTATTGGTGTAGTGTTTGGTTTAGCTCCAAGCTTCCCTGTCTTTGCTAAAAGATCCAGTGCATATTTTCATTGTGATAAGAAAATACCTTTCTTACTTCTTGCAACTTCAATTCCCAGAAAATACTTCAAATTTCCTAAATCTTTGGTTTGAAATTGTGTATGGATAAAAAAATTTGAAGACCAGATTCCTTTTTCATCACTTCCAGTAATGATTATATCATCAACATAAACTACTAGCAAGATAATCCCCTCCTTAGAAGTTTTATAAAAGACTGAATGATCAATCTTACTCTTAGTTATACCATAAGATTCCAGAACTTGACTAAATTTTCCAAACCATGCTCGAGGAGATTGTTTCAGGCCATACAGTGTTTTCTTAAGTTTGCACACCATATCCTTTTTTCCTTGAGCAAAGAATCCAGGAGGTTATGTCATATAGATTTCTTCTTGGAGATCACCATGTAGAAATGCATTTTTAATATCAAGCTGATGCAATTTCCAATTGTGTGTAGCAGCCAGAGATATAAATAACCTAATTGAAGTTAGTTTAGCTACAGGACTAAAGGTCTCTAAATAATCCACTCCATATACTTGTGCATATCTCTTTGCAACAAGTCTTGCTTTAAATCTAGCTACTGACCCATCAGGATTCACCTTAACTGAAAACACCCATCTGCAACCAATTGCCTTCTTTTCTTTAGGCAAAGGAACTAACTCCCATGTTTTGTTAAGTTCTAGAGCCTCAAGTTCTTCAATCATAGCTGGGTGCCAGTTTGGATGTGAAATGGCTTCACTAATTGATTTTGGAATAGAAATAGCATCAAAAGTTTACAGAAATAGACAAGTGGACACTGGTAAATGGTTATAAGACACATAAGAAGCAATAGGATATGTACACTGGCGTTTTCCTTTTCTAAGTGCAATGGGAAGATCTAACTCTGGATTGAAGTGAGGTACGGGTTCATGAACTGGTGAAGGAGGTATGGGAGCAGTAGATTCACCTTGTGCATGGGTGTGGGTAGAGTAAATGAGGAAATCAGTTTCTTTATTGTCAATGGATTCAGTTTGATTAATCATAGGCTGATAGTAAGGAATGTCTTCATGGAATGTTACATCAATAAATACCACATATTTATCAAGGCTTGGGCAATAACATCTATAGCCTTTTTGCAATCTTGAATACCCAACAAAAACACATTTTATAGATTTAGGATCTAATTTTGATACTTGTGGTCGTACATCCCTTACAAAACAAGTACACCCAAACATTCTAGGTTTAACTGGATAAGCATCTTTATTTGGGAAGAGAACTTTATAGGGAATATCACCATTCAACACACTAGAAGGCATCCTATTTATTAAGAAGCAGGCAGTGGAAATAGCATCTGACCAGAAACACTTTGGCATATGCATTTGAAACAAGAGTGCTCTAGTGGTTTCTAAGAGATGTCTATTTTTCCTTTCTGCAATCCCATTTTGAGATGTAGTGTCAACACAAGATGTTTCATGCATGATGCCATTATCATTCATAAAGGCATGAAATAAACTTGAAGTGTATTCTTTAGCATTATCACTTCTTAAAGTTTTGATAGTTGTACCAAACTGAGTTTTTATTTCAGCACAGAAGTTACGAAAAATAGAATACAATTCAGACCTATTTTTCATAAGAAACATCCAAGTTAACCTAGAGTAATCATCCACAAATGTGACAAAGTATTTAAATCCAAGTTTAGAAGTAACCGAGGAGGGTCCCCATATGTCTGAATGTACAAGATCAAAGGCTGAAGCAGCTCTTTTGTTTATTCTTGGGCTATAACTCTGACGGTGATGCTTAGCAAATTGACAAGAATCACACTCAAGTGACTTTATTGAAGTATACTGTGGAAATAAAATTTTGAAGTTAGATAGAGAGGGATGGCCTAATTGGCAATGAGTCTTGAGAGCCTGATTGATACTGGTACATGCAACAATAGTTGATGGCAGACTATCAAACACATATAGACCCCCAAGCTCCTTTCCTTTACCAATAGTCTTCTTGGTCATTAGATCCTGAAATACACAATTGTTAGGATAAAAATAATACTGCAGTTAAGATTTTTAGTTATTTGGCTAACAGAGAGGAGATTAAAATTAAGCTTTGGTGTATATAACACAGAATTTAAAGCCAGAGAGGAGTTAAGATCAACAGTTCCAGATCCATAAACAGATGATAATGTGCCATCAGCTAGAGTTATACTCTAAGAACCATTGTTATTCTTAAAATTGGATAAAAGAGAGGAGTTACCGGTCATATGATCAGTGGCACCTGAATCTATGACCCATCTGTTTGTTGTAGCTACTATAGATACATTTTGACTTGGATTGGTTGATGACATCTTCAAGTTATTTTGATATTCAGTTAATTTTGCATATTCTTCTCCAGTGATGAGTATAGATTTATCCTGATTAGAATTTGCAACATTTGCAATTTGATTTGATGAATTCTGCCATTTATTTGTTTATTTATCAAGAGTTCCAATCTTGTTTTATTTTTGGTTCTCCTGAAGTTTCCAACATTACTGATATCTATGACCATCTCTTTTACAATATGTGCAGAAATTTGGGGTCATAGGTCGAAGTTCAGGTTGTGTACCACCTCTCCTATATCCACTTGGATTTGGTCTCCAACGTGTATTATTTGGTGCATATCTGTTATGTGCACTTGCACTATTCTGACTGATTAAAGCACTAGTATTTGATGCAGAATTATTTTGAGAATTGTTTGAGCCATCATCTCTTAAAAGTCGGCTAAATACTTCTTGTAAAGAGATCACATCAGATCCAGATAAGATTTGTACTTTTGCTGATTCAAACTCACTCGAGAGACCACCTAAAAAACTCATAACAGCCATTTGTTCTCTTTGTTGTTGCTGGACTTTGATGTCTGGACTCATAGGAAGTAGATCATTGAACTCTTCATACACTTTCTTAAATTTCATGAAATAATTCATCAAGCTTTGATCTAACTTCTCAGCACGATAAAAAGATTTGCAAACATCATACATCCTACTCAAATTCCCTTTTCCTGAATACAGAAATTCCAGATAATCCATTAGCTCCTTCACAAAGCTACAATGATTAACTAAACTAATCACATTACTATCAATTGTATTTCGAACCTGAAGAAACAGACGAGCATCATCCCTCAACCAAACTTGATCATCTTTATCTTCCGAATTTTCTTTCGGTGGATCTTTCTTAAGATGATCTTCTTTGTCAATACTTCAAAGATACAATCGAATCGTTTTACTCCAATCAAAATAATTTGAATCCCCTAACTTGTGATCTGTTATCTTTGACATCACAGGCATTACATCCATTACTGTTTTATTTTCTGTCATATTGCCCTTGATCAAAATCCGATATGAGAAAGAGAGAAAAGAAAACAAGACGGAGAGATCGGATCGGATCTTAGCGCTCTGATACCATGTTAGAAATAAAGCAAGAGAGAAGATTTGAATTTCATTATTCTTGTTACAGAAGAAGACCTTGCTTTTACACGATGTATATAATGCAAATACAAAAGGTAATGGGCTAAAAGAAGAAACAATATCTCGGCCCAAAAAGGTAAATAATGTAAAAGATAAACAACAAAACTAATGCAAAGCTAATGCTCCACTTGCAAACGAATTATGATCAAATTTATTGATAACAATTTTCACTTTACAACTTAAGTTCATATCTGTTTCTATCAAACGACATTCCAAAACATCTTCCACTCACTAATTTATTCCATTAATTCACTTCATTAATTCATTTCAAATCACTATCAATTTTATTTCAAAAAATTATTTCATTTAACCTAACTTAGGTTAAATTTATTTTAAAATTTTATTTTATTTAACTTAAGTTAAATTTCATTTCAATTTTTCTTTTCTTAACATTCATATTCAACAATTTTAAATTTTTGTTTCAACTTACTAGTTCTCAGTTTTTTTTTTCAAAGCAAGCGAGTTTGGCTGGTCCCCTACCAGATTTATTCAAAAAAAACTGAGTATGAACAAGCTCATACCCGACAGAAAAAAACTCAAAAGGATACAGGGACAAAACCAGAGAGATAGACACAAGAAAACAGAACAAAAAATGAAAAGACAAAACAAACAAAACATCACAACACAGGACTACAACCAAACATGCAGAGAAGTGAATGCATGTTTGCTAGATCTCATCCCCTGTTCAATGGTTTGCATAAGTCTTGACCACAAGACATCATAACTTCTTCTCTTCTTTTCAAAACACCTTAAATTCCTTTCCTCCCACACAAGGCGCAAGTATTTCTTGATAATGAAAAACAAAATCGCACTGTCTACATTTTTCCGCTTGGTAGCTTTGCTTATCATATCCCACTCAATCGATGACACCCCTGATGCATGAAATCTGTTAACTTTGGCTAGTAAGTTGCTCCACAATATCAACAGCTCAGTGCATTCAAAATAAAGATGTTGTACACTTTCTCCTTGCATATCACAGAAAACACATAAGGGATCCACATTAATGCCATAATAAATCATCTTTTCCTTAGTCATAAGGCCATTCATAATGACTTTCCACATCATCAGGTTGTCTTTGCTAGGAGAGTTACTACTCCACAATACTTTATGCCACACAAACTTAGGTAAACTGCTGCTGTTCATGAGAATGCCATAAACCAAAGAAATAGAGTGGGGCTTACCATTCCATAGTAGTGTGTCAGAAGCTGCAGTAGGGTAAGAGTTGCCACTCATACTATTCCATAATGCTCTCATTTCCTGATTGCTAGTATAAGGTAGAAGAAGACGCCCATTAGCAATGTGGTCAGTGGCTAAAGCACTCCTACAAATACCAGACTGGTATATATGGTGGGGAGCAAATTTTTTACTTAAATTAGGCCATTGTCCATACATGGATCGTTCCAGAAACCCTTAGCACTATCATTGGAGAGAGTAAACCTTAAAAAGGAATAAATAAGCTTCTCAAAGCGAGGATCTTTCTCCACACCCAGTTGCAGTTCTGAGGAACCGCCATAGTCCAGAAAGCTTTTGTGCCAATATTATGAATTTTAGTCCATTCAACCCATAGACTGTCATGATCATAGAGAAGGTCATTGAAGTGATAACTAAATGAAGCTTTGTTCCATTTGTCAATGTTAAAAATACGAAATCCTCCCTTATTTTTTGCAATCTCAAATTTGGCAAAAGAGCAAAAGACTGTTTTCCTCGAGTGAATTGTACCCATCCAAAAAAATCTCAGCATAGCAATCTGATCATTTTCAGGAGCTTTGTTGGAAGAATGAAAGCCCTGGCCCAGTACACGGTCATTGAGAATATAACTGATTTAATTAATACAAGCCTGCCGGCTTGTGTTAGAAAATTGTTTACCCAGCAGTTCATCATGGTAGTTATCCTCTCATACAATGGAAGGCAGTCGGCAGTTGTTACCCTAGAGGTACAGAAAGGAAGTCCTAGGTATGTCATGTCATTTATCCTTGGTTGCAATCCAGATAAGTTAATCAACAGACCAGAAGCTTCAGTTGAAATTCCAGAAGTTATTATTTGAGACTTTGAAGAATTCGATTTCAACCCAGTTATTCTAGGGAATTTTTCAAGGGTTCTTATGATGCATGATAAAGAATCCTTATCAGGCTTAGTAAAAATCATGATATCATCTGCAAACATAAGAGAGAAAATGTGCGAAGATTTGCATTTTGGGTGATAAAGAATTTTCTTATTTCTGAAATTCCTAGCTAACATGGTATTAAAGACTTCCATCACCAGGATAAATATGTCTGATGATATTGGATCCCCCGCCTGATTTTTTGTTCACTTTTGAAATATCCATAGGTGTTACCATTGAATTTTAAAGAAAAGGAGGGAGCAGAGATGCACCTATATACCCATGCAACAAAAACCTTAGGAAATCTCATTAGTGACATTACTCTCACAATAGTTGTCCAGTAAATACTATCATATGCTTCCTTAAATCGAGCTTTAGCATGACACTTGAGGTAGCTTGGGATCGGCCATACCCTTTAAGCAGTTCATGTGCCAGCATTACATTATCAAGTATACTCTCCTTTTGGGTAGAAATGCAGCTTGGTTTTTTGATTTAATTCTACTCAAAATCTTAACTAGTCTTGTTGCCAATATTTTAGAAATACACTTATACATCGCATTACAGCAGGAGATGGGTCTAAAGTAAGTAACCGAAATTGCTGGGTTGGTTTTAGGTATGAGAACCAGGTTGGTTGCATTAATTTCCCCTAGCAATTTGGATTCCAAATCATACTTTGAATTTTAGATCAAACTAGTTTTACCAAAACAAAACTCCAATGGTAGCAATTCCTCAATTAGAAACCCAAAAATAAACATCATGATGCTGTAGTTACCATCGAAATTATTTTCCAGCGACCGAATTGAGTTAAATGCTTTCTATCTCTCTTAAATCCTTTTAAAATATTTCCAATCAAAATATTTTTAAAATAATACTATTATTATTCTTCCAGAACCTTTGAAAAACAATTTTCAAAATCAATGGGATTTAAATCCTCAAATTCTCAGCTTTTAATCTTTTTATTTATAAATCATATTTATAATTTCCCTTATACATAATCTCACTATGGTTATATAAAACCATTCCTTAGTTGTTTATCTTGTTTACATTATAATAATAAAACATTTACTAGAACACAAACAACAAACGACAAATGATTATAATTAAATATTATCTTTCACTAACACCCAAACACACCATATTTCTATAATAATTTCAAAAAAATTATTCCTTCATATAAAAATATAATCAAGGTAAAATTATTTCATTTACCCAATTTTAAAACAATACCATGTCGAATTGCTCTGTTTAAGTGTTTAGAGATCTCTATCAATAACGTTAATTACTCGTATTGACCAAAATCTATAAGCCACTCAACATAGCAATCAACAATATATAAAACAATTTTATATCACTAACAAACATGAACTCATACACACACACACACACTCACTCAAACTCATTCTAGGGTGCTACTGACCATATCTCTAATGAGTAATCCCCACCAAAGCCAAGTTTCTCACTTAACCTTAACCTGGCTCTGATACCAAGTGTAACGATTTGGAATTTTCTACCCACGAAAATCGACACTAATATGTCCACTATATTGCGTGTCGATCAATCGAATGCTTGAAAACCCGAATGTTGGGAAAATTCACTACCAAATTTAAGATTATCTGAGGCAATTACAAGTGCATTTGCTAATATAAATAGAGGCGCCAAATAACCTTAAACTGCCCCTGAACACATGAGAGGCAAATTAAGATCTGTCTCTATAAATCAAGCACCTAATAATATATAGGGGCAAATTGTACTCATAAACTGCCTCTATGATTATGTATGCCTCCTAGGATAAACAGTAAAAAAAAATTGATGGAGACAATTATAAATGCCTCTATTACTGGATAAATTCATAGATAATTAAATAAAATTGCTTGAATTCTTTTAAATTGAATTATGTAACAAATGAATTAAAAGACAAGGTTATACTGCAAATGTATAATATATCATATATTAAGATAAACACAATTCCAAAGATTGTACATTCGAATAATATAACAAAATATACTATTTTCATTAAAATACTCATTGGTTGCCAAGATCATAGTTCACATCAGAATGATACAATGATTAAATTAAAACTAATCAAGTACTTCTGTTACCCACCTTTGATAGCTGCAATAATGGGATCTCCGACTCTTGATCAGCTTTGGAGATTATCATGAACTTTATAGATTGGAAACACACTCTTCACGGAATGCCAAGAACGTCATGGACAAATCCAAGAAATATCACTGCACAAACATCAATGTTAAGATATTAGTAGTAGTGATATTGTAAACGTTTGATGATAAACTGAATAAGAATGATTGAAGTGATAAGAAACTTATACATATGCTACATCCCACTTTAGCTACACCATTATACACACACGTTACTTCAATACAAATTGATTTTATTGTATTACCAAAATCTCTAGAAACAAATAAAATAACAATCAATTAACTCATTTATAAACCATTAAGATTTGAAATCCTTGAAAATTAAACAATATTGAACCTGACTACCGCTCGTCGCAAAATATATCAATATTGCATCATGCTACATTTTTTGGGTTATAAATCATTATACAGAGTTTATATGTTCATCTATTAACAAAAAACAAATCGAAGTAACAGAAAAAAGTATGCAACTGTTCTAAGAATTTTGCGACCAATAGACATCTGTTTTATATTATATCCACTGTTTCCATGCTCTACTCGATCAGTTTGTCCAAAACTAGTGGTTAACTTATTTACAAAAATCTACTTGATTCCTCTTTAAAATAAGGAAATTAGGAACGTAGCTTACCAACAAATATGCAGAACGTCACCACCTCAGAGCCAGCAGCATTGCCTAAACATAATGATTATTGCTTGTAAACAGAGAGTTACCCAAAAAGGGAGACAATTATCAAAGAATAAGATAAATATACGTTATAACTATGCATGTTAAAAACAGAAGCACATGAAAGCCAAAATATTTTTATTTCATTAGCAACCCGTGTGATTACATGCTATTAAGTGTCACTTATAGCCAAGGATAATACACAACATAAATATCAAAAGAAATTATTGTAATATCATCAAATATTAATTCCAGTGTTAAGAATAAAGTTTTAAAAAAATGGAAATTAAATTTAACTGAAAATATGACTCATAGATAAACTTACGAAGAACAAGCATGATCGATCATGATTGATTTCATTCTTCTCGATAACGGCAAGGATATGCATATTATGAATGTTTAAGTATAAGAAGCAATGGCAGAGCATCTTTCTATGTGATTCTGGTGCTCCCGTCATTCACGGATGGAAAGCCAACGTTCATTTGAATAAGTTGAAGCATTATTGACCGATTGTAAGGAACATTGTCTTAATCTTAGTCCATAGGACTGTAATCAGGCATTGACTCGACCTAGTCAGTGTTCAGTAGATTGATTCAAATGAACAGTGTGTTCTCCTAAGTGTTGTTACTGATCAATCTAAGTACCTTTACAATACAAGTGACCGACAATGAAATTAATATGAAGTGCACTCAATAGAAAGCACCCCGATCAACCTTTCAACTGATATATGTATCAAGAATGTGTTGCCTGACTGAAATGAGAGATAAGTTTGTGTATACAGTAAATGATGTGCAGCAGATTGATTGATGTGACATAATATATCATTATCGTTATGCAAATAATTATAATTTATAGTAAACCAACTATTCAAAAATGCAAATTAGTCACAAGATACCATATGTTAATCAGAAAACTATGAATTCCCCGGTATTAGTATATGTCCATCCTAATAGAGGCAAAGCCAGGGATCCTTTATGTTAATAGCTTGGAACTATTTTCAACACGCATGAGGTTTATTACTATGGAAATATCTTTCATGAAGCATAACATCTATTTCTATACAAATTTTGATAGTTCAACAGGCCCAGGATATGTTTGTGCCCTAATGTCTAATAAAATGACCTCAAAATTAAGGGAATGAGATTCTCATATACAAATAGAGTATATTGTTTGCTCCTGATACGCATTGGGACAGGATATACACCATGGATTAAACTAAGGCAGTGGAGTTTAATCATCTAACTCCTTACCGAGTCTCATGGTACAATATAGATTATATATATTCATCTTTAAATAGTTCACTGGTAACAAAATTTATTATGATAAAAATCAAGTAAAATTTCCATTGTCGTTCTATTTATCCAAATCAGAACATAATAAAGCACCAGCAAGAAATTTGAATCAAATCGATAATAATAATAATAATAAACAAATCTAAGACTCACCCAATCAGTAGGATCAGCAGTTACAACATCCATTTGACATCCAACAAAAGATAAGATTTACCCCTCAATAGTACCAGGATACTCGACCATAACATTGCCCTACCATCATAATAGATGACATGACGGACAATGAGGAGCCTACCACCGACTTGCTAAAAAAAGAGCGAAGTAGTTGGGGCAAGTAAGAAAGCCAGCTCTTAAAAATGCAAAGGAAAACTACATTTATTGAGCAATAAGTAAAGGAAAAATGGCAAAACTAAAAATAAATAATGGCAGATTGACAAGTTTGTTCATTAACATAGCTTGAAGTACTCAAGGTCAAAATCCTAAATTTTTTACTAATTTGAGTTGAACTTTACAAGTTTAAAAAAGAAAATTGGCAATAATTAGGGAAATAAAAAAGTATGCTCTTCAAAATGCAAAGAACAATTAATTTGCTAAATAATGTCTAGTGAATTATACATACACACACATGTATATATTTCAATTCTATAAAATACCTGTAAAAAGAATTGACAAAATTAGAAAATAAATTTTAGTATCCATATATAGTAGATACTGCCTTCATTTTAACACTATTAAATTACATCTTATTTTAACTTGTTTTATATAACAATAATTCCTTGCTATATATGACAGCTCCATATCCATATGAAATGATACATCAAGTGCATACGAAAAAGTTTTGGTAATAAGTGACAAGTACCATATATTGTTGTAATGTTACAAATTAACACTTGATAAGCTCCATGGTCATAATGTCGTTGATAACTCTTTTTATATTTGTAACCATAATTTTTCTATTGATTTCCGTAGAGCAAATAATATACTTTGTTCTTGAATACTACACAGCGATACATGATTATTCTTTTGGCATTATAAAGCTTACGTTTACTTGAATCTCATCTTCAAACAAATAGCTTTAAAATTATAGTTATATACATTAACTAAAAGTTAGCCAATATTCTTCCATTTGTTCAAAAGATAAGGTAACATAGCTTAAAAATCACAGTTATACACATTTACAATATAAAGTTACCTTTACCATGTTCACCGTGCAAAATGTTCAACTTCAACAAACATTTTCATGTCTAAATTGAGGTATGCATTTTTACTCAATATTGAGCATCTATATGAAAAATTAAATTGAAATTATCAGAGTATCTTGACATAAAGTTATCAATGATTTTCTCAAATATGTATGAAACATGAAAACACACATGAAGTATGATCTTGGTTTAGTTGGTTTATGCATCTCTTGACTTATTGTAAATGGTGTGAATACTTATTAGTGAAGTATGATCGGTGGTTCAATCTCCTTATGGTATACACTATGCAATTATATTCATTTTATATATACAACATAATTACCAAAATTCTATACAAAAAATTAACTCATGTTTTATTTCCTTCTTTATTTCTGCCATTAAATTTCGTCTCCTTCTTCACAAACTTCAGCAGCAAATCAGGTATGGCGACATTGTTAATTTTGCTTTTTCCATATTCGACCTTCTAAATCACTTTAATTCTTACCTTCTTCATGTTTTATTTCCTTCCACGCTTTGATTTCCTGTGCTTGGTGGCTGCTTCCGATCCTCCAGTCCTTCTCCTTCTCAGGTATGAAACTATTGTTACCGATGTTTTATTTTTACTATTTTGATTTTAATTTTGTTAATCCGCTTTTGTTCGCGACATAACAAGCTGCGACTTACGACTTAAAGAGGCCTACGACTCAACAGGCTCCGACCTAAGGAATGGTCCGACTTAACGGTTTACGAGTTAAGGAAGGTTCCGACCTAAGGCAGTGTACGACTTAAGCTACAAGACCGACTCAATGGGTTACGACTTAAGGAAGTCTGCGACATAAGGTATGGACCGACTCAGTAGTTGACCGACTTAAGAAAGTCCGATTTAACCGGTTACGACTTAAGGAAGTCTACGACCTAAAAGATCTCCGACTTAACAATTAACCGACCTAACTACTGAAAGGAGCATACCGACTTAAGATGTGGACCGACTTAAGGAGCTAATGACTTAAAAGGACTTACGACCTACCGACCTAAGTGGATGAACGACTTAACGAGCTAAAGCAAAGTGAAGACATGTTCCATGCCGCATCTTTTAGGTCGCTGCCGACTTACGACTTATACTAAGTCGCGCGCGACTTATCGACTCGTTCAGAAGAATCAAGTGCAGCCGAAGTGATCCCCTATACTATCACCGACTTACGATCTACGACCTACCCTAGGTCGTGGCCGACTTATCACTTGATAAAATTCTGCTCAGAAATCCTCTCTATAAATACCCCCCAAACTCCAACAAGGAGGGGACTTTTGGCCGATCATTTCTCAAAGCATCGTTACTCTGCCGAACTCTTAACTCATTCGACAATTGAAGATCTTCAAACATTCGAGACTCTACAACAAGCTTCGGGAGGAATTTCCTACATCCAACACGGATTCATCGGGTTTCATCATCGAAGTTTGAGCTAGTAGTCGAGATTGTCTTTGTGATCGAATTGTATTGTTTTGATAAGTGTATTGTATCGTCTTGTAACCGGATTCAGTAATTAAAGAGATTCAAAGTGGACGTAGGCTCGATCTCAAGCCGAACCACTATAAACTGCTGTCTTTTACTGCTTTTTCACTATTTTACTGCTTACTTCTTGTTCCCATCACACGGGTGGTGCTTTAACAATTCTACTACACACACCGGGTGTTAGCATTCACTTTTTAGCGTTAACATTTTGGTGCTTTCACTGAGAATTGAACTCAGGCGATCATTCACCATAGCTTCACGGAAGTTTGTTGAAAGAATTTCCTACAAGACCAGAAGTCTATCAGACATAATGGCTCCTGGAAGAAAACGTAAGTCTATCGGATCTCATGATGACCGCGACAATACTGCCACTTCTCATTCTCCAAGTCAGGCAGCTCCAAGCGTCGGGGTGACGCAAGAAGAGTTGGATGCTGCTGTATCCGGACTGTACCAGCAGATTGAAACTCAGAATAATCTGATGATGGAAAAGTTGAATGCTCTGCTCGGGGCTAATCAAAGACCAGTAAATAATGAAGAAAACTTTGCTGATGCTATTCCCAACTCCGAAGGGAGAAATATTCTTCAGGACAGATCCGGTGCCGCTGAAGGGGCACCTCCCCAAGCTGAAGGATCCAGGCCATCGCCAGTTCTCCCCGAACGTTTGCCCGGACAAACCTCTGAGAAAATGGCCGAAGCCTATTCTGCTAAGTCACTAAACAATGAGGAGTATCTCTCCGGCATGATTCGGCAGATAATGAAAGAAAGCATACAGAGAAACGAAGATGAGAATGATTGGGGATTCGCTCCGAGTAAAACTCCATTTACTAAAAGGATCCTAAAGGCTGAGTTTCCCAGAAAATTCGTTCCTCCTACCATTCCTCCTTATCGAGGAACAAGTGATCCGAATCAATTCCTGTACAAATATGATTGGCACATGACTGGCGCCAGAGCAACTTATGAGATTAAATGCCGATATTTCTCGGTATACTTGGAAGGAGTGGCATTACTTTGGTTTACCAAGCTTCCTGTGCGATCTGTTGACCAATTTTCCGATCTGACCCGAAAATTCAAGGAACAATTCAGATTGTACATTTCAAGAGCAAAGGATATAATGTCTCTCTCAAGTCTTGAACAGAATCCTGGAGAGCCCATCAAATCCTTCCTGAATCGCTTTAATTTAGCCCTAGCAGAAGTTGATAACGCGGAACCGCGAATGATCTTGACCTACTTAATGCGGGCTATTGACAAGTCAAGCGAGTTTGGAAAATGGTTAAAAATGAAGGAACCAAATTCGCTCGAAAAGTTCTACAAAAAGGATGATGAGTTCATGCGCCTAGAGAATCTCTCCGCGTCAGCTAAAGTTGTGACAACAGTGGTGGAAAATAATGCTACGACTCAGAACAAAAAAGAATCTGTAAATCAGAAAAGGGAGAGTAATGGTGGAAAGAAGCAGAAGGATCTCAAAAAGCCCCGCTTCCTCAAACATTCGGATTTTACCCCTCTGGCTGATACACCGGAGAATATTTTCATCGCCACTAAGGATGCTGTTGAATTTCCAAAACCACCGGCAGTAAAAGTTGGGAAAAATGCTGCTCAAAGCGGAAGATTTTGCAAGTTTCATAACCAACCAGGCCATGATACCAACGAGTGCCGCCACTTGAAAAGCCTGATTGAAAAATTGTTAAGAGAGAATAAGTTGCAGCAGTACGTTAAAAGGAATAGAAAAGACCCGTCTTCATCTAACCAAGGGAAATTACCCCCAGCTCATTCATCTGGTTCAGGAGAGAGGCCTGCTGAAAAGGAAAGACCTGTTATCAATGTGATCACAGGAGGACCTCATCCGGCTGGCAGGAGTTGGGGTGAGATGGAAAGGTATGCTAGAGCTTTGAAGTATGCCCCAGCTGAAGAAAGTGTCTTAATCTTGGAAGATGCTGCACCTCTAAAGCAGCAGAAGACTTTTCATGATGATATTATGTTCAGAACCAGGGATTCTATTGATGTGGAAGCTCCTACTAAGGACCCTTTAGTTGTCTCTGTCGGTATTGGGCCAGCTATTATCAGAAGAGCGCTGGTTGATAGTGGTGCCTCGTGCAACATACTCTTTAAAAAGGGACAGTTTGGCACAGGTCCCTAATAAGTTTCAAAATACACAAAAACCCCAGTAAAATAAAGTTTGTAAATTAGGTCCCTAGAATTAAGTTACTGAATAATGACATACACTTATGCAATTATTCAGTGAATAATTGCACACATTTATGCAATTATATCAAAAAATTGTGGAAAATTCCGCAATTATTCATCCAAAAAATTGCGGAAATTTACGCAATTTTTTCAAAAAATTGAGGAAAATTCCGCAATTATTCACCCAAAAAATTGCGAAAATTTACGCAATTTTTTCAAAAAGTTGCGGAAAATTCCGCAATTATTCACCAAAAAAATTGCATAACTATATGCAATTACTTAGTAACATAATTCTAGGGATCTAATTTACACACTTTTTTTACTGGGGTTTTTGTGTATTTTGAAACTTATTAGGGACCTGAGCCTAATATTCACCTTTAAAAAGACATTTGACCAAATGAAAATTCCAATGACAGACGTACAAGCTTCTTCACACAAGATTGACGGATTTACAGGGGAGCTGAAACAGCCAATTGGAACGGTGGACTTGTTTGTTGAAATGGGCGAAGGACATAAGAAGGTTGTTCGGAAGCAAACTTTTGTAATTGTTGATGGATTCTCTGCCTATAATGCTTTCTTGGGTCGGTCTACTCTTGCTGCTTTCAGGGCCGTCCTCGCTCCGTGGTGTTTAACAATGAAATTTCCCACTGATAATGGGGTTGCTGTCATTAAGGGAGATCAGAACGCGGGGCGAGAATGTTATCTTGTAGAGCTCCGAGAGGCCAGGAAAAGAGAAATGGGAAAAGATGCGGCAGCTCCGCTCCGCATCAAAGAACCAACCTTGTAGCAGCTACGGGGTGGCCCCTGTACTGGCGAACACAGCAATGCAAGGAAAGAAATGGACCCCAGGAAAGCCAGTACAGGGGAGAATAGAGTGGTACCCATGGAAGTAACGGTACCAATATCTGTTGACTCGAAAGACCCAAACAAAGTACTCAATGTAGGTTCACAGCTGAGCATAGCAGTTCAAAACACGCTGATATCATTCTTAAAAGCCAATCTGGATGTGTTCGCTTGGTGTCATGCTGATATGTGTGGGATCTCACCGGAAATTGCTGTACATACTCTGAACATTGATCCAAAATTCACGCCAGTGAAACAGAAAAGAAGAACCCAAGGCCCAGAAAGGTTGACAGCACTAAAGGAAGAAGTCGATCGGCTCATGGAAAACGACTTCATCAGAAACTCCACTTATCCAAATTGGGTTTCAAATCCAGTACTGGTTAAGAAGGCAAATGGGAAGTAGAGAGTCTGCATCGATTTTTCAGACCTAAACAAAGCTTGCCCCAAAGATTGCTTCCCGCTGCCCAGAATTGATCGGTTGGTAGATGGAACAGCTGGGCATGAGTTGTTATCATTTATGGACGCTTACTCCGGGTACAATCAGATTATGATGCATGAGCCGGATCAGGAAGACACAAGCTTTATCACAGATGTGGGTCTCTACTGCTACAAAGTTATGCCTTTCGGATTGAAGAATGCTGGGGCAACCTACCAAAGGCTCGTCAATGCGATGTTCAAACCTCAGATTGGTAGAACCATGGAAGTTTATGTTGACGATATGTTGGTAAAGTCAAAGAAAGCTGTAGACCACATGGGTCACTTGGAGGAAATGTTTGCAATTCTTCGAAAGTACGGAATGAAGCTCAATCCATTGAAATGTTCGTTCGGAGTAGAGTTCGGGAAATTCTTGGGTTTCATTATGAGCGCTAGGGGCATCGAAGCCAATCCTACTCAAATCACAGCTCTAAGGGAAGTCAAAGCCCCTAAAACAAAGAAAGAAATGCAAAGCCTCAATGGAAAAGTCGCTGCTCTGAGTCGTTTCATTTCCAAGGCCACAGACAAATGCATTCCCTTCTTTGACGCTCTAAAGAAAGGAAAGAAAATTTTTGAATGGACTCCCGAATGCCAGAATGCTTTCGATGAACTAATTCGTCATATGAAAACACCTCCGGTTCTTTCCAAGCCTACTGATGGTGAAGACCTTTTCATCTATTTAGCAATTTCATCTCACGCCCTCAGTGCAGCACTTGTACGAGAAGATATGAAAATACAACGTCTAGTCTATTACATCAGCAAACGGTTCACTGGGGCAGAGATGAATTATTCAAAGATAGAAAAGCTCGCCTATTGTTTGCTAATTGCTTCTAGGAAGTTGAGGCCATACTTTCAAGCTCATCCTATCAAGGTCCTTACCGATCAACCTCTAAAGCAAGTCCTGTTTCGTCCTGAAACTTCGGGTCGTCTTTTGAAATGGAACATTGAACTCAGCCAATATGATATCACTTACCACCCCGGCGAGCAATCAACGGACAAGCTTTAGAAGATTTCATCGCGGAATCTACTGACAAAGGTGATAGTGAGAATGAAATAACTGATGGCATTCCAATCCAGTGGAAGTTGTATGTTGACGGATCAAGAAATGATTACTGTTCTGGGGCAGGGGTTGTGCTCGAAACCCCCGAAGGACGATTGTTGTGTTATGCATTGAGACTGGAATTTCCTTCAACGAACAATGAAGCAGAGTATGAAGCTCTTATTGCCGGTTTGAAAATTGCCAAGGAACTAAACATCAAAGTGTTACAGATTTTCAGCGATTCCCAACTTATTGTTTGCCAGGTAAAGAAAGAGTTTCAAGCTAAAGGTGGAAATCTGCCCGCATACTTGTCAAAGGCATGTGAGCTTCTCGAAGATTTTGATCATTACACGATAAGTCACATCCCTCAAATAGAAAACATGAAGGCAGATTCTCTAGCAAAGTACTGAAGTTATGGAGAGGCTCAATTATTGGGATTAATCCCTGTGGAAGTTCTGTCGGCTCCGAGCATTGATGAGATGGATATTGATTGGATCATGGCTGCGTCTCAAGAGCATGAATCATGGATGACTCCCATCAAAGAATACCTACACAATAATTCACTACCGGAAAGTTCTAAGGAACGTCGAAAGCTGTTAAGGAAAGCGTCAAGATATATAATTCAAGATGGCCGATTATACAGATGGGGATTTTCAATGCCACTGCTCCGATGTGTAACTAAGGAAGAAGCCAAGACAATTCTAGCTGAGATACACGGAGGAGAATGTGGAGATCATTCAGCCGGTCAAACTCTAGCCAAGAAAGTTCTCCGATATGGGTATTTCTGGCCGGATATTAATCGAGATGCTGCTATTTACTCCAGAAAGTGCGACAAGTGCCAAAGATTCGCAAAAATCCCAAAAGCGCCTTCCACCGCACTCACACAAATGGTCAGCCCATGGCCGTTCGCCATTTGGGGAATAGACTTGATTGGACCTTTACCGATCGCTAAATCTGGAATCAAATATGCTATTGTTGCCGTTGATTATTTCACTAAGTGGGCTGAAGCAGAACCCTTGGCCACCATTACCTCTAAAAAGATGATAAATTTCGTAACTAAAAATATCATTTGTAGGTATGGTGTGCCGCAAAAGATAATCACAAACAACGACACTCAGTTTGAAAGTGAAGAATTCCAGGATTTTTGCAAACGGTTCAGAATTCGAAAAAGCTTCTCAGCAGTGGCTCATCCGCAGGCAAACGGGCAAGTGGAAGCAGTAAACAAAATTATCAAGTCAACCATCAAAAAGCAACTTGAAAAAGCAAAAGGTGGTTGGGTTGATAAGCTTCCATTAGCACTATGGGCATACAGAACTACTCACAAAACTGCGACTGGGCACACTCCATTTTCACTGGCATACGGATCAGAAGCAATGATTCCAGTGGAAGTAGAAGTTCCTTCACACAGGAGAATTCATTTTAATGAAGCTGAAATCAAAAAGCTGCAACTTGAAGCCCTTGATTCTCTTGATGAAAAAAGAGAAGAAGCTAGACTCAGAGTTTCAGCTTATCAACGAAGGATAGCCAGGCACTTCAACTCTAAAGTTCGCCAACGCAGCTTTGAGATCGGGGATTTAGTCTTGAAAAGGATCATGATAGCAACCGGAGTATTTGGGCCAAACTGGGAAGGGCCATATGTCATAGGCAATAAACTTCTTGATGGCACTTTCAAACTCATAACTGTTGAAGGAGATCCAATTCCAAGAGCCTGGAACAGCAACCACTTACGTCCTTATTTTACTTGAAAAAAAAAGCTTTGCTCAAAATTGTAAAATAGTGATGAATGTATCAGTTGTATTGAAAGACATTGTAAATCAGTGCAAGTTAATAAAAGCTATAAAGTGGATGTAGGCCCGATTCTTGGCCGAACGACTATAAATCTTGTGTTCTTTACTATTTCATAATGCCTGTTTCATTTTGATATGTAAATACTTTAAATGTATTGCTAAAATGTCGATTCAAAATTGCAGGACATTAAAACAAGGCTTGCTCGTCACAAAGCCAAGCGACCTCTATAAATCACCTACTAAGCAAATATCAAGCGACAAAAATTCCAAATTCAAATCCTATACAAGAAGAACTTCACATAAAAAGTTGGCGACTCCACTGTGGCAAGCCTTCGTTAACTGGTTGTGATTGTCGATATGAACATACATCCAACTAGGTAACTCGCGTTTGTCCCGTGAAGTTATTCAACAGTGAAGTCCACTTCTTCGGATAAGGCAATTTACTTGCAAAAGGAAAGAAGATGCGCTTGGAAATGATAATAAAAGATCGCTAATGAGCAGATGATGAGAGAACATGGCCAAGCAAACACAGAAGCAGCCAAAAGGAAGTATGCCTCTCAATAAAAGGGCCGATAGAACCACCGAAGGGACACCGTCCCAAGCAGAAGGAACAGGGCCCTTGCTAACTGATCGTGATGCATCCGATCAGGCAGCTTGCGTCCGTCCCGTGGATCTACTCGCCCCTGAGACGCAACCTTCCTGGCACACCAACCAACCAATGCTCCTTCCCAAAGGTCAACAAAGCCCTCTAACGAGGCATGCCAAAAAATGAAAGTGCTTCTCTCAATCAAAAAAGATTGGTGGAACCACCGGAGGGGCACCTTCCCAAGCTGAAGGAACAGGGCCCTTGTTAATTGATTGCGATCGTTTGTGCAAACAAACATCCAATCAAACAACTTGCGTCCGCCCCGTGGATCCATCCAACCATGAGAAAGTAACTTCCAGGCAATCAAAAAGCCCTCTTCGGAGGCACAAGCCCTCTTCGGAGGCACACGCCCTCTACGGAGGCGAAATCCCTCTCCCGAGGCACCACAAGCCCTCTTCGGAGGCACACGCCCTCTACGGAGGCGAAAGCCCTCTCCCGAGGCACCACAAGCCCTCTTCAGAGGCACACGCCCTCTATGGAGGCGAAAGCCTTCTCCCGAGGCACCACAAGCCCTCTTCGGAGGCACAAGCCCTCTTCGGAGGCACAACTCTTTAAGAGGAGCCCTCTCCGGAGGCATGTCCCAAAATAGAATACTCAAACAAAAAAGCCTTCTCCAGAAGCACATTTCAACTCTCAAAGGAAGGTTAACTTATTCATCTCAAAAAAGTTCTTCCTAAAAAGTTGAAATGCTACAAAAAGACCTCTTCAGAGGCACACTTCACCGTGCTCGAAGTACCAAAAATAAGCACTTTACTGGGCACAAAATCAAAACCTTCTTCAAAAGCTCATTTCACTGTGTAGGGAAATCCACTTTTTAACAAATAAAAGTGATCATCTCTGAAAGTTGAAGTGTTCTTCAAGGAAGAAAGAGAAAGTAAAAATTTCTCCAAAAACGAGATATAATCTATTAAAAGCAGAATGATTCTTCCCTTAAAAGTGGAATAGTTATTCTCTGAAATAAGAGTATCAGTCTCGTAAAAGCTAGAAATGTTGCAATGCACTTGTGGTATGGGGGCAACACTATACAATTCAGTTATATTAATAAAAGTAACACGCAAGCAACATACCACAAGTTCATTGCAATATCACGAAAAATAGATGTGGAATAAATGCATTCTCAAACACAGACAAAAAAGTTTGTACAAGTAAAAAGAATCATTTATTCTACATTAAAAATGAGAAATAAATATACTCACACATACATAAGAATTTGTACAAGTGAAGGAACTATTTTATTCAATACTATGAAAATTCTTTACATGTGCAGATATCTCAAAAAAGCAAAAGCAGGGACCGGTACCGCACAATCTCCGGTCAATACATCCAAAAAAGCAAAACAAGAAGCATAAGGTCTAACTTATCATTCCTTCTTCCGACCACCCTTGGAACTCTTTACCGGCCTGATAATTAGTTTTGAAAGCCGTTGTGGATGAGTTGGGGAAGGAGGAGAAGGAGGGGCAGCCGGATCTTCTTCAATATTCTTCTCATCAGCCGAAGCGCTCTTTTTCTTCATCGCGCGCTTCCCTTTCCTCTTGGAAGAAGACTCGCTTCCCGGACTAAGAAACTCAGAAAGTTTTGTATCGTCATCATGAGTTTGCTCCGGGGTCTTTTCGCCTTCTTCAAGTCCTCCAATCTTTTGCTCCTGCGAAACAACCGGATCATCCAAGTCTTTGAGGGCTTCTATTTTCTCTTCTTGTGATCCTGGTTGAGAAACAGAAAGAGGAGTAACTTGGGAAGGAGGAGGAATAGCAGTTAGAGAAGGAGAAGTTGGTATAGCTTTCGGAACTTCCGCTGCAGAAGAAAAGAAGTTAAAATCGGTATTCTCCGAGAAAAGAGAAGTTATTAGTTCATCAAACTCGGTTAAATCGAATAAGTGATTCACTGGATCCGGGTCGACGCCAAAGTTACCTGAAGAAGTCGGTTTTGTAAAATTAATCTCGAATTTCTCAGCCTCAATATCTTCTAGGGCTTCGTCCTCAGTAGGAGTAGTCACAATTTCAGCAGGAAGCGAAGAATGGGCACTGGAATCTATAATACTGACATCAGCTGAAGTTAAAGTATGAACAGGGGTAGTTGAAGGAGCTTCCTCTTTCGGGTGTTCATCTCCTGTAGACTCAGCTCGCGCTCAGGCAAGTTGCTCTTTTCCTCTAGCAAGAGCGGCACAAGCTTCATCGTTAAGGTAACGTGCCTCAAGTCCTGCTTCATCATAGCCCGCACCGCCAAGCATATCAACGGCGGCTTCCCACACTTCAGCCAGGGTAATCTCATATTCAGGGCCCAGAAAAGAAAGACTTCCATGACCCAGAACGCTGTGTAAATAAAAGTCGAATAAGGTAGAGCTGACGTTAGCTTTTGTTGCCTCATGCGATTGCTCGGCCGCTTCCTTTTCGGCAACGGCTGCAACTCGACCAGCAACAGCCTCATCACGCTCTTTCTCAGCTTTAGCAAGTCGAGACTTTAGCAATTCGATCTCCACGTTCTGGGAGTTAACTGTTTCCCGCAACTGAGTGTTATTTTTGCGGTATTCTTCAACAACGAACTGCTCAGCCGCAAATTTCAACTCAGCATCTCTCTGAGCAGCGTGCGCATCCCGCACTTGTTTTTGAAACACTTCTTCTTTTTGAGATTGCGAAGCGGAAGAAGCGGCGAGATCTTCCTTGAGTTTTTTAACCTCGGACTCAAGTCTCGCATTATCATCAGCAATGCTCGTCATCTCGGCATCATGCTGTTTGCAAATTTTATCCCACTCGGATTTATCATTCTCCATGGTTAGCATGGCTTCAAGATTTGCACGGTTGACTCTTTGTAGCTCATCGACAAGCTTTTGCCATCCAGACACCCTTTCAATGTTAAGTTTGACAGCATCAAGGCTACGCAGCATATCCGATTTATCGATCGGAACCAAATCAAGGTCAAAACGCACCCCTTTTAAGCACCAATTCGGAAATCGGCTTTGAAGAATAGGAGGGGCATCTTTGACCTGATACTGAGGTCTGCTGATGATCGCCTGGATGTTAGATTTCTTTAAAGCAGGAGAGCCGGATGGAATATTAGGAGAGATGGGAGCATCGATCTTTTCCGAAATTGCAGACGTGTCCTTTTCGCTAAGTTTGGTCCGCTTGCTAGAACCATCAGCAATGTGACTCTTCCCCTTGTCGTCCTAAGATTTCCTTTTTTGAGAATCGTCACTTCTGCGGGAAGAGTCGTATCGCTCATCCCTACTCCCATAGTGATGTTCATCTTCTCTTTTGCGGCGCTCTTCATAGTCCCGCCTCTCTCGAGCTTTCCTAATAGCTCTTTCTTCGTCTGTTTCCCTCGGGGCATCGAGGTATTGCCTAAAATCATAAGCTCCGCGGCCTCCATAGCGTTGAAATTTGTCGTAATATGAGCTAGTGCGCCCCATCGGAGAATCTGAAAATGGAAAAAGAATGAAGTTTAGAAATTTCCAGAAAAAGAGGATAAGTGCGTATAAGCGCTGAAAAATCCTAAGTGTGTGCGGCGTGTAAACTACGTGCGTCAAACTACAAACCACGCTTTAATGTGGAAACGGAGACGACTGGTGTAGAAGGTGTCAAAGCTTGTTTCAAAGAGGAAGTCGCTTCAACAACGGGAGAGATCGCTTTTGAGATATTATCTTTAAAAAGTTCCTGAGAAGTTATCATTATATCACTCAAATTATCAAAAATATCATCGCCGTGATGCCCAGCAGAACTCTCTTTTTTGACTTCCATGTCGGCCGTCTTCTTAGAAATGTGAGGATTTTCCTCCTCATCGATAACTGGGGAAAGTGTTGACTTATTGGACGACCCCGCAACATCGATAGGAGTAGAACACTTTACTAATGCAGTGTCTGTAGTTGGCTCCTTTAGAGCCATCTCTTCCGTTGAAGCTGGGGCATCTGATGTCTGTGCTGGAAAATTAGAAACTTCACGAGGCTGAGTAAAGCGGGAAGAGTGTAAAAGCCCGAATTGATGTAAAAATTCATCTGTCAACAGAAATTGGATACTCCTCTCCTCAACTGGCACCGCCATAAGCCCCTCAAAAGTCGCTTTGTGACCGGGATCTCTAGAAGGAGGAGGAAGTGCTGAAAAGAAAAGGGCAAAGTTAACACTTGACAACTCGGACTTCGGCAAGTTCGAAAAAACATAAGAAACAGAGACAAGTGATCTTACTTCCTACTCTCCAGATAGTGTAAAATCCCGGAGGACAGCGAACATAGAAAAATTGACTTAGAAACCCGTGAACGCTTTCAGGGAGACCAATGATAAGTTTGCGGTTTCTGGCACTTCTCACAACTGTGATGGAAGGATGGTCTTTGTTTTTAGCGAAAGTGCACAAATAACAAATTTCGTCGAAGCTTGGAAGACGATCGAGTGTCCTCCTAAAGAGCACACATAACCCCGTTAAGATAGCATATCCATTGGGATGCAGCTGGAAAGGGGAGATGGTTAATCGTAGAAGAAGTGTTCGCAAGAAGTCATTAAAAGGAGGGATAGCTCCATTCTGGCACATTTGTCGATTTACCGCAACAAAACCGCGAGGAGGTCTATCAGCATTATCAGGCTTCCCGGGTAGTTGTGCGTCTGCTTCAGCAATTCCGAATTGAATACACAACTGGTTAAAGGTTCTGTAGTTCAAAGTGGCCGAGACCCTTTTTGGAGGATCATTCAACGGAACAGCAACTGGAAAAATCTCTTCAACTTGCTCTATTTCTTCTTGTGGAGAAGACATTCTACACAATCAACTGGATGTTCAAATGTGAAGGTACACGTTTCCTAAAAAAGTGTGGAGTGTTGTGCAAAACTAATGAAAATAAAAAGCAAACATAACTGGAATTAAACTCATTAATGATCAATCGATTACAAGATTTCAGAACTTGTTAATATTCAAGTGCAGTGTTAGTGCAAATAAATCAGTTTCAGTTGACTATTACAGTTTTGCTTTAATACTTCACTTGAATTGGTTATTGTACAGCATTTCGTTCATACAGTTCATTTAAGTTGATTTTCTCTTTATCGACTAATCTGTCATTCGATGTGGGCAGTCAATGATAGTATATTCATCCCAGTTTTCTGCGAATATTGTGTTTAACAGGTTGATAGCGTTAGGAATAATCTGCAAAGAAGTTCAGGCAATTCAAGTCTTAAAGTTCAAGGCAGTGAAAAATATGCTAAGTTCTAACTCGTTCACGACTTAGTATGGGTCGGAAATCCCTCAAGTTACAATATGCAAGTAGTAGCTCGTCCACGACCAAAAGGAAATGCTACGAGTTAGGTTAAGTCGTTGACTCTAAGTCGTAATACATATGAAGGCTTCGAGTCTGAACAGCACGAGTCCAAGCTCGGCCGCGACTTAAGGTCTATGCCTCAAACTAATTAGGTCGCAGGGGTTCTTGAACCGAACAAAGTGTTAAATCGTGGATATTTTAGGTCGTGAATTTTTTGGGTCGTCTCCGATGGAAATTCAAGCTGTCTCTTGCTCGAACCAAAACCTCACCTCCTTCTGCCAATTACCTTCCTCTCCATTGAGAAGTTCAGTAACTCGTCAGCCAACTTGAGATTCATAAACCCAGTAACTTCGAACTATCCCCTATCAAAAACCCTAAGTTACGTCTCCTAATCGCATCTCACAACATCATCAAAACATCCCAAATCCATCATGAAACCAGTACGCGACAGTATATTCGAGGATCACAATGACATCGCGACTAAAGGAAGTCAAAAATCGGATGCGACACAACTCGTGATAAAGCATAATGTTCAAACTCGGATAAAGGGCGACGAACACGGGATCCTCGATTCAATGATGATCACGTTTGGATATTAGTTGAATTCACTTACGCAATGTAATGCTGAGGATAACTGATGATCGAGTAATGAGCTTTGTCTTCGAGAGCTCGAGTATTTGCTAATGGCTGAACAGAACAATAAGACAGGTGAAGCGAAAGAGGAAACGACCTAAGCTATTTATACACTGGGGTATTGAAATGTGAATCGACCCACGATCCACGACTTACGACTTATCTTATGTCGTTCACGATCTAACAAAAGAGCGAGTTAAGAACAATCGAAGCATATGACCTACGACCTAGGCATACACTTCGAGGGGCAAATGTTAATCCTCTTTTGTTCGCGACTTAACAAGCTGCGACTTACGACTTAAAGAGGCCTACGACTCAACAGGCTTCGACCTAAGGAATGGTCCGACTTAACGGTTTACGAGTTAAGGAAGGTTCCGACCTAAGGCAGTGTACGACTTAAGCTACAGGACCGACTCAATGGGTTACGACTTAAGGAAGTCTGCGACATAAGGTATGGACCGACTCAGTAGTTGACCGACTTAAGAAAGTCTGATTTAACCGGTTACGACTTAAGGAAGTCTACGACCTAAAAGATCTCCGACTTAACAATTAACCGACCTAACTACTGAAAGGAGCATACCGAATTAAGATGTGGACCGACTTAAGGAGCTAATGACTTAAAAGGACTTACGACCTACCGACCTAAGTGGATGAACGACTTAACGAGCTAAAGCAAAGTGAAGACATGTTCCATGCCGCATCTTTTAGGTCGCTGCCGACTTACGACTTATACTAAGTCGCGTGCGACTTATCAACTGAAGAATCAAGTGCAGTCGAAGTGATCCCCTATACTGTCACCGACTTACGATCTACGACCTACCCTAGGTCGTGGCCGACTTATCACTTGATAAAATTCTGCTCAGAAATCCTCTCTATAAATACCCCCCAAACTCCAACAAGGAGGGGACTTTTGGCCGATCATTTCTCAAAGCATCGTTACTCTGCCGAACTCTTAACTCATTCGACAATTGAAGATCTTCAAACATTCGAGACTCTACAACAAGCTTCGGGAGGAATTTCCTACATCCAACACGGATTCATCGGGTTTCATCATCGAAGTTTGAGCTAGTAGTCGAGATTGTCTTTGTGATCAAATTGTATTGTTTTGATAAGTGTATTGTATCGTCTTGTAACCGGATTCAGTAATAAAGAGATTCAAAGTGGACATAGGCTTGATCTCAAGCCAAACCACTATAAACTGCTGTCTTTTACTGCTTTTTCACTATTTTACTGCTTACTTCTTGTTCCCGTCACACGGGTGGTGCTTTCACAATTCTACTACACACACCGGGTGTTAGCGTTCACTTTTTAGCGTTAACAAATTTGATCCTACTTTTTATCTCTACTACTAACCTTTAGCTACTGCTTTTTATGTCCTGTGCGTTGTTGATTTTTAAGTTTGGCAGTGAGAAATTTTGATGTTTTATTTTGAATAATGTTTGTTATTTTTTTATTATACCGATGATTTTTCATCGAATTTCTATCTCCTCTTGATTTATAATCAGTGTCTACTCCATTTATTATTTCTTACAAATTAAATTTCTCATTCTCTTCTATATTTCCAAACCATAGCTCTCTTCAGATTATAGAAATGGAATTCTGATCACACCTTGCACATAATTTTTTAAACCGATGGTATCAGTTCCTCCTTCAAACTCTTTAGTCATATATAGCTTTATCATACTGCCAAAAAACGATATCAACTTTTCCAACTTAAATTCCCTTGATATCAAACATAACAGAGCTAAAAAGATACGGTTTATTATTATAATATGAATATATTTTCCATGATTGAAATAGGTATGCAGCCACCCCGATTGAACTAATTTAAAGGTGCATGTTTTATAAATTTTATTAATTTATATTTTTGAGCTAAATCTTACCTAATATCTGACAATATTGTTTAGTTATGGTTTGTTTAGTTACTGTTTATTTAGTTGTGATTTACTTTTATATTATGATTATTTTGTCCATGATTGAAATGGGTATAAAGAAACCACGATTGAACGAAGTTTAAGGGCTAACTTAAAAGGGGTCCGTCTATTAACTCCCCGGTATTTTCTCTTCACACCCTTTTAAATTTTATTTCAATTATATCATTTAATAGTTAAATGGATATCTCATTCAATTTATTGTGTCTATTCATTTTCTCTTCATCTCTCTTCCATCTGCTTCCATTTGCTGAAATTGACATGGAGGATACGAGCACTACAGATAATTACGTACAACAAAATCAGGTATGTTTCCTTCATAGCTACTATTATACTAGAAACCAACATAGTCATAGTGCCATATACACTAAGAATTGCTCAAAACCTAGTTTACCATATACTAGGAAGTGATGAAAACATTGTTCGTTAAATACTACGTCTGTTTTTTTATTTTGTAGATTGGGTGGATGGCCGAAGAAGATGAAGAAATTGTCATAGATTATAGTAATGAGTTCACAACATATGATGTGTGTAATTTATTTTACTATTATGTAAATTAACTCATTTTCTAAATTGAAAATCTTTTATTTTATTGTATGAAGGTATTTCCTAAAAGGAATGCGATGGTAGTGGTAGTTTTAAAATCGGATATTAACAGTAGCGATAGAAATCCAAGAATTATATTTGGATGTGAGAGAAGTGGAGCATATAAAGAGTACAAAGGCAAGAAATCTAACAATACTTGATTAACAAGTACAAAAAAGTGAAATTGTCCATTTCGTTTGAAAGGCGTTAAACTTCATAGTTCAGATAATTGGAAATTAGAAATAATATGCGGTGTTCATAATCATTGTGCACTTTACAGTTCGGAAGGTCACTCTTTTCTTGATCGATTAACGGAGGATGAAAAAAAATTAGCCGTTGAAATGTACAAAAGCATGGTGAAGCCAAAAGCCATTTTGCACACTATAAAACAAAATGATCCATCCAATAGTACAACAATTAAAACGGTATATAATGTGCTTTCTAGGCACAAGAGAATGGATAGAGTGGGTCGTTCTCAAATACAATACCTCTTAAGCAAGCTTAAGGAAAAAAATTACTTCGAATGGCATCGTAATACCTTAGACGGAAGTGATATAATTACTGACATATTTTGGCCTCATCCTACGAGTATAGATTTGCTAAGAACATTTCCACATCTTCTTGTTATGGATTGTACTTACAAAACAAACAAATATAGAATGCCGTTGTTGGAGATTGGCGATGTTACGTCAACTAATCAAACCTTTTGCGTTGCTATTGCATATCTCGTATCAAAACGGGAAAATTACTATCTTTGGGCCTTAAATCTTTTTCAATTGGTAATGATTGATTGCGATGTAGAAATGCCAAGTGTCATTGTCACGGATAGAGAGATAGCATTGATTAATGCCATTAACATTGTTTTTCCCCAAGCAGCTCATATCCTGTGCAAGTGGCATATCGAAAAAAATATTCTTGCTTTTATTCAAAGAAGAGTTACGGGTATGAAAAAAGAAGTAAAAAAACAATTTTTTCAAGATTGGGCAAATTTATGTGAGTCTGGAAATATTGAACAATATAACAATAATTTACAAGATTTGCATGTCCAGTATGGTGAGTACCCAAAGTTATTAAAATATATTACTGAAAATTGGCTTGATACATGGAAAGATCGATTTGTACGTGCTTGGATTGAAAATTTTATGCACTTTGGCAACTACACATCAAATAGGTAAGACACTTACATTATTTATTTATTTCTTTAGTTTAGATTTAATTATAACGATAACTTAATATCTAATTTCTTTTAGAGCCGAGGCCGCACATGCTAAATTGAAAAAACATTTGGCCACCAGTCAGTGCAACTTCGAAAGAGCATGGGAGATCATGCATTCATTGCTTGAACTATTGTTTACCGAACCGAGAGCTTCATTTGAAACAAGTCTTTTAAAAGTAGCTCGTGTTTATCATAAAAAAGAATTTAAAATTTTATGTGGTGTAGTTTCACTTGCGGCATTGGAGCTAATTCAATCCGAGCTTCTACAGATAAATTCTTATGAAATTGAAGATGATGAATTATGCGGATGTGTTGTTCGTAAGACACACGGACTTCCATGCTTTCATACGTTAGCAAATCTCGGTTGAAATGTAGAAATACTTTTGGATTTGATTCATGTTCATTGGACTAGATTGCATATTATAAAAATGGGAGAGAAAAGAGATTTTAATATGAAGAAAAAGCTTGAAGAAATGCTAAATGAAGTTATGAAATTGGAATTACCACATCAATATGAAGAAAAAGCTTGAAGAAATGTTAAATGAATTTGTTATGAAATCGAAATTTTTTCTTCTTCCCAATCATCGCAGACTCCATCAAAAATTTCGTACAATTTAGTATAAGGCAATTTATATCCAACACTATCCTTCATGGTATTTTTTGCTTCAATATCACTTATCCCCAAATTATTGACAACCAAATTAGTAATATCATTTCAGGAATAATTATGTCTGTATTGGTAATCCTTCAACCAGAATATGTAGTAGGGAGGCAACATAGTCTAATGTTATAGTCATCTCACCGAATGGTAGGTGAAATGTATTTGATTTCGGATGCCAATGCTCAACAAAACAAGATATAAGTACTTTACTTACCGAGCTATAACATGTCTCCACTAGAGAAAATAATCCGGAAGATTCCAAATATCCTTTAAAAATTGTTGCATCACTTGGTATTTTCCAATTTAAAATCTTTGTACCATGGTTTACACATAAAAGAGTGTCTCGTTCCTAAAAGATAACTTAACATTATATTACACTATTGTGATATATGATTTATTTAATAGAATTTTGTAAGATATACCTTGTCATCTCGTATCAATCAAGCAACGTGGGTATCGTAGCTACTAATCACATCGGTAATTCTCGGTCCATCGAAAGATTTTTTTAGTGTGCCACTAGAACCACCGATATCTTCATGCGTAAGATGCTCTTCAACATGTTGTGGAGATTGCTCTTGAACAGGCTGTGGAGGTAGCTCGTCAATATGCTCTTCTAAATTTTGCTCTTGGACAACATGCTCAATATTTCGCTCTTGAATAACATGTTCGTCTCGATTTTGTTCCTCTGTTTGATTTGTAGTGTCCAGATTTCTCGCTTTCACACGTCGATTTCTTTCGAAAGCCGTTAGAGGATTGCACGTTGATTTTTTTGAACTTTCTGCAACAACAAAACAATGTGTGAATGTCAATTATTTCAAATACAATGATGCAAATTGTTTTATATAGAATTATTGAAAGTTTTTGTGCTTAATTCATATGCACTAAAATCCATATGTATTAAATTACAGCTTATTTCTTCCATAATGAACATGATATATGACTTATAGTTCATCCATAATGTTGGTTTGCCTATTGTGTTAACCTACAAAACCAAAATAAAAATAGTGACAAATGCATTTGGTAAAGTACTTTCATCCATAATGCTAGTTCATTGGTGTAAATATATAGTTACAACAATTTGCAATAGTCACTATGATTGAGTTACTAAGGTTATGAGAGGGGGCTATACTGGGTCTAGCACCTTAATTAAATAGTTATATAGCCGCATCAATCAAGTGCATTTCCAATTAACTTCTTACGAAAATACACAAATGGCGGAATTCACAAATCTCAAAGACAATCCAATCTTTAGCCTTGATCAGATTGGGGGGTCTTCTCCTTCTTCCTCATCCCTTTCTCCTCCTTCACAGGATCCAATTCTGCATTCACAACCAATTTCCTCAAAAATTACTCCTGAATTCGATGAAGAGGGATTTCAGATTGTTCAGTCCAAAAAAAGCAGAAGTGAGAATCAAAAGCATCGACCTGGAATTTGTTCAAACCAACTGAGCCTGAATAAGGGAAATACAAACAACTCAAAACAATTCTTCAGAAATAATAATCGAGATTTTCACAATTCAAGATTCACAGAGAATTCAAGAAACTCAGCAAAATATGTTGAAAACCCTTCTCAGACTGGTTTGAACTCAGATTTACAAATTAAAATTTCAAGAAATCATCCAAGAAACAGCCAGCTATCAAATAAATCTGATTCTCAATTTAATACTAACCTGAATAAAGCTTCTTCATGGGCTGATTTGATAAAGAAAGGAGGATCAAACTCTGAAGCTGATCTCAAATATGTTGCTCCTCACTCAATCAATGATAAGAAAATAGTAGTTGTGAATGCAGAGGCCAGCAGAAGGGCAGAAAACAAGTGGTGCCATTCAGTTATTGCCTATGTTTTTGGCAGCAGACCCGCTTATCATCATTTCAAGGCTGTCATAGCAAAATCGTATACTCCCACTAGTAATTTTGATATATTTACTCGTAAAAATGGGGTTTTCATAATTAGATTTACAAATACAACAGATTGTGAAAAGGCTATTAATGGAGGTCCTTATTTTATAAATGGAAAACTCATTATTATAAAATAATGGAATAATAAAATCAATCTAGATAGAGATTTTCTCTCTACTATGCCAATATGGATTAGACTTCCGAAATTGAATCTTAGATTATGGGATAAAGAAATATTGAGTGTTATAGCTAGCATTGTGGGCATTCCTATTAAATTAGATGAGCATACAGCCAAGGAATCAAGACTTTCTTTTGCTAGAATATTAGTGGAAATTCAAGAAAATACTGATTTACCAAATGAAGCTTCTATTTCAATGCATGATGGGGAAAATTTAATGCAAAGCATAGAATATGAATGGATTCCCCCTAGATGTAAATCATGTTGTTGTTTTGGACATACCATAGACAATTGTGTCACCAAAATGGTCTGGAAAGAGAAACAAAAAAATCAAGAAAAATCTGATGTTGATAGTAGTTTCACAAAGGAAAAAGGAGATGCATTGATAACCAGAACATTTGAAGCAAATAATGGATCCATGTGTCTATCCTTGAATGAAAAGAATAATAGTATCAATGAAACAATTATTGTTCAAGAATCAACATAAGAAATGGAAATTCAAGAAGGCAATAAGTCACAATGTCTGGGAGAAAAAAATAATGAAACCGCAAAGAAAATTTCAGAAAATCTTTTTGAAACAAATGCAAACAGGAAAAATGCTGCAACCCAAATCAGGGAAAATAACTCAGAATCAACAAACATGAACATAGATGATGGTTCATATATTAATGCTATTCTCAGCAAAGAACCACCTAAAAACCCCAATATTAGTCATGTTGCAACTCACCTTTCCTCTCATACCACAAATCATAGTTCAGAAATCAGTCTACAAAAGGTAATCAATTTAGTGGCAAACTCCTCTTCAATATCAAGGAAGAATAAGAAAGTTAAAAAGAAAAAAGAAGAGGCAAAATGAAAAGCATCAAGGACATAGTCATTGAAGATAGCACAGAAGATATTGATGACAGTGACTTCAAAAGAAATTACATCTCAAAAAATTCAAAATGGGAAGAGCAGCTCAAAGCAATTAGCAAAACAACATATAAGAAAAAGGGAAAGAGGTTGGAGACTTTGGTGGAAGAGAGCAGCTACAGTGCATAGCTGCTCTTCCTTTGTACCCTTTATGTATCTTTTTTAATAATACTATTATCATTATGTCGATAATCTCATGGAATGTTAGAGGGTTAAACTCTCCAGAAAGGAAATTAGATTTATCTAATCTCCTCATGTCTTTAAAACCCAGTATTGTTGGATTGCTTGAACATAAATTACACAATTCTAAAATTGCTGATTTACAGATTAAAAATTTATATAATTGGAAAATTATTAATAATAATCAAATGGGGGGAAATGGTAGAATATTGGTTATTTGAGATCCTAGCATTTGGGATATCTTTTAATATTTTATGAATTTTCAGTTTATTCACTGTAAATGTGTAAACAAAGGTGGTTTTCAATTAGAAATTACTTTTGTTTATGCTTCCAACAGTGAAACTGACAGACTATCTCTTTGGAATAGTTTTGAACAAATTAACTCTAATATGAAACTTTCTTGGATTGTTATTGGTGATTTTAATACTGTCATGCATGGTTTTGAGAAAAGGGGTGGGAATCCTATTCCTTTTAAAAAACTTGAAATGTTACATAACTTTCTTCTTAAAACTGGTTTATTTGAACCAACTATTTTTGAAAATACTTTTACTTGGAAATCTGGAAAATTTAGAAATATCCACTGTAAATTAGGTAGAATTCTTATAAATCATGCTTTTACAAATTATTTCAAAGATTTCAAATGTTTTACCCTTCCTCAGTCTACCAGCGATCACACTCCAATTCAAATTTATTTAAGTCAAAATAATAATATTAGGAATAACATTTCATTCAGATTTGTTAATGGCTGGGTCTATGTGGATGGTTATAAAGACTTAATCAAAAATTGCTTAACCACAAAAGTATTGGGCACTGCCCAATTCAAATTCAATAAACTTCTTCATATTACTAAAGAAAAACTGAAAATCTGGAATAAAAACAGAATTAATAATGAAATTAAAACCATTAGAGATGAATGTGAGCTTAGACATAATGAATTAGACAAGGATTGCTCAGACATTAATAAGGTCAACAATTTTTTTCTAGCCCAAAATAAACTGGTCAAGTCCCTTCATGTGCAGTCTATAAATTTAAGGCAGAAAGCAAAAATAGACTGGTTATTACACGGAGATGAAGCTAGTAAATTGTTTTATGCTAAAATGTCCAGTATGAAACATAGGAATGATATTGGAAAAATTATTGATGCCAAGGGTAATGTAATCAATGACCTGGCTTGTATTAGGAAGGAAGCCATCAATTATTTTACTAATTTATATAATACCAATCTCTATTCTAATTCCTTCCCTAATATAGAACCTAAATTTAAAGTTAATGAAAACAGTAATGATATTCTTTTAGCTCCTATCAAACATGAGGAGATTGAAAATATCATTTTTAATTCCAATAATGACAAAAGTCCAAAACCTGATGGCTTTGGTGCTAGATTCTATAAAACTCACTAGGAAGAAATCAAATAATTTCTATTTTAGGACTGGTAAATTATTAAAAAAATTGAATCATACTTTTATTACATTGGTCCCAAAGGTTCAAATTCCCAACAGTTTAGAAGACTATAGGCCTATTGCTTGCTGTAATTTCATTTACAAAATTATTTCTAATATTTTATGTAATAGGTTAAAAATATTTTTGAAATACCTTATTTCTGAAAACCAGAGTGCTTTCATTCCTGGAAGATTAATTGTTGAAAACACTTTGCTAGCACATGAATTAATAAGAAACTTTAATAATAAAAATAAAAATCTCATGTGTGTTAAAATTGATTTACATAAAGCATTTGACAAAATAAATAGACATTTCATTATTTACATGATGAAACAAATGGGCTTTTGCAATAAATTTTGTGATCTTATCCTTGAATGTATTAACAATGTTTCTTATTCTATTTTGGTTCAAGGTTCTCCTAATGGGTTTATACAAAGCAATAGGGGAATTAGACAAGGAGACCCACTTTCTCCTTATTTATTTACTATTGCAATGGAATATTTCTCAATTCTTATGGAAATTGAGCTTGTAAAAGGAAATATCAAACCAATCAATAGAATCAATCCATATATTACACATTTATTATATGCTGATGATTTGCTTATCTTTTTGAATGCAAATACACAAAGTGCGAAATCCATTGCAAATATTTTTGACAAATTAGAAGAGCATGCAGGGTTAAAAGTCAATGAATTCAAAAGCAAAATATATTTTTGTAAAGGCTGCTCCAATACAATGGACATTTTAAATATCTTAAAATTCAAGGAAGGTAATCTGTCTGTTAAGTATTTGGGTCTTCCTCATAGTTTTAACCAAATAAATGACAGAGACTGCACATGATTATTAGATATCATTCAAAATAGATTTGAAGGGTGGGCTAGTAAATTTCTGTCTTTAGCTGGAAGAATTGAGTTACCTAAAACTGTCATCATCG
Organism: Allium fistulosum; assembly: GCA_030737815.1. Taxonomy (NCBI): domain Eukaryota; kingdom Viridiplantae; phylum Streptophyta; class Magnoliopsida; order Asparagales; family Amaryllidaceae; genus Allium; species Allium fistulosum. The sequence goes on along the minus strand of CM060901.1, from coordinate 1,539,920,240 downwards.
AAATCATCATGTATTGGATTCAAGCTCACAATATCCCAGTAAAAGCAATTCACAAAATTGAAAAAATTTGTGCAAATTTCATCTGGAAAGGAAAACAACACAAAATTGCTTGGGAAAAAAATCTGTTTATCAAAGAAAGCAGGTGGTTTGGGTCTGAGAGACATTAATAAATCGAGAGAAGTGTGTAAACTCAAATTATTCTGGAAGTTTGTAAATGGCAACTCATTATGGGCAAAGTGGATGAAAGCAAGGTATCTTAAAAATAAGAATTTTTGGACTACTGGAATTGAAAATCATCACTCTTTTGTCTGGAAAAATATTCTCAGCAGCAGGGACACTAGCATCAAGCTTTTGGAAAGAAAATTTAAAAATGAAAACCAGACTAGTTTTTGGTTTGACCCTTGGATTCATGGATAAACACTATTTAGTCTTGTGGGATGGAACAGCTTATATTTGTTTGGTGAACTCAATGGAAAAGTAAGTAGCATCATTTAAAACAGCAGGTGGAATACATTTTGGCATCCAGCTACTTCTATTTTCAGTACAACCATTAATCAAATCACAATTGATCCTAATCTTCCAAAAGATAGGTGGGAATGGAAACCATCTACAAAAGGTTCTTTCTCCTTCAAAAAAACTTTGGAATTTATAAAAGGTCATGAAACTGAAGTGGATCGGCACACTATTATATGGAATAAATTAAATTGTCCAAAAATATCCCATTGTGCCTATTTTGCAATTATTAACAGACTCCCCACTAGAGATAGATGCTTAAAATGGAATAAAAAAGGGATACAATATGCCTGCTATGCCGAGAGGAAAATGAGTGTATCAATCACTTGTTTTTTTACTGTACTTATACAAAACATTTATGGTTTATTGTCAAAACAAAGCTCAAAATTAACCAAAATCAAGCAATTCAAAACATCAGAGAAAGCATCAACTATATCCAACAAAACTTCAAAGAAAAATCCAAGGAATTCAAAAAAGCTAGTATTATGCTTACTGCAACAATATTTCACATTTGGAAGGAAAGAAATCAAAGACTTCACTCTCGATCAGAAACAGAAAGCATTCAACTTTAGAAGAAAATTGAATTAGATTGTCAGATTCTTCTCAGTAAACATAGAAATCAAAGCAAATATTCAGATAATCCAAATCATAAAAATTGGCACATGGATAAATACGAAGAGAGTTTAGAATCTTTCTTACAGAGTGGGAAAATCACTTTTGATTCTCCCAATGTGAGACTTCTTTGTCACAATGACAGTCATTGGATGAAAAAGCCTTTGAGTAATGCTAATTCCACTCCCAAATTAGTTAATACTGGTGGCGGCCACTTCTACCATCACAATAGGAAATGCTCCTGTAAAAATAAGGGAAGTATGTTTAAAGATAATTTATTATTTTCTAAAAAAAAATAGTTATATAGCAGTAAGACAACTAGGAAAAAAATGCAGACACTCGACACAGCACGTTCCACGCGAACGAGGTTGTTGAACCAACCTCGTCCGATCAACACGTGGTTGTTGTCACAACCACATTCACGGCGGACGAGGTTGGTTCAACAACCTCGTTTGCGTGGAACGTTGTTGTTTGCTCCTTCACATAAATACGACAGACTCGATTCGAGCAAAATCGATCCAGCGTTGAAACGAAAGATTCAAATAAAATTCGACTCTGCATAGATTTCGATTCGCTAAATCATGTACCGTGCCGATGTTTGCTCCTTCTTTTCTTCTCCATGATGCGACGGTGACTGAAAAATTGAGCATGAAGAGGAGGGTTTGAGCGGCGGGTTAGGGTTTGAGAGAGTAAGGAACGATATGCTGAGAAGTTTTTTCTATTTTTTTTTAAAAAAAAGGAAAGGGTAGTTTTGAAAGTAGACGGGGTATGAAGAGTAAACAACGAAGTGGAATTTTTTTTCAAAACAACGGAGTGGGAAAAGCAAAATTCAAGGTGAGAATAGACACAGCCAACTTAAAGAGACACATTGTTTTTGTTTGGAGATAAAACAGAGAAGAAAATGAGAGATAATACTTTCCAGAACTATATTATTCTGGTATCTTACTATTGCGGGATCATTTTACATTGCGAGTTAATCATTTTAATGGGAGAAATAGGTTGATTATATTACATCTCATAGTATAATGAAGAGCCTATAAATGACCATTAGGTTTTGTTCATTTTCAACTTTTATATTGTTCTTAAATTTCCATGTTCGTCACCTTCTAATTCTAGCTCAAGTACAAGGTTTTAACACTGGGACTTCTATGTTAAGCGATTGTTCATAAGTGGTACTTATTTATATATTTTATCCATATTAAGTCCAATCTAGACACATTTTTTTGCATTTTTGTGTTGGTCGTATTTTTTGTGTTCCCCTTTGTTCACATTATTGTAGGAATATGTATATTAAAAAAAGGTTGGAGACTAGAGAGAAGAAACTTGTTCTCACTAATCCACACAACTCACACACAAAGAGAAGAAACTTGTTCTCACAAATAATACTTTATTATTATTTTTTCTTTGCTTGATTACTTGATTGTTTAATTGCTTCATTACAAGTGAGGGGAGAGCTCCACTATTTATAGTCCCTAATAGATCATTCTAGCATTACTTTTACTTGATTACAAAGAAAACGTAATTCTAGAAACGCCTTTACTTGATTACAAAGGAAACGTAATTCTAGAAACGTCTTTACTTGATTACAAAGGAAACGTAATTCTAGAAACGCTTTTACTTGATTACAAAGAAAACGTAATTCAATAAATCAAGTTTATATTCCAACACCCCCCTTTAAACTTGATTTGCCTCTCTTTGAGCTAAACATATTACGCATACCAAGTTTTTTCTTTAACTCCTTGAAAATCTCCAACTTTAAAGGCTTCGTTAAAATATCGGCAATTTGATCTTGCGTCTTGCAATGCTTGACAACTACTTCTCCTTTTGTTTCAAGACGTGCCACAGGAGCAAAAACTTCTTTGTAATCAACACCACACTTTTGCTTGTAGCCTTTCACAACTAATCGTGCTTTATGTTTTTCAACTTCACCTTTCAACTTTGTCTTGTAAACCCATTTGACTCCAATGGGTTTCTTCCCTTCAGGTACTTCAACCAACTCCCATGTTTGGTTCCTTTCAATTGCATCAATTTCTTGATCCATGGCTTGTCTCCATTTTTCTTCCTTGGCGGCTTCTTCAAAATCAACCGGATCCGCAGTTGCATATAAAGCAAAATCAACAAATTCATCTTCTAAAATTCTTCTTGTTTCTCCATAAATCTCTGCAAGAGGTCTTGTCCTTCTAGGTGTTGATTCTGAACTTGAAGATGATGAGGTTGGAGGAGAATTAGATGGTGGAGTGGGTGGAGTCGATCCTTCTTCTTCAATTGGCTCAAATGCATCATTATCAAGCAAGATACTTGTACTCATTTTCTCATTTTTCCATTCACATGCTTCTTCCTCATTGAAAATTACATCACGACTAATAATAGTCTTCTTTGTGATGGGGTTATATAATTTATATGCCTTGGATCTTTCACTATAGCCAACAAAGATGCACTTTTCAGATTTGTCATCAAGTTTTCCTCTCTTTTCATCCGGCACATGAGAGTAACAAATGCTTCCAAAAATTCGGAAGTGGGAGACACATGGCTTGTGACTACTCCATGCTTCTTGTGGAGTCTTTCCTTGAACACTTTTAGTTGCCGCACGGTTGAGAACATAGCATGCACATGCTACAGCTTCGGCCCAAAATGTTTTAGGCAATCCTTTTGTCTTCAACATACTTCGAACAAGTTCCATGATGATACGGTTCTTTCTTTCGGCCACCCCATTTTGTTGAGGGGTTGAGCGGACCGTTAGTTGATGATGAATGCCATGATCCTTTAAGAAATTTCCGAATTCTTCCGCCATATATTCTCCACCACGATCGGATCGGAGTGTCTTTATAGAAACACCACTTTGCTTCTCCACAAGTGCTTTAAAATTCTTGAACACTTCAAATACTTGAGATTTTTCTTTGAGAAAGTAAATCCACATCTTGCGACTATAGTCATCAATAAAAGTGAGAAAATACCGATTACCTCCAAGAGAGTTTGTGCGCATAGGTCCACATAAATCCGAATGCACTAGCTCCAAAGGATTCTTTGCTCGCCATGCCTTTTCCTTTGGAAATGGATCTCGATGGTGCTTGCCAAAAACACAACTTTCACATACTTGATCTTGTTTGCTAATATTTGGGATGCCTCTCACCATATGATCTTTGCAAATCTTGGATAGAGTACTAAAACTCAATTGATTATAACGAAGATGTCAAAGCCATGACTTGTCATTAACAATATTAGCAAAACATGTAAATGCTTCATTTTTAATTTGCAACGGAAACATTTTTGTTGGTGTCATCTTCACTTTTGCAATAAGAACACCAGTTTTGTCTTTGATCTCACATAAATCATTTTTGAAATTCACATTATGTCCCTTCTTTAAAAGTTGCCCAACACTCAAAAGATTGTGTTTAAGATCGGGAACATAATAAACATTAGAAATATAATTTGTACCTTGCTTTGTCCGTATCGAAATATCACCACTGCCTTTGACAATGAGCCTTTTGTTATCACCTGTCTTGACTTCTCGTTGGACACTTTCATCAAAATTCACAAAGCAACTTTTATTTCCGGTCATGTGGTTACTACAACCACTATCAATATACCATATATCATCAAAAGAAGCTTCTTGAACATTACAAGCAAGAAGCATACTTTCATCTTGTGTCTCCAAATTCTCATGTAGAAAATTAGAATTATCCTTTTCATCATTAATTCTTTTAAAACAATCCTTTTTCATATGCCCATATTTATGACAATAATGACATTGAATATTATAAGAGTTACCTCTTCCTCTTCCACTGTATCCTCCACGACCTCTTCCTCTTCCTCTAAAACCACCATGGTTGGTGTCTCGAATTTGAAAAGCTTGCTCGGAAGGAGAGGAATCAAATTGTTTGATGCGAAGCTCATGAGATTGTAGTGAGCCCAACAATTCTTCAAGAGAGAAAGTATTCAAATCTTTTGATTTTTCAATAGCAACAATAACATGCTCAAATTTCCTTGTCATACTTCGAAGAATTTTTTCAATAATTCTTTTATCCGAAATTTCTTCACCATTTACTCGAAGTTGATTAGCAATAGAAATAGTTCTATTATAAAATTTCTCCACCGATTCACTTTCTTTCATTTTGAGTAAATCAAACTCACCTCTTAGAGCTTGAAGTCTTACCATATTTACCTTTTCTTCACCTTTGTACGCCTTGTTGAGGATGTCCCATGCCTCCTTTGATGTTGATGCCGAAGAGATCCTTTCAAAAATTGCTTCATCCACCGCTTGATAGATAAAATAAAGAGCCTTCTTGTCCTTCTTTCGAATCTCTTTCAAAGTATTCAATTGTTGTGTTGAAAGTGTTGCTTGATTCTCCGGTTCGTTATATCCATTTTCAACAATCTCCAAAAGATCTTGAGAGCCATACAAGACCTTCATTTGAATGCTCCATTGATTGTAATTCTTTCCCGTCAAACGAGGAAGTTGAGGTTGCAACATATTGTTGGAAGTCATCCCTAAACCTTGCTCCGATACCACTTTGTAGGAATATGTATATTAAAAAAAGGTTGGAGACTAGAGAGAAGAAACTTGTTCTCACTAATCCACACAACTCACACACAAAGAGAAGAAACTTGTTCTCACAAATAATACTTTATTATTATTTTTTCTTTGCTTGATTACTTGATTGTTTAATTGCTTCATTACAAGTGAGGGGAGAGCTCCACTGTTTATAGTCCCTAATAGATCATTCTAGAATTACTTTTACTTGATTATAAAGAAAACATAATTCTAGAAACGCCTTTACTTGATTACAAAGGAAACATAATTCTAGAAACGTCTTTACTTGATTACAAAGGAAACGTAATTCTAGAAACGCTTTTACTTGATTACAAAGGAAACGTAATTCAATAAATCAAGTTTATATTAACACTGGGACTTCTATGTTAAGCGATTGTTCATAAGTGGTACTTATTTATATATTTTATCCATATTAAGTCCAATCTAGACACATTTTTTTGCATTTTTGTGTTGGTCGTATTTTTTGTGTTCCCCTTTGTTCACATTATATGGTGACTGTTTTCTACATGATGTTGTGGTAGTTTAGAATAACATTGGACAAATTTGAAGGTTCTGAAATTAACCCAATCAATAGTGCCAGTTAAATTAAACGATATAATTTATGAATAAGCATGTTGCTTAATTATAGAAAATAAAACTATATATAGAATTATAGATATCTTTAGCTAATTTAGTCTCAAAAGGCCGAGCAACAGATAGGAAGAGTATAATTTTAGTATAATTCAGTTATGACAAGTAAAAGAGCCCCAAAGCTATAAGTGCAATATTGTACCAAACTTCCAAACATGTCAAATCAGCTATTGTACCCAACTTCCAAAATATGCTATGATTTTGTAAGCTATAAGTGCTATTCATTTTTTCGTAGCCGTTGTTTATTTGTTTCCTATTATAAAAAGGATTAGTTGAACTCCTTTAAAATATACCCCGTTATTTCCCCTCAAAAGCTGGGTTTCCATATGAATCAAATATGTTTGAATGGTACTTCTTTTTTCTTGACCATTGATTTACATGACAGTACTATTTTGTACCGGTCCACTAATTTGAAACATTTCAGTTAGTTTATTATCAATATAAAATGTGCAGTAATTTAATTAAACACAATGATTACAATTTTGTACATGCGAAATGATTCAAAATACTTAATGATCTATTACAGAATAACGCTAAATTTTGTAATTAGGATTTTATGAATTTATGCTTTAAAGAGTCATGTTTTTACATAAGTGTTTTGCTCCTAAAAACCCATATTTATTCAAAGCGTTCATAATTTTGTAGCACCAAAATTTCAAGAAGATATGTTACGTCTCTTGATTAGCATAATTGTCTTATCAAACCGACCGTGGGGAGGTTTGCCTACTTCTACTAGGTAAAATCAATTTTCCTGAAGTCAAGAAAAGAATGAAACGCGAGAACTTAGACTAGAGAAAAAATGCATCTTTTTTTGGCTTCAGGAAAATTGATTTTACCTAGTAGAAGTAGGCAAACCTCCTTACGGTCGGTTTGATTATTTCATTTCTTCTAGATCCACGAAATGTGCCAAATCGCTTGAATTGTGACTCTTGATATTTCTCCTAAAAATCCGTGCTCCATCACAGGCAACCTTCGTACCACATCGCAACGATTTTTCCACTATCGATCGCCAGATCCTTCACACTTCGGTCTTATATTTTGCATTTATTAGTTTCTGTAATATTCTATCGTTTAGATTGTTGAAAAAAGATTTAATACAACATTCAATTTTGGTCGCAGATAAGGAATGATGCTCGGTTCAGATTTCATGTGGATAACTTAGCAGATGAGTATGTCACAACAATTGAAGATGTTACTCAAATCTTGGTCAAGGTATCTATGGAATTTCATATCTTCATACCATTTTTAGATATTCCAGTACACTCATTTTACCGAAGTGCGTTACTTAATTAGTGTTACTTAAGAGCCGAGATCCTTTGTCCCCAACTTCCATGCCCCCATGTACCTATTAAAATCTCAACCATTCATTATTTGTTTAAAAAATTAATTAGTGGGTTATGCAAAATGAATGGAATAAGATTTGATGAGACAGGGGACACACAAATTTGAGGATAGACAAACTGATCTCTATTGCTTATAAACTGATCCAATTAGAGACTCAGGTCATATTCTCTTTCTATTACCAACAATTGCTATTTGTTGTTGGCGATCACATGGTTGATGCTTTGATAATTAATAATTGGTTGTTCAATTCGTATTGTATGTTATAGATATAAATTTACAGCAAACGGTTACACAATGCTTTGCACTATATACACTATAGCCAAATTGTGTTACACACACACATCAATCCATTGGCCAATATGACTTTGTATTTGTTCAGTTTCCTTGAAATATTCTTTTTTTTTATTTATTATCATGTAATGTGCTTACAATGTTATATGCCAATTTTTTGTGGTTTCCTAATTCTCATCCAAACATTACAAGTTTTTTAAAGACCTATTATTACAGCATATGACTTTGTATTTGTTCATGCTACAAGCATGAATTCCTAAGGTTCACGATCACATATAATTTTTACTTGCATTGTTGAGTCCTGGTGCAAGGTAAGATTTTTTATTTATTTTTTATTATCATGTAATGTGCTTACATGTTATATGCCAATTTTTTATGGTTTCCTAATTCCCATCCAAACATTACAAGTTTTTTAAAGACCTATTATTACAGCATATGACTTTGTATTTGTTCATGCTACAAGCATGAATTCCTAAGGTTCACGATCACATATAATTTTTACTTGCATTGTTGAGTCCTGGTGCAAGGTAAGATTTTTTATTTATTTTTTATTATCATGTAATGTGCTTACATGTTATATGCTAATTTTCTGTGGTTTCCTAATTCTCATCCAAACATTACAAGTTTTTTAAAGACCTATTATTACAGCATATGACTTTGTATTTGTTCATGCTACAAGCATGAATTCCTAAGGTTCACAATCACATATAATTTTTACTTGCATTGTTGAGTCCTGGTGCAAGGTAAGATTTTTTATTTATTTTTTATTATCATGTAATGTGCTTACATGTTATATGCCAATTTTCTGTGGTTTCCTAATTCTCATCCAAACATTACAAGTTTTTTAAAGACCTATTATTACAGCATATAACTTTGTATTTGTTCAGTTTCCTTTAAATATTCTTGTTTTGTTCTTTTCCTGATACGATTTAACTATTATGTATGATAGGGATCATCATCTAAACTCTTCAGCAATTCAAAGAGTAGCAGGATCAGCCTTGTGGATCTTGCTGGCTTTGAAAGAGATAAAGTTATTGCGTTGGCAGACACATTATAAAAGAGAGCAAACATATTAAGAAAGATTTGTCCAAACTTGGGTACATTATTATTATTATTATTATTTTGCACTTTCAGTATTAAAAATATATATACATGTGTTGATGCCTAGTTACTTTTATCACATTTCACTCAATCCTCATTTCACACGACACAATTTTACCATGCACTTCATTTTACCTTGCACTAAAATCTTGTATTACCCATCAGTTCCTGCGCTTTGGTTGGCTGTAATCTTTTTGTGTACCAATATTTTACATGGTATAGGATAAGACATTTTATTTTATAGAAAAAAATCCTTTTATTTTTGTTCATCCAAAGAAAACGTGAACAAAAATTATTTTTATGAAATAATAGTCAAAGACTGCTACATGATGAAATACGTCAGAAGGAAATATTAGTCGAAGGCATTGGGGAATATGAAAAAAGAAAAGAGAACATAGTTTATCCCTGCTCATCGAGAAACTATTGCTGATTGAACTGTGTAAAACGAAATTCCTGTTCCTTGTTTGTTTTCCTTTGGGGAAAAGGAAATACGAATTGATTTGCATTTAGCACCACTCTTGTTTAATGTAACATTGTTGTGGACAATTCTTTTTTTAGTTTTGCTTCATTAAAATAAGAGAGCAGCCATCAACTAGAATTTAGGCTTGTCAACTGATACATTTTAAATATATAAACATGTTCTTTGTTCTAAATATAACTAATTACCGAGCTTAATCACCATTGTTAAGCTATTCATTACGTGGAATAAAAAATATAATAAATGTCGGGAAAATGTAAATAGAAATAAATGTCTTGAAAATCCATAACCCCAACCAACAGTCTTACATAAAAACCATTTGTTATAAAATTCATACAAGTATTTATTACCGTTAGGCAATTGACAGTTATATTGCCAAGATTTTAATTTATACAAACATTACACCATTTCATTGAGAAGAAACTTTTTGTGAACATTTATATTTTTTCTGGGTAGGTTATAGAGAAATTATCCGCCAGAGCACCAGATATAGAGACAAAAATGTACATATAAAATATTTTTATGCATTTTACTTTTGCATCGTTGGTTTATATTCATTATCATAGCTGCATTTGGATTGTATATGCTCAAATATCATGGCATTATATTGAATTTAAAATTCATCATCGCTCATATTTTGTTGTGTACTTTATGATCGATGTATTGCAATATTATGAAACAAGTATTAACTTCATTGGAATTATAATTTCGAACTTGGAAGACAACAAATTCATGGAGATATATTGAAAGCAAAAATAAAATCTTTATCATTCCAGTCTAGTGTGGGATGTGACTTTAATTTGGAAAGCAGCTATTCTTGTTAAAAGGTCAACAAATTAATCTTCAAAGTCTGCATTTACAAGTTCAAGTATTAAGTATGTGAGCCACACTTTTGTTTTTTGCATAAAGGTCAATATACACTGCTATACGGCACTGTTTTGTTTGGTATCCAATTGGAAATTCTTTTCTGCATCATATAATCTACACAGCATTCTTGGACAGTCATTGTGTTTATAGTTTTAACTGTATTTAGTGTGTTTTAATGCTATGCTTGTGTAGTTTTCAGATTTGACTTGCTAATATAACTTTTACTTGACTCTATAGTATCTAGCACTTGGTGATGTTCCTGTAAGCCTTCTTCCTACAGCATTCCCTCTAACTCAACTTTTTATAGACATAAATTTTGAAGATAAGCAAGACTTGTTGGTTACGTTTCGCATACTTGCCCTGCTATCAAGAAGCTTGGTTTGATGGTTAGGGAACCGCAAAATTTATTATGCTTGCAATTTTGAACCATTTTGAATTCAATGGTGATTTCCCCCCCTCAAATCCCTTACAAGGAAGACATGTTTTTCAACTCTTCATTAGAAGGATTCGCTTATAAAATTATTAACACGTGAATGGTAGAATCCATTGGTCTATTGTTTATATTTTGCAAAGCTACATTGAACTGTTTGGTTTCCATGTGTAGGTTAAAGCAGCCAAAATTTCATCTGCAGGCATTTCATTTGGTAATGAAATGCTTACTTGCACATTGGATTAGCTTGAATACATGACTTGATTGGTTTTAGTGGCATCAACTCTGAACATATGTTTGTAGAATTCATTCTAGCTAATGCAACTGTTCTTAACAGAATGAATGCTGAGTTTAAAAAAACGTGAAAGACTTTTGCAAGATTTTCATAGAGCTGATTCAGTATCCAAGAATTTCTCCAAAAGCACAACTTGTTATGCATGAACATTTTTTTTGATGAAATTATTATACATGAACTTAATATTCCATGTTAGATATCTCTAGTGGATGTTGTTGTTTCTTGTTACCTGTGGTGTTCAAGATGTAAAAAGATTGACATTGTTAACTATACACGATCATTGTTGATTATCTTTGCATTCGTTTGAATTAAAATTATATTAATGTTAGATGTTAACCTGATTGTTGTATTTCTGCTTCTCTACTACCTATTATTTTGTTGTCTCTGAATATACATTGAAATTAGTAAATTTTTGCTTTGTTATTTACGTAGTTATCTGTGGTTGATGGGCAAAGCTCAAACCTGTACAGTTCAGTGCAGACCACTTTGTTTTTTTCTAATCTATCAAAGAAAAAGTTGGTTTTTGCATGATAATCTACATTCATATCCAAATTAAATGTTTTTCATTTGAGTTTACATTTTGCACTCCACATTATGATACTCTATCCATTACTGATTTGATTCCCATATTCAATTGTGTGTTACAAACACATGAGTTATTCATAAAATATGAATATTTACATACGATGTAAAAAAGGCAAGCTGATGTTGTTGAATATGTTTGTCAATTGACCACACATATGCCTGGACATACCTCATTCTTATTTTCAAACGCAAGATGTGGACACATGCCAGCTAATGGTCGGTAAATGGTTATTGCTTATATAATATTTGATAATTATTTTTATTTCTAGCATCAAATATATGCTGTATGCTGGAACTTCCGAGATTAGCCATTTGACTCACGTATATTGTTGAACTTTTATTTTTAAAATAGTTCAAATTTTATAAAAAAATAAACATATTTCAAACAATAATTTTCAAACTCACATTTTTTTTCATTTAAAGATTCAAAGTTTATTATCTCTAATTTTCAACTTCAAGTTTCGAATTTTAAATTTGATTTGCACATTTTTCAATTTAAAATTTGAACCTTCGATTTTGAGTTACCTAGCCATGTTGCCGGGGGAATGTCGGTACTTAGGAAATTGAGGGTTTCCAGTGTTGTCGGGGGAATACCAATACTTATGAAATAGAAAGTTTTTCGACGTTGCCGGTGCAACCCCGGTACTTAGGAAATGAGAAAAGGCCTTCGTGTTGCTGGGGCAACACCGACACTCAGGAGATTGGGACCGATTTTCCCTACCGATCCTGCAATCCTTTTAATCCAGGTGGGCGCTAGTTTCGGTCTTCAAAAACATGCACTTCAATAATTGGATTATAGAAGTCTTTTCTTAGTGCTGCCTGTCTTCGGGAAATGTCAAAGTCATGTAGGTTAGGATTGAATCGGTCATCTGATCCTGTAGATCCCTTTTAACCCAATGTGGTTGTTTTTCTCAACGTTGCTTAACTTTGGGATACGCCATGTTTTGGAAGGATGGGAGTCACAGTCGTTTCAGTTACCTAGCCATGTTTATCACTGTTAATTGTTGCCCTTGGAAATGCATGGTTCTTTCTTAACCAATTCCATGGTTATTCTTATTCATGAAAAAATCGGATTTCCTTTAAACGGTTTTTGTTATGATCCGACTTCTATCTGCGGAACCCTTCATTTCTAGGCAGAAACCTTCATTTCTCAGTGTCAAATTCCAGGTTCTTATAGAAAATTGGAAATTATGGAGCGATTAATAACATCGCCTCTGGTACGACCGCGCTCATTCCTATCCTGATCATGGACCGATAGAGTTCGGTAGTGTTTGTCTTGAATCTGTGACACTTAACCTTGCTTGTTTCAGGCCGTATGCATTATGCTGGGCTAATAACATTATTGCAGATATCAACCTTATTTGTTGGTTCCAATCTTTGGGAATTAATGGTTTAGCTGCTCAATTTCAGGCGTTCTCTCCTTGCCATTGTATGTCTTCGGATAATTGCTGGTTTTCTACAAGTTGGGTTTGAAACCTTCGTCGAGCACCTACTTCTATCTTTGGAATCTTATGCATTGATGATTTTATTTTGGAAATGCCTTCTATTGTCGTCTATCTCTGGACGATATTAAGTTCCTCCTTTTATTGCAAGTTGGAGCGATTTTCTATCCCGACAAAGTGTTAATGTGTTATGTGCCCCTTAATCTACAAGGCCGATTATTCTGAACAATTGATGTGAAACTTGATGTTCTAGGCGGCTCCTTGGATGTCCCCAGTCAAAGGTACTTTGCAACTCCTATCTCTAGGAACTCGTGACTTGGATGTCTTGAATTTAGACATTTTGCACATTAAGTTTGGTCAAAGATCAGAATTCTTTGTCGACTTCTTAGTTTGTGAACACTGTGGCACTACCGGAGCAATGTTGATTTCTCAGGTAGCGGGAGTTGATCCCTGTTAATCCTACAATAGACAATTTTACCGGTGTTTCGGGATAACACCAGTACTTATAAACTTTTAACGGTTTGCTGATGATGTCGGAGCAACCTCAAGCAGTGCTTGCGATTTACGGAATGCACGGCTTTTAAGAGTGCATGGCTTATGAAATATGTGGCTTTTGAGAGTGCATGGCTTACGAAATGCGCTGGTTTTGAGAGTGCGCGGCTTACGAAATGCATGACTTTTAGGATCGATACACCCATCGATCTGGAACGGTTTAGAACTTCTTGACGTTGCTATCTTCAAGCAACGTGAGGAGTTCATGCTTCGAGAGTATGGTTCCACGGTGCAAGAACTGATGCACGGCTTACAGGATGCGCATAATGGTTTAGGTATTCCCAGTGATAGAGGAGCGATACCGGTTCTTAGAAGGTAAGTATCGAGTTTTCCCATTAATCCGGCAATTTGACTTTGCTAGAACGCGTTTCATCAGTTCTAAGAGATAATCGGTTTATGGATCGGGTAACCATGGCTTGGACGATCCTCCCATATTTCGGGAACATGTGCACGGCCAAAAAGATAAGGTTGCCATGGTAGAGAGATCTACAGCCGATCGCATGGAGATGGTTATGAAGAAAGAGCTTATGAAGAAAGAGCTTATGGGAGTTCGGGGAAAACTCTTAGTTTTTGGTCCAAACCTCCTTTAGAGAATTGGTCTTTAACTGGCATACAGCCTATGTGGTAAAGGAACTGGTCACCAAGGGTGGTAAAGGAGGAGTTGGGAAGAAGTAAGCAAGTATTATGCTTTTAGTTCGTTTGTTGCGCTAGCTAGGTCGTTAAGTCCATAGTTGCCAGAATGCCAAAAAATTTGATCGGGCATAATAGAACTGTGTTATGATTAGTCTCGGCCTTCCTTGTGGCTATTCAAGTGTGTTCGGTGCTCCCCATGCCATAGGGCTGTTGCACACTTGAACTATACTCAGTGTCTCTCCACAACTCGTCTAGTTGCCTCTAGTCTAGTGGGTGCAGTTCTCCCGAGTTCTATGTCTTGGCTTGATATGAGTCAGCCTCTGATTAACCACAAGGTTAGTTCAGTTTTGGCTTAATTCCTTTGAACGACTTTGAAGCTCTGGAGTTTAGCACAGTTTGTTTTGTCGATCGTTGGAAGTGATTCCGTTAATTATGCAGAGTGACTGATATGATTGTCGATTTGTGGCCCCAGAGCGTGACTTCGTTGACTTCAAGGGGCTCTTGATCAGATGACTGTTGATCTTCCAGTTCACCTTCGCAAATATCAGTCGTACAAAAATTTCGCTAATCTACTGGTTCGCCTTCACAATGCTTTAGTTCGTGAAAGATCTTCCCGTTCGCGAAGGATTTTTTGGATCAGATGACCGCTGATCTACCGATTTTCCTTTACGATGCTTTAGTTCGTGAAAGACCTTCATGTTCGTGAAGGGTTTTTGGGATCAGATGACCACCGATCTACCGGTTCGCCTTCACAATGCTTTAGTTCGTGAAAGACCTTCACGTTTGAGAAGGGTTTTTTGGATCAGATGACCGCTGATCTACTGGTTCTCCTTCATGATGCTTTAGTTCATAAATGACCTTCATGATGCTTTAGTTCATGAAGGAGTTTTTGTGGTCGGATGTTTGGCGACAAGACGGCCATGGAATGATAATTTATCATTTCCGAGAGGAATTTTTGTCGGATGTTCAACAACCTTGGAGCGATAATTCATTGACTCCAAGAATAGTTTTTGGTCGTGTGTCCGACAGCCTGGTAGTCTTAAAGCGATGATTCATCGACTTCAAGAGAAATTTTGTTGGATGTCCGGTGACCAGACGGCCTTGGGACGATAATTAATTGTCTCTAGAAAGAGTTTTGGGTTGTGTGTCTGAAGGCCTAACGGTATTAAAGTGATGATTCAATGATTTACAGAGGAATTTTTAGGGTTCAGGTCGCGGGAACATAGTTTTATCGATTCCTGGGGACTAAGGGGTTGGATTTGTTTGTTCGACGATCCTTTGGACAAGACTTCTCGACACTACTAGAGCAATTTAGGTTCTCAAAAGGGGGATCGACATGACTCGTTGAGGGCATAGAAGCATTTCTATCGTCGTGCTGTCTGCAATGCCCCTAGTGTCCCAATACAGCTCATTTGAAAAAGGAAATTATACAAGGATGGATGAGAAGGCATCGCTTTAGGTCGTTGCCCCATTCCTTAGTTACTAGCTTGCTAGAGTATTATTTGGTAATCATCCTTTCGTCTAATTTCGTCAGTTAGGTGCGGCGCTTTTCTACTAGTTCTTAGTAGCCTTGCTTGGGAAGAAAGTCCCTAAGGTCGATTAGCTCCTTCACCATTTGGTATGTTCTTTGGCAAATTGCCGAGTTTGCCATTTGCCAATTACACTACCTCTAGTCTTTAGAACTGGTTTTCCTTCCCATAGAATCCTTCTAGGGTAGTAGGTTGTATCATCCTTTAATGATTCCTAAGGGCCTTGCAGTAGACTGCATCTGTCGCCCTCACTTCGTCCATATACTGGTCATACCTATAAAAAAAAGCAATTTCAAATCAGTTGTACAGTTGTAAAAAGGTGCAGTTGGCATGATAAACTTCTTTGGATATTCTGCATGTTGAACGGCTTCGGTGAATGGGTTTCAATTGGCGAAGATGATCTAATCATTGTCAGACCGGTCGGTTTTCAAGTTATGGCTGTTTATAATGCTTGAGAATGATATATACATGATTGTCCTATGCTTGAATGATTGAAAATGCCGATTGAATGATAAATCACTTTTGATGGGGTCATGGATTAGTGACGATCCCCAAAAAATTTCAAACTAGGTGAGATCAGTCTGGAGTGACAAAGAAGGCCCCATAAGGTTGCGTAACAAATTTCAAGGCACTTGGAGTTCGTACGTTCGAGTTATGGGCAAAAGAAGATGGATCGGCATTGGTGGTATTTTACTTGGACTCTGACCCAAGAAAATTTGCCATTTGGTTGGACTCAGCATATGGTTCGCTTGGAGTCACAAAATTTGAAGTGCTGGGTTGGTGACAGACGTTGCTTGGAGCCATTTGCATGTTTGCTTGGAGAAAATTTTGGTTTTACCCGAGTCTGATTTCGGGCTAGAATTTCCTAGGTTTACTTTGAGTCAAATGGGTGATTATTTGAGTTCGACTTCGAGTCAGGACTTCCGGAATCTGCTTCAAGTCAAATAGGCGATTATCCGAGCTTGACTTCGAGTCAACCCTGAAGTGAGTTTTTCAACGACCATTTTAATGGTTTTTGATGATTTTCGATGACGACCATTCGTGCTTCGTTGATGGGAGCTCCATGATGGGATTGGAAGCTGGTCAGTTGGGAGTGGTCATAATATACCATGGGAGCTTGGCCTTGTAATCGATCTCGGTTTGTATCATATCTTCTTGGTTCTCTTGCCTCCAGGAGTACCGCTTAAGTAGCAGTCCTCGTCCATTGCTTGGCACTGTGCTACAACATTGGTTTTTGAGCTTCTTCTAGTATTTTGCATGTTGGCATTTTCATCCAATTTGTCTTTCTCATATTGTTTGTCATCTTCAGAGCCAGAAAGACTCATCGTAATATCCTCCCGTGGGGTTTTCACCCCTAAGATCGGGTTTGTAGCAGGTGCTTTTGCAGTAGGTGGAGTGTTAATGTTTTCTTCCATCATGATTCTTGGAGCTCCACCTATTGCTTCCTTTTGCTTTTGTCTTCTGTTTCTTTCGTTCAAGCTAGAAATAGAAGAACGCTCTTACTACGTAGCAGCCACGGCTTCAGGCACCATTCTGGGAGTAGTTAGTGATTGGAGCGCTAAGAGAGCATCTGTTTTATCCATAAAAGCCTTTTTACTGTTTGCCATTTTATGGTTAATTTCATCAACCATCTTGTTCAATTCTCCCTTATTCACAACTTCATGCTATATGGAGGATCTTGGAACCTGATCTCCAAAATTCACTCCTAACAGCAGTTTGTTGGAGTTGTTGACTTCAACTTGTTGAGGGTTTGTTTCTTCTCCAGCAATGGTAGCTCCTATGGATCTTTCGGAGGTAGTTCTCTTTATTTCTTGTGCCATTGATTCTCAACAACAAATCTTCTAAGCAGATATTGAGGATATAACTTCTGAACCTATCTGATCCAAAGTAAATAGCTAGATCTAAGCCTGAGCTGGGTTCTCGGTGAAAGCACCAAAATGTTAACCCAAAAAATGGATCAACACTCTGGATTGTGTGTGAAAGCACTAGCCATGTTCTTACAGAGTAATAATATAGAGAATAAATGTAAAAAGAGCAGAAATAGTAAAAGACAAGAAATTTTTTATAGTGGTTCGGCGGTTAATGAAGCCTACGTCCACTTTATAACTTTATATTAACTGATTGTTGTTACAAGTTGAATCGGATTACAATATGATTGAATCTTCTAAGTTAGATCAAGTCACAAGTACAAGGGTTCATTGGAGAATCATAGTGAACCCCTATATGATTGTGTGGGAGGAGAAGAGTGAAGAATAATCTCTGCAGAGTTCCAGCAGCCAGTCCAGAAGATCCTCTTTATGTTGCAAATAAGTGAGTATTTATATGGGAATTCAGTGAGTATTAGGCCTGAAGTCCAAGTGCAGAAGAGTCCAGTTGTTATGCCAAGTCATCGCTAAAAATCTCAAATCAATCTGAGTCATTTACATGGATCGCTAGCTATCCAAAGGGGATGGATTGCTAGCTATCCATCAACTTAGAATATTTTTCTACCAAAAGCCTTTACTTAGTGCTACAAAGGAGCTCAAAAAGTTTGAGGGTGATCTGACCTATCTTGATGGATCGCTAGCCATCCATAGGGTATGGATCGCTAGTTATCCATAGGGGATGAATCACTTGCTATCCATCAACTTAGCATATTTTTTAGTGATCTTAGTTTGGTTGTCTTTCTATCTTCTATTTAAATGCCTTGTCCAAATATCAAATCGTTTGGAGTTTGTTGGTCATCCGTCTTCATGGGTCATCTGGTCTAGAAGAATCCTCCATAACTCTCTCAAAACTTAACGAAATCAAAAAAAACTTTGAAAGTACACTCTAGACGAGGTCTGGGACCTACCATAAAAATTTCAGATGGTGGGGCCAACTTTACATGGGTCGCTAGCGATCCGTCAAGTTAGGTCGCTAGCGACCTATCTAACCTTATCCAATTAAGCTTATTTTTGGTGGGTGCCTTCTTGTATGTTCTAAGTGTTCTTCCAAAGTTTCAAGTCAATCCAACTCAATATGAGTTCTCTAAGTCCGTTTTAAGTTAGCTACTTTGGTTGAAAAGCGAGTAAACAGCTTGAATCAGACGAGTCTTTACTTCTTGAACTACGCTGCTTAGAATGCTATGAAACTAGGTGATTATTCATAAAAGAGGTAGCATATCATGATGCAAGAGGCTTTGATAACTCATAATGCTTCCTTTTAGATCCCTAGCGATATGTGGATGATGGATCGCCAGCGATCCATCTACTTAGTGAATTTTTGGCTTATTTCTTTTAAGTTCCATTGACTTGTTCTTTTAGATGCCTTGTTCAAGTTTCATGTCATTTTGGATTAGTCTGGATGTTCTAACTCCTGTTGAATTCTACTGGTTTAAAAACTCAGTTAACATATTTCTATTTAAAAATTTTGATGAAATAAAAGTAGAAAGGAAGCAGAGAATTTAGCCTAAATTTGGAAGAAAACAAATCGAGAATCTGATTATAAACCAACAAGAAACAAGCAAAAAAAATCTGAAGTATATATACAAAAGGCTTTCTATTTCAGTCGGCGATAGCAGGTGCACTAGTGGACACCATAGGTCCACTGGTGGGGCATATTTTGATAGGTTTTCTGTAACGACCCTGAATTTTTGATTTTGGAAATCATGATTTTTAATTGATTTTAAATATCTAGAAGTTAGTTTAATTTGAAATTTGAGATATCAGAATGAATTTGGCGATTTAATTATTGAATTTAATCGTTAAATCTGGGTAAAAATTTGAATCTTCAGTTTTAAGCTGATTAAAAATATTTTCAAGGCTTAGAAAATTTATATTGATAATACTGAAGATAATGGGACTTTCAGAATTGAATTTGAAACTGTTTTGTTCAGTTTTGAAATTTTATCGTTTAAATCGATATTTAAAAATAGCCTTTCGAGGCACAGTCTCGGAATTCGACGAAACCTGTTCCATTGGGTCCGTAATATTGTATTATTATCGTATTTCAATTTTCGTAGTGTTTGGAGTGATCGTTTGGCCGTACGATATATAAACGCGCTGAAAATTTTATCGAAATTCAATTTAATAACTAGTCCAAAAAGCTATCTTCTCCATACGATCGAATCTGGACTCGAAACCTTTTCCATTGCGTTCGAAATAGGTGTATAACATTATAAACGCCTAGCGGCAGACCTTGATAGGAAGTCGAAATTTTTGACTTCATTTTTGAGTCGATTCGAATTCGAATTTAAATTTATAATATATATTCGTCTCCAGTTAAAAATATATCAACATCAGTCGTTCTTCCCTCAAATCACTGATCACCAATTCCTACACGCAACCATCTTCACGTGTTTCCTCTTTATCTTTCAAAGCACGCAATTCCCCTTTTTAAAAAAAAACAAGGCAGAACGAAAAATCTCGTTCAAAGAAAAACAATGGTCGAGCTTTACATTTCAATCTCCAGATTACTTCACTGATCCTCCTTTCAAATTCAAGCACGAAATCCCCCTTCATCTTTTAAAATTTATTCGAACCAATCGAAATCAAATTCAGCCGAGCCCTTCCTTAACATCAAAAAAAAAATCAAAACGAAAAGAAGAAAAGACCAAAGCTTGAATAAATTCTCGATTTTCCTCCTCGTCTGTTTCCTGTTCGAACGAAGTTCGAAACAATGGCCGAACTCAAATCGAAGTGCTCAAGCGAACGAAAGGCTGTGGAAGGCTAAGGTGGCGACTTGCGTGGCGAGGCGAGATGTCGAAGCAAGGCCGATGGTGGGGGTTTGGCTTTGGGGTTAGGTCGCAATGGCTGCTCGATTTGCTGGGTCGTCGTGGTGATGGAGTATAGGGGCTCGGTTCGAGCATGAGGGTGTCGCGTGGTCAGATGTTGCCAGGGATGGGTTTTTGGGCAGTGAGGTATTCGTGCTTATTTTTTTTTTAAACTTGAAAAAAAATGTATATATACATATATATTAGAAATTATAATATATATACAGTAGTGAAAGAAAATATATATATCTCATCATTTGATTTCACAGTAAGGCAGAAATCATTTACAGTAAAGTGAACTTTTTTACTGGGAAAAAAATATAAGGATTTACAGTTCCGATTTAATTTAATGTTAGTGGAAACTTTAATTTAAGTTGAGTTTATTATGTGAATTATCAGAAATTTACAATAAAATAAATTTGGTTATTTTAGTTATTAGAAAATATTTTTTCAAAAGAAATATTATTTATTTTTGGAAAAATGGGTTAAGAATAATTTATTAGGATGTTTGATTTATGTATTTAACTGATTTAATTCTTTTGGTTACTAAAGAAAATTTATTAAAGGAAAACTGGTTTGAATTAAAATTATTAAATGGAAATTGATTATTCGATTGATTCGAATATTAATAAATTGTATAAAAATTGTTTATACAAGGTCTAATCCAGTGAAGAAAACAAGCGGAAATGGAAATGGATTGCAAATTTAAAAAGCGAAGGTGAGATCTTCTCACTCAAATTAAAATTGAATTGCATTTATTGATTGATTGCCTGATTGTGATAGTATATATAGTAGTATATAGCAATATATATATATTGGAATATATATATATATATATATTGGAGTTGTTGATTTCCCGCATTATATAGCGGATGAGACCCTATGCGCCGCATAATAGCGGATGATATTTTATAAATCCCATATACCGCGATATTCCACCTCGAAGTGGAATTGGTATTTAATTGTTGTGCTAACATCTGTGGATGCAAGGAAACAGGTTGGAGGGATCCAACTGGATTCCTCAAATTATATGAATTTGTTTCATATGTTGTATGAATTTGTTTCATATGCTGTGTGATGATTTATTGATAATCTATGAATGATTATATTGACGATTGAATGTGTTGAAGGCTATAATTTAGCCGAATGTATTTTTGGTATCGTTAGATACCATAAATAAATAAAATTGGATTTTTGAAATTAAAGTTGGAAATTTTAAGTAAATTTCTTTTGAAAGAATTGAGTGAATTTAAAAGAAGGAATTTTAAAAGCATGAAGTTAATTTTTGAAAATCTTATCGAATTATTTCCAAGATATGGGAAAAGATATAAATAAACGGGTTTTGAATAATATTGTTTAAAAGTTGAAGAATTTATTGAAAATGGAATTTTAAATAATTTGGAAAGAATGAAGGGATTTATTAAAAAGGGTGATAAATTTCTAGAAATCAATTTGATAATTGATTTGGTATTTGAAAATAAATCTTTGGAAAACCGATTAAAAATTTGATTTGGTATTTAAAAATAAATCTTGGGCAATCCATTCTAAAATCGATTAGGTGTTTGAAATAAATGTTTGGAAAATCAATTTGGGATTGGAAATAAATTTGGAAATCAATTTGAAAGTTGATTTGGAGTTGAAAGTGAATATTTGAGAAATCGATTTGAAAATCATATAAAAAGTGAATATTTGGGAATGTAGATTCAAAATGGAATTTATAAAGGAAAGGGAAATTTGCTTTAAAAATAAACACTGATTTATTTTTTAAAGTGTGGAAATAAATTTACAGATTTGGGATGTAAATTTGAAATAAATCGATAAGGATTTATTTAATTGGTTTAAATGGACCATTTTGAAATGGAAGTGTATTTTCCTTGAAAACTCGAGTATATTTCCAAAGTAGTTTTAAATTATAAATGAAGAAATTCTGAAATTGAATTTTAAGGAATATTTTGGAGATAAAGTATTTGAACTCGGCAGATTTCTAGTGGAAATGAATAAATATTTGGAAATATATTTCGTGTAGGGAAATTGATTTGAAATCTGTTTTCAAAAGTTTGAAAGTGTGAAAATATGATTTGAAATTTGTTTTCAAAATGTTGAAGTGTGGAAAATATATATATCTTGCGAAGATATTTTGAAAATAAATAATTTGGGAAAATTATTTAAATTGGTTGATTGTTGTGAATGTTGTTTGATAGTTAAATCACCGACTATCAATGTTTGCCTTTGAAATGGCACTTGAAATTGTTTTTAAAACAAGCGCTCATTATTCGGTTAAGCCGGGAGAGGACTTTGTGTCATATAACCCATTCCGAATAATGATACGACGTTATGAATTGCAATTGAAGGCCGGTGTGAAGACCGGGTATTTTCAAAAATGAAAGGACAACCTGTCGAATGTCTCTACACCGAGTTGCTCCGGTATAGAGATTTATATCACTCTTCTTGTGATGGGAAGTCCGGACGTGATTAGTGAATATCCGGATTGCAAGGGCTTCTTTGGAAGTGCCTTCGGTTCTGTTCGAACCCGGAACAGACTTGTATGGTTGTATGTTTGACATTACACTTTGAGATATAAAGTTGATTTCTTTCAAATACATTTCTGTTGGTGGCGGAGAATTTATTCTCTTAGCTTAACACCCTTCTCTGAGACATACGAGCTCAGAGGTTATGTAGTTGAAGGTTATCAGTGATATACTCCCAATTTGGTAGTGTGACATGCTGAGTGTTGCTGTGTGTTGCTGATCATTTGTTGATCATTTGTGATCAAAGCATGGCTTTGTAAAAAAGCATAGCTTTGTGGACGAGACCTCATCGGACCTCACAACCTGGAAATGGTCGAAACAGGAAAGATGCGGCAAGGTTATGAGGGTCGCGCCCTTTAGGGTATGTCATTTCCTTCTGGAAAAAGGTGATATTATGGTATGGAGCCTAGATATTTACCTGTATGGTTGCTCCAATCTCATTTACTCTGTGTGATTGTTGCTTTGTGATCGAGGCGCCTCGGATAAAGGTCCCAAAGGACCGGGGGGTGGCATATTCGTGTAGTAGTTACCAAGTGTAAGGAGTAACCCGGCCTTGTGTTGGCAGACAGCTAGTTAGTTCTCGGGACGTCCCGCCAGAGGCGTACCCATGTGGCAGTAGGAAGTTCCTTAGCCTGACCATTTGTTGAAAAATCCAAAGAAACAATACGAACCTTGTACGATTTTAGTTGTATAACTTGCTATGGAATGTGGCGGTAACCTGCTATTGAACATAGTAGTTATAGTAGGCATAAGTGCGAAATGCCTATGCTGGCTAAGATTAATATTATACTTTCGAAATGTTTTCTACACTAGACATTAATAATAATATCAACTTATTTATTGTAGTAAGCATATTTGACTATCATAAGGAGAAATCTCCTCCAATTCTGCGTTTGCATTGTGTGTGTGGCGGGAGGCCTTATGGTAGTTTCATTTTCCAAAAGCATTGCGAATTTCTTTTATTTTCTTTGTGAAAATAACTGTTTTACGATCTCACACCAGTCACCATGACTGACTCGGAGTTTATTGTTCCCTTTCTAAACTCTGGGTGCCCATAATTTTCCACACGGGCAGCCTAGAGTTATGTTATCAGGATATTCTGGATATTCTGGAGCTTTGGAGACGAGCTGGATGGCGAGACGTACAGTTGTACTTATTTATTTATTCCGCTGTGTATTTTGTATGGGGACAAGTTTATATAACTGTCCATTGTTGTATTGAGTTATATATTGACTCTCATTGTTGTATTGTATAAACTGATATAGTTCTTTGTTTAAAAGACTAGTGATTATCTATTATATATTGTTCCGTTGCGAATGTGAGATTTTGATATTGTTTTGTTTCTGTTTCTTTTTCTTCTGTCTTCTTCTATCTCTTCTTTTTAACCCTAACAATTCGGTTTTCCGGCAATCGATAGTTCGACAGTTGATACAGTGGTTGTATTGATGTCGACTTTCGAGCGTCGAAAGATCGAAACGTTACATTTTGTGATCAAAAAAGGCCAAATGGAATGGGGTTTGGTCCGGGGTTCTTCTGGGGTTTTCGGGCAGCGATTAGGCTACATATTTGGACAAGAATTCCGGGTTTGATATTTTTTAATTTGGTGTGTTAGTGTTTGATTAAATTTGTGAAATCAAATTATAATTTGTAAAATCATTGTTTACATGAAGTAGTGTATTATAAATGAGAGAAACAATAGCAATTAGTAACCATTTTCTTATTGGGTTATAAGATAACCATTAGGCCCATGTGGAGGGTGAACAATAACGACATACTCTTGTTTTCCTTCATCACTTTCTCATTTTAGCCAAGATAAAAAATCTGAAAATAAACCTACATTATTTCCAAACCCTAGAAACTAGATTAAATCCAAAAATCAGGCTTAAATCAAAGGGCTTTTGATTATTTATAAAAGATATAAGGCCCAGGTAATCTCTACCACCTTATCTTGCATCCAATAGGTTTTAATTTCGGTTTTCATCATAATTGTAATTCATTCTTATGCGGTTTCTCACAATCAAACTTAGATTGTAGCTTAAAGTTAGTGGCTTTGGAGAATCCATGTTTCTAGCATCAATTCAAGTCCATATAGGTAAGTAATCCTCACACTTCTAGGCTATAATTGAATGCTAGTTTCAGCTTGTTATTTTGGATGAATTTGGTGTAGAATTGATTCCAATCTCTTATGTTATTCATTTCTTTTGTTTAGAAACTCTATGTTTGCTGAAATTCCTACTTCATGATCTCAATTAGCATTCAATTGTACATGTTTGCGAGCTGGCATTAGTGCTAATTTAGTGCTCCAATCCTTAAGATGTACAACGGAGGAAAAACGAGCGAAATCGGACTGCCGTAAGGAGAACTGGAGCTAAAAATAGATCAAGGTTTCGGCAGCATAGGTGCACTGGTGGCATGTAAACCAGGAGCTACTTCAGCTCCAGGTGAAGCCCTGGTTCGCGTTGTTCGCCCATTCTCTCGTCCGTTTGGCTCCTTTTTGTTATTTGCTTAATTTTGATGTTGTTTTCCCCATTAATCTCATTGCTATTTTGGTGTTTTAAATTATGAATTTGTGAATTCATTTTGAAGTTATTATACCATAAATTGTTCTATGGGTATTTGGCAATTCACACAATTTCTTTCGCACTTTTTCAACTTGAATTCTATAAAAGGTTGATATCCAAATTAAAGTGTTTTATCCATATTTTTTCAAGTACAACTTATTTTCAATAATAAGTATATCTGAAACTATAAATATATCTAATTATTTATTATAATAAAAATACTTTTATATTGGTATGGGAAAATAGTCCAAATTATTTGTATAAACATTTAAAGGGATTTTGCAAAGGCTTTTCAACATATAAATATTAGCTTACAAAACAATGTTTAAAAGTATTTATGAATGTAAAAGTTTAACAAATTCCTTTTCGTATATAGATTAGCTTATAAAATGATACATATAGTTTTTAAGGAGGTTTTCAAAGCTAAGCGTTTTTATAAAAATCACATGCACTCGATCGAATGAAGAATAGATTTAAACGGTTAAATAAAACGAATGGTATAGAACGGTCACATTTGTTTTACCGGCTAATTCCCGAACTTGTTCGATCGAACCATTGATACACACAAGTGGAGTTTACTATCTTATAGTAAAGGTTTAAGTAAACCCATGTGGTATGGGACACGTGGTTGTTATTTATTCGGTTGCTATTTGGGAGAACATGATGCTTATATCGATGAGTTTACGACTTGCTCTTGGAGTTCTATAGGTTTGGCACTTATATTGGAGTCTCTATAGGTTTTATACCTATCTTGGAGTTATAGGTCTTGTACCTATCATAGAGTTTTATAGGACTTGTTCATATCTGGGAGTTTATAAGTTTCACACTTATCTTGGAGTTTTATAGGCTCTCACCTATCTCAAAGTTATTATGGGAACTATACCCATCTTGGAGTTTATAGACATATATGTCAATCTTGGAGTTTCATGCATATAGATGAATTTATTCACCAGTATTGGATTTTGGTGCCTTTTCCCCTTCTATGAGATTTCTAAACATATATTTGTGATTTCTGGATTCGATTTTTTTTGTGTTATCACCAAATAGTTTTAGGGATTTTGCTTGTAGAAGCTATCTTGAGTTTTGATATTTGGTGATTTCATCTTGAAGGTTTGAAGCATGCTTGATATTTGTTGATACATAACTTGATGACTATATTTGAGATCTAGTTCATTTTATCTATCATTGATCTTGCTAACTCATTTATTTTACTCTAGACTGACCCGTTAATTATTTTATAATACTCGCCTCGGACCGAGATGTTTCAGGTCCTTCAGCTTGATGCTTTTAAAGCGAACTTCCTATCAGTTAGCTAGATGTTTACTTTCATAATCACTATGTATATATTGATGTTATGATGTATCTTATGTTGAGCTAGACTCCTTTTATGTACATATTCGTATATTTGAGATGTAGTACTAATGTATTATGTAGTCTACATCATGTATCTATTTGTGTCTGTTCAGAATTGTATCTATTTCTATTCCGTTGTGTCTGATTTGTGATTCTGTGATTTGTATTTATCATAAACTGTTCTGGATTATTATTTTAGCCACCGTAGTTTGTTTTAAGACTGGATTGCATACGTCAATTGCACTAGTGATAGAGAAAAAATATATAGCATATTAATCGAAGTATCGATGCTCGCTTAAAGTAAAATTAAAGTATGGTCGCTCTTAAAAAGCCCTATTCTCTGCACTAGCAGACGATATTACTTTGTAATACCCTTTGTTGGTGTGGGTCTTCAGGTGGGGCATCATAGTACAAGACCTACAAAAATACCAAGATAGGTGCAAGACCTATAGAACTCCAAGGGCTAGTCATAAACTCTTCGATATAAGTGTCATGTACTCCCAAATAGCAACCGAATAAGTAACGACCGTGTGTCCCATACCACAAGGTTTACCTAAACATTTACTATATGCCAGTTAACGCCACTCGTATGTATAAATAGCCCAATTGACCAAGTCCAGGAATTAACTGGTAAAACAAATGCGAGCATTCCATACCACTCGTTTTGTAACGACCCGATATTTTCAACCATTCGCATCCATACATGTCAGATTTGAATTGCTCAAAATATCAGATTGTTAATTTAAATTTGGCAAAACTCAGCATATACAGTAAATAAATAATCACAGAATCACAGACACAGAGTAATATAACAATAGTGCAGCGGAAACAAAAGAATAGTAGTTCATGAAGCTACTATATATATAACAGAGTTAAACAAGGTACAACAGAAGTCTCGAATACAATAGTCAAATACAAGATCAGAATACATCACTGAAATCAACTGAATATCTGAAAGCTGGATAGATAGCTGGATCTCCAAGCAAAGCTCGAACTCCAAAGGTGAGCCTCGAATACTGGTACACTCAGTCTGACCCGAGCGTAAAGCAAACACAAAACACTCGAGTCAGGATTAACATTCTTATATCAATAAATCCAACTCAAGTGAAATAACAACTGGAAATAAAAGTAACTAAAAGGATGTTTGGGATAAGCATCCTCCAAGGATCTGTTAAACTATCTACTATGTAGTAGTGTACGCTAAGTAGATAATGCCTATCAGTAATATAACGTATCAACATAGCGTTAAGGCGTTACCATTATCCCCCTTAACATATTTTATATAAGCATCATAATCTATACAGCACTGTAAACTCCACCGTAAACTAGTGGGCTATCAGGGAGTACTCCATAGGTATAACACAAAACAAATCGTAGTGGTCGCGCATAGGGATACGAGTATGACAAGGCACATGAGGCAATACCCAAGGTAGTGAAACTACCGTTTGCCTGATCCAGACTGGTGAGAACGCATCGCCGCAACGATCGCAACACCGCGAAACAACACTCCCAATTCAAGGTTGCGCACCAATTAAAAACAAGTAATGAGTAGTTTACGAAGAAGTGTGTCCGCTAGAGGTAGCTAACCTCACTAGCCCGGCACGGCTCCTGTTTAAGTCATTTCAAATTTGACACAAGTGTCAAGGCTATCCACTATCTTTCTTCAAATCCAGCAACGTCATCATTCCAACCACTTCATTCTGGATCACACTCCGCGTATAATAGTTATTAAAGTGGTTTTCGGTTTGGACAGAGAGTATGTCCCTAACCGATCCCGGACTCTTCAATAACTACGTAATTATTACACCGATTGGTCATTTAATAAACTTTCAAAATAGTTTATATTTCAAAACTGAAATATCATTGCCATTTCAAAATCATATCCATACGATATCATTTTCACTTCAAATAAATCCATTTCCAAAATCATATCACTTTCAAAGTTATAATACTTTCGAAACCAACAATTCAAAATAATAATACTTTGGAAATCATAATACTTTGAAATTCATAACTTTGGAAATCATAACACTTTCCTTCAAACAGTTTAGATACTAATAATGGTATATAAAATAAAATAGTTTATAAAATAAAATAATTTATATAAAATAGTCATAAGTTAAAATAATTTTTATTAAAATAATTAGTATATTTAGAATAATTTATAAAATAAAATGGTTTATACGAAAAATAATTTATTAATTTAAAATATATAAATAATTTAAATATAATTTAAAATTACTTTATATAATAAAATAGCTTCCTCAAATTTCACAAATCAATTCCAAATCAACACCAATCCCAAAATTTCAAATTTAGTCAAATCTCAAATCATCAATTTCAATTCAATTCAGTTCTCAATAAACTATTATATCTTTTTCAAATACAGATTTGAACCACAAATAAACCATTTAAATTTCGATATATTCCAAAGCTTTAAATATTTCACAATCTCAAGACTAAATTTGATAATTTCATATATATCTTAATTTAACCTTATCATTATTTAGTTTTGAAATATTCACTTAATAAATCCAATATTATTTAAATAAAACCCCAAATTACAAATAAACTAAATATTTCCTTCAACTTATTTAAACTTGAAATATTCATTTAAATCACCTTAACCAAAATCAAGTTATAAAATTATATCCTTTAAAAATCTCAAATTCAATAAGTTCCAAATCGATTTCTAATTAAATATATTTCTTAATTAAATACAATTTCAAATCAATTTCAAATCTATCTACTCAACCTTAATTTATTAAATCATTATAAACTCTATATTAAAATATAATTTAAATAAATACTTAACCATATTATATTTTAATAAAATCAAACTTTATTATTAAGCTTATTTTGTATTAAAAACAAATTTATGCATAGATTAAAATCAAGAATATAACCATAACTTTTATATAATATCTAAAATCCATATTTTTATAAAACCAAAAATTTCTTCCAAAGACCATAGAAATCATTTTTCAATATATATATATATATATATATATATATATGTATATATATAGACCAACGATGTATGTATAAAATTTTCTACCCTATGGTCAAGTGATATGGATATTTATCATTTCAATCCGTAATTTATATATATACGGGTATATATCTTTTCAACCCGCAATCCCAATATCAATTCAATTGAAAATCGCTTGGGTTTATCATTTCAACCCATAACGATTTTCTCCTATTCTACAGATCGTTCGGGTATGTATCATTTCAACCCATAATGATTCTATACTAACAGGGAACTTGTAGAGTGATAACAGATATGATAATAACATAACAGACATATATCATCAAAATAAATAACAGATAATGGTGTCAGATGTCACAGGTGAACAGATACAGGTAATAGCATATATATAACAATGTAAATAACTAACAGCAGCATATTTCAATTGTCGTTTCAATTGAAATCAAATTTAATAAATAAAAGAACGTTAATCATGAGTGATTGCTCACCTTTCGAGGCTAGAGATATGAGCGAAAATGGAAGCAAAATTTAGATCCAAACATGAATTCCAAAACATCGTTAGACGGACACGATTCAGTGTAGCAAACAGGCACGACGGACAACGCTGATAATGGGAAATCGAAGAGAACGGGTCAGATCAACTAAAAAAAGCAAATATATATACTATATTTAAAAATCAATTAATTATAGAAGGTCAATATAACCATATATATATAAACCCAAAATTATATTGTAAGCTTCCAAACTGAAACATATATCTTCATTTAAAATATTACATATGACAGGACTTTAAAAATCAGAACTTTAAATCAATATACTTGTAAATTAAAGCATCCATTTATATTAAAACCGAAATTTTAATCAAAACATCCATACATTTAAAGTCTGCAATACTTAACAAATCAAACATCCATTTGTATACTTGTAAATCATATTACACATAACAACCTTTATATAAGGTATATATATATGACTCATATTTTAAAGCAAAATATCTAATATATATTTATCATTAAAACTGTTACAAAGCAGCATAGTCTAAGCAAACCTTCTACATACCATATAATTATACACCATAATATTACTAATATAGCAGAAAATCTTAATATATACAGAACTAACTCATATACTTTTATATACATGTGATATTAAAATTCAATACAGCCCTTAAACAAACAGATTAGTAAAATCATCTCATGTAACAGAATTAATATAAACTATCTATATATACACTTATATATCAAAACAGAATATAGCTTATATGTAGTTTAAAGACTTTCAAACATAGTAGATATAGAAATTATAACTTTTGCAACTGTTGAAACAATATATAACCTCTTACTGTAAACCAACATAACATATACATAATACTTAATTTAGTTGTACAAAACAATAAGTTTATATACAAACTTTTATCATAACTCGTGTATAAACTAATATATCGATATGACTTATAAAATGCAACCCTATACCTGTACATATAATACTGCATTATATGTCTATATATAGTGGACTTTCATAGAATAATAGAGCTTATATATATATACACAACACTATTACTTTATAAGCTTTATAAATTATATAACATATATGCCACTTTCGTATACAAACAAACACGTTATACTAAACTTTAAAACTAACAAGTAACTTTTTAACAAAATATTTATATACAACTTCCTTAAAACAACAACTAGAACATATAAACAACATACCCTATATTTATATAAACAACAACATACTATATATGACTTGTATACTAGGTGTGAAACCAAATATATATATAGATCTGACTTTTAAATCAAAAGATAGGCAAAACAAAATATACTGTTGTCAAAAATATATATACTGCGACCATACATTAACTTTTATAACTTTATAAACCATTACACTACAACCCACCATATATATATATATATATATATATATATCCCACATAACTCATATGTTCATACTGTTACATATATACTTAGCTATATATATAAACAACTAACAACTAATATAACAAAAATATATAAACGTACAGTACCTTCCTTTATAGACTAGAGAAAAGAAGATCGAGCAAAATGGAAGACAGAGAGGGAATCTCGGTTGGGCTTGGTGGGTGAGTTGATGGAGGAGAGGCCGGTTCGCGTGTTGTTGAGCGGCTAAGGGGAATAGACGAAGAGGCTGCTTGTCGAGAGGAAGAAGGCGGGCCGTTCGGTGATGAGCTGTGGCCGAGGCTGGTGGTGGTCACTCGGCAATCATGGTGGGTTAGTGGTGTTCGTCCATGGCTAGTGAGGGGGTTGTTGCTGCTTGGCGAAAGGTGGATGCGGTTTCAAGATGGAGGTCGGGTGCCAGGTTGGTGGTAGTCTGTGAGCACGGTGGGTTTGGATGAAGACTGCACGAGAATTGGTTGTTAGGCGAAGTGTTGATCAAGTATATATCACCAATTATAAAAAAATGTGTTGTCACTTTCTAAAAAAAATGCATAAGAAGATGAAGGAGATGGCTACAGGAAAGTGAAGTTTGTTGGTTCAGAGATAAAATTTGAAGAGACCGAACAATACGTATCCAACACATAATAAATGAGATATAGGGAATAGCAAAGGACAGAAAACTGAATTCAGTAATAATGAAAGGCTATTGGTTTCACGTTGGAAAGCGGATGGTCATGAGAAATTCAAAAGACTCGGTTGTGGAACCGATACGCTGAGCGTTATCGCAGATTGCACTGTACCGTGGACTCCGAAATACAGAAGTGAATACACTGCAGAGATCAGCACAATGAGACGACCAAAACACTATACAGATATCATTGGCACGACTATCCGGTCAGAAGTCGATATCGGTATGAAACTGCTGCTATTTTCGCCGAAAATAAGGTCGATGGAGCAATAACAGTCAAAATTTGGAGGAACGAAATATGACGCCTTACTCAGAAGATGATTTACAATTTTTCTATAGAAAAATATTCAGGTTTGTAAAATATTTTATTATCATCAAATATTAACGGATATAAATTGAAATGGAATTACACCATAAAATAAACTTCCTTATTTTCAGATGAAAATTTGCCAGTTGCTGTGTTTAATTAGACGTGTTCCAAATATCAAATTTATATTTCAAAATTTTAT
Organism: Allium fistulosum; assembly: GCA_030737815.1. Classification (NCBI taxonomy): domain Eukaryota; kingdom Viridiplantae; phylum Streptophyta; class Magnoliopsida; order Asparagales; family Amaryllidaceae; genus Allium; species Allium fistulosum. Next base: position 1,539,887,107 of record CM060901.1, on the reverse strand, counting down.
TGTTTAAAATTTCACAAAATTTTAATTAAATATATTAATAAAACAAATAAAATTATTAAAAATTTACGGGTCGTTACACGTTTAAATCACCTTTTCATTCAATTGATAATATACAATTTCAGAGAGATATTTACTTCAGAATCATTTTTGTGAAATATAATTTTATAAACTAGAAAATACACACACACACACATTAGAAAGCCATTATTAAATATACATATATACAAGTACAATTTTAAACCATTGTTCCAAATCAACTTTAAAAACATTATTATTATAAATAAATATATTATATATATAAATATTACAAATATCCTTTATAGAAAATATATTCATATTTAAAATGATTTGGGAAAACGGGTTGGATGAAAAATCATTCTTTTTGGAAATTCCAGTTGAAATAGTTCAATAAAACTTGTGTATAGTATCATAGATCCATAGAACAATTCTATGGCATAATAACTCCAAGATAGACGCAAAGGTCTATAAGTTCCGAAATGAATCCATAATTCATAAATCAAATCCCGAAAAATATGCATAGTTAAACCACCAAAATATAACACTAAGATCATGCCTAAAGGAATGTAGTTCAATCCGGGCAATCATATGAATAAATGGATCCACAGATTAGAATTCTATTTCATCTCCAAATTTATTTAAAAATAGAAAATTAGTTGAAATGAATGCCAAATAAGCCACAATAAATTACGCCAAACATAGGAAACAAGGGACGATGAACGAGTGAAGAATAGGTGGATCAGAGGGCTCCACCTAAAGCTGAAATAGCTTCAGGTGGTCGCCACCGGTGCATCGGTGAAGCTCTACCAGTCCACTGGATTCAGCGATTCCTAAAGCTATTTCAACTCCAAGAGGCCCGCGGGTTGACCTCGGGTGATGGTGGTTCGATCCTATGTCGCGTACAGTTGATCTAAGTGATCTTGAGTTTGCATACATCCATATAAACAACAATAATTTGTAATTAAATGATATCAATAGTCTATAGTTTCAGCTAATAGAAGATTGAACAGTATAAGGTGAGATTTTCAAAAGAAATTGAGTTTAATTCATCCAAATCTAATTCAACGACGACAACATGCATTCAATTATAAGATAGAAGTAAGAGATAAACTCACCATTTTGAGCTTGAATTGATGCTAGAAACCTGTATTTTCCTAGGCTAATACATTTCAGCTTCTATCTAGGTTAATTCTCAGAAATTGCAAACAAAAAGGCTGCAACGACCCAGAATTTTAGTCATTTGAATTTGAAATATTTAATTGATTTTAAATATTTAAAATTTAATTTTATAAGTTAAATAACTTGAATTTCAAATATAACAATTTATTTGATAATTAAATTGTTAAATTTAATATTTGGAATTGTTTGAATTATGGAATCTTAAATTTGGTGTGAATAAAAATGATTTCGGAAGTTGATTTAAATTCTATTTAAATAAGAATGAAGATAGTAAACTTTTGAATTTGAAATAATTAAACTTGTTTTATAATAATTGTTATAATTAACGTGTGAAAATAGCCTTCCAAGGCACTGTCTCGGATTTTGATGAAACCGGTTTCATTGCATCTGTAATTGTGAGTTATTGTATGCCGATGAATTTCGTGGCAATCGGGCATATTTTTTGGTCGTGCGAGCTAGAAACGCATAGAATTATTTAAAGGGGTTAAATTAATATAATTCGATTCTAAAGCTATCTCTGTATATGATTGAATTAGGTCTGGAGACTAGTCCCGTTATGTTCGGAATAGGGGTATTACATATAGAATGCCATGCAGCACGCCTCGATTGGTGTTCAAGAATTTCGGGTACGTAAAACTAGATATTTTAGTAAATAAAGTAATATATATACCTACTTTAATCCCATACTTTACCTATACCATAGCCTTACCCTCCATGTACAGGCCCATACCCTGTCTCTAAAATTATATTACGTCAGCTTTCCCCTCTCTTTTATTTTTTTAAAACCTGTGTAAGATAAAGAAAAAAAAGTTATTTATCCTTTCCAAAATTTGATTTAAATTCAAATAAATTTCAATAAATTAAAAACTTTGATCTTGGAGTGGCCTTTAGCAAATTTCTTGTTGATATGAGTTTACTGTGCTCGGTGGTGGGTTAGGAGTGCTAGACAGTTGGTTCGAGGAAGAGGGAGAACTAGAGCTTGAGTTTAATGGAGATGTAGTCATCGAATTGCAGATTTAAGGGTAGATGTGGATTCGTGGTGTCATAGAGTCTCGGTGTCGTGATTTAGAGGAGGTCCGGTCATATTTTAGTCGCTGCGACCTGTACAGTTGTAAGAGGTAGGGTGATTTTGCGTTTTTCTAGGGGGCTTCTAGTGGGGATTTAAGGCAATGGTCGCGAAGCTCGTCGAACATGAAGTTCGTCGGAATTGGTTTGAGGTGATTTCGGCAAAGATTGGAGTAGAATTAGTGGATTGGAGGTGTGCATATTTTTAGGTTCTTTGTGCGTGTACAGCGAGAAGTTTAAGGAAGGAGAAGAAGGATTAAAGGTGGATTAGTAATTAATGTTGTAATTAGTGATTTAATATTATATTATTTAAAATGAAATCTTGTTTAATAAGTAACTCTCTTATACGAGGTCCAATCGAGACGCGGATTTTCGCATTGCGCTCGTGATAACGTAGCTTTGTGATGAAACTGTTTGGATGAATTTGAAGGCAATTGAATTTTGTGCTAAAATGGACGTCGTTCGATTTTAGTTCCAAACCGTAACGCCCTGACAACAATTGGAATGATAGTGAGTTAATCTCACCTTTTGGCTGACCAGTAATATTATATAGTTGATAAAAATTGTTGATTGGATGTTTGGATGATTTACTATTTTATTAGTTGGTTTGGATTTATTTCCACCTTGGAGCGGATGATCCATAATATATAATATATATATAAGTGGTGATGTAGGAAAACAGGTTGGAGGGATCCAATATGATTTCTCACCACTATTGATTTTATTTACATGTATATGTGTTGATATATATACGTTGTGATGTAGGGGGATAGGTTGGAGGGATCCAACGGGATTCCTCGCTCTTTTGAATTGTTTTCAATAATATTCCGATTATATGAATTATCGGATAATAAACCTAATTTTTGGTACTATTGGTTATAGCATCGTTATATGTTAAAAACTTAAACTGTAGTAATAGAAAATCAATATCGATATTGGTTAAGCATTTGGTAGCAATTGGCCTTGAATTAGTATTCTAAAAATACTATAAATTGTCTTAAGGGTTGGAGTTGAATTTTGAGACAAGAAATGATTTCAAAATCTGAATTTGGATTTTGGAAATATTTTGTTTTAAAGGATTTAACGTCTAATTTTATTCCAACCTTTTTATCTATCTTTTTCCAAGATTATTTATTTATATTGTTGTAAGATTTTCTTTATTTTTTTTTAATATTGTTTAGTAGATTATTTATTTATATATAATTTTATTTTAAAGTTATTTATGAATATTTTATATTTTGGAAGGTTAATCATTTAAGTAATTAATATGGTTTGAAATTAATAATATTGATTTATTAGTGTTGTTTTGAAAGTAAATTATTATTTTTATATTAATGTTGAAAATAATAATTATTAGTGTTTTAATTATAATGTCTTTGAAATTCTTAATTATTATTCTAGGATGTTTTAAAGCTAAAAATTATTATTTATTTATAATGTTATTGTTAATAATTATTATTATATAATAGTGTTAAAGCAAATGATTAGAATTTATTTATAAATGTTTTCTAGATTTATAAATAGACTTTTATAAACAGATTTGGGTTTTATAAGAGGAATCTTATAATCGGGTTAGGAAAACTTAAAGGAAGATTATTTACAAGGTAAAACGAATTTTATAAATGGTTATAGATATTTATAAGAGAATTCTAGAAATGAGTTTATAGATTTATAAAAAGAGTTTTATAAAAGGGTCTATGGATTTATGGAGGGGTCCTAAATGATTTTAGGAATGTATAAAAGAGTTTTGTAAATGGTTTCAGAGATTTATAAAATGGTTTTAGAAATTATAATGGAGTTTATAAAGATTTTAGATTTGTATAAAAAGGAAATCTTCCTCAGTCTTTGGTGAATATACTTATCTTATTGAGAGAAGTGTATGGATATTTTTCCAAGTATTAAAACATAAGGATTTGTGGATATATATCTTTGTAAAAGGATTTTGATACAAATATTTACAAAGTGAACTTAATTAATAAAAAGATTTAAGTAAGGGGCTAATAGTTACCTTTGTGTTTAACCAATGTTGGTTTTCCCTTTTTGAATTAAATCCCTGATTTGAATGTCTGTTTATTGATAGTTGAATAACCGACTATCAAATATGGACCCAAACGTAACTTCGGAAATTTCTAGGAGAAACACGTGAGTTATATGGCACAGTCATCTCCGATGATGTTGGACTGTGCGTATAAATCTCGTTTCTTTCTCCTAGGACAAATGATAAGGAAATCCATCCACTAACGGTTAGGAGGTGATCTCCGCTCTTATCTTTGACTGATTATTTCCTAAAGAGCCGGGGATGAGTTTACCGAAAACTGCGGAATGTTGTTTCAAAGAGACTGGAATCAAATATGTTGTCTGAAAACCACTTTGATCCAATTCAAGCTTTTCGAAGTAAAGACAACTTGATGATGAAGAATTGAAGACGGAGTACTCAAGCATTTCGTTCAGTCCCAGAACGAACTTGTATGGATGAATACTGGCATTGCATTGTTGTAACATCCCCTATCTAGAGACCCAAAGTTAAACGCTATAGATGCTGCAGTCATCCATAGTATTAACTTCTGATGACTAAATACAGGTATGTTAATGGTATCCATAATATCAGAAGCACTTGAATATGAAACAAAAATCATAGATTTAAAAAACAGCATTTTATTGATTACATTTTAAAACACATATTTCACATTCAAATTACATAATCCCATAGTCGTTTCTAAGGTTTAGATAAAATATAATTATTACATAAATACGCCAAGAGCAGCATATGATGATGCCCCTTGGTTGACAAGAGTACTATATAGACATAACTGTCTTAAATACAACACAGCGGAATAAAACACAACAAAAAAACAACTTCTAAATAACTATCCGTCAGTCACCTACCCGTCTCCGGAAGATTTATTCATCAACTTACTAAAACCTGAAAATCCTCAACCCTCGGCCTACTCAAATCAATTTTGAGCAGTCGAGAGTTTAAGTGGAAAACAAAAACTTCAAGTCAGACATAAAGCCTGATGTGAATAATACTATACATCTCAGTTAGTTGATATTAAGTGAGACCACGCCGCTTAGCGGAACGGGTTTCCCCTCACTTGTATCCTTTTAAAACATATCTTTTGCAAATCAAAATCCTGGAACCAAAATTGGTTAAAATTGTAAAGCATTATCATGTAAACATACCTATCAGGTAATTAATGGACTATCTGCCTGAGCACTATTGTTTTGTTTGGCTAAATATTAACCTTTGGCTGACTCCGGCCTACCAGACAATATAATCAAAATAATCTAACACATGTTAGACACTCCTCCTCTGGACGGTCTATCCCTAACTTAACATCTTCCAGGGTCACCTGATCCTAATGGTTTTGCGACTCACCAATAACCTATCTGTATACAAATATATATTCCTTTCTATGTGTAATCATAATATTAGTCTTACCTGTGACAAAGCCCTACACACCGGAATTTTGGACTAAATTAGCTGGGGCTAATAGCTAATGTATAGGGCGCGACCCTATACCAGTCCCATCCGGTATTCTAATATCTGAGTCATTTTACTTAAATTTTCCTTGAAAACCTTTTCATCTAAAATTGATTCAAAACCTTTAAACCAACTTAAACAAGGAAAATATATACTCTATGCTTTACTCAAAATCACCTTACCATGTTATATATACTTTACTCAAATCTTTGTTGTTAAAAACATTTAAACCTTTGAAAGTACCCATTTCGATCCCATTGAAAGTACCCCTTTCGTAACCAAATAAACCCCTTTCTTTCATCTAGGTCGAAAGGCCAAAACCTTCCTTTCGAAACCATTTACATAAACCTTTCGAAACCATTGAAATACCTTTTCCTTCAAAAGATAAAAACCTTAGACATCCTATCTCTAAACCTTTAAACACAGCCTTTCAAAACCATTAGAAAAACCCTTTCCTTTAAACCCTTCAAAACCATTGGGGAACCACCCCTTAGAAACCTTCCCTAAAAACCTTTCGAAAACATCAAAAACTTAAAACTTTCGAAAGCATTTGGGTTCAATTTTAAAACATGTGGAAACAACTTTAGAAACCTTTAAAAACCATCTCTTTCGAAACCTTTGGGTTAATCTTTAAAAATCTCTAAGGTTACAAACAACAGGTTCGAAAGCAGCTCTTTTGAAAGCCAAAACCTAAGTAAAGAAGTGATGGTGTCGAAACCATCCTTTCGAAAGCATTGGAGAAGCGGTATGGTTTTTATAAAACAAAATCAACCCTTTCGAAGGCATTGCTTCAAAAGATAGAAAGCGGCAACTAAGGCTTCGACCTAGTCGAAAGCGGTTATTTGAAAACAAAGGTGCAACCTCTTAAACCATTTCTTTAGACCATTTGACCCAGTCGGAAGCCAACCAAGTCGAAAGCAACATAGTCGAAAGCAAAGCAGGCGCATTTTCAATATAAAGCAATGCAACGCTTCAACCTCCTTCGGAACCCCTAGTTTCAACCTCATACCTTCCACCTTCTTTCCAATTTGCTGTGCACCAAGTCTTTGATGCCATGTGCATTCGTTTCGAAAGTAATGTATGCGGAGGGACTATGTCGAAAGCCATCTAAGTCGGAAGCAGGGTGCCGAATGTGGTGAAACATACATTTTACATGTAAGACTGATTTTTAACCTTTTTAAGTAATCTTTTTAACTAACCTGCCTTTTTTTTTCTAAATCTTAGTGGTTGCAATTTTTTTTTCTAAAAGCACTATCAAAATTTCAGAAACAAACATTTTAATTTTTTTTCAAAATACCCCTTCTCCTTTTATAAATATATAAAACATTAAGTCCCATACCTTAAATAATTTTACATATTCATCAAAACAGTTAAGAAAATTCTACAAAAATTCCAAAAAATCATTTTTAATATGATTTCTAACATATATAAATTTCAGACCCAAATTATTTATAATTTAACAATAAATTATTTATAACCCAATAAATCATTTTCTTTACTAGAAAATTAATATAAAATCCACATTAATTTAGAAAATTATGAAAATTGAAACCTATCTCTAAAATATCATCTTTGAACTATATCTAGAATTGCAAGGTATTTGGATGTCATTAAATAGGGTTTCCACATCAAAACATATAATAAAATCAATGTGAATAAGCATAAATCATCAACAAGCATATATAAACATTTTGTCCTTCAAAATCATGGCTAAACTATGCAATATAAATTCGGATTTACTTAAAATCGGAAACATTTAAGAAATAAGAGATGTAGTCATTATTTACCTTAGATGTTGAGATTAAGGATTTGAGATTTGAATGGATTTAAGTTGATTAAGCTTCCCATTGATTCTCTTGTTTCCCTCTAGTTGCTTCTAATGGTGGCCAGCCTCTTAGTTTAATTTTTTTTGATAATGAAATAAACGTATGAATGAGTTCCTAAGGGTTTAGGGTATAAGAATATCCTTCTCCCTATTTTGCCCTTACTTATTTTATTTCATGTTATCTCATTTTGATTTACTCATTAACATGGCACGGCTACCCTTATTAATCACAAATCTCAATCCCCTAATCATCACATTACATTATTTTATTTTATTTAGCTAATTAAATATCCTAAATAATGTTACTAAAAATTTAGGGTGTTACAATCTCCCCCCCTTAAAGAATTTCATCCTCGAAATTACGATAAGGTACACAACAATCAAACATAAAGGTAAAACATACCATCAAACAAATCAAGATAGGCATCTCTGATCCTGCTCTCAGTCTCCCAAGTACAGTCTCTCTTATCGTTGCTCAATGGACTTTCACTAATCTGACTGTCTTGTTCCTTAACCTCTCCTTATCTCTCGCGACTATACGAATCGACTTTCTAACTATAGTCAAATATGGTTCTACTACTAAGTCATCTAACACGATCGGTGCAATAGTAGTGTTTGGATCTCTAACACACTTTCTAAGATGAGATACATGGAAAACATCGTGGACTCCTGCTAAACTGCTTGGTAACTCTACTCTGTACGCGAGTTTCCCGATCTTCTCTAAAATAGAGAATGGTCTTACGAATCTCGATGCTAACTTCCCTGTCTTCAAGAACTCGATAACACCTTTCATCGGCGATACTTTGATGAAAACATGATCTCCAACAGAGAACTTTAAATCTTTCTGTCTTCTAACTGCATAGCTCTTCTGCCTAGACCGAGCTTCCTTCATTCTCGCCCTTATCACCTCAATCTTCTCTGTAGCTTCTCTTACTAAATCAGGACCAAGGACTAATCTATCTTCGGTCTCTAACCAACATGCGGGAGATATGCATGGTTTTCCATACAAAGCTTCAAACGGTGCCATCCCTATACTAGTCTGATAACTATTTTTATACGAAAACTCGACTAGGTGTAGATGGTCTTCCCATGATCCCTCGAAGTCTAATACACAAGCTCTTAACAATCTTCCAAGATCTTGTTAACTCTTTTTGTTTGCCCATTTTTTTGTGGATGGTAAGCGGTACTCAACTTGAGCTTGGTTCCTAAACTCTCATGTAGACTCTTCCAGAACTCGATAGTGATTAAGGAATCTCTATCACTAACAATATTACTAGGAGTTCCGTGCAGTCTAACCACATTCTTCATAAATAACTTAGCCAATACAGGTGTCGTTCTATTTGACTTAACGAGAATGAAATGGGCATTCTTGGTCAATCTGTCCACTATAACCCATATACTTCCATTTCCTATATTAGATCTTGGCAACCCGTCTATGAAATCCATAGAAATAGAATCCTACTTCCATACCAGAATATCTTGTAGCTGAAGCAACCCACTTTGCTTCTGATGTTCCGTTTTCACCTGCTGATAGTTCAAACGCTGTTTCACCCATATGCCTACTTCCGCTTTCATTCCTTCCCAAACGAAGCTTCTCTTCATATCCCGATACATCTTCGTTCCTCCTGGATGAATAGTGAACTTCGAACGATGGCATTCCTCTAAAACTTCCTTCCTTATGCCTCCCACATCTGGAACACATAATCTACCCTTCTTTCTCAACCATCCACTTTGGTCAAGACTAAAATCCTTTAAGTCATCGTCCTCCGTTCCATCCCTAAACTTTCTGATCCTTTCAGCTAACACTAGATCCTCTTCCTGTTTAGAAGCAATATTCTTAATCAATACCGGTCGGACTTCTAAATAAGATAACATAGTTGATTCTCCACTAGACCCAGCCGCGGATCTCTACTGCACTCTGCAAGTCGACAACACTTCCAAGTCTTTCCATTCTGCTATCATAGCCAACACTGCATTCTGATGCTTCCTACTAAGCGCATTTGCAACCTTGTTGCCTTTCCCTGGTGTGTACTCAATTCCAAAATCATAAACAACAATAAACTCTAACCATCTCTGCTATCTCATGTTCAGCTCCCTTTGAGAGAAAAAGTACTTCAACGACTTATGGTCCGTATAAAGCTCAAACCTCTGTCCCAAAAGGTAATGTCTCCACCCCTTCAAAGCAAAAATAACTACAGCTAACTCCAAGTCATGAGTCGGGTATCTAACCGCATGCGGTCTAAGCTGTCTAGAAGCATAGACAATCACTTTACCTCTCTACATTAACACTGCTCCTAATCCAGTTCCACACAAATCTACATAAACTACCAAATCTTGATTCCCCTCCGGAACAATTAATATAGGTGCATGGGTCAATAAGTGTTTCAAGCTCTGGAATGCTTCCTCACACTTACCGATCCACACAAACTTCGTATCCTTTTGCGTTAACTTGGTCATCGGTGCTGCTATCCGCGAAAAATCCTTAATGAACCTCCGATAATATCCATCCAATCCAAAAAACTCCTAATCTCAGTCACCGTCTCTGGCCTCTTCCAATTATTAACAGCTTCAATCTTATCTGGATCGACTGACAACCCCTTCTCTGAAACCATATAACCAAGAAACTTCACTTCCTTCTTCCAGAAATGACACTTCGAAAAACTTCACTTTCAGCTGATTCTGCCTCGGCATCTCAAGCAGAATTTTAAGATGGACTTCATGCTCCCTTTCATCCTTAAAGTATCAAAATATCATCTATAAAAACCAACACAAACCTATCCAAGTGCTCTCGGGAAACTCGGTTCATCAAATCCACAAAGAATACCGGGGCATTAGTTAGTCCGAACGGCATCACTAACCATTCGTACGATCCATATCTTGTTTTAAACACTGTCAAAGGAATATTATCCTCTACTACTCTAAGCTGATGAAAACCTGTTGCTATATCCAACAGAGAAAATACCTTGCTCCACTCAATTGATCGAAAAAATCATCAATTCTCGGCAATGGATATCGATTCTTTATCATCCTCTCATTCAACTTACGATAATCGATACATAACCTTAACAATCCGTCTGGCTTCTTCACAAGGCTGCACCCCAAAGTGAACTACTAGGTCTAATAAAATTCTTCCCTTCCAAATCCGCCAACTACACCTTCAGCTCTCTCATCTCTGTAGGTGTCATCCTACTTGGTGGTCTACTCACCGGTTCTGCTCCAGGCAACAAATCTATCTAAAATTCAATGGCTCATTTCGGCGGCAATCCTACTATGGGCTCGAAAACGTCTGCGAATTCTCTAACCATGAAAACTTGGCTTAACTCATCTTCTACCTCCATAACACCCAACAAAGCATTCACCTCACAACTATGGCTTTCTACAGTATATACAATCCGATCACTACAACTAGGGTGTCTAAGTGATATTTTCCTATCATGACAAAATATCCTGCATCGTAGTTACTTAACTAATCCATGCCCAATATAATTCCAAACCCTAAAAAGTCAAATATATGCAAACTGAAAACAAAGGTGTAACCTAGCAAGTCAAACTCTAAGTGGTCACACTTCATCCCAAGTGTCGCATACCCTCCTATCGGATTTGCAACTCTTAAGGAAGTAACTAAATATGTGGGTTCTAGGTTAAGCTTATCTACCAAACATCGAGATATAAAAGAATGCGATGCACCAGTATCAAACAAAAAGCTAACAAACATACCATGGATCTGAAGTGTACCTCCCAATACCGATTTCCCTTTCTCCTGTGTCGTTGGCCTCGAGGTAGCTGGTTCCAACGCAAACACATTTCCTCTGCCATCCTTAGCAGGCTCCTTGCATCGGTTCTTATAGTGGCCAATCTGATCGCAATTGAAGCACTTGATGTTCTTCTTCCCGATCACTTCCATCGCCTTTCCCGTACGACATTCATTAGCAAAGTGCCCCTTCTTGTCGCACTAATAACAAACCACCTCAGACTTTCCTTTCTTTGCGGCTCCACCTTTCTGAGCATCCTTCTTATGAAATAAATTTTTTTTCTGACTCTGCCCCACATGGACTTCCTTTGCCTTACTCTTCTCCAACAAATCAAGCATCTCCTCGTGTCTCAAAGCCATATCTACAACCACATCACAAGGGTCTCTAATATGAGGTAATGTAACCCTCGCCAACTCAGGCTTTAACCCCCTTATGAACTTCTCATTCCTCTTCAACAGAGTATCCACAGTAGCATACCCATACCTAGCCAACTCCTCAAATCTTCTAGCATACTCCAAAACAAACATCTTCCCTTTCTCCAATTTAGCAAACTTCCTGAGCAAAGCAGACTGTGCCATCACTGACATGAAACTCTCCTAAAACCTTCTCCTAAACTCAGCCCATGTCATCTCCTCTTCATTTACTCCAGCCATCACACTATTCCACTAGAATAAAGCTGCTCCCTGAAGCTGTCGCAAAGCAAGCCTCCTCTTCTGCTCATCATTGAGCCCCATGTCTGTAAAGATCCTCTCACAATGCAACATCTAGTTCTCCACTTCTATAGCATCCTCAGTTCCAATAAAGGGCTTCCCTCCAAGCCTAGCATAATCTCTGCTCAAGATAGCATAATGGTTGACCACCGGAGCATCTTGAACTCCCACTCCTGCATTTCCTCCAACCATTCTAGCAGCAACACTCGCCTGCATCTTATTCACGAAAAATTGATACATAGCTCCCATATCAACTTGTAGGACTCCAACAACAACATTCCCTGCTTGTGCCTGACCTTGGTTTCTCCTGGTATTTAGTCTGGCATTTCCATTTGTGGTGGTGCTTCCTCCAAGATTCACTCTTCCACTTCTAGCATCCATATTTGTATTCAAGCCTTGTGAGATGCAAAAGAATAAACTAAGAGAGGTAGGAAACTAAAGATATAGCATATACTTATATATAGCAAATACAAGTACGTTACTACCGCGTTATCCCATACCCCGATCTTACTCTAATTCCTTAGGATTATGTTTTCAAAAATCATTTTAGTTTAAAGTTTTTTTTCTCATAAACATATGCTCTGACATAGTCTGCACCGATGAACGGCTTTCCTCCCAGCCTGACATAGTCTGTACTCAACATAGCATAGTTGTTGACCACCGAAGCTTCCTGAACTCATACTCCAGCATTTCCTCCAACCATTCCAGTAGCAATACCCGTCTGCATCATATTCATGAAAAACTGATACATGGCTCCCATATCCATTTGTGGGACTCCCGCACCAACATTCCTCGCTTGTGCCTGACCTTAGTTCCCTCTAGTATTCGGTCTAGCATTTACATTTGTGGTGGTGCTTCCTCTAAGATTCACTTTTCCACTTCTAGCATCCATATCTGTACTCAGGCCATGTGAGATATAGAAGAATTGTAACAACGCCCACTTGGAGGCCTAAAATTAACGGTTAGGGATGTTGTTGTCACCCATAGTTATTAATCCTCGGCAACCAAATATGGTAATAGTAGATAAATTGATATACCAGAAACACATGGATATGTGAAAGTTTAAAATTTTCTAAACAACTTTTACATTCCATTCCAAAAATCCCATTTCAACATTCTTTACATAATCCCACAACGTTAACCACATTCAGAAAAATATAATTATTACAATATATTCCAAGAGCGACATATGAAGATGCCCCCTTGGTGATTAGAGTATATAATAGGCAATAAACAACTTTGTCTTAACAAAACAGTACATCAGAATTATATGAGAGATATTTCAAATAACTACATGCCTCCTGCATGACTTCGGAAGCTAATTCGTCTTAAGAGGTACCTGAAGACCTCAAATCTCAAGCTACTCAAAATCAATTGAGTATCCGAGAGTTCAAGGGGAAAACATAAATTTCGAGTCAGACATAAAGCCTGGTATGAATAATAATCTACCATCTTAAATCATTTAGATATCTAGTGAGACCATGCTGCTTAGTGGAACGGGTTTCCCCTTATTAGTATCTTAAAAATCTTTATAAACCATTTTCTGTGCTCCTGCATCCACAATGGTTAAATCAATTCAAAATATTTTTATGTGATGATATGAAAAATAATTTAATCAATTCTGGATTACCCATCCCCATTCATTTTGACTATCTGTCATGGTTATAGTTTCTAGGATTACTATTAAACTAATAGTTATCATGGGCTGACCGATAACTGGTTAAACATTTATGGACTCCCTGTCCACTTATATAGTTTTCATGGGCTGACTAGGAACCTATTGACTAACTGTCAATATCTTTCTTTTACCCTAGTTTTCATGGGATAATTAGGAACCTATTGACTAACTGTCAATATCTCATTTTCTTATCCGGATATAGTTTTCATGGGCTAACTATAAACCTGTCTAATTGTCATCTTCAATTATACATAGTTTTCATGGGCTAACTATGAACTATTGGCCCTTATCAATATCATTTTCCTTACACGGTTTTCATGGGCTTACTATAAACCTATTGGCCCCTGCCAATATCTTTACTTTATATCTACTGCTGGATCAACCTAACTGGTTATTCTGCCTTTTTCCAAAGTACCGTTTTGGGTTCATTACAAAGTGAATATATATATATATATATATGTGAAGAAGTAATTAGAATAACCTGGTTAATCTCTTTAACCTATTTAAACTTCTTCAAACACTTCATTTCAAATTATTTTATTTATTAATATGCCATGGTTTTGCTTTTAAATAAGACTGGTTTTTTTTTTGAAAACTATACTTCCAAAATCTTCGAAACCCTGCTTTCGACCACAGTGGGTAGCCTCTTTCAAAAGCATATATCTCTTTTAAGAACATTAGACTCCTACCTTTTAAAACACTTTAAAATCCTTCTTTAAAAACCTTTTGAATATAATAAGTATTCTTATTAATTATTAGAATCATAGCTTCGAAACCAATTGAAATATCTCTTCCTAAAGTATTGAAAGTCCCCATTCCGACATCACTGGGTTTACCTTTAAAATATCATTTAGGTCAAAGTAAATATAAACGGAAGTATCTCTTTTGAAACCATTAATTACCATATAAAAATGTTAGGGAATTTACAATGGTGTCGGAACCATCCCTTTTCATCAGAGTCGAAAGCATACATTTTAAAATACTGAAGGATAGCTTCGAAAACCCTTCCGAAGCCATTGCCTTCGAAACCCATAACCCTTCGAAAGCATTTAGGAAGCGGCTTAATATATGTTAAAACATATGATACCTTTCGACAGCATAGATAACTTCAATACACTCGAAAGATAGAAGAATTAGTGGCAGGGGTTCGATTGTGTCGGAACCCCTTCTTTCGAAAGCATTTATTTATAATTAAAGGAACTCCTTCGAAACACCTTTTTCTTTTAAAATAAACATGGCGACCCCTTCAAAGGCCATTATAAAATTCCTTCCGAAAACAGACGTATCGACTAATTTGAAAGCTTAGTAAAACAAAGGCAGGCGCTTAGCTTTTTAAACAAAACTAAGGTACAGATTCCATCATAAGCATGCTTTCGACACCATACCTTCCGCTTTTTTCCAATCCACTACGTATCACGTAGATGATACCCTTTTTATTGGCTATGGCTTAATGGGGTTTCGACTTTGTCGAAGGAGAAAGGTAAGGGCGAAAGATACCTCTAACAGAGGCGAAACCTGCTTTTCTAGATTAAAACTAGTTAATGCCCAATTTAAGTAACTTTCACGACTAACCTGCTTACATGTAAACTTCTTATTGGTTGCCTTAACTTTTCCCATGCTTTTCAAAACTAACCGCCTTTTTATTTTGGATAAGTATCAAGCTTAGAATTTTGCAGATAAAACTTTCCATTGCAAATACAATTAAATTATTTAGGTCCTCCTTACAAAATAATTTAATTTGTATATCAAATCACTTAAGAAAAATCACAGAAATTTACTTTGATCATGTTATCTAACATATCAAAATTTAAAACCCAAATTCTCAATATATTTTCTGAAATAAATTTATAAACCCAACGTGCTATATTTTTATTAAAAATTCATAATAAACTTTCCAAAGCTTGGAAAATTATCAAACTTAAAACCCAACTCTAAAATCATGTTTTGCATGACATATACTTTTTCCATGACATTTAAACATCAATGTTACACGATTTTGGTTCGAAACCGTATGAACCATCATTTAAACAATCTTGTTTAAATTTAAACAAACCATAATTGAACCATATCATCATCAAACATCATATATATGAATTTAAACTTAAATCTGAAACATATATTCAACAAATAGAGATAGAAATTATTATTCACCTTAATCTTTGATAAGGAAAGTGGATTGAGATGAGTTTGATTCCCCTTTTTTACTTTCTCTTCTTTTTCTTCCTCTTCTTCTTTCTTCTTCTTTTCTTTTTAATGCCCGGCCTTATCTTCTTTACTTACGTTTTTATTTTTGTGAGAAAATAAATATGAGTGTGAATGGCTTAAGGGTAAACACATATATAAAGGTAAGGTTAGGTGTAGCTAAATCCCATTATACCCTTTCATAATTTAATTAATCTATAAACCACTCTTTAGCCCAATTAAATTAATAAGCATGGCCATTTAAATTTATTCAAATCTTAATCCCCTTATCACTTAACATTTACATTATTCTATTCAAGTTATCTAATTAAATATCCTGAATAATGTTATTTAAAATTAAGGGTGTTACTGGCACCCCTCCTTAAAGAATTTCGTCCTCGAAATTCAATAGGGACCCAATACTAATCATAACAATCATCTGCAACTACTCCTAATAACCATACTAGTCTATCTGACTAGTGATCATCTATATAAATCTAATATAGACATACTCTCAAAACAGATCAAGATAAGTATCTCGAATTTTGTCCTCTGTCTCCCAAGTACAGTCCTTCTCATTGTCACTCTACTGAACTTTAACCTATTTGACTATTTTGGACCTTAATCTTTTCTCATCTCTCGCCACAACCCAAACTGGTTGTCTAACTACTGTCAAATAAGGCTCTACTACCAACTCATCTAACCCTGTTGGAGGAATAGTAGTCCCTGGATCATGCACATACTTGCGAAGATGAGACACGTGAAATACATTATGGACATCTGCCATATTGCTTGGCAAATCTACTCTTTATGCGAGCTTTCCAATCCTCTCAATAATCTGGAATGGACCAACATATTTTGGTGCCAGCTTCCCTGACTTTCCGAATCGTATCACTCCCTTCATCGGTGATACCTTAATAAAAACCCTGTCTCCAATTAAGAACTCTAGGTCTTTACGCCTTTTATCTGCGTAACTCTTTTTTCTAGATTGAGCTTCCATCATCCGTTCTCGGATCATATCAATCTTCTCTTAAACCTCTCTAACCAAATCTTAACCTAAGTCTAATTTGTCTACAGTCTCTAACAAACATGCCGGTGATTTACATGGCCTTCCATACAAAGCTTCAAAAGGTGCCATTCCAATACTAGTTTGATAACTATTACTATAGGAAAATTCAACCAAATGTAGGTGATCTTCCCAAGATCCACCAAAGTCTAGTACACAAGCTCTCAATAAATCTTCGAGTACCTTATTGACTCTCTCAGTCTGCCCATCCATCTGTGGGTGATATGATGTACTCATCTTGAGCATGGTACTTAATACTCTCTGTAGACTTCTCCAAAACTCGCTTGTGAATAATGCATCTCTGTCGCTGAATATGCTACTAAGAATTCCATAAGTCTAACTATGTTCTTCATGAACAACATCGCCAAAATAGGTGCCGTTCTGGTTGACTTAACTGGAATGAAATGGGGCTTTTGGTCAATCTATCCACTATGACCCATATGCTTTCATTTCCCATATTTGACCTTTGCAACCCGTCTATAAAATCCATGGATATAGAATCCCACTTCCAAACTGGAATCTCTAAAGTCTGAAGCAAACCACTCAGCTTTTGGTGTTCGGCTTTCACTTGTTGACAGTTGGCACACTACCTAACATAAACCAACATCCCTCTTCATGCCTTCCCAATAGAAGCTCCTCTTCATATCTTGATACATCTTGGTTCCCCTAGGATGAATCATAAATTTACATCGATGACATTCTCCTAGAACTTCTTTTCTTAAGTTCTCTACATTCGGAACACATAAGCATTCTTTCTTCCTCGACCATCCTCTCTGGTCGATGCCAAAATCCTTAAGATCATCGGTCTCAGATCCCACCTCGAGTCTTCTAATCTTCTCAGCTAATTCTAGATCCTCTTTCTATTTAGAAGTTATTATCTCGATCAGCACTGGTCGAACCTCTGAACGGGTCAACATAGCAGTACTCTAACTAGAATCAGCAGTCAATCTCGACTTTATACTACACGTAGCCAAAGCTTCTAAATCCTTCCATTCTACCAACATAGCCAACACTACATTCTGATGTTTCCTGCTAAGAGCATCTGCTACCTTATTTCCTTTCCCAAGAGTATATTCTATACCAAAATCATAAGCCGCCAAAAACTTCAGCTACCTCTGTTGTCGCATATTCAACTCCTTCCGAGAGAATAAATATCTTAAGGACTTATGATCAGTGTATAGCTCAAATCTTTCCCCTAAAAGATAATTCCTCCAAATCTTCAATGCGAAGATCACCGCAGCTAAATCCAAATCATGAGTAGGGTATCTCACCTCGTGCGGTCTAACCTGTCAAGAAGCGTAGACAATAACTTAACCATTCTGCATCAACACAGCTCCCAATCCCGATCCACATGCATCAGTGTACACCACCAACCCTTGGTTTCCATTTGGAACTACTAGCACTAGTGCATTGGTTAACAAATGCTTTAACTTAAGGAACCCTTCCTCACATTTGTCAGACCAGTTGAACTTCACATCCTTTCTGGTCAACTTAGTCAACGGTGCTGCTATTTGTGAAAAATCTCTAATGAATCTCCGGTAATATCCAGCAAGTCTGAGAAAACTTCTGATCTCGGTTACTGTCTCTGGTCTCTTTCAATAATTGACAGCTTCGATCTTAACTGGATCTACTGCCAAACCCTCCTTCAAAACTGCATGACCAAGAAACTTGACCTCTATCTTCCAAAAATGACATTTGGAAAACTTTGCCTTTAGCTGATGCTGCCTCAGCGTCTCAAGCATTACTCTTAGATGACCTTCATGCTCTCTCTCATCTTTTGAGTGCACCAAATTGCCATCTATGAATACCAATACGAAGCTATCCAAGTGCTCTCAGAAAACTCAGTTCATCAAATCCACGAAGAAAGGAGGTGCATTCGTCAACCTAAATGGCATCACTAACCATTCATACGAACCATACCTAGTTCAAAATGCTGTCAAAGGAATACTGTCTTCTGCCACTCTTAACTGATGGTACTTCGTTGCCAAATCCAATTGGGAAAACACTCTGGCTCCACTCAACTGATCAAACAGATGGTCAATTCACGACAAAGGATACTTATTCTTGATCGTCCTTTCATTTAGCTTACGATAATCGATGCACATCCGCAATGACCCATCTAACTTCTTTATGAAAACTGTGGCCGCTCCCAAAGGAAAACTGCTTGGTCTAATAAAATTTCTTCCTTCTCGATCCACTAGTTGCACCTTCAATTCTTTCATCTCAGTCGGTGTAATTCTGCTAGGTGGTCTACTGACAGGTTCAACTCCTGGTACAAGATCTATCCAAAACTCAATAGCTCGTTTCGGTGGTAGTCCTTTAATCGAATCAAATATATCTGCAAACTCTCTTGCAACTCGAACTTGACATAGCTCTTTCGCTACTTCCAAGGCACTTAACACAACACATACACATTGGTCGGAATTCTCTATTGAGAAGATGATCCATTTATGACTATTTGGATGCCTTAATGATATTTTCCCATCTTGGCAAAATATCCTAGCCTCATATCTACCCAATCAATTATTACCCAAAATGATCCTGAAATCTACGAAATCATAAACATACAAATTGCATGCAAACATATGACCTAACAAATCAAGTTCTAACTAGTCACATCTCATCTCTAGAGTTGTGTACCCTCCTATTGGATTCACAACCCTTAAGGAAGAAACAGGGTAAGTGGGTTCTAAGCATAACTTATTAACCAAATTTTGGGATATAAATGAATGTGATGCACCGGTATCAAATAGTATCCTAACTGGAATACTTTGAATCAAAAATGTACCTTCCATCATAGTCTTTTCCTTATCTGTTGTAGTTGGTCTTGAAGAAGATGGTGGTGCAATAGAAAAAACCTTTCATTTTTCTGCCCTAACTGGCTCTGGACACTGGTTCTTATAATTACCCAACTTGATCGCAGTTGTAGCACTTAACATGCTTCTTGTCCGCAGCCTTCTTCTGCCCTTTGCCTGACCGACACTCATTTGCAAAATGAAACTTCTTGTCACATTTGTAGCAAACTAAATCAGCTTTGACTTCTTGGCTGATTCTCCCTTCGGGCTCCTTTCTTTTTGAAGAACCTCCTTTTCTTTCCTTGAGAACCCTGGGATTCAATTGGCTTTTCTCTAACACACATAGCAAACATCTCCTCATGGCGAATGGCCATCTCCACCACCACATTACAGGGGTCATGGATATGAGTCCGACTCACCCTAGCAAGCTCGAGCCTCGATCCCCGAATGAACCTTTCATTCCTTCTAATGTCAGTGTCTATAGTCGTGTATCCATATCGAGTTAACTCATTAAATGTATTTGCATATTCGATAACTGACATGTCTCCCTGAACTAAATCCATAAATCTTCTCATCAATGCTGACTTGGCAACTTCTGAAATAAATCTCTGTTCGAATCTCCTTCGAAAATCAACCCAAGTCAATTTTTCCTCCGGAATTCCGGTAGTCACACCATTCCACCAATGAAGTGCTAACCCTTGCAATTGCCTAGAGGCCAACCTTTTCTTCTACTCATCTTCTAAACCCAAATCGGCAAATATTCTTTCGCAATGTAACAGCCAATTCTCCACTTCGATAGCTTCCTCTGTTCCCATAAACGGCTTTCCACCCAAGCTGGTGTAGTCTCTACTCAGCTTAGCATAATTATTCCCAATATTACCAGCAACTCCAGTAGCAAAATCTACTTGCATCAAATTAGCAAGGAACTGATACATCATCCCCACGTCTACTCCAACACCCACATTGGCTTTCGCATTTAGCGTTAGCCTGTCGACCATACTTCCTCTGGGTATTGGGTCGAACATTTCCATCAGTTATGGTGCTTCCTCCATCTAAATTTACTCTTCCATTTTCTGCTTCCATATCTTCTTTCTCGTAAATATGTATACAAGCCTTTGTAAGATATAGAGGAACGGTCTAAGAGAGAAGGGGAATTACGTGCTTGTATATATATATACCTATATATATCAAATACAAGTACATTACAATCGTGTTAACCCAACCCCGATTATATTTCTAGTTCATTGGATTATGTTTGAAAATCGTTTTAGGTTTAAAGTGCTTAAATTTTCATAAACCTATGCTCTAATACCAACTTATAAAATCCTCCAATTGGAGGCTCAAAATTAACGGCTACGGATGTTGCAGTCATCTATAGTTATTAATCATCGGCGACCAAATACGGTAATATTAGATAAATTGATATACCAGAAACACATAGATATGGGAAAGTTTAAAAATTTCTAAACAACTTTTACATTCCATTCCAAAAATCCCATTTCAACATTCTTTAAATAATCCCACAACGTTAACCACGTTCAGAAAAATATAATTATTACAATATATTCCAAGAGCGACATATGAAGATGCCCCCTTGGTGATCAAAGTATATAATAGGAAATAAAAAACTTTTCCTTAAAAAAATGCATTGGAAACATATGAGAGAGTTCAATTAACTACATGCCTTCTGCACAACTTCGGAGTTAATTCGTCTTAAGAGGTACCTGAAAACCTCAAATCTCAAGCTACTCAAAATCAATTGAGTACCCAAGAGTTTAAAGGAAAAACATAAATTTCAAGTCAGACATAAAGCCTAGTATGAATAATAATCTACCATCTTAAATCATTTAGATATCTAGTGAGACCATGCTGCTTAGTGGAACGGGTTTCCCCTTATTAGTATCTTAAAAATCTTTATAAACCATTTTCTGTGCTCCTGCATCCACAATGGTTAAATCAATTCAAAATATTTTTATGTGATGATATGAAAAATAATTTAATCAATTCTGGATTACCCATCCCCATTCATTTTGACTATCTGTCATGGTTATAGTTTCTAGGATTACTATTAAACTAATAGTTATCATGGGCTGACCGATAACTGGTTAAACATTTATGGACTCCCTGTCCACTTTTATAGTTTTCATGGGCTGACTAGGAACCTATTGACTAACTGTCAATATCTTTCTTTTACCCTAGTTTTCATAGGCTAACTAGGAACCTATTGACTAACAGTCAATATCTCATTTCTTATCCAGATATAGTTTTCATGGGCTAACTATAAACCTGTCTAACTGACGTCGTCAATTATTCAAAGTTTTCATGGGCTAACTACGAACCTATTGGCCCTTACCAATATCATTTCCCTTACACAGTTTTCATGGGCTTATTATGAACCTATTGGCCCCTGCCAATATCTTTACTTTAATTCACTACTGGATCAACCTAACTTGTTATTCTGCCTTTTTCCAAAGTACTGTTTTGGGTTCATTACAAAGTGAATATATACATATATGAAGAAGTAATTAGAATAACCTGGTTAATCTCTTTAA
The DNA here is from genome assembly GCA_030737815.1 of Allium fistulosum. NCBI lineage: Eukaryota > Viridiplantae > Streptophyta > Magnoliopsida > Asparagales > Amaryllidaceae > Allium > Allium fistulosum. Next base: position 1,539,864,802 of record CM060901.1, on the reverse strand, counting down.
CCTATTTAAACTTCTTCAAACACTTCACTTAAAATTATTTTGTTTATTAATATGCCATGGTTTTGCTTTTAAATAAGATTGGGTTATTTGTTTTGAAAACTATACTTCCGAAATCTTCGAAACCCTGCTTTCAACCTCACTAGGTAGCCTCTTTTGAAAAGATATATCTCTTTTCAAAACATTATAATCCTGCCTTATAATACACTTTGAAATCCTTTTTTCAAAACCTTTCGAATATAATACAGTATTACTTATTAATTATTAGAATCATATCTTCGAAACCATTAGAAATATCTCTTCCTAAACTATTGAAAGTCCCCCTTTCGACATCATTGGTTTTACCTTTAAAATATCATTTGGGTCAAAGTAAATATAAACGAAAGTATCTCCTTCAAAACCATTAATTACCATATAAAAATGTTAAGGAATTTACGATGGTGTCAGAACCATCCCTTTTCGTCAGAGTTGAAAGCATACATTTTAAAATACTGAAGGATAGCTTCAAAACCCCTTTCGAAGCCATTTCCTTCGAAACCCATAACCCTTTCGAAAGCATTTAGGAAGTGGCTTAATATATGTTAAAACATATAATACCTTTCGACAGCATTGATAACTTCAATACACTCGAAAGATAAAAGAATCGGTGGCAGGGCTTCGACTGTGTCTGAACCCTTTCTTTCGAAAGCATTTATTTATAATTAAAGGAACTCCTTTGAAATACCTTTATCTTTTAAAATAAACAGGGCGACCCATCGAAGGCAATAAAATTCCTTCCGAAAACATACGTATCGAGTAAGTTGAAAGCTTAGTAAAACAAAGGCAGGCGCTTAACTTTTTAAAACAAACTAAGGTATCGACTCCATCAGAAGCATGCTTTCGACACCATACTTTCCACTTTTCTCCAATCCACTACGTACCATGTAGATGATACCCTTTGTATTGGCTATGGCTTAATGGGGTTTCGACTTTGTTGAAGGCGAAAGTTACCTCTAAAAGAGGCGAAACCTGCTTTTCTGGGTTAAAACTAGTCAATGCCCAATTTAAGTAACTTTTATCAACTAAACTGCCTACATGTAAACTTCTTATTGGTTGCCTTAACTTTTACCATGCTTTTCAAAACTAATCGCCTTTTTTTGGATAAGTATCAAGCTTAGAATTTTGCAGATAAAACCTTCTATTGCAAATACAATTAAATCAATTAGGTTCCCCTCTCAAAATAATTTAATTTGTATCTCAAATCACTTAAGAAAAATCCCCAAAAACCATAGAAATTTACTTTGATTATGTTATCTAACATATTAAAATTTCAAACCCAAATTCTCAATATATTTTCTGAAATAAATTTATAAACCCAACGTGCTATATTTTCATTAAAATTTAATAATAAACTTTCCAAAGCTTGGAAAATTATCAAACTTAAAACCCAACTCTAAAATCATGTTTTGCATGGCACATAATTTTTTCATAGCATTTAAACATCAATATTACACGGTTTTGGTTTAAAACCGTATGACCCATCATTTAGACAATTTTGTTTAAATTTAAACAAACCATAATTCAACCATATCATCATCAAACATCATATATACGAATTTAAACTTAAATCAAAAACATATATTCAACAAATAGAGATAGAAAATATTTTTCACCTGAATCTTTGATAAGGAAAGTGGATTGTGATGAGTTTGATTCCCCTTTTTACTTTCTCTTCTTTTTCTTTGAATTTCCTCTTCTTCTTTTCTTTTTAATGGTCGGCCTTATCCTCTTTACTTACGTTTTTATTTTTGTGAGAAAATAAATATGAGTGTGAATGGCTTTAGGGTAAACATATATATAAAGGTAAGGTTAGGTGTAGCTAAAGCCCATTATACCCTTTCATAATTTAATTAGTCTATAAACCATTCTTTAGCCCAATTAAATTAATAAGCATGACCACTTAAATTTATTCAAATCTCAATCCCCTTATCACTTAACATTTACATTATTCTATTTAATTTATCTAATTAAATATCCTGAATTATTTTAAATTAGAGGTGTTACAAGAATTGCCTAAGAGATATAAGAGAATAGTGATATAGCGTATACTTATATAAAGAAAATACAAGTACATTACTATAGCGTTACCCCATACCCCATTCTTATCTCTAATTCCTTATAATTATGTTTTCAAAAATCATTTTAGTTTAAAGTTTTTCATAAACCTATGCTCTGATACCAAGTTGTAACATCCCCTATCTGGAGGCCCGAAGCTAAGCGCTACAGATGCTGTAGTCACCCATAGTATTAACTTCTGGTGACCAAATACAGTAATGTTAATGGTATTCATAATATCAAAAGCACATGAATATGAAACAAAATCATAAATTTCAGAAACAACTTTTCTGATTACATTTCACATAACACGTTTCATATTCCATTACATAATCCCAATCGTTTCCCAAGTTCATATCAAATATAATTATTACAAAATATGCCAAGAGCGACATATGAAGATGTCCCCTTGGATGACCAAAGTACTATATAGACATAACTGTCTTGAATACAACACAACGGAATAATAAAAATACAACTCCTAAATAACTAACTTCAGCCTCCTACTCGTCTTTGGAAGCTTCATTCGTCCACCTACTAAAACTTGAAAATCCTCAACCCTCAATCTACTCAATTCAATTTTGAGCACCCGAGAGTTTAAGGGGAAAAAAATAAACTTCGAGTCGGATATAAAGACTGGTGTGAATAATTGATGCAGCCCAGAAAGAAGAAGTCATAGGTCGTGTACGACCTAACATGTTGGTAAGTTGGGTACGACCTAAGGAGGAGGCTAATGGACTAGATTCTGGTAAAGAGTCACGAGAAGTTGTAGTTCTAGGTCGTATGCGACCTACCAGTTTCAAAGATCACATGCTACGACCTAACAGGCTAGGAGGAAATGAGCAACGACTTAAGGGAAGAGTTTTGGTTAGTGTACAACTTAACGGAACGGATGATAAGTCGATGACGAGTTACGACTTAGTTAAGTCGTCTAACCGACCTAACGAGTCACACAGAGGAAAGACTGAAGCGTGGAATCTTCCTCCGAGTTAAACCCTACCGTTGATTTCTTTAGGTTGCTGATCTGGGATGCGCATGTTTTTAAGTCGCTGAAGTTTATTACCGTTGATTCTTCTACCGAGTTAATCTCTACCGCTGATGGGAGCTGAACTGTTGATAAGTCGTTACCGACTTATACTAAGTCGTAGGTCGCAACTTTTATGAGTCGTGAGAAGTTGTAAGTCGTCTACGACCTAAGTGATGTAATCTGTTTGTATTTGTTAACTCGTAGTTCTTACCTGTTTTAAGTCATATGTTTTGTAAGTCGTATGTCATCTGTTTCATAAGTCGTTCTGTTTGTTAAGTCGCTGAAGGCTTGTATTGAGTTGTTTGTCTTAGGTCGTCACCGAGTTATGGTAAGTCGTAGGTCTGAAGCTATAAGTCGGAACCGACTTAGGAGTTGGTAATTTCTGTTGTAAAAATTGTAACGCCTATAAATAGGCCGTGTGAGTCATTTGTAAAAGGTTGTTGATTTTTGAATAAAATTCTCTTTTGATTGCTGTGTGCTTTCATCTAAATTGGTAGTTGAGTGTAATCTCCTATCTCCTCTTTCGGATAATCGAGTGCGCTCGATTCAACGATTGTAGAAGCCGATTCGTGGAATCTAGTGCGCTAGATCAACGCTCGAAGAATTGAAGATCTTTGAACCCGGTATCGTGCGCGATCAACGAGTTCGGGATAGCTAGAATTCAGTATCTTCGGATCAATGAATTTGGGCATTTCAGTATCTTCCAATCCACCGATTACTACTTTCACCGATCGAAGATTGTTTTGTTTAATCCGCTGCGCCAGTTTGCCATTTCAGTATCTTCCAATCCACCGATTGCTACTTTCACCGATCGAAGATTGTTTTGTTTAATCCGCTACGCCAGTTTGGTATCAGAGCTTGTTCTAGCCAATCATAGCTAGATCGAGACTTGGAGCCTATTCATTTTGAAGTTGAAGTGAAGATTTGAGTTTGTGTTATCACGGCCGAGAACGAGTGGGAGTTGTTCGCATTTGTATTGAAGTTTGAAGATTGGATTTGTGATTTGGAGAAGTTGTGTTCATCGTGTTCATCGTGATTTGCAACAAAGTGGAAGTTGTCGATCCGTTTCATTTTGGATCAAAGTTCGAAAAGTGTTTGAATTTGAGAATTTGCGAAGTATTCAATCATGCCGCCAAGGAGAGCCAATTGACATCAAAACGTTGAAGCTTTGTATCGAAGAGAAGAAGCTGATGAGATGGAACAAAGAATCAATGAAAACTTTAGTGAAAAGCTTAACGAAGGAATTGGCCGGTTAGAGAAGCTTATGACGGAGATGAATCAAAATCGGAGAAGGGTTTCACCTGAATCTAACCATGGGGGTAGTAGAGTCTCGCCATATTCCAATCGAGACAGAAGTGTTGAAAATGATCAAAGACGTGGGAGGAACGTGAATGATCGTGAACGGAGGAATGTAGATAGAAGGGATGATGGTGGTAGGCGTGATGGTAGTAGAGATGTGGGTGGACGAGATAGACAACGATATACATCTGATTTTGAAGAGGAGTATGATGGTGGTAGTGTTCGAGGACAAGGACGAGGACAAGGAAGAAATTACTCTGAGTATGATCACAAGTGGGAGACGGGGATGAAGACTGAAATTCCTGAATTCAAAGGTGGTATGCAAGCAGAGGAGTTTCTAGATTGGGTAGCTAATGTTGAAGAGATTTTTGACTTCAAAGAAGTTCCAGAACATCGTAGAGTGAAGTTGGTTGCTACGAGGTTGAGGGATAGAGCTTTGGCATGGTGGCAGCAGACCAAACTTACACGTGATCGGATGGGAAAGTCAAAAGTTGAATCTTGGGAGAAGATGAAGAAATTGATGAAAGCAACGTTCTTACCTTACAATTATCAGTCTTTGATGTATCAACGTTTGCAGAACTTGAGACAAGGGACGAAATCTGTGAATGACTATGCTGATGAATTCTATCAACTTATTGCAAGGAATGATATTATGGAAACGGAAGAGCAGCTGACATCTAGATTCATTGGGGGATTGAGAATGCAAATTCAGGATATGGTTAACATGTTCGATCCTAGATCTGTAGTGGAAGCACATCAGAAAGCGTTGGCTTGGGAGAAGCAGGGTAGACGAGGAGGAGGTGTGTTTACTAATTCCAACAATCAAGCGAAGGGTGTTAGTGGGAGTTCTAATGTTTCTAAACCTATCAGTAGACCAGTGGTGAAGGAGGTTGAGAAGGCAAGGGTTAACAATGGTTTCAAATGTTACAATTGTCAGGAATTGGGTCATAAAAGCAGTGAGTGTCCAAAGCCAAAGAAGAGAACCATGATTGCAGAAGTTGAGGATGAGGATGAAGAAGCTGAATGTTCCAATTCACCACCTGATGAGGAGGAAGAAGAAGTGACGGGAGACGAAGGTTACAATCTAATGATGAAGAGGTCCTGTTTAACACCAAAGCAAGAGGAGGATTGTAGTTGGTTGAGGAGCAATATTTTTCAGTCAACATGTACCATTCTGGGGAAAGTTTGCAAATTTGTTATTGATGCTGGAAGCTGTGATAATATAATTTCGTCAGAAGCTGTGAGGAAGATGGCATTGAAGACTGAGAAACATCCGAAACCGTACAAGCTAGCTTGGTTGAGGAAAGGCGGGGAGGTGAAGGTTGGACGAAGGGCTCGTGTGAAGTTTTCAATTGGGAAGAAATATAAAGACGAAATCTGGTGCGATGTGGTAGATATGGACGTTTGTCATTTGTTGCTGGGAAGACCGTGGCAGTATGATAGGGCGGTGTAACATGATGGGCGTACCAACAGTTACAGTTTCATGTTTGAAGGGACGAAGATTACTCTAGTTCCGAAGAAGCAACAACAGAAGGAGAGTAAGTTGGAGGAGATTGAAGAGTTGAAAACTTTATTATCTTTGAAGGAGTTTGTGAAGGAAGTAGAGGAGGAGCCTAAAGTGTTTTTATTGATTGGACGGGAGAGTCAAGAAGCGGTTGAAGTCCTAGAAGAAGTAAAACCAGTACTGAAAGAATTTGACGATGTATTTCCAGAGGAGTTACCAACGGAGTTACCACCGTTGAGGGATATTCAACATCAGATAGATCTTGTTCCAGGTGCTGTGTTGCCACACAGACCATATTATCGAATGAGTCCGAAGGAGCATGAAGAGTTGCGAAGGCAGGTAGAAGAATTGCTTGAACAGGGGCGTGTACAGGAGAGTTTAAGTCCTTGTGCTGTACCAGCTTTATTGGTACCCAAAAAGGATGGAACGTGGAGGATGTGCACTAACAGTCGAGCATTCAATAAGATTACTGTGAGATATAGATTTCCGATGCCGAGGCTTGATGATTTATTGGATCAGATCAGTGGGTCCGTAATTTTTCTAAGATTGACTTGAAGAGCGGTTATCATCAGATTCGCATTAGACCAGGGGACGAATGGAAGACAGCATTCAAGACGAGGGAAGGCTTGTATGAATGGTTGGTAATGCCATTTGGCTTATCAAATGCACCAAGTACATTTATGCGGGTGATGAATCAGATTTTTAGACCATTCATTGGGAAGTTTGTGGTGGTGTATTTCGATGATATTTTGATATATAGTGGAAGTCCTGAGGAACATTTGAATCATCTGAGGGAAGTCCTGATGGTATTGCGACAAGAACAATTCTATGCAGCAACGAAGAAATGCGTGTTCATGACGCATAGCGTTTTATTTCTGGGGTATGTTGTTTCGAAGGAAGGTATACAGGTGGACCAGAGTAAAGTTGAGGCGATCAGAGATTGGCCACAGCCCAAGACGATAACGGAAGTTCGTAGTTTTCACGGGTTGACTTCATTTTATCGGAGGTTTATTCCACACTTTAGTAGTGTGATGGCACCTGTTACTGATTGCATGAAGGGTAAACAGTTTGCATGGACGGAGGAAGCCGGGGTTGCTTTTGAGCGAATCAAAGAACTTTTGACGTCTGCACCAATTCTAATATTACCAGATTTTCAGTTAGTGTTTGAACTACATACTGATGCATCCAAGGTTGGAATTGGAGGAGTATTGAGTCAGAGGGGACGTCCGATTGCATATTTCAGCGAGAAGTTATCAGGAGCGAAGATGAGATACAGTACATATGATGTGGAATTTTATGCTGTTGTGCAATCTATTAAACACTGGAGACACTATCTATTTCAGAAGGAGTTTGTTCTTTACACTGATCATGAGACGTTGAAGCATTTACAAGGGCAAGACAAGATTTCAGCAAGACATGCATCGTGGATTGCATATCTACAACAATTTACTTTTGTTGTGAAGCACAAATCGGGAGTGACGAATCGTGTGGCTGATGCTTTGAGTAGGAGGAATCATTTGTTGACAACAATGAAGGTTGAGGTGACGGGGTTTGACATTTTACCGGAACTATTTGTGGAAGATCCTTACTTTATGAAGTTTGTTGATAAAGTCAAGAATGGGGAGACGAATGAGTTCGTGATGGTAGATGGTTTTCTGTTCAAGGGAAATCGATTGTGCATACCTGATTGCAGTTTGAGAATGAAAATTGTGAAGAGCTACATGACGAAGGACATGTTGGGAGAGACCGTACATTACAGTTGATTTCACAATCTTACTTTTTGATGCAGGCCAAGTACTAAGTCGTAACCGACTTAAGGAAAATGAAGCTATAAGTCGTGACCGACTTAACATGAGGGAAATGAGTCGTGACCGACTTAACAAAGTTCAAGGCATGAGTCGTGACCGACTCAAGGAAGCAAAAGACATAAGCGTAAGTCGTGACCGACTTAACATAATGGGGGACTTAAGTTGTGACCGACTTAGGAGGGTGGAAGACCTAACTCGTGAAGAGGTACGGGATATCAAAGATCTTAAGTCGCCAGGACGACCTACCGAGTTACTCAGAGAGAAGGCAAAGCAAACTGTTAAAGTAATAGGTCGTAAACGACTTAACGAGTCAAACGATAAGTCGGCACCGAGTTACGACCCAGTTAAGTCGTACCATCTTATGTCGCCAAAGCCCGAAGACTGTTGATTCCTACGCCAACTTAATCTACGCCGTTGATTCTTAAGTCGAATAAAGCGGGTAGTCTTTAAGTCGCTGAAGCTCTGGATGCCGTTGAGTCTAATGCCGAGTTAATCTAGACCCTTGATTCTTAAGCCGAAGGGAGATGCTGTTGTGTTGCTTTGATAGGTCGTCATTTGTTAACTCGTGACACTGTTAAGTCGCATCTATTTGTAAGTCGTATTTTGTCTGTATTTTATTAAGTCGTAAGTCAGTTGTGTTGTATAAAAGTGATAAGTCGCCGCCGACTTAAGACTTGTGTAACTTTCTGTTGTAATATGTGGCTATGTCGCTGTGTTGTAACTAGTTTCTTAAGTCGTCTACTCTTTTGTAGATAAGTCGTCGTCGAGTTATGTCGTAGGTCGTAAGTCGGTTGCCGACTTAGGAGTTAGTGAATTTTGTGTTTTTTTGTGTGAGTTGTAAAACGCCTATAAATAGGCCGGGTTTCTCATTTGTAAAAGGTTGTTGAATATTGAATAAAATTCTCTTTTGTTAACTTTGTGCTTTCAATCTCAATTGGTAGTCGAGTGTATCTCCTATCTCCACTAACGTCATTCGAGTGCGCTCGGATCATCGTTTGTTGAAGCCGATTCACGGTATCTTGTGCGCAAGATCAACGTCGAAGAATCGTAGATCTCTTTCCCGGTATCTTCGGATCAACGAGTCAGAGATAGCTAGAGTTCGGTATCTTCGGATCAACGAATTCGGGCATTTCAGTATCCATCAATCCACAGATTGCTATTTACGTTGGTTGAAGATCGTTTTGAATTATCCGCTGCGTCAGTATGGTATCAGAGCTTGTTCTAACCAATCATAGTTAGATCGAGACTTGGAGCCTATTCAATTTGAAGATTAAAGAGAAGCCGAGCTTGAAGTGTTGAGACACGGCCGAGAGGAAGAAGTTATTCGCATTTGTTTGAAGTCGGAAGATCGGATTTGTATTGGAGGCCGAAACTTTGTCCATCGCGTTCATCGCGATTTGCTACAAAGTGGAAGTTTTCGATCCGTTTCATTTTGGATCAAAATCCGGAAAGTGTTTGAAATTTGAAGTGTTGAAGAATTTGTGAAGTTTTCGAGTATGCCGCCAAGAAGAGCTAATCGCCACCAAAACGTAGAAGCTTTATATCGAAGAGAAGAGGCTGATGAGATGGAGCAAAGAATCAATGAGAATTTTAGTGAAAAGCTTAACGAAGGAATTGGCCGGTTAGAGAGGCTTATGACAGAAATGAATCAAAATCGGAGAAGGGTTTCACCAGAATCTAACCATGGGGGTAGTAGAGTCTCACCACATTCTAATCGAGACCGAAGTGTTGAAAATGATCAAGGGCGTGGGAGGAACGTGAATGATCATGCACGGAGGAACGTAGATAGAAGGGATGATGGTGGAAGGCGCAATGGTAGTAGAGATGTTGGTGGTCAGAATCGACATCGTTATGCATCTGATTTTGAAGAGGAGTATGATGGTGGTAGTATTCAAGGAAGAGGTCAAGGAAGAAACTATTCTGAGTATGATCACAAGTGGGAATCGGGGATGAAGACAGAAATTCCTGAATTCAAGGGTGGTATGCAAGCAGAGGAGTTTCTAGATTGGGTAGCTAATGTTGAAGAGATTTTTGACTTTAAAGAAGTTCCAGAACATCGTAGAGTGAAGTTAGTTGCTACGAGGCTGAGGGGTAGAGCTTTGGCATGGTGGCAGCAGACCAAGCTTACATGTGAATGAATGGGAAAGTCAAAAGTTGAATCTTGGGAGAAGATGAAGAAATTAATGAAAGCAACGTTCTTACCTTACAATTATCAATCTTTGATGTATCAACGTTTGCAAAACTTGAGACAAGGGACGAAAACTGTGAATGACTATGTTGATGAATTCTATCAACTCATTGCAAGGAATGATATTATGGAAACAGAAGAGCAGCTGACATCTAGGTTCATTGGGGGATTGAGAATGCAGATTCAGGATATGGTTAATATGTTCGATCCAAGATCTGTGGCAGAAGCACATCAGAAAGCGTTGGCTTGGGAAAAACAAGGGAGACGAGGAAATGGTGTGTTTACTAATTCTAACAATCAAGCGAAGGGTGTTGGAGGAAGTTCTAATGTTTCTAAACCTATCAGTAGACCAGTGTTGAAGGAGGTTGAGAAGGCGAAAGTTAACAACGGTTTCAAATGTTACAACTGTCAGGAGTTGGGTCATAAAAGCAATGAGTGTCCAAAGCCAAAGAAGAGAGCAATGATTGCTGAGGTTGAGGATGAGGATGAAGAAGCTGAATGCTCTAATTCTTTACCAGTTGAGGAGGAAGACTTACTGTCGGGAGATGACGGGTATGCATTGATGATGAGGAGAAGTTGTTTAACACCGAAGCAAGAGGAGGAAAGTAGTTGGTTGAGGAACAATATCTTTCAATCTACATGCACTATTCTGGGAAGAGTTTGTAAATTTGTTATTGATGCTGGGAGTTGCGATAATATTATCTCTACAGAAGCAGTGAAGAAGTTGGAGTTGAAAACCGAGAAACATCCTAAACCGTACAAGTTAGCTTGGTTGAGGAAGGGTGGTGAAGTGAAAGTTGGACGTAGAGCTTGTGTGAAGTTTTCAATTGGGAAGAAATACAAGGATGAGGTTTGGTGTGATGTAGTAGACATGGATGTGTGTCATCTGTTGTTGGGCAGGCCATGGCAGTTTGATAGAGCAGTACAACATGATGGACGGACCAACAGTTACAGTTTCATGTTCGAAGGTACAAAGATTACTCTGGTTCCGAAGAAACGCCAACAGGAAGAAAACAAAGTGGAGGAAATCGAAGAGCTGAAAACTTTATTGACTTTGAAGGAGTTTGTAAAAGAAGTTGAAGAAGAGACAGAAGTATTCTTGTTGATTGGACGAGAAAGCAGTGAAGAGATTGAAATTCCAGAAGAAGTTAAACTAGTTCTGAAAGAATTTGACGATGTATTTCCAGAAGAGTTACCAACGGAGTTGCCACCGTTGAGGGATATACAACATCAGATAGATCTTGTTCCCGGTGCTGTATTGCCACACAGACCACATTATCGAATGAGTCCGAAGGAACATGAAGAATTGCGGAGGCAGGTAGAGGAATTGCTTGAACAGGGGCGTGTGCAGGAGAGTCTGAGTCCTTGTGCTGTACCAGCTTTATTGGTACCCAAGAAGGATGGGACGTGGAGGATGTGCACTGACAGTCGAGCATTGAATAAGATTACTGTGAGATATAGATTTCCAATGCCGAGGTTGGATGACTTGTTAGATCAAATAAGCGGAGCTACTATATTTTCGAAGATTGATTTGAAGAGCGGATATCATCAAATTCGTATCAGACCAGGCGATGAGTGGAAGACTGCTTTTAAAACCAGGGAGGGTCTATACGAGTGGTTGGTCATGCCGTTTGGCTTATCAAATGAACCGAGTACTTTTATGAGGGTGATGAATCAGATTTTTCGACCGTTCATTGGGAAATTCGTGGTGGTGTATTTCGATGATATTCTAATTTACAGCGGAAGTCCAGAGGAACATTTGAATCATCTTAGAGAAGTGCTGATGGTATTGCGACAAGAACAATTCTATGCTGCAACGAAGAAATGCGTGTTCATGACGCATAGTGTTTTATTTCTGGGGTATGTTGTTTCAGAGAAAGGAATACAGGTTGACCAAAGTAAAGTTGAGGCGATCAGAAATTGGCCGCAGCCCAAGACGATAACGGAAGTTCGTAGTTTTCATGGGTTGGCTTCATTTTATCGAAGGTTTATTCCACACTTTAGTAGTGTGATGGCACCTGTTACAGATTGCATGAAAGGTAAACAGTTTGCATGGACAGAGGAAGCAGGGAGTGCTTTTGGGAAGATCAAGGAATTGCTGACGTCTGCACCAATTCTAGTGTTACCAGATTTTCAGTTGGTGTTTGAACTACATACTGATGCATCCAAGGTTGGGATTGGAGGGGTGTTGAGTCAGAAGGGGCGTCCTATTGCATATTTCAGTGAGAAGTTGTCAGGAGCGAAGATGCGATACAGTACATATGATGTGGAGTTTTATGCTGTTGTACAATCTATTAAACACTGGAGACACTATCTATTTCAGAAGGAGTTTGTTCTGTATACTGATCATGAAGCGTTGAAGCATTTACAAGGGCAAGACAAGATTTCAGCAAGACATGCATCGTGGATTGCATATCTACAACAGTTTACTTTCGTTGTTAAACACAAGTCAGGGGTGACGAATCGAGTGGCTGATGCTTTGAGTAGGAGGAGTCATTTGTTGACTACGCTGAAAGTTGAAGTGATGGGTTTTGAAATGTTGCCAGAATTATTTGTTGAAGATCCTTACTTCATGAAGTTTGTTGATAAAGTTAAGAAGGGAAAGACGGATGAGTTTTTGATGGTAGATGGTTTTCTTTTTAAAGGAAATCGATTGTGCATACCAGAGGGTAGTTTGAGAATGAAAATTATCAAGGAATTACATGACGAAGGGCATGTTGGAAGAGACCGTACCTTACAGTTAATTTCACAATCTTACTTTTGGCCATCGATGAGGAAAGAAGTGGAGAGGTTTGTTGAGAGATGCCATATCTGTCAAGTTTCGAAAGGAACTGCGACTAATGCAGGTTTATATATGCCGTTACCGGTACCAACTAAACCATGGGTTGAATTGAGTATGGACTTTGTGTTGGGGTTGCCGAGAACGCAGCGTGGTAATGATTCCATTTATGTGGTGGTTGACAGATTTTCAAAAATGGCACATTTTATTGCTTGTAAGAAGACGGCAGATGCGGTTCATGTTGCTCAGTTGTTTTTCAAGGAGATCTATCGACTTCATGGATTGCCAGAATCTATTGTGTCAGATAGAGATACTCGATTTCTGAGTCATTTTTGGTTGAGTTTGTGGAAAATGGTGGGAACGAAGCTGAAATTTAGTAGTGCTTATCACCCGCAAACGGACGGACAGACTGAGGTGGTTAACAGATCATTGGGAAACTTGTTGAGATGTCTTGTTCAAGATAATCTGAAGAGTTAGGATGTGAAGTTATGCCAGGCAGAATTTGCTCATAATCATGCTGTGAATCGAAGCACTGGGTTCAGTCCATTCCAGATTGTTTATTCGAGCTTACCGAAGGGACCGTTGGATTTGACGGTAGTGCCACAATCAAAGAAGACAGTTAAGAAAGCTGCTGACTTTGTCGAGGGGCTGATGGAATGTCATAAAATCGTTCAAGAACGATTAGAGAAAGCAAATGAGAAGTATAAGCGTTCTGCAGATTTGAAACGAAGGAATGTTGAATTTCATGAGGGTGATTTGGTTTATGCAGTGTTGACGAAAGATCGTTTTCCGGTGGGAACGTACAATAAATTGAAAGCACGAAAGATTGGTCCAGTTGAAATTTTAAAGAAAATCAATGAAAATGCTTATAAACTGAAGCTGCCAGATGATGTGTACACGTCAGACGTATTCAACGTTAAGCATATCATACCGTATCATGGAGGAGAGTTTGTTGTGGATGAAGAAAGTACAAATTCGTGGACGAATTTTTCTCAACCTGGGGAGGATGATGCAGGCCAAGTACTAAGTCGTAACCGACTTAAGGAAAATGAAGCTATAAGTCGTGACCGACTTAACATGAGGGAAATGAGTCGTGACCGACTTAACAAAGTTCAAGGCATGAGTCGTGACCGACTCAAGGAAGCAAAAGACATAAGCGTAAGTCGTGACCGACTTAACATAATGGGGGACTTAAGTCGTGACCGACTTAGGAGGGTGGAAGACCTAACTCGTGAAGAGGTACGGGATATCAAAGATCTTAAGTCGCCAGGACGACCTACCGAGTTACTCAGAGAGAAGGCAAAGCAAACTGTTAAAGTAATAGGTCGTAAACGACTTAACGAGTCAAACGATAAGTCGGCACCGAGTTACGACCCAGTTAAGTCGTACCATCTTATGTCGCCAAAGCCCGAAGACTGTTGATTCCTACGCCAACTTAATCTACGCCGTTGATTCTTAAGTCGAATAAAGCGGGTAGTCTTTAAGTCGCTGAAGCTCTGGATGCCGTTGAGTCTAATGCCGAGTTAATCTAGACCCTTGATTCTTAAGCCGAAGGGAGATGCTGTTGTGTTGCTTTGATAGGTCGTCATTTGTTAACTCGTGACACTGTTAAGTCGCATCTGTTTGTAAGTCGTATTTTGTCTGTATTTTATTAAGTCGTAAGTCGGTTGTGTTGTATAAAAGTGATAAGTCGCCGCCGACTTAAGACTTGTGTAACTTTCTGTTGTAATATGTGGCTATGTCGCTGTGTTGTAACTAGTTTCTTAAGTCGTCTACTCTTTTGTAGATAAGTCGTCGCCGAGTTATGTCGTAGGTCGTAAGTCGGTTGCCGACTTAGGAGTTAGTGAATTTTGTGTTTTTTTGTGTGAGTTGTAAAACGCCTATAAATAGGCCGGGTTTCTCATTTGTAAAAGGTTGTTGAATATTGAATAAAATTCTCTTTTGTTAGCTTTGTGCTTTCAATCTCAATTGGTAGTTGAGTGTATCTCCTATCTCCACTAACGTCATTCGAGTGCGCTCGGATCATCGTTTGTTGAAGCCGATTCACGGTATCTTGTGCGCAAGATCAACGTCGAAGAATCGTAGATCTCTTTCCCGGTATCTTCGGATCAACGAGTCAGAGATAGCTAGAGTTCGGTATCTTCGGATCAACGAATTCGGGCATTTCAGTATCCATCAATCCACAGATTGCTATTTACGTCGGTTGAAGATCGTTTTGAATTATCCGCTGCGTCACTTTTGGCCATCGATGAGGAAAGAAGTAGAGAGGTTTGTGGAGCGTTGTCATATTTGTCAGGTTTCGAAAGGAACTGCAACTAATACTGGGTTATATATGCCGTTACCTGTACCAATTAAACCATGGGTTGATGTGAGTATGGACTTCGTGTTGGGATTACCGAGGACACAGCGTGGTAATGATTCCATTTATGTGGTAGTTGACCGATTCTCGAAAATGGCACATTTTATCGCTTGTAAGAAGACGGCGGATGCTGTTCATGTTGCTCAGTTGTTTTTCAAAGAGATATATCGACTTCATGGATTGCCAGAATCGATTGTGTCAGACAGGGATACACGTTTTCTAAGTCATTTTTGGCTAAGTTTGTGGAAGATGGTGGGAACGAAGCTGAAGTTTAGTAGTGCTTATCATCCACAGACAGATGGACAGACTAAGGTGGTAAACAGATCATTGGGAAATTTGCTGAGGTGTCTTGTGCAAGATAATCTGAAGAGTTGGGATGTGAAATTATGCCAGGCAGAGTTTGCTCATAATCATGCTGAGAATCGAAGTACTGGGTTCAGTCCATTTCAGATAGTATATTCAAGCTTACCGAAAGGGTCGTTGGATTTAACGGTAATACCACACTCAAAAGGGACAATTAAAAAAGCTGCTGATTTTGTTGAAGGGCTGACGGAATGTCATAAAATCGTTCAGGAACGATTGGGGAAAGCAAATGAGAAATACAAACGATATGCAGATCTGAAGCGAAGGAGTGTTGAATTTAATGAAGGTGATTGGGTTTATGCCGTGTTAACGAAGGATCGTTTTCCAGTAGGCGCGTATAACAAATTGAAAGCCAGAAAAATTGGTCCGGTAGAAGTCGTGAAACTAATTAATGAAAATGCTTACAAATTGAAGCTGCCAAATGATGTGTATACGTCTGACGTATTCAATGTTAAGCATCTCGTGCCATATCATGGGGATGAGTTTGTTGTGGATGCAGAAAATACAAATTCGAGGACGAATTTTTCTCAACCTGGGGAGGATGATGCAGCCCAGAAAGAAGAAGTCATAGGTCGTGTACGACCTAACATGTTGGTAAGTTGGGTACGACCTAAGGAGGAGGCTAATGGACTAGATTCTGGTAAAGAGTCACGAGAAGTTGTAGTTCTAGGTCGTATGCGACCTACCAGTTTCAAAGATCACATGCTACGACCTAACAGGCTAGGAGGAAATGAGCAACGACTTAAGGGAAGAGTTTTGGTTAGTGTACGACTTAACGGAACAGATGATAAGTCGATGACGAGTTACGACTTAGTTAAGTCGTCTAACCGACCTAACGAGTCACACAGAGGAAAGACTGAAGCGTGGAATCTTCCTCCGAGTTAAACCCTACCGTTGATTTCTTTAGGTTGCTGATCTGGGATGTGCATGTTTTTAAGTCGCTGAAGTTTATTACCGTTGATTCTTCTGCCGAGTTAATCTCTACCGCTGATGGGAGCTGAACTGTTGATAAGTCGTTACCGACTTATACTAAGTCGTAGGTCGCAACTTTTATGAGTCGTGAGAAGTTGTAAGTCGTCTACGACCTAAGTGATGTAATCTGTTTGTATTTGTTAACTTGTAGTTCTTACCTGTTTTAAGTCGTATGTTTTGTAAGTCGTATGTCGTCTGTTTCATAAGTCGTTCTGTTTGTTATGTCGCTGAAGGCTTGTATTGTGTTGTTTGTCTTAGGTCGTCACTGAGTTATGGTAAGTCGTAGGTCTGAAGCTATAAGTCGGAACCGACTTAGGAGTTGGTAATTTCTGTTGTAAAAATTGTAACGCCTATAAATAGGCCGTGTGAGTCATTTGTAAAAGGTTGTTGATTTTTGAATAAAATTCTCTTTTGATTGCTGTGTGCTTTCATCTAAATTGGTAGTTAAGTGTAATCTCCTATCTCCTCTTTCGGATAATCGAGTGCGCTCGATTCAACGATTGTAGAAGCCGATTCGCGGAATCTAGTGCGCTAGATCAACGCTCGAAGAATTAAAGATCTTTGAACCCGGTATCGTGCGCGATCAACGAGTTCAGGATAGCTAGAATTCGGTATCTTTGGATCAACGAATTTGGGCATTTCAGTATCTTCCAATCCACCTATTACTACTTTCACCGATCGAAGATTGTTTTGTTTAATCCGCTGCGCCAGTTTGCCATTTCAGTATCTTCCAATCCACCGATTACTACTTTCACCGATCGAAGATTGTTTTGTTTAATCTGCTGCGCCAATAATACTATACATCTCGGTTATTTGATATTGAGTGAGACCATGCCTCTTAGCGGAATGGGTTTCCCCTCACTAATATCCTTTTAATACGTATCTTTTGTAAATCATAATCCTACGACGAAAATTGGTTAATCAAACAGATTATATCAATAATAGCAATATCATATATGCTAAAAACAGGTATTTACTGGACCAGCTGTCCAAAACAAATGTAGTTTTGTTTGGCTAACTACTAACCTTTAGCTAACTCAGGCCTACTGGACAAAATATTAAATATGATCTAACAACTGTTAGATAAGTCTTCTGGATGGTCTGTTCCTAACTTACTTCTCCAAGGGTCTCCTGATCCTAATGGGTTTGTGGGCTCACCAATGACCTGTCTTATTTTCTATACATATATTTCTTTATTTGTGTAACCATCATTTAAGTCTACCTGTGACTAAGCCCTACACACTAGAATTTTGGACTAAATTAGCTAAGGGTTAATAGCTAATGAGTAGGGTGCGACCCTACACTAGTCCCATCTGGTCTTCTAATCCGAGTCATTTTCTTAGGGTTAACTACGCTTTAAAATTTTCCTTGAAAACCTTTTCAAAATGATTTAAACCTTTAAATCATACTCATACAAGGAAAATACATTCTTTGCTTTACTCTAAGCTATTTTCCATGTTATATATACATTACCCAAAATAATGTTGATGTAATATAATGAGGATTACCTATCCCTTTAAAATAAGTTAAAACTTTTTTAAACTTAAAATACTTAGGCTATATTGCCAAGGTAGATCATTCGAAACCTTTGTTTAACATCTTTAAACAACCCATTCGAAACCATTGAAAGTATCCCTTTCGAAACTATTGAAAGTACCCCTTTCGATGTAAGTAAACTACTTTACTGTATAACCTTAGGCCTAAAGGCCAAACATACCTTTCGAAACCATTGAAAACAACTTTATCGAAAGCTTTATAAACCTTAGATATCCTCTTTTCAAAACATCAAACTTGCCTTTCGAAAGCAACCGGAAACCTTCCATTTAAAATGCTTTAATCACCTTTAGAAACTATTGGGGAACCTCCCCTTTGAAACCTATATCAGTTACCTTTCGAAAGCATTAAAGTATACTACTTAAAAAAACCTTTCGAAAGCATTGGGTTCAAGTAAAAGCTTGAGAAAAACCTTTGGAAACCATTCCTTTTAAAACCTTTGGGTTTAACTTTCAACTATAAAAAAGGGTCATAAACAGCCAAGTCGAAAGCAACTCTTTTGAAAGAAATTCCTAAGTAAAAGAAGTGGATGGTGTCAAAACCTATCCCTTCAAAAGCATTGGAGAAGCGGCTAAGTTTTAAGGACAAAGTAACCCTTATGAAACCAATCTGGGTCGAAAGGTAAAAAGGCGGCAGTTAGGTGTTTCGACCCCTTCAAAAGCATTCACTTAAAACAAAAAGTGCAACCTCTTTCAAAACCATTCCTTCAAAAAAATTTGACCCAGTTGGAAGCCAACTAGGTTGAAAGCATTACTATCGAAAGCAAAGCAGGCGCATTTTCATTTAAAAGCAAAGCAGCACTTCGACCCCATCGAAACCCCTTGTTTCGACTGCATACCTTCTGCCTATATCCAGTCTGCTGCACAGCAAGTCTCTGATGCCTTATGCGTTGGTTTCGATGGTGATGGTGGCAGAGGAACACAGTCGAAGCTAGGTGCCAAAAGTGGTGAAACATGTAAAAAAACATGTTTAAACTGATTTTTAATCTTTTAACTAATCTGCCTTGTTTATCAAAATATTATTGGTTGCTAATTTTCTTTTCTAAAAATACTGCCGAAATTTCAAAATTAAACTAATTAAATTATTTACAAAATGCCACTTCTCTTTTTATAAATATATAAAACATTTAAGTCCCATACATTAAATAATTTTCTATATCTATTAAAGCACTTAGGAAAATTCTATAAAAATTCACATAAATCTCTTTTAATATGTTTTCTAACATATTTAAATTTTAAATCCAAAACCCATACATAATTGTCGAAATTTATTTTAAACCCGAATAACCTTTTTCTTCACTAGAAAATTAATATTAATTCCACAATAGTTCAGAAAATTATGAAACTTGAAACCCATTTCGAAAATAATATTCCTGACCTCAGATTAAAATCGCAAGTCTATTGGATGTCAACTAATAGGTTTTCTAAATCAGTTCTTATCATAAAATCCATATGAAATAGCCAAAATTAACAACAAGAATATATATCCATTTTAATCAATCAAAATATGGCAAACATTTGCAAAATAATTTCGGATCTCAATCTAGTAATAGAAAATAAAAACATGAGATGTAGCCTATTATTCACCTTTGCTTTGATGTTAAGGAGTTGAAATTTGATCTTGGATTAAGTTGATTTGGATTCTTCCTCTTTATTTAGCTAATCTTCCCCTTACTTCTTCTTAATGGTGGCCGACCTCTAGATTTGTTTTTAGTTTGTGAAATGAACGTGTAAGATGAAATGGTATGAAGGCTAGGGTATATGAATATGGCACATTCCTATTTTACCCTTATCTAATTCACTTTTTTTCCTTAGTTCATTAATTCAATTCAGCACGGCTACACCCTTATTATACAAATCTCAATTCCCATAACCAAGTAATCTTTTCATTATTCTATTTAATTTAGCTAATTAAATCTCGTGAATAATGTTATCAAAAACTAGAGGTGTTACAAAAATGAATGCTTGGAATCGAGCAATTAAAACAATAGTCCCCAAAGACATAGATTGGTGTGAAGCTCCACAATCACAAATGTGCCTTGCAATTTAGCCATAATCAATCGTCCCAATATAACGGGAACAAAAGGAAAAGCCTAAGCTGAGAAGGATCCAGCTCCCGAAGGAGTGGAGGTTCTTCTGCCAGACTAAATATTTGGTGACCGAAAAATCATTTTCAACAATAAAACTTGGCGTTCAACATTGTCAAGTATGTTTTACTTTGAATAAAATCCCCCTATAACCAACGCCCAAAATCCAAAGGAAGTCGACGTAAGTCGACCAGTCAGGTTCTGAGCATTGACCCGGGCAAGTGCAGCATGTTATCTATGCAAAGTGAATCCAGTGTCTCAAGTACCACGAATGGACCATCCTGCGTAGATAGCTCACTCATGCTAAGAAAATGAATCACATCGTACTTTAAGATTGCCTTTCTTGGAACTTAACCATTATGGATGAGAAATCGATATCGGAACTGTTGTACGAAGCGATGCGGGAAGCTTTTCTTTTCAGGATAATTGAAAGTACAAAAATGGGAAAAGCGATACGACCGTCATCCACTACATCTAGTTTGCAATATATCGTCATGCTAGAATCCAAAACGACGATGGAAATTTAGCCAAGCCCTCGAAAAGTGATAGTTGTAGAAGGAAAGCAAT
The DNA here is from genome assembly GCA_030737815.1 of Allium fistulosum. NCBI lineage: Eukaryota > Viridiplantae > Streptophyta > Magnoliopsida > Asparagales > Amaryllidaceae > Allium > Allium fistulosum. The sequence goes on along the minus strand of CM060901.1, from coordinate 1,539,844,205 downwards.
ACTTGGCTCTAGAACAACATACACTCGTCTAAGGAAAAATTTAGCTTCACCACCATCTCGGAGTCATCATAAGAAGTTTCTCTACCAAACTAAAACATTATGTGATCTTCGAGGCGTAGATAGCATTGTTGGTATAGACAATTGGAATTCCAAGTAGAATAAATGGTTAATGAACAATCAACCAAGTAACTGAACAAAAGCAGTGTAAGTAATAGAAGGAATGAAGTGAAAAGGTTCGACTGACAGTAAGTTTAAGAATAACTTCTAAAAAATTTTCCAATACTCGGATCGGTACCGATTCGACTCCATTAGATCGGTACCAACCCGAAATTAGTCACCAGAATCATTCCAAAATCCTCCGAGACGACCTACTTGATGTTTATATGCATTCTGAAGATGCCAAGTCCAGATTGCTTCGTAGTCACAAGCAATGAAGGTCCACACTAGCATATCATAGAAAACTTCCCAAGTGGTTCAACACAATCATCAAAACTCCTTAAAACAGAAACCCAGAGATATCCAGTTCCAGAGCACCTTATTTTCAACGAAACATACTCTGTAAGGCAAATGTTAACCGGGTTTTTAACCCAACATAATTCAAAAGGATTTATAACATTCAGATTAAGCCAAAACGACTTGAAACTTTATTGGAAGGCCTAAATATACAAGACAAAGGACCTTAAGAAGTTTGGACCATTCTTATGCGAACATTTCGGATCAGTACCGATTTGATCCAATTGGATCGGTACCGATCCAAATTATTGCGTTATTGGATCTTCATTTCACTTGTCTTACAATCCTATGTCTGCTCTAAGCTTATCTACCAAGTTTGGTAACATTCCAAGCATCCAATTTCAAGAAGAAAGACTTATCCGATTCAGACTACAGTTCAATCAAATCCATGGATGAATCACCATTAGAACACGTCAACAAACTACGAAATTATGTGGAGAGCATCGCAACAAAGGAAGGAAGCCACCTGAATAGAAATAACAAAAATTGTACAACTATTCGGATCGGTACCAATCTCATCCAATTGGATCGGTACTAATCCGAATAGTTTGTTACTATGATATATAATTTTCCTGAGCAGCTTCTACATGATGGATATGGGCTTCTGGTAAAACGACTCTGGCCCAAGTGCTCTCCAACTCTTATAAATACCATCCCATCTGCAAAAGAAAAGGGATTAATCTGATCTCTACTGAAGCTTGGTCATTATTTCTTCACCCTTCTTCTCCCTCACAACAGCCATTAAATGGCAACTGAGATCCTTTCGATTTTCTCTAACAATGATGGCTTGATCTAACTTAAGAAAGAAGAATCACATTGTAATCCAAACTACTTTGTAATAGCAGTGGATCAATACAAGTTATAAAGTGGACGTAGGCTTCGTTAGCAACCGAGCCACTATAAAATTCTCTTGTCTTTTTTACCTTTTCTTCGATTTACTATTACTTTTTCTATTTTATTTTCCTTGATAAACAGGCCTGGTGCTTTCACACTCAAAACCAGGGCGTTGATCCATTTTTTGGGTTAACACTTGCTTCCATTTTCACTTAGTAATCTCCAATGGTTGCAACAATCATCTAAGTTTCTTATGCTCTGCCTTTACCAGCTAACGGTTTATACATTTTGAGATGACTGTCCCAGCTTCCCTCTTCATACCTACCCAGTAATAGGTTCGCTTCATATCTAGGTACATCTTGTTACTACCAGGATGAATAATCAATCTCGAATGATGATACTCTTTTAGCACTTCAACTCGCAATCCATCAACATCGGGAACAAACAACCTTCCATCTTTATGATGCTATCCCTCTTGATCGAGTTCCTATTGCTTCATATCTTCAGATTCTACTCCTTCTCCTATCCTTGCTATGATCTCTGCTAGCGTTGCATCTCACCTCTGACAAGTACCAATCCTATCAATTAGAGTAGGTCTGATCGACAATCTTGCTAACGTCTCTTGCTCCAGCTCGCAATGAGGTTTGAAGTTATATCCAGCAGTGTATTCTATTTGCTTCCACTCCAAGAATATTGCTCCAAAATTTGCATATCTTCTACCGAATGCATCAGAGACTGCGTTTCCTTTACCCGGTGTATAGGAAATATCAAAATCATATGAGGCCAAGAACTCCAAACACCATTGCTGATGGAGGTTGAGATCCTTTTGAGAGAAAATGTACTTCAAGGATTTATGATCCGTAAATAGCTCAAACCTTTCTCCTAAGAAATAGTGCCTCCACATTTTTGAAGCAAAAACAATTATCGCCAATTCCAACTCATGAGTTGGGTAATTCCTTTCATGTGGCTTTAGTTGTCGACTTGCATAGGTAGCAACTTTTCCCTTCTACATCAATACCACATCCAATCTTGTACACATGCATCAATGTATAATGTTAACTTTTCATTTCCACTTGGAATAGTCAATACTGGTACACTCGTCAACCTCTCTTTCAAACTCACTAACGCATGTTCACACTTCACGTCCCAAACAAAAGTCTGGTTCTTCTTTGTTAAATTGGTCAGTGATGCTGCTATCTTTGAGAAGTCCTTGATGAAGCATCTATAATATCCCACCGATCCTAGGATACTTCTCACATTTATAGAATTCCTAGGCTGGTTCCAATCTTTGATCGCTACCACCCTCGCAGGTCTACTACTATACTCTGTCTCAATACGACATAACCCAAGAATCTCACTTCTTCTCTCCAGAAGTGACACTTAGGTCGCTCTTAAGTTGTGCTTTCTCGATATCTCTAGCACAATACTCAAGTGCATCTTGTGTTCCTCTACAATTCTGGAGTTGATCAGAATATCATCCACGAATACACAAGCACTAACTTATTCAACCGGTCTCTGAAAAACCTATTCATGAGATCTACAAAGTATGCCAGAGCGTTGGTCAATCCAATTGGCATCACCAACCACTCATAGAACCGGACGGCGTACGAAACGCAGTAATAGGCACACTATCCTTTTCTACTCTCAACTAGTGAAATCCTAACACTAAATCCATTTGGGAGAAGACCTTCGCACTGTGCAGCTGATCAAATAAGTCATCGATACGCAGAAGTGGATACTTGTTTTTCTTTGTCACTTTATTCTGCTTACAATAATCCACACACCACCTCAAAGAGTCATCTGCCTTAGTTGGAAATGCTATAGGTGCACCCCACTTAGATAGGCTTCTTTGAATGAACCCTTTCCTCAATAAGTCATTCACTTCCCCCCAATTCCTTCTGCTCTTTGGATGTCATACACCTCAAAGGTATAACTATCGATCTGGCTTCCTTCACCAAATTTATGTGAAACTCAATCTCTCTATGCGGTGGCAATCCAGTCACTTCTTCGAAGACATCCGGATACTCTCTAGTGATAGATACTGATGACCACCCCTCCTGTGGAACCTTAAGCGAATATAGAAAGCTAACCACCATCCCATCCTTTGGTAGGCAGCTAATCACTACCATTCACCCATCCACATCTCCGATTGTCACTAATAGCTTCTAGCAATCCACTATAGCCGCATACTTCTTTAGCCAGTCCATTCCCACGATGATCCCGAACCCAACGACTCGATATGACTAAACTGCTACAAACAATGCAGAGGTTAGTCTTGGTCATGATCAAGGGCCAGTGTACTACCTTAGGTCTCAATCCCAACCTATCTACTAGGTCACTACATATGAATGAATGTGAAACATCGGTATCAAACAAAACTTAATCAGGAACATCAACAATAGAAGTGCACCTTGAATGACGACTCCCATCCCCTTCTCCTTTATCGAGGGAGCACTCGACGATGTCGGAACTACATCCAAAGCATACGCTTTCACTACCTGCTTATCATTCATCAATTCTAGATAATTAATCTTAAAATGCCCAGACTTATCACAGCTGTAACATTTCCTTTCTCACTCACCTTGCAATCTTTAATCAAATGATCCTTTTCATTACATCCAAAGCAAGTAGGTTCTTATTTACCCTTCTTCTTACCACCCTATGCCTAAGACTGCTTTCCTTTTCCGTTTCACTTCTTCTTGCCTTCACCATCTTGCCGCGGCTTTAGCTCCTCCTTCGTAGAATTAGCAATAGCAGTCTTAGCCTTGGGGAATAAACTTTCGTGGCGAAGTGACTTCTCTTCTGGCTTCTCAAAAGGCTCCTAAATATGGTATACCAACTTTTCTCTAAGATAGTCGTCTAACCCAATGATGAACTTCTCATTCTTCCTCAATAGAGTATCGATGAATGACATCCCATACTTAGACAAAGCATTAAATTCTACCACATATTCTGAAACTATCATCTCTCCCTGCTTTAGATCTGCAAATTTCTTGAACATAACTTGTTAACAAGAAATCTTGTCAACATCCCCAATGCTTTTTTAAAAGATAATTCTATTTGAACATGACCATATAGTTGAGAGGATTCTCGCCTTCGAATGCACATCTTTCGAATAGAATGACTTAGTCAAAATGATTTGAGGTAATAGCTCTAGCTGTCGATCAAATCGACCGGGTTGAAAGGAATAGTAAATTTCCAAACCCTTCAACCTTATCGAAAGGGATAATGAGACCGCTCCAACCTTTCGACCAGTTTAGTGTAATAGTAATTGCCAATCCTTTCAACCTTGTCGAATAAGATGATGTGGCCACTCCAACCTTTCGATTAGGTTGGTATAATAGCAAATTGCTAAACCTTTCGACCTTGTGGAAAGGGATGACGAGGCCACTCCAATCTTTCAATCAGGTTTAAATAGTCAAATTATCTCTAGGAGCTATTCACAACATATAGCTCTCAAGGTCATCACTTTATTAAGTTTAATCTCCCCTGGAAGTTGACAACAATCAACCATTTATGCCTTCTTCCCCCTTTTGATCACGTCGGAAGGCGACATTTATGACCTCTCGACTTTGTCGAAAGGGAATGATTGCTGTAACAGTTTGTCTTGATTGTTTTCAACCCCTTTGGTGCCAATATTCTTTCCATGGAATCCCTTCGAAAGAGTTCATATGCCTAAATGAGTTGGTTCCCCTCGAATGAATTCCATCCTGAATGGTTGTAGGCAATATAGACCAGGATTCCTTTCAGAAGTTCTCCTTTGATTAGGTCGAAGGGTGTTCCACCTTTCGAAGCAGTCCTAGTTTAATAGTCTACAATCCACTTTATATTCCTTATACAAGATCGATTTAGCCATTCCCATAACTCATGCATTCAACTTAATCGTCACTACATCATCACTTTTATTTTCAACATTAAGTATAGGTTTCGATGATGATGTGTTTTGATTAGAAATGCTTAAGTTGATCTTATATATAGTATAGATTAAAAGAGATTTTGAGAATATGTTAGAATCATGTGCAACTAATCATTAGTCTAGCTAATGATCTTCCTCGTCACCAATATCCATTATGAATAAGCTATCTCCATTTTTATTTATTATCCGAAATGAGTTACAAGAAATTGAGCTTTCTCCCCAAACCGATTAAGGGTTTCTTCTAAGTATAATTAACACTAAGAAAGTAGAGTAAAGAAAATGAATTTAGTATTCCAGAGTTCGGTCCCTTAAACTAGACCCCTTGGGTCTTTTTTATCGATGCAAGTCGGCCCCTTCCGCGCCTTTGCTTTCGACTGGGTCGAACAGACCCCTTTTTATATGTCGCATCAAACCTTTCGACTTAATCAAAAGGTCATGAACCTTTTGACGATGTTGAAAGATATTCTCTTGTGCTTCTTGGTCTATCATTTCGCTTCCTTGCCTTCGACCGGGTTGAAAGGTCTTCTCCTTATATGGTGTTTTAAGCCTTTTGTCCTTGTCGAAAGCTATGCCCCTTTCGATGTTGTCGAAAGCTGTGTTTACCTTCGATGTTTTTGAGAGCTATGTTTCCCTTCAATGTTGTCGAAGGCTATGTTTCCCTTCGATGTTGTTGAGAACTATGTTTCCCTTCAATGTTGTCAAAGGCTATGCTTCCTTTCGAAGGCTATGCTTCCTTTCGACATCATCGAAAGGTGTCCTTGTTCTTCTTGTCATACTCTAACAACTTCTTCATTTTCTTTTAAACTTTCGACCTGATCGAAAACCATGTCTCTTTTCGACGTTGTCGAAAGGCGTCCTTACCATTCTTTTGCCTTTGCTGATTTCTGAGTATTGCTTACCTCATAGCACCTTTCGAAATTGTCGAAAGGTGTCCTAGATGGATCTTGACCGGTTCGAAAGGCTTACCATGCTTTCGAAAAGGCCACTATGGGGGCGAAATCTTTGTCTTTGGAGGGTTTAATGTGTATTTGGGAGAGCACCATCGATTGCCTCCGAAAAGGGTTCCGAAGTCATCATTGCTTGTTCATCTGTGTCGAATGATTGGTAGTGGCAGAAGAGCTTATCTGTTTCCAAATGGATCGAAGGCCTTTGTACTGTATAAGTAGTGGGTGCCTTCGACTTCTTCGATGCCTCTTCAATGCCTTCGAAACATCCTTTTTATGTCCTTCATGATGATTTGGCTTGTTTCTTCATCGAAACCTCAACCTTATTAACTTTCTTTCATACTTCTGCTATTAAGTAGATTTTATGGCTAACATTTTGCCCCCCTTGTGTGAAAGAAACTTTTGTTCTTTAGGACAAAGATTTCATAGCTTTCTTACTCTTCATAACTTTACTTTTCCTACAAAATTTAAAGTTAATGGTGTTCGCTATTGTTACTATCGTACTTACAAGTATGTTTTGTAATAGATCAATGTATTAATGTACTTATTCACTTGGTAAGCATCATTTGGAATTAAAAAACACCAATTTTTAGTTTTGGCATCAAGAAGACCAGTTTGAAATTTTCAGTCGTCTGCAACAAACTTAATTTCATCATATCAACCATCAGACCCAACCCATATTAGGGTATCAACTTGTGAATCTTGGAAACTGATAACGTGATGTCTAAAACCCAAATAACAATACCTTAAAAATAGTTCTAAACTCAGATTCGGGTTTTTATGGCCAAATAAATTGGAATTAGTGGGTATTATCCTCATATTAAGCTTTGAGCCCAGATCAGGGCATGTGTTAGTCAATTCTCTTTGCAAAAAGAATCTTCAACCTCGATTAGGGCATTTATGGTGCAATCAGATAGTTGTTAAAAATAAAAATCCCTTTCCTGCGTTAAGGCATATTGTAACATCCCTTAACTGGAGGCCAAAAGTTAAGGCGCTATGGATGCTGCAGTCATCCACAGTATTAACTTCTGGTGACGAAATACGGTAATGTTAATGGTATCCATAATATTAGAAGCACTTGAATATGAAAAAAATCACAGATTTCCAAAAACAATAATTTTCAATGATTACATTTCAAATAATATCATATCCATGTTGCAAAAATCCCCAAACGTAATCCTAAGCATTGATCAAATATAATTTACAACAATACGCCAAGAGTGACATATGAAGATGCCTCATGGATGATCAAAGCAATATAGGCATAACTGTCTTAACACACAGCAAAAACAATTTAAAACAGAATTCCTAAATTAGCTATCCGTCAGCTACCTGCTCATTTTCGGATGCTTTATTTGCCAAAATATGCTAAAACCTGAAAACCTAAACCCTCAGCTTACTCAAATCGATTTTGAGCACCCGCGAGTTTAAGGGGAAACAAAAAGTCTGAGTCAGACATAAAGTCTGGTATGAATAATTTTTGTTACATCTTAATTTACTGATATATAGTGAGACCACGCCACTTAGCGGAATGGGTTTCCCCTCACTAATATCTCTTTCCAAAATATATATTTTGCAAATCCTTTGCTGCAACCAAACTGGTTAATCCATTGATTATAATAATATAGCAATATCCATTATGCTAAAACAAGAAATAAAATAAATTGTCTGTCTAAAATCTGAACTATCTGTTCTTTACTGGACCATCTGTCCTAAACTCTGAGCTAACTGCTCTATTCTGGGGTATCTTTCCTAAAACTGATTATACCAAAAAAGCAATATCTTTTATGCTAGATAATGGGCTATCTTCCCAAAACAGGTAAAAAGGATGGACTAACTGTCCTAAAAAAGCAGCAAGGTCCGTTATGCTAATAAATGAACTAACTGTTCATATCAGAGCTACCTTCTCTTTTCTAGACTAACTATCCTCTGGACTAACTGTCCTCTGGGCTGAGTGCCCTCAAAATGGACTGACTGTCCGAATTTAATTTAGCCAACTGCCCGAATTTTCTTTTGGGTTAACTACCCTTCAAAATATATGGGCTAACTGCCCTTCAAATTTTCCTTGAAAACCTTTTCAAAATGATTTAGTCCGTCAAATCATATATATACAAGGAAAATATATCTTTAGCTTTACCCTTAGCTATTTTTCCCATGTTATATATACTTTACTCAAATAATGTTGATGATGAGGATTATGTATCCTTTTAAAATAAGTAAAAGTCCTTTATAACTAAAAACACCTAGGTTATCGTTCTAGTCATTCCATTCGAAGCCTTTGTTTAAAACCTTTAAACAACCTTTTGGAAACATTGAAGGTAACTCCTTTAAAACAATTAATAAAACCCTTCGAAAGCATTGAAGGTAACTCCTTCATATCCTTTAATAAACCTTTCGAAATCATTGAAAGTAACTCCTTCAAAACCTTTTAAAAAGCCTTCTTTTTACAAGCTTTAAAACATATGACATCCGCCATCTAAATCCTTTAAACTTTAGCCTTTCGAAAACATTAAAACCATACCTTTTGACCTTGTCGAAAGGTTTCTTTTTGGCCTAGTCAAAAGGTTTCACCTTTCAACTTTGTCGAAAGCTTGGGGTACCTCCCCTATAAAACATTTATAAACCTTTCAAAAGCAATGAAACTCAAAACCTTTCGAAGACAATAGTTTCAATTTAAAACAAGTGGAAACCTTTCGAAACAATTCAAAGTTAAATACTTTGAAACCTTTAAAATGTTTCGACTTAAAAACATATGGATTATGACTTCAAGTAGAGCAAAAGGATCAGAAAAACATTGGAGTCGAAAGAAACTGCTTCGAAACCTTTATAAAACCTTTCAAAACCATTCGAAAACAATGAAGTGTTTGTATTGGAACCAACCCATCGAAATCAATGGAGAGAGGCGGCAAGTTTTATAAAACAAAAGATAACCTTTGACTCCATCTGTGTCGAAAGGTTTGGAAGCGGCAACTAAGCTTTCAACCTTGTTGAAAGCTATACCTTTTGACTTTCTCCAAAGGTTTTAATTAAAACAAGAAAGCAAACCAATCAAAACATTTTTCTTTTAAACCATTTGACAGCGTTGAAAGCTCTTTGTCGAAAGCTAGCAGGCGTATTTTCTTTAAACCCAAAACAAAACTTCAACTCCTTCGAAAGCTCTAACCTTTCGTCCCTAAACCTTTCGACTTCATCCAATTCACTATGTACTAGTTGCCTGATACCATGTGCATTGATATTTGACCTAGTCAAAAGGTTTGATACCTTTCGATCTTGTCGGAAGGTTTGGAATAGAAGTGGAAGCTCTTGCCGAAAGAGTTGAAATAGTAGAAAAACTATTTATTTGTACTTTAAAATAGTTCTTTTGTACCCAGCTTTCCTTGTTTGTCTACATCTGATTGGTTACAAGAATTTTATATACAAAAATGCTACCGACTTTCCTTATTTGGAAATTTAAATAATTTTGTAAAAGCCCATTTCTCCTTTATAATTATATAAAACATTTAAGTCCCACTCCTTAAATAATTTTATATAACTATTAAAATGCCTTGGAAAATTCTGGAAAAATTGCAGAAAATCAATTAATATGTTCTCTTCAACATATAAAATTTTCGGATCCAAACAATAATTATTTTTCCTGTAAATAATTTAATAATCCAAAATACCATCTTCTTCCCTAGAAAATTCATAACAATTCCACAAAAATTCTGAAAATTGAAATCCATCTCTAAATTAACTTTTTAGATCATCATAAAAATTCGAAAGGCTAACGAATGTCATTTAATAGGGTTTTAACCTTAAAACATGTCATAAAATCTATATGAACATACATAAATCATCAATATGTATATATAATCATTTTAACATTCAAAAACATGACAAAGCTTTGCAAAATCATTTGGATTTAATCCTAAAACCGAAACCATAAAAGTTTAGAGATGTAAACATTATTCACCTTTGCTTTAGAGATTAAGGAGCTTGAGATTTGAATGTGTTTGATTTGAATTTTCTTTCCTTTGGCTTTTCTTTTGTTTCCTCTTCTTCTTTTCTTGTTAATAGTGACCGGCCTCACTTTAGAAAATTTTGAAATGAAATGAATGTGTGTTGGAATACACGGTCTAAGGAAGATAATATAGGAATGGCCTCTTTTCTATAATACCCCTCCTCTAATTCATTTTAAACCCTTCATTTAATTTATTAGTTAAAAAGGCACGGCTACCTTAATTAAATCAAATCTCAATCTCCTAATCAACATATTATTTTATTTAGTTTATCTAACTAAATCTCCTAAATAATGTTATCAAAAATCTGAGGCATTACAGACTCCCCTCCTTAAAGAATTTCGTCCTTAAAATTTTGATAAGGCACACATAAAACAAACAAGAAGGTAAAACATACCATCAAATAAGTCAGGATAAATATCTCTAATCCTGCTCTCAACCTCCCAAGTACAGTCTCTATCATTGCCACTCCACTGGACTTTGACTAATGACCATCTTGGTTCCAAGCCTCTTCTCATCTCTCGCAATAATGCGAACTGGCTTTCTCACTATGGGCATGTCCGGTTCTACCACTAAATCATCTAGCACTGTCGGTGCAATAGCAGTCTCCGGGTCTCTAACACACTTTCTGAGATAAGAATTATGAAAAACATCATGGACACCTACCAAACTGTTCGGTAACTCAAGTCTATATGCGAGCTTTCCGAACCTCTCAAGAATAGGAAAAGGTCCAATGAACCTAGGAGATAACATCCCCGACTTCCCAAATCTAAGCACACCCTTCATCGGTGATACTTTGACGAAAACTTGGTCCCCAACTGAGAACTCCAAATCTTTCCGTCTCTTATCTGCATAACTCTTCTGCCTTGACTGAGCCTCCTTCATTCTAGCTCGAATGATCTCAATCTTTTCTACAGCCTCTCTGACCAAATCTGGACCAAGAATCAACCTATCCCCGGTCTCCAACCAACAAACTGGAGATTTGCATTGCCTTCCATACAAAGCTTCAAACGGTGTCATCCCAATACTAGTCTGATAACTGTTGTTATACGAAAACTTGACTAGATGCAGATGGTCTTCCCATGATCCCCCGAAATAAAAAACACAAGCTCTTAACAAATCTTCCAAGGTCTTGTTAACTCTTTTTGTTTGCCCATCCGTCTGTGGATGGTAAGCGGTACTCATCATAAGCTTGGTTCCCAAAACTTCCTGCAGTCTCTTCCAAAACTCGCTATTGAACCAGGAATCTCCATCACTAACAATACTGCTAGGAATCCCATGCAGTCTAATCACATTCTTCATGAACAACCTTTCTAAAATAGGTGCCATCCTGGTTGACCTAACTGGAATGAAATGGGCACTCTTGGTCAATTTGTCCACTATAACCCATATACTTTCATTTTCCCTATTCGACCTTGGCAACCCGTCTATGAAGTCCACAGAAATAGAATCCCACTTCCATACTGGAATATCTAACTGCTGAAGCAAACCACTCAGTTTCTAGTGTTCGGCCTTTGCCTGCTGGCAATTCAAGCATTGCCTTACACATAAATCAATATCCCACTTCATTCCTTCCCAGAAGAAACTACTCTTCATATCCTGATACATCTTGGTACCTCCGGGATGTATAGTGAACTTCGAACGATGGCATTCATCCAAGACTTCCTTTCTTATGTTTTCTACACTCGGAACACATAATCTTCCTTTCTTTCTCAACCACACATTCTGGTCAAGACTGAAATCTTTTAAGTCATCGCTCTTGGTTCCTTCCTTTAGCTTCAAGATCTGTTCAGCTAACACAGGATTCTCTATCTGCTTAGAAGTAATCCGTTCGATCAACACTGGTCGAACTTCCAAACAAGACAATACAACTGTATTTCCACTAGACCCTGCCTCGAATCTCCACTGCACTCTGCAATCCGTTAATGCTTCTAAATCTTTCCACTCAGCCATCATAGCCAACACTACATTCTGATGTATCCTGCAAAGTGCATCTGCAACCTTGTTGCCTTTCCCTGGTGTGTACTCAATCCCAAAATCATAAGCTGCTATGAACTCTAACCATCTCTGCCATCTCATGTTCAGTTCCTTCTGAGAGAACAAATACTCCAGCGACTTATGATCTGTATACAGCTCAAACCTTTCTTCCAAAAGGTAATGTCTCCACACCTTCAAAGCAAAAATCACTGTAGCCAGTTCTAAATCACGTGTCTGATATCTGACCTCATGCGTTTTAAGCTGTCTAGAAGCATAGGCAATCACTTTACCCCTCTGCATCAGCATAGCTCCTAATCTGGTTCCACACACATCAGTATAAACTACCAAATCCTGATTCCCCTCTAGAACAATCAACACAGGTGCATGGGTCAATAAGTGTTTCAAACTCTGGAAAGCTTCCTCACAGTTATCGGTCCACACAAACTTCACATCCTTCCTCGTCACCCTGGTCATCGGTGCTGCAATCCGCGAGCAATCCTTGATGAATCTCCAATAATAACCAGCCAACCCAAGTAAACTCTTAATCTCAGTTACTGTCTCGGGACTCTTCCAACTATTCACGGCCTCGATCTTAGTCGGATCCATAGACAACCTTTCCTTTGAGACTACATGACCAAGAAACTTCACCTCCTTCTTCTAGAAGTGACACTTTAAAAACTTTGCTTTCAGCTGATGTTGCCTCAGCATCTCAAGCACCACTCTAAGATGAACTTCATGCTCTCTTTCATCCTTAGAATAAATCAAGATATCATTAATGAAAACTAGGACGAACCTATCCAAGTGCTCTCGGAAAACCCGGTTCATCAAATCCACAAAGAAAGCTGGAGCAATAACTAACCATTCGTACGATCCATATCTGGTCCTGAATGCTATCAAAGGTATACTATCCTCCGCTACTCTAAGCTGATGAAAACCCGTTGCCAAATCCAACTGAGAAAATACCTTTTCTCCGCTTAGCTGGTCCAACAAATCGTCAATTCTGGGCAATGTATATCGATTCTTTATCGTCCTCTAATTCAACTTACGATAATCGATACATAGCCTCAACGATCCGTCCGGCTTCTTAACAAACACTGCCGCTGCACCCCACCGTGAACTTCTCGACTTGACAAAACTCTTGCCCTCTAAATCCACCAACTGCACCATCAACTCCCTCTTCTCTGAAGGGGTCATCTTGCTTGGTAGTCTACTCACTGGTTCTGCTCCCGGAACCAAATCTATCCAAAACTCGATAGCTTGCTTCAGTGGCAATCCAACTACAGGCTCAAACACATCTGCGAATTCTCTAACCAGAAAAACTCGGCTCAACTCATCATTTGAATCCAAAGCACCCAACAAAGCAAACACTGTAACGCTAGAACCTCTTACGGTGAAAACAATCTGATCGCTACAATCCGGGTGTCTAAGAGAAATCTTCCTGCCCTAGCAAAATATCTTAGCATCGTACTCACTTAACCAATCCATACCAAGAATAATCCCAAACTCCACAAAATCAAACACATGCAAACTGCACACAAAAGTATGACTTGACAGGTTAAACTCAAATTGGTCATACCTCAACCCTAGAGTTGCATACCCTCCTATTGGATTCGTAACCCGTAAGGAAGTAACTAAATATGTGGGTTCAAGGTTAAGCTTATCTATCAAACATATAGATAAAATGAATGTGATGCACCAGTATCATATAAAACGCTAACATACATACCATAAATTTGAAGCATTCCTCCAAGAACTGCCTTCCCCTTCTCCTGGGCTGTTGGCTTAGAAGTAGCAGGCTCTAATGCATACACCTTGCATTTACCATCTCTAATGGGCTCCTTGCACTGGTTCTTATAATGGCCTATCTGGTCACAATTGAAATACCTGACATTCTTCCCCTTAGCCACATCCTTCGCTTTCCCTGAGCGACACTCATTAGCAAAGTGCCCTTTATTGTCGTATTTATAGCAGAAAACTTCAGACATCGCTTTCTTGGCTGCTCCACCCTTCTAAGCACCTTTCTTGGGAAAGAACTTCCTCTTCTAGCCCTGCCCAACCTGGAACCCTTTTGCCTTGCTCTTCTCTAGAGACTCAAGGACTTCTTCCTGCCTCAAAGCCATCTCTACCACAATATCAGAAGGATCTCTAAGATGAGACAAAGTAACACTAGCCAACTCCGACTTCAATCCTCTGATAAACTTCTCTTTTAACTTCAACACGTTATCCACTGAAGCATACCCATACCGGGCCAACTCCTCAAGCTTCCTAGCATACTCAGCAACAGACATCTCACCCTGCACCAGCTCAGCAAACTGCCTAATCAAAGCTGACTATGCCATCACAGACATAAACCTCTCCTGGAATCTCCTTTAGAAATCCTCCTAGGTTACTATCTCATCATCGACTGTTGCTGTTACACTATTCCACCAGAACAATGCAGCTCCCTGAAGCTACCTGGACGCCAACCTCCTCTTCTGCTCATAATTGAGCCCAAGATCTGCAAAAATCCTTTTGCAGTGCAACAACCAATTCTCAACTCCAATGGCATCCTCCGTTCCCATAAACGGCTTTCCTCCTAGCTTCACATAATCACCGCTCATTTTGGTGAAATGATTAACTACCGGAACTTCTGAAACTCCTGCTCCTGCAGCATTTCCTCCTAACACTCCAGCTGCAACTCCTGCCTGTATCATATTCCTGAAAAACTGATACATGGCTTCCATTCCGACTTACGGGACTTCAGCACCAACATTTTCTGCCTGACCTTGGCCTCTCCCAGCATTAGGTCTGGCATTCATTTTGGTGCTTCCCCTCCTTGGTTAACTTTGCTTCTTCTACCATCCATATCTGTATTCAAACCTCATGAGATACAGAAAGATAACCTAATCGAAGATAGATGAATGGAGATAAAGCGCATACTTATATATATAACAAATACAAGTATGTTACTATAGCGTTATCCCAACCCCAATCTTACTCCAATTTCTTTGGATTTTTGATTTCAAAACCAATTTTTAGTTAAATTTTTCATAAACCTATGCTTTGATACCAAGTTGTAACATCCCGTATCTGAAGGCCAAAAGCTAAGCGCTATGGATATTGTAGTCATCGATAGTATTAACTTTTGGTGACGAAATACGGTAATGTTAATGGTATCCATAATATCAGAAGCATTTGAATATGAACAAAATAATAGATTTCCAAAAACAATAATTTTTAGTGATTACATTTCAAATAATATAATATCCAAGTTACAAAAATCCCCAAACGTAATCCCAGGCATTGATCAAATATAATTTACAACAATACGCCAAGAGTGACATATGAAGATGCCCCCTTAGATGATCAAAGCAATATAGGCATAACTGTTTTAATACACAGCGAAAACAATATAAAACAAAATTCCTAAATTAGCTATTTGTCAGCCACCTGCTCGTCTTCAGATGCTTTATTTGCCAAAATATGCTAAAACCTGAAAACCTAAACCTTCAACCTACTAAAATCAATTTTGAGCACCCGAGAGTTTAAGGGAAAACAAAAACTTCGAGTCAAACATAAAGCCTGGTATGAATAGTTTCTGTTACATCTCTATTTACCGATATATAGTGCGACCATGCCGCTTAGTGGAACGGGTTTCCCCTCACTAATATCTCTTTTCAAAACATATATTTTGCAAATCCTTTCCTGCAACCAAACTGGTTAATCCATTGATTTTAATAATATAGCAATATCCATTATGCTAAAACAAGAAATAAAATAGACTATCTATCTAAAATCTGAACTACCTGTTCTTTACTGGACTATCTGTCCTAAATTCTGAGCAAACTGCTCTATTCTAGACTATCTGTCCTAAAACTGATTATACCAAAACAGCAAATATCTTTTATGCTAGATAATGGGCTATCTGCCCAAAATAGGTAAAAAGGGTGGACTACCTGTCCTTAAAAAGTAGCAAGGTCCGTTATGCTAATAAATGAAATAACTGTTCATATCAGAGCTAACTGCTCTTTTTTGGACTAACTGTCCTCTGGGCTGACTGCCCTCAAAATGGATCGACTGTCCGAATTTAAATGAGCTAACTGCCCGAATTTTCTTTTGGGTTAACTACCCTTCAATATATCAGGACTAACCGCCCTTCAAATTTTCCTTGAAAACCTTTCCAAAATGGTTTAGTCCGTCAAATCAAATATATATAAGGAAAATATATCTTTAGCTTTACTCTAAGCTATTTTTCCCATGTTATATATACTTTACTCAAAATAATGTTGATGATGTTCAATAAGGATTATCTATCCTTTTAAAATAAGTTATAGTCCTTTATAACTAAAAACACCTAGGTGATCGTTCTAGTCATTCCATTCGAAGCCTTTGTTTAAAACCTTTAAACAACCTTTTGGAAACATTGAAGGTAACTCCTTTAAAACCATTAATAAAACCCTTCGAAAGCATTGAAGGTAACTCCTTCATATCCTTTAATAAACCTTTCGAAATCATTGAAGGTAACTCCTTCAAAACCTTTTAAAAAGCCTTCCTTTTACAAGCTTTAAAACTGACATCCGCCTTCTAAATCCTTTAAACTTTAGCCTTTTGAATAATTAAAACCATACCTTTCGACTTTGTTGAAAGGTTTCTTTTCGGCCTAGTCGAAAGGTTTCACCTTTCAACTTTATCGAAAGCTTGGGGTACCTCCCCTATAAAATCATTTATAAACCTTTCAAAAGCAATGAAACTCAAAACCTTTCTAAGATATTGGGTTCAATTTAAAAAAAGTGGAAACATTTCGAAACCATTCAAAGTTAACTACTTTGAAACCTTTAAAATGTTTCGACTTAAAACATTTGGATTATGCCTTCAAGTATAGCAAAAGGATTAGAAAAAAATTGGAGTCTAAAGCAACTGCTTCGAAACCTTTATAAAACCTTTCGAAACCATTCGAAAACAATGAAGTGCTAGTGTTTGAACCAACCCTTCAAAATTAATGGAGAGAGACGGCAAGTTTTATAAAACAAAAGATAACCTTTGACTCCATCCGTGTCGAAAGCTTGGAAGCGGCAACTAAGCTTTCAACCTTGTCGAAAGCTATACCTTTCACATTGTCAAAAGGTTTCAATTAAAACAAGAAAGAAAACTAATCAAAACCTTTTTCTTTTAAACCATTTGACAATGTCGAAAGCTCTTTGTCGAAAGCTAGCAGGCGTATTTTCTTTAAACCCAAAATAGAACTTCATCTCCTTTGAAAGCTCTAACCTTTCGTCCCTAAACTTTCGACTTCATCCAATTCACTACGTACCAGTCCCTGATACCATGTGCATTGGTATTTGACCTAGTCGAAAGGTTTGATACCTATTTGGAATGGAGGCGGAAGCTCTTGCCGAAAGATTGAAATAGTAGAAAAACTATTTATTTGTACTATAAAATAGTTCTTTTGTACCTAACCTGCCTTGTTTGTCTAAATTTGATTGGTTGCTAGAATTTTATATTAAAAAATGCTGCCGACTTTCCTTATTAGGAAATTTAAATAATTTTGAAAAAACCCCTTTGTCCTTTATAATTATATAAACATTTAAGTCCCGTTTCTTAAATAATTTTATATAACTATTAAAACACCTTGGAAAATTCTGGAAAAATTCCAGAAAATCAATTAATATGTTCCCTTCAACATAAAAAATATTCGGATCCAAACAATAATTATTTTTCCCGTAAATAATTTAATAATCCAAAATACCATCTTCTTCCTTAGAAAATTCATAACAATTCCACAAAAATTCTGAAAATTTTGAAAATTGAAACCCATCTCTAAAATAACTTTTTAGATCATCATAAAAATTTGCAAGGCTAACAGATGTTATTTAATAGGGTTTTCATCTTAAAACATGTAATAAAATCTATATGAACATACATAAATCATCAACATGTATATATAATCATTTTATCATTCAAAAACATGGCAAAGCTTTGTAAAATCATTCGGATTTAATCCTAAAACTGATACCATAAAAGTTTAGAGATGTAAACATTATTCACCTTTGCTTTAGAGATTAAGGAGCTTGAGATTTGAATGTGTTTGATTTGAATTTTCTTTCCTTTGGCTTTTCTTTTGTTTCCTCTTCTTCTTTTCTTGTTAATAGTGACCGGCCTCACTTTAGAAAATTTTGAAATGAAATGAATGTGTGTTGGAATACACGGTCTAAGGAAGATAATATAGAATGGCCTCTTTCCCATAATACCCCTCCTCTAATTCATTTTAAACCCTTCATTTAATTTATTAGTTAAAAAGGCATGACTATCTTAATTAAATCAAATCTCAATCTCCTAATTAACACATTATTTATTTAGTTTATCTAATTAAATCTCCTAAATAATGTTATCAAAAATCTGGGGCGTTACACATATGTTGAGCAACCAGAAATTTATGAAAATTATCTTCATAATAGATACCATTGAAAGGGACGCGGAAGATGATCTTAAGGCTATTTAACACTAGAGGGGGGGTGAATAGTGTTTTAAGAATTTCTTTAAAACTTATTTAATTTAAATTGAATTAACTAACTTAATGCAAATACACAATCACAGATCAAATCACAGAATCACAAACAAATGCAAATATAAATAAAAAGCAAGTAAAGGAAAGAACACACCAGGAATTTTATACTGGTTCGGTGTTACCCTACATCCAGTCCCGCACAACCCGTACGGCTTTCTATTCAACAATAATCTAGATTACAATCCCTCGATTCCAAGGCAACGAGGTACACCCTCCAGATTCTCAGGTCTCTGGGTAGAACCACTTGATTCACAGGACACAAGTTCACCCGATCGATTTCCAAGGACACGATCACACCTTTATAACCCCACACAAGTTTCTTTGAGTACAAATATATCTATAACTCTGATAAGCACTGAGATTCTTTGGAGAGAGTGGCAGAGAATCAAACTAGAGATATTCTAGTTTGATTCACTTAAGATTTCGGCAGAATATGGATAGGATGATTAGAAAATAAGATAAGAGAGTAAAGAGGAGAGAAAATAAAGAAAGTAGTTACTGGAAAACGTCCATAACAGTCTCTATTTATAGAGAATGAATGGATGTGTCCATTCGAAGAGGTTTAAACGAATAGACACTTCTTTTGAAAACAACCTTTGCTGTAACGGGAAGCATGTCGACATGACAGGTAAATAGGATGTCGACATGGTCTAGTAAAAAGTGATGATTTGCTTTACTTTGAAAATGATGATTTAAAACATATGCAACTTTATTCAAATGGACTCTATGTATTTTTAGAAGGTATTTAGAAGTAGAAATACTTATGAATGTATATATGTATATATACTAAAATATATTTAAAATCAAAGTAAATAAACTAAAGTAAATATAATATTAAAATAGATTTTGAGGCTAAAATATCAAGGACAATTTTGAAATCAAAATATAACAAAATGATAAATATGATTTTGAAGCTAAAACATTTTTGGAAATGTGAACGAAGGTTTTTCTTTTGAAAAGGAATATTTGAAAATCATTTTATAAAACAAGAGATAATTTTGAAAATCATTTTGAATCAAAATTAGTGGATAACAAAATAGGGCTACTATCCGTTCCACTAGATATTTCGTGAGTTCCATCTCACTAGGGTTCCATCCCTTTAACAAGAACAAAGTGGATTCCATTCCATGAGTAAATTGGATAAAAAGAATGATAGTGCTTTCAAGGAGTTTTAACAAATATCTAACATAACTATATTATTTGTCTTGAACTCTTGAATATCTTGAATCTCATGAGTCTTCAATCTTGAACTCTTGATCTTTGTCTTCATCAATTTTGTTTTCTTTACTGTACAGTCTTCTTTTGTTGATACCTGCATATAGATTTCCTGCACATATATATTTTATAACACTTCTATAGTTGTTGTCATCAAAACCATTATCCTATGGACTAACATTCTCCCCCTTTTTGATAATGACAACCTTTGTTTATAAAATATTTATATTCTCCTTATAACTCCCCCTAAATCTAATAACTCCCCCTAAGTCTATGCCTAACTAACCTATTTTATACTTCTCCCCTTTTGTCATCAACAAAAAAATGACACTAACTCCCCCTAAATCTATGATATTAATGATAGTGTTATCATTAATAATACTGAAACTAGATATAACAATGCTAAATATTGTATACTCAGAACGATATATATGAGTAATATAAGAATGAGAATAATAAGTGTAACCACAAATTATTTTATTCATATCACTATATACATAACTGTTAAATGAAAAGAAAATGCATACAATAAGTAGACAAATCAATCAAACATAAGCACACCTATTTATGTCTTATTACATAATCAATATAGTAAGTTATCATAAATCAACCATGTTTAAAACCAAACCAAATCAAGTATTTCAAATCAAATCAATTTTAAACCAAATCAAACAAGTTAATGTTACGTGGAACTTCAACCCATCCCTCTTTTCCAAAGATAGGATCCGCTTTGATTACTTCCCAATCTTCATCGTCCTGGAGCAATGTCTTCGGTGGATTTACTTGGAGATCCTCTTTGTTGAGAGCGGAGATCATCCATCGTAGTGCATCGAAATGCCTTTCTTGTTCCTTTATCATCTGCATTTGACTCAGTTCTAAGTGCCTCAGATTTCGTAGAATAAAAGTAAGAATATCTTTGAAGGATTTGAGAGTCTCTTCAAGATTATCACTTAGATTTGAAGAGGATGAAGCCATTTTGACGATAAGTAAGAAGGAAATAAGTAGATAAGAGTAGAGAGAAGTTATGAGAAGTTTTCTGGAAGAAAATAGGACTTAAATAGACAGGAAAGTCGTTTGAAATGAATAGACATAAGGAGTTATTTTGAATTTCAAATTGAAATGTCCATTCAGAATATTACCAGTATATGTCGACATGACCTCTATTCAGTATGTCGACATACATAGCAGATTTTGCACATCTTATTTTTGAATTTTCAGTGTATATATATATGATTTATATATATTACTTGATATAAATAAGAGTAACAGCAAGATAAACAGAGAATAAGCTTCATTTCATACTAGAACAGAGAAGTACATGAATTTCATAAAGAAAACATAAAGATACAACTTTCAATACACCAAATTTCATTGATATACAAAAAGTAAACTCTAGAAACTAGTAGATGAGGATGAAGATGATGAGATATTGAGCTTCTTGCTGATTTTGGAGAAGAACTTGTTCATAGTATTGGACATTTTGTCCAATTTTTTGTTCACGGAGTGTTTGAGAGCTTTTTGATTTTTCACAATCACTTGTTGATTGTGAAGGAGAGTCTTGTTTGATTGTCGTGTGGGAAAATCAATACTCTCTAAGGAAGTTTCTTCACTTTCTTCCTCTTCTTCTTCCTCACCTTCTTCTTCCTCACCTTCTTCTTCCTCCTCTTCCTCTTCTTCTTCTTCCTCCTCATCTTCTTGCATTTCCTCATACCCCAATCGTGCTTCTTTTTCCGTTAGTGTTTCGTATGGTTGAAACACGTGCGGAATTTTTATAAGTGAAATATTGGAATGATTAAAAACCTTTCGTGGAAAGAATTCTTCACCTCTCATATCCACTCCAAAGTAATTAAAAATTTTAGTGAGGTATATTCCATGATATAATGCATTCTCTCCCGAATCCAAGTTTTTGTGTCGAAATTCATCCAAGATAACTTGTGCCCAATTAATATCATAATTTCCAAAAATTGCAAAAAGAGCCTTACACACTTTTTGAGTCGGGTTATTGTAATTTCCCGATCTCGGAGTAATAGTGCGTTGAAGGAGAAGATTAACAATACGAGCTTTTGGTCAAAAAAATTTGTTTTTGAAATCCATTTCTTCCTCAAAAATATTGTGAAAAGTTTCACGATCGGTTTCCTCGATTTCAAAAGAAGAAAGATTGGAACCGGTACTTTTACACTGAAGTATGGTTCCTAAAACATCGGTATCCAAAACAATTTGTGTCCCCTTGACACTACTCCACACTTCATCATCCCTTCCATTATAAAAACCACGATTTAAATTTGCATAAAACATTTTGACAAGGTTTGGATAGCAAACAAAATCATTTTGGTTATTGTCAACCAGGCTTAGAATACCATTGTTTTGAAAGAGAGCATCAATTTCATAAGAAGCGAAGTCATTAAAAATAGCAAAACTACCCGAATGAACTTTTCCATAAGTTGCATAATTAATGTATGCAAGTATGGCATCTCTATTATTGTAGAGATGATCTTTGGTGGCTCTTGACAGCCTCATTCCGGCTATGTTGCTAGTGGATGCCATTTTTGAAGAGATAAGAGTGTTTGAAGATAAAAGTTGTTTTGAATTTGAATTGAAGATGGAGACAAGTGTTGATAGAAGATAGATATAAAGAGGTTGAATAGGTGGATTCTCTGGTCAAAGAGTCATAACTATTCAGAACATAGGAGTTAGTGAAAAGGTGGAGGGAAATTTGAATTTTGAATTCAAATTTAGAAATCTGATTTGCTACAGGTATGTCGACATTACCAATAAGTGCCATGTCGACATGCACATCAGATTTTGCAAAAATGATTTCAAGCATGTACAAGATTTATATATATATATATACTTATATATATTATGATTATTGTCTGAATATATTTTGAAAATATATTATATAGAAAATATATAAAAATAATATTTTATAAATTTTTTAAAAGATATTTAAAAAATTTAAGTTAATAAAATCAATTATATACTTAACTAATAAACTATTCTAAGCAACCAATTTTCAACCAATTAAAATAATAAACGTGTACCTTGTTTGAGTTCCATATCATCCTGATTATCTGAATTCTGAGTTGTCATAAAACACATATTTGCCAATTCTGTTTTCTGTTCATCATCACTTGAGGACGTATCTGAATCATCCAGTGTTGCTGCAAATGCTTTCTTTCTTTTCTTTGAATTTTCTTTGTTTGATTGAGGAGTTTGCTTTTCTAGATGTGGACAGTCTCTTTGATAATGACCAAACTCATTGCAATTGAAGCATTTGATATTGTTGAGTGATTCAGTGTTATTTCCAAAACTTTTTCTCTTGTGATTATTCATTTTTCTATACTTCAAGAATTTTCGAAAGTTTCTTGTCATGAAGGCTATTTCTTCATCATCATCACTAGAGTCTGATTCACCAGTTAGTGCATTGAAGGCAATGGACTTTTTTTCTGATGACTTATTTTCCCTTCTTCCCTGAATTTGAACTTCATATGACATCAGATTTCCAATTAATTCATCAATCTTCAAGGTACTGATGTTATTTGCTTCTTCAATCGCCAGTGTCTTCAAATCCCATTCTAGAGTGAGTGAATTCAGAATTTTCCTGACTTGATCTTCTTCGGAGATTGCTTTTCCCAGAGATACTAGTGAATGAACAATATCCTGAAAACGACTATACATATCTGGAATAGATTCACTAGGCAACATCTTAAATAATTGAAATTGATTAGTAAGAATAGAAATTTTGGCCTGTTTAACTTTGCTTGTTCCTTCATGAGTAACTTGCAGAGTTTTCCAGATTTCATATGCAGTTTTACAAACAGATACCCTATTAAATTCATTTCTATCTAGTGAACAAAATAAAATATTCATGGCTTTTGAATTGTTTTGAGCCACTTCTCTTTGAACGGTCGTCCATTGAGCAAAATCAGTTGTGGGCTCAGTGTATTCAGTTTGTGTCATATTCCATGTTTCTAAACTAATGGATTGTAAATATATCTTCATTCTACATGCCCAATATGCATAGTTACTGCCATTGAAAAGTGGTGGTCTGGCAGTGGACTGACCCTCTACAAATGAACTAGAAATACCAGTGTTGGTAGCCATTGTTACTTTTCAAAAATCAGGTTATGAATACTTTGAAAAACTTGCTCTGATACCAAATGAAAGGGACGCGGAAGATGATCTTAAGGCTATTTAACACTAGGGGGGGTGAATAGTGTTTTAAGAATTTCTTTAAAACTTCTTTAATTTAAATTGAATTAACTAACTTAATGCAAATACACAATCACAGATCAAATCACAGAATCATAAACAAATGCAAATATAAATAAAAAGCAAGTAAAGGAAAGAACACACCAGGAATTTTATACTGGTTCGGTGTTACCCTACATCCAGTCCCGCACAACCCGTACGGCTTTCTATTCAACAATAATCTAGATTACAATCCCTCGATTCCAAGGCAACGAGGTACACCCTCCAGATTCTCAGGTCTCTGGGTAGAACCACTTGATTCACAGGACACAAGTTCACCCGATCGATTTCCAAGGACACGATCACACCTTTATAACCCCACACAAGTTTCTTTGAGTACAAATATATCTATAACTCTGATAAGCACTGAGATTCTTTGGAGAGAGTGGCAGAGAATCAAACTAGAGATATTCTGGTTTGATTCACTTAAGATTTCGGCAGAATATGGATAGGATGATTAGAAAATAAGATAAGAGAGTAAAGAGGAGAGAAAATAAAGAAAGTAGTTACTGGAAAACGTCCATAACAGTCTCTATTTGTAGAGAATGAATGGATGTGTCCATTCGAAGAGGTTTAAACGAATAGACACTTCTTTTGAAAACAACCTTTGCTGTAACGGGAAGCATGTCGACATGACAGGTAAATAGGATGTCGACATGGTCTAGTAAAAAGTGATGATTTGCTTTACTTTGAAAATGATGATTTAAAACATATGCAACTTTATTCAAATGGACTCTATGTATTTTTAGAAGGTATTTAGAAGTAGAAATACTTATGAATGTATATATGTATATATACTAAAATATATTTAAAATCAAAGTAAATAAACTAAAGTAAATATAATATTAAAATAGATTTTGAGGCTAAAATATCAAGGACAATTTTGAAATCAAAATATAACAAAATGATAAATATGATTTTGAAGCTAAAACATTTTTGGAAATGTGAACGAAGGTTTTTCTTTTGAAAAGGAATATTTGAAAATCATTTTATAAAACAAGAGATAATTTTGAAAATCATTTTGAATCAAAATTAGTGGATAACAAAATAGGGCTACTATCTGTTCCACTAGATATTTCGTGAGTTCCATCTCACTAGGGTTCCATCCCTTTAACAAGAACGAAGTGGATTCCATTCCACGAGTAAATTGGATAAAAAGAATGATAGTGCTTTCAAGGAGTTTTAACAAATATCTAACCTAACTATATTATTTGTCTTGAACTCTTGAATATCTTGAATCTCATGAGTCTTCAATCTTGAACTCTTGATCTTTGTCTTCATCAATTTTGTTTTCTTTACTGTACAGTCTTCTTTTGTTGATACCTGCATATAGATTTCCTGCACATATATATTTTATAACACTTCTATAGTTGTTGTCATCAAAACCACTATCCTATGGACTAACAACCATGAACCTAGATTAGGGCATTAAGGCAAAATCAGATAATAATCCCGAAACCCAAGTTTGAGTATAAAGGATTGTAATAATCGATAATGTTCCCAGACTCGGGCTTAATAAAGATGGCGATTGATAAAGTCTCGAAACCCAGATTTGGATATTAAATGCTGTAATTCATAGACGAGAATCCCGAAGCCCAGATTCGGGCACTAATAGATGGTGTCAAGAAAGTCCTGAAACCTAGATTCGGGTATTAATCAACGGAGTTCTATTTCACTCCTTTTCTTTCGTCCTTTTCGACATATATGAGCCCTTCTTGAGCTTGGATGTCTTAGTCCCTGATTAGATATGCCGCTTTTTTAGACTTAGATATTTCAATCTTTCACTTGACGAGCCTCCTCTGGGCCTTGGACATCTCAGTCCATAATTTGATGGGTCTTTATCTGGGCTAGGACATCTTAGTCCACTATTGACTGAGCCTCCTCTCGGGCTTGGACATCTTATTCCATTATTGATTGAGCCACTTCTTGGGCTTGGACATCTTAGTCCATTATTATTATGCCTCTTATCGGGCTTGGACGTCTTAGTCCATTGTTATTAAGCCTCTCTTCGAGCTTGGACATCTTAGTCCATTGTTGTTCGGTGCTCTTGTTCGGTGCTCTTGTTATATGAGCCCTTCTTGGTCGAGGAGGAGCGCAGACAGGGGCTTGTTTCGTGCTTTACTCTGGCCATCTTATGGCATGGATAAAGTCTTACTCCGTCCACCCTCTAGGAGGTGCCATACCTTGGCCCTTTTGCGGCGCGGATAAGGGCTTGTTCTGTAACGACCCGAAATTTTTGTCGTCTTGAGTTTTGAATATTAATTTTAATATTCAATAATACGGTATTTTAATCAAAATAAATCCCTATTAATGATAATTGGTAATAAAAAATAGTTTTAAAACCAAGTTAATATTTTGAATTTTCCAAATTCTATTTATAAAATAGAAAATTGATTAAAATGGAATTTCTTATATATTATAAAATAGAATTTATATATTATAACAATAATAGAATTCATATATAAAAAGTAAACAAATTCAAATTAGTATAACATGAATAAAAATAATCCATGAAGAATAGAAATGAATATAGCCTATGAAATATATTGTTGTATAAATAGAAAGAGCTTTAAAATTTGGGATTTTCTTATATATATACACATTAGTTAAAAAGAATGTAATATCTATATATATATATATATATGAACTAAATAAATATAGTTATTAAAAATAATATATATTGAAAAATGAAAAAAAGAGATATATATGAAAATATATGATGATAGAAATGAGAAAATTTATAAAATCATTTAAAAAAATCTTTACAAAATAATATTTTGACAAAAATGTTATTTTATACATTTAGAATGAAATAGCAAAAAAATTCATTTTCTTTGAATTATACATTTTTAATTATAAAAAGAAATGTAGAACAAAATGTGTTTCTTTGAATTTCACATCTCTAAAAATTATACAAGTATATAAATATGAAGATTTAAAATTTGTTTTATTTAATAACACTTTATAAATGGCTTTCAATGTATATATGAAAGCATGTAGGAAATCAAATGGAAGTGAAAAGTAAAACATAAAAATTTACAAGTAATATGAAAAGAGAAAAAATACAACCAAAAGTAAATAAGTAAAAATGGGTAAACACACAAACATACATACATACATACACATATATATATATATATATATGTAAGCATTTGCCCGGTAAAAACAATTATACAACCAAAGGTAAAACTTTCAAGTTGGAAAAGTAAATAAAATACAAACATATAAACTGCCTGGTCTAATATTGTAAAGAGCAAAACATACATCTTAACCTCTTTTCAACTCAAACCAAATATCAACTCAAGTCTACAACACCTCATCTCAATCCAAAACCTTATACGTACACATCATTTTGTCTTACAAACACGAATATATATTTAGGGGTATTTATGTGTGTTTATGCTTAGTCTTGTAAAAGCCTGTAAACAAAAATATAAAAAGCTCTGTAAACTAAAAAGACACTATAAAGTAAGAAGAAAAGGGGAGCGCTCTGTTCAAATCCAAAGCTAAAGCAAGGATTCAAGTTCAGATCATAAAAACTAAGGATCAATTAGAAGATTCAAAAGAAATCAACATGTTTAAGGTGAGTTTTAAAATCTGGAATGACTGGGATGTTTTTTTATACTGTAAGTGTTAAAAGAGTTAAAATCAAGTATACTCTGGTTTTCAAAAATCAATATCTCACTCTCCAATTCGAATTTGAAGATGATGTTAACTAGTAACTTGTTTGTTTTTTAGTCTAGAACACACTTAAAATAAATTGAGGTTGATTCATGCTATATATTGTGTGCGTTGTTGAATTTACAGTAAGAAAATAATATTTTGTCAAATTTCAATATCCATAAACCATTGATTTGTGTATGTAATCATGATCGTTAGGTGAAAATATGATTTTTAGCAAAGAAATTACAATTTTTAATAGCTTTGATTCTGGGAACTTTTGAGATGATCAATTTTCACTTAAAAATTAATTTCTGGCTATGGCGTCGTCGAGGAGGTGTGCGGCTAGGTCGAGGAGGAGCGTGATGATGAGGGGAAGAGATTCACCGTGTTCGATTTTTGAATTTGCCTATAATTTGGGTGGGCGTGATGTTTTTAGGGTTTAAGGAGGCTATTTGGAGGTGTTCGAATTTCATCGAACTGCGGTTATGAGAGACGATCAGTCATGGTTTGGGTTGCTCTGGAAGTTGTGGCGGCGAGTTGGGGTTCTTGTGGTCGAGTGGCGCAAGCTCTGGTGGTTTGTGGTGGTCGTGGAAGGAGGTTTAGTGGATGCAAGTGTGTCGTTCATGGTAGTGCCTCATTCGAATTTGGCCAGAGGGGTGTCGGCGGTAGAACTGGGGATGGAGACGGTCGAGTGTGGGAGGGCGAGCATGCGAGCAGGTTCGGTGGGTGGAATGCTGGTTCGGGCAGTTCGTATACATGCACGTGTGCATTGGTGTGTGTGCACTTTTTTAGTCTCCATTGCCTGGACTTGAATTTGGATGGAAGAGGTGGGGTAGGATGATCAAGCGTGATGAGGGATTGCCATGATTTTTGGGTTTTGGTTTGAAGTCGCAAGCGATTGTGGATAGGGAAGGCTTAGGACGATCGAAGTTTTGGTGGTTGAGTTTTTCTTGGTTGAAGTAGGTTGAATTTGGGGGAAGAAGGATCAAGCGGGTTTGGGTATGTGGTGGGCTTCGGCCCAAAGAAATGAGAAGAAGTTTTATATTAAAAATGTTTATATATATATATATTAAAAATTTTAAAATGATATAGTTGATGCACACGAAACCCGATTGACGTGAAATTAATTGCGTTGGGTTTGTAATGACAAACACTACGTCATCGTACAACTTGTTGCAGAATTTGAACAAGTGGAATTTTGCGGTATTTTGAAACGGACAGATTTAAAATACCGATTTAAAACAAATACCGACGTTTAAATTTATATGACCTTTCTATTGAAGTTATTTGCACAGATAAAAATAACGACGAGTTAATTTATGTTAATTACGATGTTTTGACATCTGTTTAGCGGAATAAAATATCGTTTCGCTAATTGTATTTAATTGGACCCCTGTTGGCAGAATAAATCACCGTTTTGCCATTATTACTGAATATGTTTGTTTTTGGACATTGACTAGCAGAAATAAAAACCCTATTCTGCTGTCATATGTGTATGGATCTATTTATAATCTTGATAATTATATTGGGCTATATGATGTTGAATTAATTGTTAAACATGGATTGATGTGAATATTTGAATCTGTTATTCTGGATTGTTGTGGAATTAATGGTAACTTAATTAAGTACCATTGAAATTAATAAGCCTCTTTCCAAATTGGAAGTTGATTTTTGAATCAAAGTTATTGAAAGAATAATTATTATTTATTAATGATGTTTTAAAGATAATTGATAATTATTTAATAATGATTTATGGTTAATTATTTTATGAGTCTTAAAAGGTTATTTAATTATTGTTCAATTTTTTTTAAATGTTTTAAATTTTATTTTAATTAATTATTTAAGGTTATTTTGTAGCAATTGGGTTTAAAAGTTAATTTTTATCTAAGAGTTAATTAGTATTAAAGTATTATTATTTCGAAGATAATTTGTTCAAATATTAATAATGTTTAAAAAAATAATATTATAGAGTAAACTTTTATAAAGAATATTTACTAAATTAAACTCGGGAAAATTTATATAGAAACTTTATAAGTATTATTTTAAGATAATTATTAAATAAAGTCTTTGGAAAGTAATGGTATATTTTCATGGCGGAATCGGGAGGCAGAGATTGCCTAAGTTAAGTTTCGATTTCTCTGGGATAGAGACGTAATATTGAGCTGTGAATCCATGGTTGATACCGCAGAGTACTTTCCATATTTATTTAAAAAGGTTTTCAAATATCATTTAAGGAAATGGTTTATGAATATACTTATTCCTATGAGATAAGTATATACTTTTTGATTAAGAGATTAATTTATTGAGATTTTAAATTAAATAAGGCTTAGTGATTTCAGTGGAAAATGAAACCTTTGATTGAATGGTTGTTTATTTGATAGTTAAATAACCGACTATCAAATTTGGACCCAAAACATAACTTTGGAATACCTAGAGGAAACACGGGAATTATATGGTACAATTACCGACAGAAGGTGTTATATTGTACATATAAACTTGTTCCATTCTTCTAGGACGATTATAAGAAAATCCGTCCACTAACGGTTAGGAGATGATCTTCGATCTTATTTTTGTCTGTTTATTTCCTAATGAACCGGGGTTGAGTTTACCAGAAATATCGAACGTTGTTTCGAAGAGACTGGGATCAGATAAGTTATCCGAAAAACCACTACGATCCAATGAATACATTTTTGAAATAAAGACAAGAGCGTGTAATCGAAGATGGAGAATTGAAGAGCAATGGCTAATCGCTACTAATCCTGAGGACGATTCCAGAATGGATGTAGTAGGAAAGTGCCTTCGATTTTGCTCAGACCCAGAACAGACTTGTATGGATGAATGCTATCAGTACATTGTCATTGGAGGACAATGAGCATTCCAAGTATAAATTCCTTAAAAAGGTAATCGTAGCCTCATCAACCGGAATGACCGAAAATCAGGGGAGAAGCAGAAAGGCTAAGTGGGTCGCACCCAATTAGGGTATGTTTATCACCTTTCTAGATACCCTCGGATATTATAACTACGGTGCATGTGAAGAACTCGGTAAGGGTGGGAACACTTGGGGTGATAGCATATTTTGTACTATCCAGGTTAGGGTTAGAACCGGTCTTGTGTTGTAGGGGATACCGACGAGGTCCTCGGTACATTTTTCTAGATGTGTACTGTGATGGGTGGTACTCCAGTGCCTAGTCATTGTATGGAAATCCATTCTCCAATATGAACCTTTACGGTTTTGGTTGTAGAGCCTAGTATGCTAGAATTTAATAATGTAACAATTTCGGCTATTTAAATAAGTATTTGTACTTAGACACTATTATAATATCACTGGATTTTCTATAAAAGGTTTTGGTTACCGTAAGGGAAAAACCCGTCGTGTTTATGTGTGGCATGGTCTTACGGGATATCTTTGATTTTAAAAAGGATTTTGAAAGCTATAACGAATAAAATTCCTTATGATTTAAGTTCTTACGCTGGTTTTACCAGACTGACCCGGGCGTGGTTTTTCCTAAGTGCTCGGGTCAGACCGGGCATATTTCCAGGTTTAGCTAGAAGATTGGAGCTTTAGGAGAGGAGCTGAAGCCCAGAGATGTATTCACGTAGATGATTATATTTCCATTGCATTTTTGTTGTGTTTATCAGCAGTTGTAAGGACAAGATGTTATAACTGTCCGTGCTGAATAGGTTAGTATACTCTGATTGATATCTGTACTAAAAATGTTACAGCTTTGTTTTATGCAAAGATTTGTTCTATACTATAGATTATTCGTTTCTGTTGTGAGATTCTGTGTTGTTCGATCTTCTTTCTACTTTCTTTTTCTTACGATCCGCCATTCCATGCAATTTGGACTGGACATGTGTGGTAATTGTCAGCTCGAACTGTATGGAAAAGTGGGTCTTGACATTGTGGTATCGGAACTTAGGTTGAGCGAATACCTAGGCTTTGGTGGGGTTACTCATTAGAGATAGGGTCAGTACTACCCTAGAATGAGTTTGAGTGTGTATATATACAAGAGTGCGTATTTGTTAGTGATATAAAATGTTTTGTATTGTGTTAATTGATCTGTTGAGTGGCATATGGATTCTGGTCAATACGAGTAGCTAACGTTATTGATAGGGACCTCTAAACACTTGAACAAGGCCAACGGACACAATATTATTTTAAGTGGGTAAATGAAATAATTTTACCCAGGATATATTTTATATATTAAAGGCAATGATTTTCAAAATATATGATATTTTGAGATGTTGTTTGATAAGTGATGTTAATATTTTATCATTATCATCTAGGATTTGATTGGCTATAACCATCTAGTTTTGAGTATCCTCTATTGCCTGCCCTGGTGACTTGAGTATTTCCTTAGAGAACTGAGTCTTGTAGATGGAAGCCTTGGGAAATTTGAAATTTTGGGTAAATTTTGTTTACTAAATGTGTTTTAAAATATTTTAGGAATATTTTCCATATATAAAAGCTAATTTTATAATAATTGATTTATAAGAAGAGATATTTGAGAATTTAGAACTTCAGTGACTTCGAAAAATTGTTTTAAACAAATTTTTGAGGGAAAATGGTTTTGGTATTACTTAGGTGAAATTTTTAAATGATAGAAATTTAAAAGAAGAGTTATTTGAAGTATGTAACTATATGTACTCTTTAGCATATGAAAATTCCTCGAAACCTTAGGATCTCATACTTGGTTTTTGTTAATTGATTTTAGAAAACTCCCATTGTGGTTAGAGGAGAACTTATGAAGGCTAGGAGGGCTAGCGATCAGAACTTGGTTAACTTGATTCTGAAGGTTTTGTCCAGCCATCGATATACGAGATAGGAGTTGAAGAGAAATTCAAGGAAGAAGAAGAGGAGGAATTCTAGGAGGAAGAAGAGGAATTTGAAGCAGAAGAAGAGCCCGAATTGGAAAATGATGATGTTGTCTTCTAGGAAATGGGCGAAATTGTGAATGAGCCACTTGCAGATGGGGATAACCTTCTGAGGGAACCAAGCTCGGAGGTTGCATGGATTCCGGATATTGATGTTGAATCTAGGGAGATGGAAGGACCGGAAGCAGAAGACTCTGATGGTGAGAGTCCACTGTGAGATGTTAGCTTGGGTTGGGTAATTCTCTTAGTAATGTGTACCCTATTAGGCCATATTAGTAGTCATAGACGTCATGGATGTGTGTTTGGATTGTAAATTAATGAAGTATCATAGTAGATGTTTTGGTATGGATATATATAACTGGCTAGTGGTTATAGATATCTCCTGGATAGGTGTATGTGTATATGGTGACTGTACTTGTAAAAGTATCTTAGTTGATGCTCTGTATGACTGATATTTTGGGATACAAATATATATGATTGAACTTGTGTGATAGGGTTGTTTATTAATTCGTTAATAAATTATAATTCGGTTGGCCTGGTTACGGCAATTTCGGGGACGAAATTCTTTTATGGGGGAAGGAATGTAACGATCCGGAATTTTTGTCGTCTTGAGTTTTGAATATTAATTTTTAATATTCAATAATACGGTATTTTAATCAAAATAAATCCCTGTTAATGATAATTGGTAATAAAAAAATAGTTTTCGAACATAGACAATATTTTGAATTTTACAGATTCTATTTATAAAATAGAAAATTGATTAAAATTGAATTTCTTATATATATTATAAAATAGAATTTATATATATTATAACAATAATAGAATTCATATATAAAAAGTAAACAAATTCAAATTAATATAAAATGAATAAAAATAATCCATGAAGAATAGAAATGAATATAGCCTATGTAATATATTATTGTATAAATAGAAAGAGCTTTAAAATTTGGGATTTTCTTATATATATACACATTAGTTAAGAAGAATGTTAAAAAAAATATATGAACCAAATAAATATAGTTATTAAAAATAATACATATTGAAAAATGAAAAAAAAGAGATATATATGAAAATATATTATGATAGAAATGAGAAAATTTATAAAATCATTTAAAAAAATCTTTACAATATAATGTTTTGACAAAAATGTTATTTTATAATTTAGAATGAAATAGCAAAAAATTTCATTTGCTTTGAATTATACATT
Source organism: Allium fistulosum (assembly GCA_030737815.1). Classification (NCBI taxonomy): domain Eukaryota; kingdom Viridiplantae; phylum Streptophyta; class Magnoliopsida; order Asparagales; family Amaryllidaceae; genus Allium; species Allium fistulosum. The sequence goes on along the minus strand of CM060901.1, from coordinate 1,539,810,268 downwards.
TTTATATATTAAAAGAAATGTAGAACAAAATGTGTTTCTTTGAATTTCACATCTCTAAAAATTATACAAGTATATGAATATGAAGATTTAAAATTTGTTTTATTTAATAACACTTTACAAATGGCTTTCAATGTATATATGAAAGCATGTATGAAATCAAATGGAAGTGAAAGGTAAAACATAAAAATTTACAAGTCATATGAAAAGAGAAAAATTACAACCAAAAGTAAATAAGTAAAAATGGGTAAACATACATACAAACATACATACATATATATATATATATGTATATATGTATGTATGTAAGCATTTGCCTGGTAAAAACAATTATACAACCAAAGGTAAAACTTTCAAGTTAGAAGAGTAAATAAAATACAAACATATAAACTGCCTGGTCTAATATAGTAAAGACCAAAACATACATCTTAACCTCTTTTTAACTCAAACCAAATATCAACTCAAGTCTACAACACCTCATCTCAATCCAAAACCTTGTACGTACACATCATTTTGTCTTGCAAACACGAATATATATTTAGGGGTATGTATGTGTGTTTATGCTCAGCCTTGTAAAAGCCTGTAAACAAAAATATAAAAAGCTCTGCAAACTAAAAAGACACTGTAAAGTAAGAAGAAACGGGGAGCAATCTGTTCAAATCCAAAGAAAAAGCAAGGATTCAAGTTCGGATCATAAAAACTAAGGATCAATTAGAAGATTCAAAAGAAATCAACATGTTTAAGGTGAGTTTTAAAATCTGGAATGATTGAGATGTTTTTTTATACTGTAAGTGTTTACAGAGTTAAAATCAAGTATACTCTGGTTTTCAAAAATCAACATCTCACTCTCCAATTCAAATTTGAAGATGATGTAAACTAGTAACTTGTTTGTTTTTGAGTCTAGAACACACTAAATATAGTTTGAGGTTGATTCATGCTATATATTGTGTGCAATGTTGAATTTATAGTAAGAAAACAATATTTGTCAAATTTCAATATCCATAAACCATTTATTTGTGTATATAATCATGATCGTTAGGTGAAAATATTATTTTTAGCAAAGAAATTACAATTTTTAATAGCTTAGATTCCGGGAATTTTTGAGATGATAAATTTTCACTTAAAATTAATTTCCGTCTATGGCGTCGTCGAGGGGGTGTGCAGCTTGGTCGAGGTGGAGAGTGATGATGAGGGGAAGAGATTTACTGTGTTCGATTTTTGAATTTGCCTTTAATTTGGGTGGGCATGATGTTTTTACGGTTTAAGGAGGCAGTTTGGAGGTGTTCGAATTTCATCGAACTGTGGCTATAAGAGATGATCGGTCATGGTTTCGGTTGCTCTGGAAGTTGTGGCGGCGAGTGGGGGCTCTTGTCGTCGAGTATCGCAAGCTCTAGTGGTTTGCGGTGGTCATGGAAAGTGGTTTAGTGGATGCAAGTGTGTCGTTCACGGCAGTGCTTCGTTCGAATTTGGCTAGAGGGGTGTCTGTGATGGAAATGGGGATGGAGACGGTCGAGTTGGTAGAGCGAGCATGCGAGGCAGGTTCAGTGGGTGGAATGCTAGTCTGAGCATTTCGTATACGTGCAATTGTGCACTGGTGTGTGTGCATGTTTTTGGTCTCTATTGCCTGGACTTGAATTTGGATGGAAGAGGTGGGGAAGGATGATCGAACGTGATGAGGGATTGCCGTGGTTTTTGGGTTTTGGTTCGAAGTTGCAAGCGATTATGGACAGGGAAGGCTTAGGACGATCGAAGTTTTGGTGGTTGAGTTTTTCTTGGTTGTAGTAGGTTGAATTTGGGGAAACAAGGATCAAGCGGGTTTGGGTATGTGGTGGGCTTTGGCCCAAAGAAATGAGGAAGAAGTTTTAAATTAAAAATGTTTAAATATTTATATTTTTAAAATTTTAAAATGATATAGTTGATGCATACGAAACCCGATTAACACGAAATTAATTGTGTTGGGTTCGTAACGACAAACACTACGTCGTCGTACGACTTGTTGTAGAATTTGAACAAGTGGAATTTTACGGTATTTTGAAACGGATAGATTTTAAATACCAATTTAAAACAAATACCGCCGTTTAAATTTATATGACCTTTCTATTGAAGTTATTTGCCCAGATAAAAATAACGACGAGTTAATTTATGCTAATTACGATGTTTTGACATCTGTTTAGCGGAATAAAACATCGTTCCGCTAATTTTATTTAATTGGACCCCTTTTAGCAGAATAAATCAACGTTCTGCCATTATTACTGAATATGTGTGTTTTTGGACATTGACTAGCAAAAATAAAAACCCTATTCTTCTGTCAAATGTGTATGGATATCTATTTATAATCCTGATAATTATATTGGGCTATATGATGTTGAATTAATTGTTAAACATGGATTGATGTGAATATTTGAATCTGTTATTCTGGATTGTTATGGTATTAATGGTAACTTGATTAAGTACAATTGAAATTAATAAGCCTCTTTCCAAATTGGAAGTTGATTTTTGAATCAAAGTTATTGAAAGAATAATTATTATTTATTAATGACGTTTTGAAGATAATTAATAATTATTTAATAATGATTTCTGGTTAATTATTTTATGAGTCTTAAAAGGTTATTTAATTATTGTTCAAATTTATTTAATTTTTATTAAAATGTTTAAATTTTATTTTAATTATTTATTTAAGGTTATTTTTGTAGTGATTGGGTTTAAAAGTTAACTTTTATTTAAGAGTTAATTAGTATTATAGTATTATTATTTCAAAGATAATTTGTTCAATTATTAATAATGTCTTAAAAATATATATATTATAGAGTAAACTTTTACAAAAGAGTATTTACTAAATTAAACTTGGGAAAATTTATATAGAAACTTTATAAGTATTATTTTAAGATAATTATTAAATAAATCTTTGGAAAGTAATGATATACTTTCCTGGCGGAATCGGGAAGCAGAGATTGCATAAGTTAAGTTTGGATTTCTCTAGGATAAAGACGTAATCATTGAGCTGCGAATCCATGGTTGATACCGCAGAGTACTTTCCATATTTATTTAAAAAGGTTTTCAAATATTATTGAAGGAAATGATTTGTGAATATACTTATTCCTATGAGATAAGTATATAATTTTTTATTAAGAGAGTAATTTATTGAGATTTTAAATTAATTAAGGCTTAGTGATTTCAGTGGAAAATGAAACCTTTGACTGAATGATTGTTTATTTGATAGTTAAATAACCGACTATCAAATCTGGACCCAAAACATAACTTTGGAAATATCTAGAGGAAACACGAGAATTATATGGTACAGTTACCGACGGAAGGTGCTATACTGTACGTATAAACTCGTTTCGTTCTTCTATGACGATTATAAGAAAATCCATCCACTAACGGTTAGGAGATGATCTTCGATCTTATTTCGTCAGTTTAAAGAACCGGGGTTGAGTTTACCGGAAATATTGAACGTTGTTTCGAAGAGACCGGGATCAGATAAGTTATCCAAAAAACCACTTCGATCCAATGAATACGTTTTCGAAATGAAGACAATAGCGTGTAATCGAAGATGGAGCATTGAAGTACAAGGGCTAATCGTTACTAATTCTAAGGACGATTCCAGAATGGATGTAGTAGGAATAGTGCCTTCGGTTTCGTTTAGACCCAGAACGGACTTGTATGGATGAATGCTATCAGTACATTGTCATTGGAGGACAATGAGCATTCCAAGTATAAATTCCTTAAAAAGGTAATCGTAGCCTCAAGCCTCATCAACCGGAATAACTGAAAATTAGGGGAGATGCAGCAAGGCTAAGTGGGTCGCACCCAATTAGGGTATGTTTATCACCTTTCTAGATACACTCGGATATTATAACTACGATGCATGGGAAGAACTCGGTAAGGGTGGGAACACCCGGGGTGATAGCATATTCGGTACTATCCATGTTAGAGGTAGAACCGGACTTGTGTTGTAGGGGATCCCGACGAGGTCCTCAGTACATTTTTCTAGATGTGTACTGTGATAGGTGGTACCCCAGTGCCTAGTCATCGTATGGAAATCCATTCTCCAATACGAACCTTTACGGTTTTGGTTGTAGAGCTTAGTATGCTGGAATTTGATAATGTAACTATTTTGGCTATTTGAATAAGTATTTATACTTAAACACTATTATAATATCACTGGATTTTCTATAAAAGGTTTTGGTTACCATAAGGGAAAAACCCATCGTGTTTATGTGTGGCGTGGTCTTACGGGATATCTTTGATTTTAATAAGGATTTTGAAAGCTATAACGAATAAAATTCCTTGTGATTTAAGTTCTCACGCTGGTTTTACCAGACTGATCCGGGCGTGGTTTTTCCTATGTGCTCGGGTCAGATCGAGCATATTTCCAGGTTTAGCTGGAAGATTGGAGCTTCAGGAGAGGAGCTGGAGCCCAGAGACGTATTCACGTAGATTATTATATTTCCATTGCATTTTAGTTGTGTTTATCAACAGTTGTAAGGACGGTGTTGTAACTATCCGTGCTAAATAGGTAGTATACTCTGATTGATATCTGTACTATAAACATTACAGTTTTGTTTTATGCAAAGATTTGTTCTATATTATAGATGATTTGTTTCCGCTGTGAGATTCTGTGTTGTTCGGTCTTCTTTCTACTTTCTTTTTCTTACTATCCACCTTTCCGTGCAATTTAGATTGGACATGTGTGGTAAATTGTCAGTTCGAACTGTATGAAACAGTGGGTCCTGGCATGTTCGGTGCTTTACCCTGGCCATCTTATGGTGCGAATAAATGCTTACTCCGTCCTCACTCCAGGAGGTGCCTTGACCTGACCAGAGGCGCGACCAAGGGCTTGTCCGGTACTTTAACTTGGCCATCTCATGGCGCGGCTAAAGGCTTACCCACCCTCCCTCCAGTAGGTGCTCTGCCCTGGCTATCTCGGCGCGGATAGAGGCTTTTCTACCATCTTAGGTAGTATCCAAATATAAGAAGCATTTCACTCCCGACCATATAGATTTTCTCTTTTCAAAAAGTAGCTCTTTATTGATTCATTTTTGGAAAATACGGCCTTAAATGCTCAGCATTCCATGTCCTAGGCGCCATATTGCCGTCTGGGTGACACAATTTGTAGGCTCCTGGAGGGATTACTTTGCAAATGACTAATGGTCGCTCCCAGTTTGGTCCCAGGGGTCCATGCACATGATTTTTTGTATTGGCCATTACTCTACGGAGTACCAAGTCTCCCTCGTGAAATGATCGTGTTTTTACTCTTGAATTGTAATACTTCGAGATTCTTCTCTGATATTTGGTGGTTCTTACTGCTGCTTCATCTCTTAGTTCATATATCAAATCCAATGATTCTCTTTTTAACTCTTGATTCTTATCAAATGCATAGGCAATTCTCTGGAGTGAGGGTATTTCAATCTCGACTGGTAGCATTGCCTCACACCCGTATGTCAAAGAATACGGGGTATGTCCCATTGTTGTCTTAGCAGATGTCTGGTAGGCCCATAGCACTAATGGCAGCTCTTCTACCCAATTTCCTTTTGCCTTATTCAGCCACTTTTTCAGAATTGTTTTTATGGTTTTTTTTGCAGCCTCAACTGCCCTATTAGCTTTTGGATGTGCGACAGATGAAAAACTTTTTATAATCCTGTTTTTGTGGCAGAACCAGGAGAATTCTTCGCTCTCAAATTGCGTTCCATTGTTAGAAATTATTTTCTGGGGAATTCCGAACCTGGTTATGATGTTCTTGATAACAAATCTCAATACTTTCCTAGAAGTGATTTTCGGAAGTGGTTCAGCTTCAACCCACTTGGTAAAATAGTCAATGGCCACTACGGCGTATTTCGCTCCTCCCTTTGTAATCGGTAATGGTCCGATCAAATCTATTCCCCATACATCGAAGGGCCATAGACTTGTGATTGGAGTTAATTGACTTAGGGGGTAACCTGGGTATCTTTGAATATTTCTGGCATTTCTCGCATCTTTTCGCATAATCTATGGCTTGGCTTACCATGTGGGGCCTATAAAGTCCCTACCTCATTATTTTCTTTGCAAGCTTTGTTCCATTTGAATGGTCGCCACAAAATCCTTCGTGTGCTTCAGCCATTAGTTTTACCCCATCATTCATGCTTACACACCTAAGATAGGGAAGAGCATATCCCTTTTTATAGAGGATTCCGTTCATCATAACAAAGGTCGGAGCTTGTCTCTTGATTTTTCTCGCTTCTCCTTTATCGGATGGTAGTATCCCTTTTACTAAATACTCAACAATGGGTGACATCCATGTATCATCATATGTGCTATTTGGCTTTGGTTGGCTCATCCTTTCTTCTATTTACTCTTGACCGCTTTCTTTTTCCTCTCCCTTTTGAGACTTGGCCTGAGATCTTGTCATAACTAGCAACTCTTTCCCCCACTCTGATGTTTCCTTTTCAATACTTGGCTTTTCTTGATATCCGACAGGGACAATTCGTGTCTTTAGGGCTCCCCTTGAGCTGGCCAACTTTGCTAAAGAGTCTGCCTGTGCATTCTCTGCTCTTGGAACTTGATTTATTGAAAAATCCTCAAACAAAGCAAGCATTCGTAATATCTTCTTCACATATAAAGATAGCTTAGGGTCTTTTGTTTGGTATGTCTGCTTTACTTGATTTACCATCAGCTGAGTCGCTAAAAATCTATATTCGTGGGATTTTCAATTCTAGTGTCAAAGTTAATCCTGCTACCATTGATTCATATTCTGCCACATTATTGGTTGCAGGAAATCCCAGTTTCATGGCATAATGCAAACGATTTCCATCTGGGGTTATGATTATATATCCTGCGCCGGCACCTTGTTCATTTGACGCTCCATCCACAAATAATTACCACATGGGATTTTGATCCTTCTCTTTTTCCGATTGTTCCTCTATAAAGCTGGTGCATTCATTAACAAAGTCTGCCAGTGCATGCCCTTCAATTGCAACTCGTGGTTGAAATTCTATATCATATTGGCTGAGTTTGATTCCCCATTTCACCAACCTTCCCGAAGTCCCAGGCTTACTAAAAACTTGCTTAAGAGGAAAATTGGTCAATACTCTGATCGAATGTGCCTGAAAGTATGCTCTGAGTTTTCGTGCTGTGAAAATTAAACAATAGGCTAATTTCTCTATAACTGGGTATCGAACCTCTGCATCTTTTAACCGCCTACTTACATAATATATTGGGATCTGTGTCCCATTGCTCTCTCGAATGAGCACTGAGCTGACTGCATGTTCTGACACCGCCATTTATAGATACAGTATTTCCCCGTTTTCGGGACTTGAGAGTATCGGTGGTTTCTCAAAATGGATTTTTAATTCCAAGAAAGCTCTTCTTTAATCCTCTCCCCATTCGAATTTCTTCTTTTTCTTAATCACATTGAAGAAAGGAGAATACACTTATTAGTAGCTTTTGAAATAAACCTGCTTAGGGCAGCTACTCTTCCATTTAAGCTCATCACTTCTTTACTAGTTTTAGGTTCGTCTATGTCTTTTATGGCTTGAATTTGGTCGAGACTTAACTCAATTCCTTGAGCACTTACTAGGTAACCTAAGAACTTTCCAGAGTGGACCCCAAAAGAGCACTTCTATGGATTCAACTTCATTTGATACCTTCGCAATATCTTGAACATTTCCTCCAGGTCCTTAAGATGGTTCTTAGGCTTGCTAGACTTTACTAACATATCATCAACAAAAACATCCATGTTTCTGCCAATTTGTTCCTTGAACATTCGATTAACCAATCTCTGATAAGTGGCCCCTGCATTCTTTAACCTAAATAGAATAGCCCTGTAACAATAAATTCCCCATTCTGTTAGGAAGCTGTATGATCCTTATCTGGCTTGAACATCGGTATCTAATTGTACCCTGAATAAGCATCGATAAGGGATAACAACTTGTGTCCACTTGTTGCATCCACCAACTGATCTATTCATGGTAGCAGGAAACAATCCTTTGGGCATGCTTTGTTTAGATCTGAGTAATCGATGCATGTCCTCCATTTCCCATTTGACTTTTTCACCAGAACTGGGTTGGCTAACCATTCAGGGTAATATATCTCCCGGATTAATCCATTCTCAAGGAGCCTATCAACTTCCTCCTTTAGAGTATCTGTTCTAACTTTATCCAACTGTCTCTTTTTCTACCTTATAGGGGTTGCTCCTGGGTTGATGTTAAGGGTATGGCACATGACAGTCGGATCAATTCCCACAATATCGGAATGTGACCAAGCAAACATGTCCTTATTGACTTTAAGGAATTGAATCGAGTATTTCTTTAACTTGCTATTAAGGTCTTATCCCACTTTGACCACTTTATAAGCATCTTCTGAATCTATATGGGTTTCCTCAAGGTCTTCTATGGGTCTTATTCTCTCTGTCTTGCCTTGGTAGTCAAACTCTGTGACTATTGGACCTTACTCTGTTAAGTTAGTGCCAACCCTTTTTCTCTTGGTTCCTGCAGGGATGTTCCTTTGACACATACGCTTAATAGACTTCTTAATATTAATCTTTGCATTGAATGTTGGATGTGAAAATCCATCATCTGAAGACTGTAAAATAGTAGAAGAACCAAAGTAAGCATAATACTCACTTTTGTATTAATCAAGCGTGGCAATGTACATTTTACGGGAACTAAATTGCTCTCCCCGCACAGTTCCCCAGCCTCGCTTTGTCAAATTTTTTACCATAAGGTACTTTGGTAAGACAAAAGCATCAATCTCATCCAGGGCTGGTCTGCCAAAGAAGGCGTTGTAGTAGGAAGGTTGGTCAATTATCACAAAGATAGTTTCAAATGTTCGGCAAGTTGGAGGGACTCCCATTTGTACGAGTAGCTTTATCTGCCCCATTGGAGTTGACCCCTGGTTATTGAACCCAAATATCGGCTCAATGCTTGGCTCTAATTTGTTCTCTAGGATATTCATCTGGTTGAAAGCATGTTTGAAGATGACATTAACTGCACTGCCTGTATTGACCAGAATCTTGGAGACAATAGACAGCCCAATTTGTGCAGTAACCATAAGGGGGTCGTTATGGGGATGATGGACTACTTTGCTTAGCTCTTGCGGGGTTACCACAAGATTAGGCATTTGGATGTTAAGAGGTGGGCTCTTCATAGGGGGCTCCTCATGAACAGAATAAATTCCCTCTGTGGCCTCTTTAATATATCTACTTCGAGCCCCTTTACTACTTCCTACAGGATGTGGCCCGCCATGGATCGCATATATCCTATTAATTGGCGGGCTTAATCTTAAAGGGTCTTCATCCTCTAGCACATTCACAGTGTTGCACGGGCGTTTCTGGGGATCATTTTCAGTTCGTTGGCTTTGTGCTGATCTTGGATAAATTCTTTGATATGGCCTTCTCGGATCAGCTTTTGAATTATTCCGGCCAGAACTCTACATTCATCAATTTTATGGCCGTTAGCTTTATGATAGGCACAATTGTCTCCTCCCTTCCTCTGCTCTGGATTATTCTTAGCTTTGTAGGAGGTCAAAAAGTTGACTCTTTCCTTAGCTACAGCATATATGTAAGACAATGGCTTATTTAAAGCGACTGTATTAGCAACTGGCTCTTCCCATATGACCCTTTTATGGCTACAGTCCAAGCCAAATTTTCCTCCCTCCTTTCTAGGAATCGTCATTTTCTTGGCAGAGTAAATTTCATCCATTCGGATGAACTTATCAGCCTTAAAGTGAAAATCCTGCATATCTTTGCAGCCATTGACAAAGAGCTGCTTCCAGAAAGGGGTATTCTCGATTAAACCAGAGTGGACGGCTATGAGCTTGTAACGGTCATTCATGTCCTTAGCCTTCAAAGCCTCTACATTGAATCTTCTCAAATAATCTCCCAAAGATTCACCCTGCCTTTGTTTTATGTTTGCCAAGAACGTATAATCAATAGTAGGATCCTTGAAAATATAGAATTGAGATGAGAATTCATAAGAAAACTGCTTCCAGGAGTAGACGGTTTTTTCTCTGTACTGCCTATACCATTTGGCTGCCGCTCCTTAGAGAGTAACGGGGAACATTCGGCATCTGATTGCCCTAGAAGCATTATATAAGTCCATCTGGCTGTCAAAAGCCATAAGATGGTCATCAGGATCTGTATCCCCATGATATTTCATAGACGGGATTTTGACATATGGAGGTATTGCTGTTGCCATGATCTCATCAATGAAGGTGGCACCCACTCATTATCATTGACATTCTCGTTCATGGTTCTTTTCCCTTAGCATTCATAGCATCTTTGATAGCCTTCTCATCAGCATCTTTAAGAAATGCTTCAACATTGCCGTAATTTTTCTGACTTGGGCAGTACTCTTTAGATGTTGAGCTACCAGACTGCTCTAATGACTTATTGAGAACTCTCCCCTCATGATTAGCTCTTGCTTGGGGAAGCTCTTTCTTTTTTGATGAAGTCAAGTCCACCTTATCTTTGCACTCATTGGAGTTGGTCTTTAGATTTCTCCTAGGTGAGATCACTTCTTCTCCTTGAGTCTATCTCGGAGTTTTCGATGATTTCTGAGACAAAACCATCTTTAGCAGTTCCTGCATTTCTTACAGCTGTTGTTCCAAACGCTTGATTTTTGCTGTGTTTTCATCTTATCGTGCCGGCGATGAAGTCTGCCCTAGAGTTACCCCATCCAGGTTAAATGATGGAGCTATATTTTCTTCCAAGGTGGTAGTGTGTATTGCTTCCTCCACAATTCCACTCAAACGCTTTGGCCTCAGTTTTCTTATGCAAAAGAAATGAACCATAATTAATCTGTATACAGTGACAGGGTCGGAGGTTCGAGCCCTCCTTCTAGCGCCAAAAATGTTAACAAGAAATCTTGTCAACATCCCCAATGCTTTTTTAAATGATAATTCTATTTGAACATGACCATGTAGTTGAGAGGATTCTCGCCTTCGAATGCACATCTTTCGAATATAATGACTTAGTCAAAATGATTTGAGGTAATAGCTCTAGTTGTCGATCAAATCGACCTGGTTGAAAGGAATAGTAAATTACCAAACCCTTCGACCTTATCGAAAGGGATAATGAGACCGCTCTAACCTTTTGACCAGTTTAGTATAATAATAATTGCCAATCCTTTCAACCTTGTCGAATGGGATGATGTGGCTACTCCAACCTTTCGACCATGTTGGTATAATAGCAAATTGCTAAACTTTTCGACCTTGTCGAAAGGGATGACGAGGCCACTCTAACCTTTCGATCAGGTTTAAATAGTCAAATTATCTCTAGGAGCTATTCACAACATATAGCTCTCGAGGTCATCACTTTATTGAGTTTCATCTCCCCTGGAAGTTGAAAACAATCAATCATATATGCCTTCTTCCCCCTTTCGATCAAATCGGAATGCGACATTTAAGATCTCTCGACTTTGTCGAAAGGGGATGATTGCTTTAATAGTTTATCTTGATTGTTTTCAACCACTTTGGTGTCAATATTCTTTCCATGGAATCCCTTCGAAAGGATTCAGATGCCTAAATGAGTTGGTTCCCCTTGAATGAATTCCATCCTGAATGGTTGTAGGCAATATAGACCAGGATTCCTTTCGGAAGTTCTCCTTCGACTAGGTCGAAAGGTGTTCCACCTTTTGAAGCAGTCCCAGTTTAATAATCTACAATCCACTTTATATTCCTTATATAAGATCGATTTAGATATTCCCATAACTCATGCATTCAACTTAATCGTCACTCCATCATCACTTTTATTTTCACATTAAGTATAGGTTTCGATGATGATGTGTTTCGATTAGAAATGCCTAAGTCGATCTTATATATAGCATAGATCAAAAGAGATTTTGAGAATAGGTTATAACCATGTACAATTGATCATTAGTCTAGCTAATGATCTTAATGATCTTTCTCGTCACCAATATCCATTATGAACAAGCTATCTCCATTTTTATTTATTATCCGAAATGAGTTACAAGAAATTGAGCTTTCTCTCCAAAACGATTTAGGGTATCTTCTAAGTACAATTAACACTAAGAAAGTAGAGTAAAAAAAATGAATTCGGTATTCCAGAATTCGGTCCCTAAAACTAGACCCCTCGGGTCTTATTTATCAATGTAGGTCGGCCCCTTCCATGCCTTTACTTTCGACTGGGTCGAAAGCTCCTCCTTTTATATGCCGCCTCAAACTTTTCGACTTGATTGAAAAGTCATGAACCTTTCGACGACGTCGAAAGGTATTCTCTTGTGCTTCTTGATTTATCCTTTCGCTTCCCTGCCTTCGACCGGGTCGAAAGGTCTTCTCCTTACATGCTATTTTGAGCCTTTTGTCCTAGTCGAAAGCTATGCCTCTCTTCGATGTTATCGAAAGCTACGTTTCCCTTCAATGTTGTCGAGAGCTATGTTTCCCTTCAATGCTGTTGAAGGCTATGTTTCCCTTCGATATTGTCGAGAGCTATGTTTCCCTTCAATGTTGTCGAAGGCTATGCTTCCTTTTGAAGTCTGTGCTTCTTTTGGAAGGCTATGCTTCCTTTCGACGTTGTCGAAAGGCGTCCTTGTTCTTCTTGTCATAATCTAGCAGCTTCTTCATTCTCTCTTAACCTTTCGACTTGATCGAAAACCATGTCTCCTTTCGACATTGTCGAAAGGCATCCTTACCATTCTTTTGCCTTTGTTGATTTCTGAGTATTGCTTACCTCATAGCACCTTTCGACATTGTTGAAAGGTGTCCTGGATGGACCTTGACCAGTTCGAAAGGCTTACTATGCTTTCGAAAAGGCCACTATTGTGGAGAAATCTTTGTCTTTGGAGGGTTTGACTTGTAGTTGGGAGAGCACCATCGATTGCCTCCGAAAAAGGTTCTGAATTAATCATTGCTTGTTCATCTGTGTCGAAAGGTTGGTAGTGGCGGAAGAGCTTATTAGTTTCCATATGGGTCGAAGGCCTTTGCACTGTATAAGTAGTTGGTGCCTTCGACTTCTTCGATACCTGTTCAATGCCTTCGAAACATGCTTTTTATGTCCTTCATGATGATTTGGTCTATTTCTTCATCGAAACCTCGACTTTACTAACTTTTTTTCATACTTCTGCTATTAAGTAGATTTTATGGCTAACAGAACCGACTTCTGAGCGACCGGAGTAAACTTCTCCTCGAACCTTGCCTTGAAATGATCCCAGCTTAACTGATTCTATGGAGTAGCAATAGTAATAGCATTCCACTAATTCATGGCTTGTCCTTGTAGCTGTCTCAAAGCCAACTTCCACTTTATAGCATTTTCCACCTCCATATCCCCGAAGATGCGCTCATAAGTGTCCAACCAATCTTCCACTTCAATGGCTGACTCCTTTCCATATTCCCTCCAAGAGCAGAATAACCTTTTTTCAGCTTGGCGAAATCAGCCCTAGGTGCTTGCACGGGAGCACCTCCACCTATCACCACTTTAGGAGCATTTCGCATCATATTAGCCATCATAGCATTGAACATGGCTTGAACATCGGGCGTAGCAGCTCCTAATCTCGCTCCTTCCTGTACTTCTGAAGCAGAATTCCTCACAATATTCCTTGTATGCCATCTCATTCTTATGTGTAACAAGAAGGATCGGTCTCTCATAAAGAAAACCGTGTACATAATGCTCATATGCATGTGTCTTATACTATATAATATATTATTATATAACTCTAAAAACAAAACTTATAACAAGTACGCACTCTCTCGTATATATATACTCTCGATCCAGTCTAAGTCGGTAACATCTTCCCTATCTCTACTAGATCACGGTATCAACTCCGGTTAATCGTGTAACCAAAGCTCTGATATCAAATTTGATGACCGCCCTATACCACCGGCACCAATAGTATACAAATAGTGCGCTGCTATTATGCTCGGTTGATATAGAACGATCATCAAGTTTGAAATAAATTGATGTAGAATATAACCTATCATATCTCATAGTCCACAGACAAAATATAATATCACAGATATACCAGAAGGGACAGTAATAACTATGTGAACAAATCATCATTGATGCAGCTCAGCCCAGAGGAGAAGGCATAAGTCGGTCACGACTTAAGGGAGCGCCACAAGATAACAAAGGCCTAGGTCGGTTACGACCTAAAGGGAAGATTATAAGTCGTACACGACTTAGTTGGAAGCCAGAGAAAGAGAGGACGATGAGTTCGCGACCTAACGAAGGCTTAAAGTCGTATCAACGACCTAGTGTGACTCGGCAACGACTTAAGGAAAATTTCTGCGAGTTAACAAGGCCTTTGAGTCGTCTGAACGACCTAACGAGTCATGCTTTAAGTCGCGAAGCACGGGATGCCGTTGATGTGTCTGCCGAGTTAACCTCTGCCCTTGATTCCCTTTGAACGTTGATTTGGAATACCGCTAAGGTTTTAAGTCGTAGAAACTTGTAACCGAAGATCTTGATGCCGCGTCCATCTGAACCGTTGATTCTTGAAGCTGTGAAGAAACTGTTGTTAGGTCGCTGCCGACCTATGCTAAGTCGCGTACATTCTTAGGTCGAATCATTATAGGTCGTAGGTCGCTCTCGACCTAAGTACTTATATTTTCTGTTGTATTTTGTCTAAGTTGTGTCGCTGTGTTGTACTGTTATGTCGTAGGTCGTCTGGGTTCATAGGTCGACTATTGTTAAGTCGGAACCGACCTAAATACTTGTAATATTTTTAAGCTTTTTCTGAACTGTGTTGTAAATAGTATGCGACTTATGTTAGGTCGGAGATGTGATAAGTCGGTTGCCGACTTATGACTTGTACTTTTCGGTGTTGGTATGTTGTAGCCTATAAATAGGCAAGTGAAGTCATTTGTAAAGGTTGTTGATTTTTGAATAAAATTCTCTTTTGATTGCTTTGTGCTTTCATTCCAAATTGGTAGTTGAGTGTAATCTCCTATCTCCTCTTTCGGATAATCGAGTGCGCTCGATTCAACGATTGTAGAAGCCGATTCGCGGAATCAAGTGCGCTTGATCAACGCTTGAAGAATTGAAGATCTTTGAACCCGGTATCGTGCGCGATCAACGAGTTCGAGATAGCTAGAGTTCGGTATCTTCGGATCAACGAATTCGGGCAATTCAGCATTCATCAATCCATCGACTGCTACTTTCACCGATCTACATCATTTTTGAAATATCCGCTGCGTCAGTTTTGGTATCAGAGCTTGTTCTAGCCAATCATAGCTAGATCGAGACTTGGAGCCTAATCATTTGAAGAGTTTTGAAGTTTGAGGAGAAGCCGAGCTTGAAGTGTTGGGACACGGCCGAGAGGAAGAAGTTGTTCGCATTTGTTTGAAGATTGAAGTTCGGATTTGCATTGGAGGCCGAAACTTTGTCCATCGTGTTCATCGCAATTTGCTACAAAGTGGAAGTTTTCGATCCGTTTCATTTTGGATCAAAATCCGAAAAGTGTTAGAATTTGTGAAGTTTTCAAGTATGCCGCCAAGAAGAGCTAATCGCCACCAAAACGTAGAAGCTTTATATCGAAGAGAAGAGGCTGATGAGATGGAGCAAAGAATCAATGAGAATTTTAGTGAGAAGCTTAATGAAGGAATTGGCCGGTTGGAAAAGCTTATGACGGAGATGAATCAAAATCGGAGAAGGGTTTCACCAGAATCTAACCATGGGGGTAGTAGAGTCTCGCCACATTCCAATCGAGACAGAAGTGTTGAAAATGATCAAGGACGTGGGAGGAACGTGAATGATCGTGAACGGAGGAATGTCGATAGAAGGGATGAAGGTGGAAGACGCAATGGTAGTAGAGATGTTGGTGGTCAGAATCGACATCGTTATGCATCTGATTTTGAAGAGGAGTATGATGGTGGTAGTATTCAAGGAAGAGGTCAAGGAAGAAACTATTCTGAGTATGATCACAAGTGGGAATCGGGGATGAAGACAGAAATTCCTGAATTCAAGGGTGGTATGCAAGCAGAGGAGTTTCTAGATTGGGTGGCTAATGTTGAGGAGATTTTTGACTTCAAAGAAGTACCAGAACATCGTAGAGTGAAGTTGGTTGCTACAAGGCTGAGGGGTAGAGCTTTGGCATGGTGGCAGCAAACCAAGCTTACACGTGAACGTATGGGGAAGTCAAAGATTGAATCTTGGGAAAAGATGAAGAAATTGATGAAAGCGACATTCTTACCTTATAATTATCAATCGCTTATGTATCAGAGGTTGCAGAACTTGAGACAAGGAACGAAGTCTGTGAATGACTATGCTGATGAATTTTATCAACTCATTGCAAGGAATGATATTATGGAAACAGAAGAGCAGCTGACATCTAGGTTCATTGGAGGATTGAGAATGCAGATTCAGGATATGGTCAATATGTTCGATCCAAGATCTGTAGCGGAAGCACATCAGAAAGCGTTGGCTTGGGAAAAACAAGGGAGACGAGGAGGTGGTGTGTTTACTAATTCTAACAATCAAGCGAAGGGTGTTGGAGGAAATTCTAATGTTTCTAAACCTATCAATAGACCAGTGGTGAAGGAGGCTGAGAAGACAAGGGTTAACAATGGTTTCAAATGTTACAATTGTCAGGAATTGGGTCATAAAAGCAGTGAGTGTCCAAAGCCAAAGAAGAGAACCATGATTGCAGAAGTTGACGATGAGGATGTTGATGAAGATTGTTCTAATCCAGCTGAGGAGGATGAGCAGGATATTGCGTCAGGAGACGAAGGTTGTAACCTAATGCTGAGGAGATCGTGTTTAACACCGAAGCAGGAGGAAGCTAGTTGGTTGAGGAGTAATATCTTTCAGTCAACATGTACTATTCTGGGGAAGGTGTGTAAGTTTGTGATCGACGCAGGAAGCTGTGATAATATTATTTCAACCGAAAAAGTGACAAAGTTGAAATTGAAGACAGAGAAACATCCGAGTCCATACAAGTTAGCATGGTTGAGAAAAGGAGGAGAAGTGAAAGTGGATAGACGAGTTCGTGTACCATTCTCTATTGGGAAGAAATACAAAGATGAAATATGGTGTGATGTCGTAGAGATGGATGTATGCCACTTATTATTGGGAAGACCATGGCAATATGATCGAGCAGTACTACATGACGGTCGGACCAATAGCTACAGTTTTATGTTTAAAGGCACGAAGATTATTTTAGTTCCGAAGAAGAGACCACAAGAAGAAAGTAAGTCAGAAGAAATCGAAGAGCTGAAAACTTTATTATCTTTGAAAGAGTTTGTTAAGGAGGTTGAGGAAGAACCGGAAGTATTCTTGTTGATTGGGCGTGAGAGCAGTGAAGAAGTTGAAATTCCTGAAGAAGTTAAACCAATCTTGAAAGAATTTGACGATGTATTTCCAGAGGAGTTACCAACGGAGTTACCGCCGTTGAGAGATATACAACATCAGATAGATCTTGTTCCTGGTGCTGTATTGCCACACAGACCGCATTATCGAATGAGTCCGAAGGAACATGAAGAGTTGCGAAGGCAAGTAGAGGAATTGCTTGAGCAGGGGCGTGTGCAGGAGAGTCTGAGTCCTTGTGTTGTACCAGCTTTATTGGTACCCAAGAAGGATGGAACGTGGAGGATGTGCACTGACAGTCGAGCATTAAATAAGATTACTGTGAGATATAGATTTCCAATGCCGAGGTTGGATGACTTGTTAGATCAAATAAGCGGAGCTACTATATTTTCAAAGATAGATTTGAAGAGCGGATATCATCAAATTCGTATCATACCAGGAGATGAGTGGAAGACTGCTTTTAAAACCAGGGAGGGTCTATACGAGTGGTTGGTCATGCCGTTTGGTTTATCAAATGCACCAAGTACTTTTATGAGAGTGATGAATCAGATTTTTCGACCGTTCATTGGGAAATTTGTGGTGGTGTATTTTGATGATATTCTGATTTACAGTGGGAGTCCAGAGGAACATTTGAACCATCTTAGAGAAGTGCTAATGGTATTGCGACAAGAACAATTCTATGCTGCAACGAAGAAATGCGTGTTCATGACGCATAGCGTGTTATTTCTGGGGTATGTTGTTTCAGAGAAAGGGATACAGGTTGACCAAAGTAAAGTTGAAGCGATTCGAGATTGGCCGCAACCCAAGACGATAACGGAAGTACGTAGTTTCCATGGGTTGGCTTCATTTTATCGAAGATTTATTCCACACTTTAGTAGTGTGATGGCACCTGTTACAGATTGCATGAAAGGTAAACAGTTTACATGGACAGAGGAGGCAGGGAGTGCTTTTGGGAAGATCAAGGAATTGCTGACGTCTGCACCAATTCTAGTGCTACCTGATTTTCAGTTGGTGTTTGAACTACATACTGATGCATCCAAGGTTGGGATTGGAGGGGTGTTGAGTTAGAAGGGACGTCCAATTGCCTATTTCAGTGAGAAGTTGTCAGGAGCGAAGATGCGATACAGTACATATGATGTGGAGTTTTATGCTGTTGTACAATCTATCAAACACTGGAGACACTATCTATTTCAGAAGGAGTTTGTTCTTTACACCGATCATGAAGCATTGAAGCATTTGCAAGGGCAAGACAAGATTTCAGCGAGACATGCATCATGGATTGCATATCTACAACAGTTTACTTTTGTTGTGAAACACAAGTCAGGGGTGACAAATCGAGTGGCTGATGCTTTGAGTAGGAGGAGTCATTTGTTGACTACGTTAAGAGTTGAAGTGACAGGGTTTGAAATGTTGCCGGAATTATTTGTTGAAGATCCTTACTTCATGAAGTTTGTTGATACAGTTAAGGAGGGAAAGACGGATGAGTTTTTGATGGTAGATGGTTTTCTTTTTAAAGGAAGTCGATTGTGCATACCGGAGGGTAGTCTGAGAATGAAGATTATCAAGGAGTTACACGAAGAAGGACATGTTGGAAGAGACCGTACCTTACAGCTGATTTCACAGTCCTACTTTTGGCCATCAATGAGAAAAGAGGTGGAAAGATTTGTTGAGAGATGCCATATCTGTCAAGTTTCGAAAGGAACTGTGACTAATGCGGGTCTATATATGCCGTTACCGGTACCCACTAAACCATGGGTTGATGTGAGTATGGACTTCGTGTTGGGAATACCAAGGACACAGCGTGGTAATGATTCCATATATGTGGTGGTGGACAGATTTTCAAAAATGGCACACTTTATTGCTTGTAAGAAGACGGCGGATGCTGTTCATGTTGCTCAGTTGTTTTTCAGGGAGATCTATCGACTTCATGGATTGCCAGAATCTATTGTGTCGGATAGAGATACTCGATTTCTGAGTCATTTTTGGTTGAGTTTGTGGAAAATGGTGGGAACAAAGCTGAAATTTAGTAGTGCTTATCATCCGCAAACGGATGGACAGACTGAGGTGGTTAACAGATCATTGGGAAACTTGTTGAGGTGCCTTGTTCAAGATAATCTGAGGAGTTGGGATGTGAAGTTATGCCAAGCAGAATTTGCTCATAATCATGCTGTGAATCGAAGTACTGGGTTCAGTCCATTCCAAATTGTCTATTCGAGCTTACCGAAAGGACCGTTGGATTTAACGGTGATACCACACTCAAAAGGGACAATTAAGAAAGCTGCTGATTTTGTTGAAGGGCTGACGGAGTGTCATAAAATCGTTCATGAAAGATTAGAGAAAGCAAATGAAAAGTATAAACAGTCTGCAGATTTGAAACGTCGAAATGTTGAGTTTAATGAAGGAGATTTGGTTTATGCAATATTGACGAAAGATCGTTTTCCGGTAGGAACGTATAATAAATTGAAAGCACGAAAGATTGGCCCAGTTGAAATTTTAAAGAAAATCAATGAAAATGCTTATAAACTGAAGCTGCCAGATGATGTGTATACGTCTGACGTATTCAATGTCAAACACCTCGTACCATATCACGGGGATGAATTTGTTGTGGATGAAGAATTTACAAATTCGCGGTCGAATTTTTCTCAACCTAGGGAGGATGATGCAGCTCAGCCCAGAGGAGAAGGCATAAGTCGGTCACGACTTAAGGGAGCGCCACAAGATAACAAAGGCCTAGGTCGGTTACGACCTAAAGGGAAGATTATAAGTCGTACACGACTTAGTTGGAAGCCAGAGAAAGAGAGGACGATGAGTTCGCGACCTAACGAAGGCTTAAAGTCGTATCAACGACCTAGTGTGACTCGGCAACGACTTAAGGAAAATTTCTGCGAGTTAACAAGGCCTTTGAGTCGTCTGAACGACCTAACGAGTCATGCTTTAAGTCGCGAAGCACGGGATGCCGTTGATGTGTCTGCCGAGTTAACCTCTGCCCTTGATTCCCTTTGAACGTTGATTTGGAATACCGCTAAGGTTTTAAGTCGTAGAAACTTGTAACCGAAGATCTTGATGCCGCGTCCATCTGAACCGTTGATTCTTGAAGCTGTGAAGAAACTGTTGTTAGGTCGCTGCCGACCTATGCTAAGTCGCGTACATTCTTAGGTCGAATCATTATAGGTCGTAGGTCGCTCTCGACCTAAGTACTTATATTTTCTGTTGTATTTTGTCTAAGTTGTGTCGCTGTGTTGTACTGTTATGTCGTAGGTCGTCTGGGTTCATAGGTCGACTATTGTTAAGTCGGAACCGACCTAAATACTTGTAATATTTTTAAGCTTTTTCTGAACTGTGTTGTAAATAGTATGCGACTTATGTTAGGTCGGAGATGTGATAAGTCGGTTGCCGACTTATGACTTGTACTTTTCGGTGTTGGTATGTTGTAGCCTATAAATAGGCAAGTGAAGTCATTTGTAAAGGTTGTTGATTTTTGAATAAAATTCTCTTTTGATTGCTTTGTGCTTTCATTCCAAATTGGTAGTTGAGTGTAATCTCCTATCTCCTCTTTCGGATAATCGAGTGCGCTCGATTCAACGATTGTAGAAGCTGATTCGCGGAATCAAGTGCGCTTGATCAACGCTTGAAGAATTGAAGATCTTTGAACCCGGTATCGTGCGCGATCAACGAGTTCGAGATAGCTAGAGTTCGGTATCTTCGGATCAACGAATTCGGGCAATTCAGCATTCATCAATCCATCGACTGCTACTTTCACCGATCTACATCATTTTTGAAATATCCGCTGCGTCAATCATCAGAGCAATAGATCCATAAAGTTATATATCAAATGTAGTAGAGTTTATACAACAGAAGTAAACTCAAATAAACCGTCTCAACAAATAGAAATAAGCAAGCATGGCCACGGTCTCCATAGTGTTGCTCAACTGAAAAGCATAAAAATCCATATATGTATATAATATGAGATAGCTCGCTCCAGCTCGTCCTTCGAACAACAACTGCATCACCAAGACCTGTTATCTATGCTACCCATTTAAGAGTACCCAGAAAATAAGAAGCAAAGCATAAAACCTCTAGTCGGACAACAGTCTATTGTAAGCGGTAAATGAGTCTCAAAATATTATACAGGTAAATATGGTAAGGAACAAGAATACACGAACCATACCTGACATATCCATACAACCAAAGAGTTAGCATATAACACTATAACATGCTACTCTACAATATCATAAAGATATACCACAAACCAAATAAAGGATATTAGTCTTCTAGGTATTCCTTTCTCCAATACCTACTTCCCATAATACCTACGAGTGATATCCTACTAAAGAAAACAACCAAAGCATCAATCAACAATCCTAACTATCGCTCCTTGTGCCTTGAATATATGATAACTCGTATGGCCCCCAAGATAAGGACTAATGGAATTCTCGGTTCTTTGTTGTGCTCTCGTATAACGTAGCCTAAAGATGGATACGTGCCTCGCAGCCCAAAGCTGGACACTAGAATCAAAGCTACAAGTCCAAGGTATATAGGTCCTTACTTGACCCATGTACATCCTCGCTTACAATACCCCTACTTTAAGTACAACTGAAAACTCTCCGAGCATCAATGATTCCTTAACGCATATACCCAAGCCCACCTTTTCTCCATTTGGATACTGTACCTTCTTGCTCAATCCAGTTTCCATTATTCATGAGGAATCCTTCTACATTCACCAATCATGCATCTCCTTCCTTTATGAGCCGCCATCTTTGGAACCTACTCCCATCATGATGCAACATCCGAAGACCATAGCTTTTCATCGTGTTGTTATATCATCATCAAACCTAATATAAACGAGCCAACACCTCCAACAAGATCTACAGAACCTCAACAACAGTCCCAAGAAGTTCCAACTCCATATCATGCACCATGATAACTCGGTACCGTGATATAGGTATAAATCGATGCTGAGTTATACACTTAGCCAACTAATGGCTAATTCTTCTTTCATGTCTCCAATATTCCCCTTCCAATGCCTTGTACCCCGACTCATCCCTCCTTGATAACTCAACATTCAATCCAAAGCTCCTTCTTCTAGTTCTAGAGATAACTCGGTGGTACACTAAAGCCATGGCCAAATCTCTTGCATCTTTGATAAAGAACATCTCATTTGGACATGCTCTATCCATCCTTGTTGACCACCGACTCATAGCTTCCTTCCCCATAACTCGATACCGAGCTATAGGCATAACTCGATTCCAAGTTATGTACTTTGCTCCATTTAAGTTGCGACTCATCATATGTCTTCCCACCATACTCTAGAGCACATATACCAAATTTCGTCCAATTTCGACCAACTTTGCTTCTGATTTGCTTGATTCTCCAACCTATCTTTCTATGCATGCACAACACTAGCGAATACTATTAAATCAGAACATACAAACATGTCATATTAAGAAATTTCATCCATTCTAATATGGAATTCATTGGAATAAGATAAACAAGTCAACTTCTACATAGATCTACATATAGCATGAATATGTAAACATAAATCACGGTGATTCCTAATCAACCTATATCATATGCTTGGATTAACGTGTAATTAAAATAAGAAAAGGTTTTTATGGACAAAAATTAGTTTAAAACATGTTAAATATTATAATTCTACCATATAAACATGTACAATATAGTGAGAAGGCATAACTACTCATCAGTTACCAAATTCAACCAATTTGTGTGTAGATTTGATCCGAACAGCGAAGAAAAGCACTCTAAATCAAGAAATTTGATGATCCCAACCTTTTAATTAAGAATCTAATCTCTAATTCACAATCTAGTTTGATTTAAAGAGCAATTTGGATGAATTAGGATGAATCTAGGGCTAATTAGGGTTTAGACCTGATTTGGAATAAGAGGGAAAAGTACTAATTTGACTCCTATAGCCCCTATTTATAGTAATATCTAATTAGACTAATAGGCCAACTAATGGGTTAATTAATTACACACTAATTCTTACCAACAACTGTTAAAACTTAAAACAACCGTAACTTCCTAACCGTAAGTTCATTTCTCTACTTTGACCACTCTTTGAAATAGGAAACCATCATCCTGAAGCAATGGAACCAGTTTTAGATCCTAATTCGACTTCTATCAAAAGTTATTACACAAACAAGATGTTCATGACCAAAATAGTCACATAGAAATTTAGGAAAAATCATAGGTGTGTAAAATATCCCTAAATGTCATATCCCAAAATTATAGAATCATACGACCTCATACGAATGAAATAAAAATATTTTACGATCCTCCAATATGTAAAATACGGGTTGTTACTTAATACAAGAAAGAGATGTACAAAATATGGATATTTACCGTATTTTGTACCATCTATTTAAATAACTATGAAAAGATAATTCTTTGTCATTTCAAATGCAACAAAAATCTTCCTCTTGGATAAGATATAGAAATTTATGGTGTTTACATTTCATTATAGAAGCGTAATTCCAATGCATTAAAATGGAAAAAAACCCCAAAGTGTTAAATATAGAGATATAAATATGATAAGAACATTCTAAAACAAAAGATGTGCGATACCAATAAAAGTTGAAAATTAAATAGAAAGAAATTTAAGCGTACGTAAGAACAGATAAAAGGGTAAAAAGAGAATAGAAACAGAAAATGGTGAAAAGGGAAAAAGGGATAGAAAAGACATTATAAATCTTTTAAAAAGAAAGTAGTGAATAACCCCAAAGTAAGCAAAATATAAACGCATAATGTAGTAATGATTTATGATCAATAGTAAACTGTAGAGGCAAAATGATTAAGAAAAGATGAATGAACACATACACACACACATATATTATTTGAACCAAAAATGGCATAAACACCCATAGATTGAGTAGGGAATAAAAAGTGAAGAAAAGTAAATTAAAAAGAGCAAAAAAAGAACACACTGCGTTTTGCAGTAGTTAAGCTAATCTTGGCCTACGTCCACTTAACTTTGTTGATGGAGTGATGTTTACACTTCTATTCTTACGGATCAATATAAATTCGTGAGTGATTTCACGAAATTAGAGTAAGGGAACAAGAGAACTAAAAGATCCCTAAAAATGAGCTATACCCTCATATTTATAGCTGTAGGAAGCCTAGAATCTCGCCCCCAAAATCTCCACATCATTCTCCAGGCCAAAGACTAATTCTCTAGAAAAAGTGATGGATACCTCATCAATATTCATAGATCAATACCGATCCTAAGTTTGCCAAATGGACCATCTTGAATGCTTTGTTTAGGCTTGATTCATGGTTAGCTTCGTGATTCCAAACTTTTCTGCATCATCATTAGCTTGTTTCTGAGTCCAACTAATGGATCTATGGATGAATGGAGTAGATGATTTTTTGATTTCAAGGAGATCGATCACTGGTGCATGCAAACGATCATAGTAGGCCAGAAATGGGTTGTAGGCGGCATGGTTTTGGAGTGTAGAAAATTAGAGGACAAATGAGCATAATACGGTGGATTGGTACCGATCCCACGCATGTTGGATTTTTAGCTCCGCGTTTTTCTAGAATGGCCTTGTATTTGCTTTGTGATCTTGGTTGTACTTAAGTTTTGAGCTTTGCAGTCATCTCTTTGGGCTTCTTGCCTTGATATCTTTGAAGTTTGACTCATCAAGTTTGTCTGTTTACTGTCTAGTCAAAAGACGAGTCTATACATACATACATATATGTATGTATATATGTAAATATATAAACACACACATACGCGTAGCTCAAGTATGCGTTTATGACAGATGTGAACTATTGAAGTTAATAAAAAGTTGTATGAATAAAATGGTATTTGTCATTAGTATGGGTTGGAATGCGAGGTCAGTGGTGTAACACAATAGAAATCTGCCCACCATAAGAGGCTACCAGCAGTTGTGTGTACACTATAAGATGCGAGACAAATCCAACCATAGGACCCGTGGAGAGTATACGCTTATGTACAAATTAAGAACTACCCTAATAGGTAGAGGACTCTGCTTCAATAATAGGAAAGGTTGTAACGCCCCGTAAATTTGGCGTTAGTTATTTAGTTAGTCGGTTAGTTAATTGGGCTCCAAAAATGGAATTTGTGCAAACAATGGAATTTGATCGTAAAACTTGCAACATTGTATTTGTGGTGAAATTCTAGGCAACTTTTATATTTGGAATTTTGCAATCGGAGTTCAAACGAAGAAGTTACGAAAAAAAATGAATTCGGAAATGAAATAATTAGATTAGAAAATTAACGTTTATATAATAAATACCGGGAGCCATCGATCGACCCCCTTTATTGGGCAGGTCGAACAGTAGCGCTCGATCTTCTTGAGTGGAGCGGTTGACCGAACGAGCCATTGGGGCTAGGGTTAGCCTTGTCCATACGGCCCGGATTTTATATATTTTAATCTAAGGACCGTGGTTAATTCTAGCGCCTATGAATTCAGGCCTAACCCTCTCTTCTCTTCTCATTTTTTTGAAAGCAGCAGCAATGCTCTGCCATTTTCTCTTCTTTACTATTTTTAAAATTATAAAATAAAATATTATATTTGTATATATACAAATTGGAGAAGAATAGAAATAAAATAAGAGAAGAAGAGAAGCGAATTACCACTACACGATAATGAAGAAATGGAGTTGAATCAAAGATTTTACTCTATATTTAGAGATTTAGAATGCTTTTAGAAGGTGAGTTGGAAGTTTATATATCGTTTATGATTTTGAATTTATTTTGTTGGCATACGTTTGGTTTGTTATGCCTAAATGAATATATGTGAATTGTAGGCTAAAACTAATTGTAGTAAACACTGCCTACATATTCTTAGGAGATCTGATTGAAATTATTGCTACATCTTGATCTGGAAATCAGTCCCAAAAGTTATAAATATGAATATTGATTAGATATGCAATTTTATTCCAGATCTAAGATTGGATTGTAGACTATTAGTATGATTTTGATTATTACACTAATTATGTTGGATTTGAGATTTTTCCCGTAGTTTAATTTGTGGGAAGAAAGTTCGTTTGAATTTTATAAATTTGTTTGTGTTTCCAAATTACATAGAAAACGCAGCGTTTGATTTAACAAGAATATATGCAAAAGAAAATGAAGAGATGTGTAAATTACATATTTATTCTTCGTAGTTTACACTGTCTGTTCCAATAAAAAGAAAATAACCATTCCTTGTAATTTCAAACGAGGCAAATCTTTCCTTTTATTCTTGGTCTTTTGTTTTAAACTAATTTGTGGAAATCATAACGGAGAATCTTCCTAAGAAATGTAATTTCAGTAAATTAAATATGGAAAGAATATTCTAGCTGAAGATTTGTGACTAGAATATATTAGGTAGAAGTAGGTATTTATATATATTTATACGCGCTAATAAATATGACGATTTATGCGTAATGCTTGTGTATAATATTATTTATATGTAATAATTACATTATTTGCGGATAGGAATTAGAAGAAGAATGAGGAAAGGTAGTAACTCCAATTAATGGGTAATAAATGTGGAATGAATTTGGGAGTTACAAATAACTAATAAGATAAATGGATTAATGGGACTGATAAATTTGGATGATTAGATAAATAACTATGGAATAGTTATAAGAGATTACCAATTGAAAAATAGTAAATATATAAATGTCTTAGAAAATGTCCTTAGTATGATAATCTTTTATCATGGAAAAATTGACATTTATGGAGAATTAGATAAAAAGCGGATTTATGGGAAGTTGAATAACTATGGTAAATTATATAGCCTTAAATAAATGAAAGGATATTAGTATGCTAAGTCCAATATCCAATTTAGGATGATAAAGCTTAGTAATAGTAAAGCCTAGGATAATATGGCTTAAGTTAGTAAAGTATAGAATAATTAATTGGACCTAGTAGGTTGGGATGCGAGGTTAGTAGAGTAACACAACAGAAGTATTCCCTTCATTTTGAGGCTACCAGCAGTTGTGTACACTTGCTACTGATGTGAAACATCATTAACCATAAGACTCATAGAGTAATGGGCTTAGAAGATTGGGATGTGAGGTCGATAAAGTGACACAATGGCAGTCTGCCCTTCACTTAGAGGCTACCAGCAGTTGTGTACACTTATTACTAATGTGGGACATAACCAATTGTAGGACCCATAGGAAATAATTATGGGAACAATAGGATCTGCTTAGGGATTAGAGGTATTAAGTGGTTGTTTGAGAGCCCGCCTTTTTCCTAATAAAAAGTATTAAATGGTCTGAATAATTGATTAGGTGCAATAGTGGATATCTCGGGAAGGGTCCTCTTTGGGTTTGAGGTATTAAGCGACCACTCTGTCTCTTTCCCATAAAGAAGTATTAAGTATCCCAGTGAGATTCCAAGCAATGTCAGCTAGATAGTGCTAGTGAGTAGTCTGCCTTCGGGTTAGGTATTAAATAACAAAGGCCTACCTAGAATATAGGTATTTAATGGTCAAGGGTCTGCATAGTCCTTTAATGACGTATTAAGTGCCTTGGGTACTGTCTCTCACATGGCTAAGACTTTAATGAAGATAGATGCATTAGTAGGATGACTATTATATATTATAAAGCTATAAATAGTGGTCAATGGTCTCCTTAGCTAGGACCAATAGAACAACGATGACAATGCTAGGCACTCGCTTCATATTTGGAAGTACTAAGTGGCTGATAGACTTATGTCAGTATTTTATACCTTGGGAATGGAAGGTCGATGAATCGTGCTAAGTAGGAATATTGTGTGTGCAATATTAGGTTATTTTGGTTACCCTTGTAATAGTAGACATAACGGTTAAATGGAAACTTATCGGTATAAATTTATGTTATGGACGCCGTATAGATTTTTCAGTCACCGGAATGTTGTTCTGACCTCCTCATTACAACCCATAGGATAGATTCAGAGGAGCAGGCCATTGGAGCGAGATGTGATTGATTGTTTGAGAAGTCTTCTTTTCTCTCATGCTCGATGCTGTTGTGGCTATATGATATCCAAGAAATACCATTAATTCCAAGGTAGTAGCCATAGTAAGTATTTATATCCTATTGCTATTTCTGCTGTGAGTTTAGATTTTTATCAATCTTTTGATAATGCTCATGCTTATTTGCAGGTACCAAATCCAACAATTTATGCTTTGATGGACTTGGGTTTCAGTGCTTGTCGAAATTTTTGTTCACTAAAGTATGGGTTGTTACATTTGGTATCAGGGCCTATATTAGTTGATCAGAGGAACTAGGATAAATTGAGAACGTATTTGTACTTTCCTATCTATTATTATGTTTTTATGCTTGACTCTAAAAATTCTGCCTATAGAAGTAGTTGTAGTTCCATTGCGAAGGAACGGGCGAAACAACAATGGGTTGGAAATATCTTAGAGTTAAGATTTTCACACCGACTTCGAATTACCCCATGGAGTGTTGGAAATGCGGAAGACGCTGATGGAGAAGAGCATGAGTATGATATGTGGCAGAATCCCAAAGACTAGAGGCATCCGACTTGATGGTTGAGATTCTAGCTACCTTGTGATTTTGGATTTTGATGCTGCCTTGCAGTCAAAGATACAAAGTTATTCTAGATAACTGGAAAATATAATTCTATATGTCACAAATGTCCGAAAACCAGTTTTGGTAAGGGGATGTCCATCAACCGCCTTTTGTGTAACGACCCGCTATTTTGGACCATTCAAATCGACAATAAATCCACACATGTCTGACTTGAATAATTCAAAATATCATATTGTTAATTTAAATTTGGCAAAACTCAGCATATGCAGTAAATAAATCAATCACAGAATCACAGACACAGAGTAATACAATAATACGCAGCGGAATAGATAAAATAGTAGTTCATGAAGCTACTATATAAACATCAGAGTTAAATAAAATACAACAGAATATCTCAAATGTAGTGAAGTCTCCAATACAACAGATGACTTCTCTGAACGAATCAACTAGAAGAGCTGAAAGCTGAGGCGATAGTTGGATCTCCAAAGGAAGCTCCAAACTCCAAAGGTGAGTCTCAGATGCTGTATCACTCGGTCTGACCCGAGCGTAAAGCAAAACACAAAACACTCGAGTCAGGATTAACATTCTTATATAAATAAATCCAACTCAAGTGGAATATCAACTGAAATACAAGTAACTTAAAGGATGTTTGGGATAACCATCCTCTAAGGATCTTCAGAACTATCTACAAGGTGGAAATATACATTATAACACCGTGGTCATTTCAATTTAATTTATACTTCAAAACCCAAATATCATTTCATTTCAAATATAACTATTTTCCAAGATAGTATATATTAATAATTAATTTATAAAGTAAAGCATTTAATTTTCTCAAGTCTCGCAAATCGATTCAAATCAACTTCAAATTCCAAATTCAAATTTATTTAAAGCTCAATTCATCAATTCAATTCAGTTCTAAATATACCATTTAAATTTTCAATATATTTCAAAGCTTTAATATTCAAAGTTTCAAAGTTAAATTTAACAGTTTCATATAGCACTTGATTTAACTTCATTATTATTTAATCAGGGAATATCCACTTAATAGATTCAATATCATTTACTAGCCTTAAATCACATTTTACTAAATATTTCCTTTAAATTTATTAAACAAGAAATATTCATTAAATTATTTAAACCAAACTCAAGTTATAAATCATATCTTAAATTCCAATTTCAATAAGCGTTATATCGGTTTAATTAAATAAAATTCTTTATTGAATACAATTTCGACTAAATTCAAATTATCTTTCTAACCTTAACTTATTCAAATTATTACCAAAATTCTATTTTGAAATATATATTTTAAATACTCAACATATTATATGTATTTAAATCAATCATTCCCATTTATATATAATAATTTAAGGCTCAACATTTATTAAAACCATATATTTCTTTCCAAAACCATAGAATTCATTTTTAAAATATTTATATATATGGACCAATGGTGTCTGTATATATATTTATCATATGGTTAAGTGATACGGATATTTATCATTTCAATCCGAAATTTAAATATATACGGGTAGATATCATTTCGACCCGTAATCCCAATTTCAATTCAAATGAAAATCGCTTGGGTTTATCATTTCAACCCATAACGAAATTCTCCTATTCTAAAGTTCGTTCGGGTATGTATCATTTCAACCCATAGTGAATTCTATACTAACAGGGAACTTGCAGAGTGATAACAGATACTAAAAAAAAAATATAACAGCAGGCATATATCATCAGTATAAATAACAGATACGGGTGTCAGATGTCACAGGTGAACAGATATAAATAATAGTAATAACAGGCATATAATACTAGATACTGGTGTCAGATGTCACAGGTGAACAGTTATAGATAATAGCATATATAACAATGTAAATAACTACAGCAGCATATTTCAATTGTCGTTTCAATTGAAATCAGATTTAATAAATAAAAGAACGTTAATCGTGAGTGATTGCTCACCTTTCGAGGCCAGATAGATTTGACAAAGCAATGAGCTACGAATTGCAAGCACAACTTCCAAAGTAAAGCTAGATTGGCACGAATTTGACGGTCAAAGCTGATAAGGAGGGATCGATGAGAACAAACCAAATCAGTTTGATATAACGAACAAAATGTACGTATATTATATTATCATTAATATTTTATTAAAGTCAACATTTAATTTTAAACCACTATAAATAAGATAAATATAAATATAAATATATAAATATTATTCTTAAAACATATTTTTTTTTTCAAAGTCCATATTAAATGTAAAACATATACACTATATATATAACCGAAAACATATAAACTTATAGTTTTAGAAATAACACCACATATACAGATGACTTGTATATACTGTCAACATTAAAACCTATACTAAAATATGCGACCCTTTTCAAATGCAAAAAAACAAATATTTGGCTAACAGATGTGCAGATCGACCCATATATGCTTTATATAACTATATACACTGTATAACTTATACATTCTAAAAATGAGTATCATATTCGAAAGTCCAAATCTATACAAACCTATATAACTGTTCAAGTAAACAAATATGCAATATCCAACTAGACAATAGACGTATGTAAATATATACGAAAGTTATGAATCTAATATCTTATATATATAAATATGTAAATACTTTAAACACTTATATACAAAACGAACATGCTTATATCCATATCCTAACACACTAGCAGATTATACCTATATATAAAGCTAACAAATGATGCATATAGACTTATACTTAAATGGTTAACAGAATGACATATAACAGACTATAATATAAATAACTTTTATAACCTTTTATATATAAAAACATGACATATAGAGACTCAACAACCTATAACAAGTTTAAATGACTTTTGTACATCACCAGATCCTTAAATAAATATGAAGAATGCTCACGTGTAAAACATACATACCCTATAATATATTGTATATAAAGCGAAATGTAACATTCATGTATTGTAACTAAATATACAAATATATACAAACAGTTATATATATATAGTACCTTAAATGTATGCCATGGGATAAACAAAAGAAGAAGAGGGTTGTCTGGTGTTCAAGTGGAGGTGGCCGACCTGACGTGGGCAGTGAGGTGAACGGTGATGGGATCTCGACGATGTGGTGATTGATTTAGGGCTGAGATGGGAGGTACGGCGAGCTGTTGCGACAGGGGTGGAAGTCGGTGGGCTGGAAGGTGGTGGGAAGGCCTTCGGTGAGGCTATGCTTGGTCTGTTGTGATTGTTTGGAAAGGCGGAAGGCTAAGGGGCGGAGTGGGGAAGTCACGGTGGTTGCTGGCCGGACGGTGGTGGGCAGCGGTGCGGTGAAAAAGGTGGCGCTGGGAGAACGCGGAGGAGGAAGGCATGGTATATGATGGGAAAAGGAGATGCGGAAGAGAGAGGGAGGTCGAAGACTGGTGGTTCGGCTGTGCTTCTGAGTGATGCGTTGCGTGTAGATCTGGAGGGAGTATAGATGCGAGATGAAGAAGAAAACAAAGGGTTCTGGAACTAATAAGGATGAAAGTAAGTTTGTACAGTAGAGCAGGCGAACCGGTCTTAATATACTTATGTTATTTTTCCTAGGACCCAGCTAAAAGTATGAACCGAAATAAATGTAAACTGAAAAGGTAGAATTTCAAACGTAAAATATTAAATTCAGGAGATTCAATAAGAAGTTGCTATTTGAGCTATGCGGTAGATAAAGAATGGCCACGAGCAATTAAGAAGACTCGAAGTGTACCAATACGGTAAAACTTTTCATAGGTTTAATCGCGTATTGGGTTTTGAAATATACAAATGAATACACTGTTTAGATCTGTACGACGAGATGATCAAAACGGTATACAGATATCTGTGGCACGATCATCCGATCAAAAGTCGATAATCGGTACTAGAAATGCTGCTATTCTGTCAGAATTAAGATAAACGGAGTAAGAAACGTCCGAATTTCGCGAAACGAATTTCGCAGTCTAATTCAGAATGTTCTAAATAAATTTTCTCCTGTTGACATATTTTGGTTTCGGAAAACTTTTAAATTCACTATTATTAACCGGTTTGATTTGAAATGAAATTTCACAGGAAAATAAACTTCAATGTTATCAGATGAAAATTTACCAGTTGCTATATTAAAATAGACGTATTCCAAATAATAAATTTTTAATTTCAAATTTTATTGTTTAAAATTTCACAAATTTCCAGTTAAATATACTTTTAAAACCATTAGATTTTGCGGGTCGTTACATTTTGATGGCAAATCAGATTTTTATTTTAAGAATTAAGGTAAATTCCTTAGTCTAAACCCGTGAGAGAATTTTTATAAAATATATTTTGGAAATGCCTTAGATTTTGGAACAAGGGTTTTAAGAGGATTTCTTTCCTAAGGATTTATTTTAGAAATTATGTTTTGGGAAGTTCTGAAAATTTAAAATTTTCAAGAAGAACGTATACCACAAAGTTGGCCTTGTTAAGAAATTTTGGTTTATAAAGTAGTAAGTTTTGAAATCCTTAAATATTTATATATGTATATATATCAATAAAGGTTCGATTTTGGTATTTGGCAAGAGAATGGTTTTTCGATTTGGAAATGAGTTTCAAAGAGTGAATATTTAGCCCAATGAATTTCCTGTTTACAAAAATCAAAGTTTTTAAAGTTTTCTCTCTTCTAAGGGACGGACAAAATAGAAATGACATTTAATTTTATTAGGATATGAAGTTAGAAGTGTTGTTGTACCCGCCAATAGTTGGAAGAAATATTTCGCGCAAATTATGTAGGGAATAGTAGTTGGAATATTATCAAGTTTTTGGAATTGTTGTTGGTTGAAGTAGCATAAGTCAAAAGTACTACAGTATAGTGGAGGAATGGTTCGGAAAGCTAAAAGGTAAGCTAGGCACTGTTATAATGAGGGAAGGGATTTTTTGGATCATGTCAAATCGAAAGAGACAGCGAGAAACGATTATCGTTATTAACTATTAATAACATTATAAACTAACCAAGCCCGAAAGGGTCCAGGTTCAATGTGCACAAAAAGACCATTTAGCGGTCAATCCCTAGCAGTCGATCGATAGCGGTCGACCGATGAACTGTAGGGTGGAGACGCTTAACGGGTTTTGGCCCAGGTTGAACCTGAAACGCGAATATATAAGTCGCGTCCATTTTCTTCAACCACCCCCAAATCGAGCCCCCCCCCCCCCTCTCCACTGTAGTTGAACCGAAAATGAAAGCCCCT
Organism: Allium fistulosum; assembly: GCA_030737815.1. NCBI lineage: Eukaryota > Viridiplantae > Streptophyta > Magnoliopsida > Asparagales > Amaryllidaceae > Allium > Allium fistulosum. Next base: position 1,539,776,300 of record CM060901.1, on the reverse strand, counting down.
CCTCATCGTCCAAATCAGCTCCTGCTTCCTCCATTCCACCTCCAAGTGAAGCCACCTCTTCCCTCTCCAACAAGCGGCAGCCTTGCCTGCCCTTGCGTTGATTTTCGTGCACTAGATCTTGCCCGACCTCCACTTCAGATCTAAACCCTATTTCTCTACTTTTCAGCCTATGGCGCCTCCCCACGCTGCTGGTTCCTCCTCGGGCCACTCTGGTGTCACCACTCAAGAGATCAGGTGGCTGGACCATGATGACCAAAAGATCTCCACCTTTCTCATCTCTGCCAGTTTCAAATTCCTTCAGGGGCAACCAGCGATGTTTAGAGACTTCGCATTTTTAGGTTAGAATAGATTTTTGAGGCGGTAGGACTTGCACCGATCCTGCGCTTCGAGACTTTTGAGCGAGAATGCTACCCATACTGCGTTCACCTTTTCGACGCTCATATGGCATCAAATTTCTGTGAAGGAAACATTTTCATTCGGTTGGAGGTTAAAAGAGTCAGGATCGAGATTTGTGACAACGACTTCAGCGATATTTTGGAGATTTCCACAGATGGTGTGGATTTGGATGATATTGAGATGACCTACCCAGAGATCATGTAGTGGATCTTTACTAAAGATGTCGGTGTTTGAAGGATGGACAATCCGTGTCTGATTGCGTATCTATTTGTGTGCATTATTCATCACAACATCATCCCTAAGATGGGAAGCTATGAAGTTTGGAGACTTCGCAGTTTTAGGCTAGAAGAACTTTTTGAGGCGGCAGGACTTGCACCAATCCTGCGTTTCGAGACTTTTGAGCGAGAATGCTACCCGCACTGCATTCGCTTTTTCGATGCTCATATGGCATCAAATTTGGATGAAGGAAACATTTTCATTCGATCGAAGGTTAAAGGAGTTAGGATTGAGATCTGTGACAAGGACTTCGGTGATATTTTGTAGATTTCCACATATGGTGCGAATTTGGACGATATTGAGATGACTGACCCAGAGACTTGTAGTGGATCTTTACCCAGGATGTCGGTGTTCGGAGGACGGACAATCTATGTCTGACTGCCTATATATTTGTGTGCAATATTTATCACAACATCATCCCTAAGACGGGAAGCTATGATCATATTTATCCTTCGGTGCAGATTGCCACATATGCAATTATAGGTGGTGTAGCTGTCAATCGGTCATGCACTCTTATGATCCATTTTCTCGACCAAGGAGTTGGACCCATGGAGTTATTTTCCAAATTGTCAGCTATTCACTCTCATCTTCAAACGATATAGGGTAAGTCATAGTAGGAAGACTGCCCAGACAACGGTCCCGCCTACCATTGGCTCTAGCCTACCTTAGGAAGATGGGAATTCCTTCTCCACCAGCCGCAGCGGTCGAGCCAGCAGTTGAGCAGTAGCTGCAACAGGAGGTGGAACAGGGACAAGGCATCGAGGTTTATCAGAGTCCCGAGCTAGTCGCCATTCAGAAGGTCCAAACTAAGCTCCATGTGATACGCACCGACCAGCAAGAGATGAGAACTGAGCTACAGCGACAGAGTCATGAGATTGGGGGCTTAGCCATTATGCTTCGCCTTTTCGAGGCCACAGCAATGGGTCAAGTTCCTATTGAGGATCGGGACCGTCCCATAATCTGTAAGTAGTGTCTTATTTTTGTAGTGTTTTGATGTATCTTTCCCTTCCAGCATTTGTTCTTTCCATTTTAGGTTGTTGGGTTGTAACTGTTAGTTGTCTCTTTTTAGGATGCACATGATATTATGAGATGTATTTCTATTTTACCGTGTTATTATTTTCAAATATGTGAACCACTCTTATATGTATGCTTGGAAGAAATAATATAAATATGAAAATCTCATAAGAACACTTAACTAACAGTAAAATGCAATGTGAGAATGGAAGTTTTAAATAGATAGAAATTTTAGCAAGTGAAATACAGGTTAAATTATTTTGGAATCATGGGTCATTGTTTATGTTCCTTAAAAGCTAATTTTTTTGAATAATCGAGTATGTTGATGTTTCTAAATAAATTGTCAAGCTTTATGGGTTAAGATTAGTTGTAGAATGCTAGAATTGAGCCTATTTGTTTAGCGCATAGCTGACTTTTGACTAACGCTAAAAATATGGCATGAATTATCAAAAATTTTGAGAAGGAAAATAATTGAAAAGAGTTTCTCTTGATTTAAGACAGTTTTGATTTTTTATTTAAATTATTTTTGGTGCTTTAATAATTTTTAGAATTTATGCCCAAATTTTTATTTCAAGGAAAAAATTTGCATCCAAATATTTTGGAAATATATTTTCTAAATGACATACAAATTTGAAAAGTGAAAAAGGTTTTTATGAAATTTTTGATTTTGAAGGCCATTTGCTAAGAATAGGAAAGAAAAATAGATTAGAAATGCGAATTTAGCGATGCATTAGGATCGACGGTATGATAAAACGCAAGTGATAACAAAGAAAAAACAGCTTTAGCCTTTGAATTTCTATTTCCATACCCTGTTGATGACGCACGCGAGTCTATTTTTAGACTCAATTCCATTTTAGAGCTTGAAAACAAGCCTCCTTATGCGTGAAAAATTTGAAGTAAATCCGAAATAGCGATGAAATTTCCACTATACAACGAGAAATGGATAACTTATAGAGTGGTAAGAATGTAAAATTCTCTACCTAAATTCTTTTTTCCGGTATAGGAGTGACATTTAGGAAGCGATACTTCGATGCATTAGATTTTTGTTTGGTAGGAATTGGATGCAAATTGGTTGCACCATACTACTATTCGTAGGAGTACGGAGATTTTTGGTAAAAAGATTTTTCAAAATCCACATACATATAGAACTGCCAGTGTGTATATATATAAGTTTTTTGCACCACAAAAAAATTCGAAAATAAAAGCATTCATATAAGATGGCCTGATTTAGAACCATTATGTATACATGTTTTTATGTTGTGGTTCACTATGCACTTGTCCACGATGGTTGCAAAATTGGTTGCATGCTAATTGGTTCTGTAGTTTAGGATAATTGCAAGCTAGGACCATGACTTAGTTGTAGGCATAATTTCGGGGATGAAATTCTTTCTAAGGGGGAAGAATGTAACATCCCGTAAATTTGGCGTTAGTTATTTAGTTAGTTAGTTAGGCTCCAAAAATAAAGTTTGTGCAAATAATGGAATTTGATCGCGAAACTTGCACCATTATGTTCGTTGCAAGATTCTAAACAACTTTCATATTTGGAGTTTTGCGATCGGAGACAAAACAAAGAAGTTACGGACGAAAAACGAATTCGGAATGAAAATAATTAGATTAGAAAATTAATGATTATATAATAAATATATAGACCCATCGGTCGACCCTCTTTATTGAGCAAGTCGACCTGTAGTGCTCAACCTCTCTGATTTGAGCGGCCGACTGGTCGAGCCATTGCAGTTACAGTTAGCCTTGGCCAAACGGCCCAGATTTTATATTTTTTAATCAATCAACTGACTATGGTTGATTCTAGCGCCTATATATTCAGGCCTAACCCCCTCTTCTCCTCTCATATTTTTCTGAAAGCTGCAGCGAAGCTCTGTCGTTTTCTCTTCTCCACTATTTTCTGAATTATAAATAAAATGTTTATATTTGTATATATACAAATTGGAGAAGAATAAAAATCAAATAAGGGAAGAAGAGAAGCGAATCAACACTACGCGATAAAGAGGAAATGAGGTTGAATCAAATGTTTTACTTCAGATTTGGAGATTTGAAACACTTTTAGTAGGTAAGTGGGAAATATATATATTGTTTATGATTTTGAATTTATCTTGTTGGCATGCGTTTGATTTTTTATTCCTAAATGAATATATGTGAATGGTAGGCTAAAATTGAATATATTAAACATTACCTACATATTCTTAGGAGATCTGATTGGAATTATTGAAATTAGTCCCAAAAGTTATAGATATGAATATTGATTAGATATGAAATTTATTCTAGATTTGAGATTGTATTGTAAATTATTAGTAAGATTTGGATTATTACCCTAATTATGTTGAATTGGAGATTTTTGTGTAGTTTAGTCTGTGGGAAGGAAGTCCGTTTGAATTTTATAAATTTGTTTGTGTTTCCAAATTGCATAGAAAATGCAGTGTTTGGTTTAACAAAGAATATATGCAAAAAAAAAGAAAGAGATGTGTAAAGTACAGATTTATTCTTCATACTTTACACTAGCTATTCGAATAAAAAGAAAATAATCATTCTTTGTAATTTCAAATGAGTTAAATCTTTCCTTTTATTCTTGATCTTTTGTTTTAAACTAATTTATGGAAATCATAGCAGAGAATCTTCCTAAGAAATGTAATTTCAGCAAATTAAATATGTGAAGAATATACTAGCTGAAGATTTGTGACTAGAATATATTTGGTAAAAGTAGGTATTTATACATATTTATACACGCTGATAAATACAACGATTTGTGCGTAACGCTCGTGTAGGATATTAGTTATATGTAGTAATAACATTGATTTCAGATAGGAATTAGGAATAATAATGAGGGAAGGTAGTACTCCAATTAATGGATAATAAACGTGGAATGAATTTGGGAGTTACAAATAATTGATAGGGTAAGTGGATTAATGGGGCTGATAAATATGGAAGATTGGATAAATAACTATGGAATAGTTATAAGAGATTACTAACTGGAAATTAGTAATTATATAAATGTCTAAGGTAATGTCCTTAGGATGATAATCTTTTATCATGGACAAGTTGACATTTGTGGAGAAGTAGATAAAATGGTGATTTATGGGAAGTTGAATATTTAAAGTAAATTATATAGCCTTAAATAAATGAAAGGAGGTTATAAGCTAAGTCCAATATCCAATTTAGGATGACAAAGCTTACTAATAGTAAAGCCTAGGATAACATGGCTTAATTTAGTAAAGCATGTAATAGTTAGTTGGACTTAGTTGGTTGGGATGCGAGATCAGTAGAGTTACACAACAGAAGTTTGCCTTTCACTTTGAGGCTACCAATAGTTGTGTACACTTCCTACTGATGTGAGACATCCTTAACCATACGACCCATAGAATAATTGGGCTTTGAAGATTGGGATGCAAGGTAAGTAAAGTGACACAACCGAAGTTTTCCCTTCACCTTGAAGCTACCTGTAGTTGTGTACACTTATTACTGATGTGTGATATCACTAATCATAAGACCTATGGTAAACGATTATAGGAATAATAGAATCTGCTTAGGGATCAGAGAGGTATTAATTGGTTGGTTGAGGGCCCATCTCTTTCCTAATTAAAAAGTATTAAATGGTCTGAATTATTTATTAGGAGCGGTAGTGGATATCTCCGAAAGGGTCTTCTTCGGGTTTAAGGTATTAAGTGACTAATCTAGGGTCCGTCTCTTTCCCATAAAGAAGTATTAAGTGTCCCGGTGAGATTCCAAGCAATGTTAGCTAGATAGTGCTACTGAGCAGTCCGCCTTGGGGTTAGGTATTAAATAACAAAGGCCCACCTGGAATATAAGTATTTAATGGTCAGGGGTCTACCTAGTCCTCATTAATGAGGTATTAAGTGGCTTGGGTACTGTCTCTCACATGGCTAAGATGTTAATGAACATAGATGCGTTAGTAGTTTGGCTATTATATGATATAAAGCCATAAATAGTGGTCAAAGGTCTCTGTAGCTATGACCAATAGACCAACGATGATGATGCTGGGAGTCTGCTTCATATTTGGAAGTATTAAGTGGCTGATAGCAGTATTTTGTACCTTGGCAAAGGTAGGTAGATGAATTATGCTAGGTAGAAATACTGTATATGTAATATTAGGTTAATTTGGTTAACCGTAGAATTGTAGACATAATAGTTCAATGGAAACCAAACGGTATAATTTTATGTTATGGATGCCATATGGATGTTCCAATCATCGGAACGTTGTTCTGACCCCTTCCTCATTATAACTCATAGGATAGATTTAGAGGAACATGTCATTGGAGCTAAACATGATTGATTGTTAGAGAAGTCTTCTTTTCTCTCATGCTCAATGTTAATGTGGCAATCTGATATCCAAGGAATACCATTTATTCAACATCAATATCCATAGTCGGTATTTATATCCTATTATTGTTTCCGCTTTGAGTTCAGATTTTTATCAATCTTTGATAATGCTCATGCTTATTTGTAGATACCAAATCCAATGATCTATGCTTTGATGGACTTGGGTTTCGGTTCTTATTGAAATTTTGGCTCATTAAAGTATGGGTTTTTAAATTTGGTATCAGAGCCTAGGTTAGTCGATTAGAGGAATTAGGATAAGTTGAGGGAACGTATTTGTACTTTCCTATCTATTATTATATTTTTATGCTGGACTCTAAGAATCCCGACTATAGAAGTAGTTATAGTTCTACTCCGAAGGAATGGGCAAAGCAACTATGGGTTTGAAATATCTTAGAGTTAAGATTTTCACGTCGACTCCGAATTATTCCACGAAGTGTTGGGGATGCATAAGGTGCTGATGGAGAAGAGCATGAGTACAACATACAGCAGAATCCCAAAGACTGGAGGTGTCCGATTTGATGATTGAGATTCTAGCTACCTTGTGATTTTGGATTTTGGTGATGACTTGCATTCAAAGACACACTATTATTCCAGATAAGCGGGAAATAGAATTCTGTATATCGCAAATGTCCGGAAACCAATTTTGGTAAGGGAATGTCCATCAACCTCCTTTTGATGGAAAATCGGATTTTTATTTTAAGAATTAAGTTCAATTCCTTAGTCTAAACACATGAGTGGATTTTTATAAAATATATTTTAGAAATTCCTCAGATTTTTGGAATAAGGGTTTTAAGAGGATTTCCCAAGGATTTATTTTGGAAATTATGTTATGGGAAGTTTTGAAATTTTAAAATTTTCAAGAAGCACTTATATCATTAAGTTGGTCGTGTTAAGAAATTTTGGTTTATAAAGGAGTATGTTTTTAAATCCTTAAATATTTACATGTGTATATATATCAATAAAGGTTTGATTTTGATTTTTGGTAAGAAAATAGTTTTTCGATTTGGAGATGAGTTTCAAAGGGTGAATTTTCAGCCCAATGACTTTCTTGTTTACAAAAAGTGAAAATTTTAAAGTTTTCTCTCTTCTAAGGGACGTACAAAATAGGACTGACGTTTAATTTTATTGGGGTATGAAGTAAGAAGTATTGTTGTACCCGCCAGTTGTTGGAAGAAATATTCCGTGCAAAGTATATGGGGAATAATAGTTGGAATATTATTGGGTTTTTGGAGTTATTGTTGGTTGAAGCAGTATAAGTCAGAAAAACTGCAGTATAGCGAAGGAATGGTTCAGAAAGCTAGACGGTAAGCATGGACACCATTATAAAGAGGGCGGAAATTTTTTGGATCTTGTCGAGTCAGAGATGACGGCGCGAAACGATTATCGTTATTATTACTATTATTAATATTATAAATTCATCCAGCCTGAAAGGGTCCAGGTTCAATGTGCGTGAAAAGATCGCCTAGCGGTCGACCCCTGGTGGTCAATCGATGGCGATCGACCGGTGACCTAGGGAGTGTCGACCGCTTAATGGGTTCTGGCCCCGGTTGAAACTGGAATGCGACTATATAGGTTGCGTCCATTTTCTTTAGCGGCCACCAAATCGATCTCCCCCTCTCCATTGTAGTCGAACCCGAAATGAAAGCCCATCCTCCTCCTTCAAATCAGCTCTCGCCTCCTCTATTCCACCTCCAAGTAATGCCACTTCTCCACCTCTCCGACGAGCAACAGCCTCGCCTCCCTCTTGCATCGATTTTCATGCATTAGATCTGGCCCCACTTCCACTCTCGATCTAAACCCTATTTCTCTACTTCTTAGCCCATGGCACCTCCCCGCACTGCTGGTTCCTCGTCGCGCCACCCTGGTGTCACCACTCAAGTGATTAGATGGCTGGATAAGAATGACCATAAGATCTCCCCACCTTTCTCAGCTCCGCCAGTTTCGACTGGTGAAGTTTGAAGACTTCGCGGCTTTTTAGCTAGAAAAGCTTTTTGAGGCGGTAGAACTTGCACTGATCCTGCACTTCGAGACTTTTGAGTGGAAATTCTACCCGAGCTGCATTCGCCTTTTCGATGCTCATTTGGCATCAAATTTCGATGAAGGCAGTAGTTTCATTCAGTTGGAGGTTAAAAGAGTCAGGATCGAGATGTGTGACGACGACTTTGGCGATATTTTGGAGATTTCCGTGGATGGCACAGATTTTGACGATACTAAGATGATCGGCCCAAGGATCTTGCAGCGGATTTTTTCTCAAGGTGTCGGTGTTTGGAGGATGGACATCTTCTTCCGATTGCTCGTCTTGTTGTGTGCATTATTCAGCATGACATCATCCATAAAACGGCAAGCTATGATCAGATTTATTCTTGGAAAGCCACTTATGCAATTATGGGTGGTGTAGCTGTCAATTGGACATGCACTCTTATGATTCATTTTTCTGACCAAGGAGTTGGCACCCCACGGAGTTATTTTCCATATTGTCAGCTATTCACTCTCGACTTCAAACGACACAGGATGAAACTTAGTGGGGAGACTGCCCAGACAAAAGTCCCGCCTGCCATTGATAGAGCCTCCCTTAGAAAGATGGAAATTTCTTCTCCACCAACCGCAGTAGCCGAGCCAGCAGCAGGAGACGGAGCAGGGACATGACGTCAAGGGATATCAGAGTTCTAAGCTATTCGCCATTCGGTAGGTCCAAACTAAGCTCCGTGGGATCCGCGCCGACCAGCAAGAGATGAGGACCGAGCTACAACGCTAATGTCATGAGAATGGGTGCTTAGCCGCTATGCTTCGTCCTTTTCGAGGCCGCGGCAACGACTCAAGTTCCCATTGAGGATCAGGACCATCCCACAGTTTATTGGTAGTGTTTTAGGTTCTGTAGTGTGTTGTTGTATCTTTCCCTTCCAGCATTTGGTTTTTCCATTTTAGGTTGTTGGGTTGTAACTGTTAGTTGTCTCTTTTATGACACGCATGATATTATGAGATGTATTTCTATTTCATTGTGTTATTATTTTCAAATATGTGAACCACTCTTATATGTACGTTTGGAAGAAATAGTATAAATATGATAATCTCATAAGAACACTTAACTAACAAAAAAAGGAATGTGAGACTGGAAGTTTTAAATAGATAGAAATTTTAGCAAGCGAAGGACAGGTTAAATTGTTTTGGAATCACGTGTCATTTTTCATGTTCCTTAAAAGTTAAATTTTTTGAATAACTGAGTATGTTGACGTTTAATAAAATGTCAAGTTTTATGGGCTAAGGTTAGTAGTAGAATGCTAGAATTGAGCTTATGCGTTTTAAGGCATAATTGACATCCGACTAGAGCTAAAAATATGGCTTGAATTATCAAAAATTTTAAGAAGGAAAATATTTTGAAAAGTTTATCTTGATTTAAAAAGTTTCGCTTGAATAAAAAGAGTTTTGACTTTTGTTTAAATTATTTTTGGCGCTCAAATAATTTTTAGTATTTTTGCCCAAATTTTTGTTTCAGGGGTAAAATTTGCGTCCAAATATTTTGAAAATTTATTTTCCAAACGACGTACAAATTTGAAAGGAAAAAAAGATTTTTATGAATCTTTTGATTTTGAAGGCCACTTGCTAAGCGTAGGAAAGGAAAATAGATTAGAAATGCAAATTTAGCGATACATTAAGATCGACAATACGATAAAACGCCAGTGATAATAAGGGAAAAACTATTTTAGCCTTGGAATTTCTATTTTCATATCTTTTCGATGACACACGCGAGTCTATTTTGGACTCAATTCCGTTTTAGAGCTTGAAAACAAGCCTCCTTATGCATTTTGTTCGTGAAAAATTTGAAGTAAATCCAGAGCAGCATTGAAATTTCCACTATATAATAGGAAATGGATAACTTATAGAGTGCTAAGAATGTAAAATTCTCCATCTAAGTTCCTTTTTTCGGTATAGGAGTGACGTTTAGGAAGTAATATTTCGATGTGTTAGATTTTTGGTTGGTAGAAATTGGATGCAAATTGGTTGCACATACTACTATTCGTAATAGTAGGGGAATTTTCGGTGAAAAGGTTTTTCAAAGTCTACATACATATAGAGCTGCCAGTATATATATAAGTTTTTTGCACCATATTTTTAAAAAATTTCAAAAAGAAAAGCATTCATATAAGAGGTCCCGATTTAGAATCATTTTTACATACATGTTTCTATGTTATAATTCACTATGCACTTATACACATTGGTTGCACACTAATTGGTTGTGTAGTTTAGGATAACTGCGAGCTAGGACCATGACTTAGTCGTTTGCATAATTTCGAGAATGAAATTATTTTTATGGGGGAAGAATGTAACACCTCGTTAATTTGGCGTTAGTTAGTTAATTAGGCTCCAAAAAAGGAGTTTATGCAAGCGATGGAATTTGACTGTGAAACTTGCACCATTGCATCCATGACGAAATTCTAAGCAACTTTCATATTTGGAGTTTTGCGATCAAAGTCCAAACGAAGAAGTTATGGACGAAAAACTAATTCGAAACAGAAATAATTAGATTAGAAAACTAACGTTTATATACTAAATACTGGGACCCATCGGTCGACCCCCTTTATTAGGAAGGTTGGCTCGACCTCATTGAGTGGAGCGATCGACTGGGTGAGCCATTGTGGCTAGGGTTAGCCTTGGCTAAATGGTCTGGATTTTATATATTTTAATCTAACGACTGTGGTTGATTCTAACGCCTATAAATTCAAACATATCTCTCTCTTCACTTCTCATATTTTTCTAAAAGCAGCAGCGCAGCTTTGTCATTTTCTCTTCTCCACTATTTACTAAATTATAAAAATAAAATATTTATATTTGTATATATACAAATTGGAGAAGAATAGAAATCAAATAAGAGAAGAAGAGAAGTGAATCAACACTGCGATAATGAAGAAATTGAGCGAAATCAAAGGTTTTGCTTCAAATTTGGAGATTTGGAACGCTTTTAGAATGTGAGTGAGAAATTTATATATTGTTTATGGTTTTGAATTAATTCTGTTAGCATACGTTTGATTTTTTATCCCTAAATGGAAGTATGTGAACGGTAGAATAAAATTGAATGTATTAAACATTGCCTACATATTCTTAGGAGATCTGATTGGAATTATTGCTACACCATGATCTGAAAATCAGGCCGAAAAGTTATAGATTTGAATATTGATTAGATATGAAATTTATTCCAGATTTGAGATTGGGTTGTAGATTATTAGTATGATTTTGATTATTACCCTAATTATGTTGAATTGGATATTTTTCCGTAGTTTAATTTGTGGGAAGAACGTTCGTTTGATTTTTATCAATTTGTTTGTGGTTCCAAATTGCGTAGAAAATGCAGCATTTGATTTAACAAGGAATATATGAAAAAGAAAAAGAAGAGATGTGTAAAGTACAAATTTATTCTTTGTAGTTTACACTATCTATTCCAATAAAAAGAAAATAATCATTCCTTGTAATCTCAAACTAGGCAAATCATTCCTTTTATTCTTGGTCTTTTGTTTTAAACTAATTTACGGAAATCAAAATGGAGAATCCTCCTAAGAAATGTAATTTTAGTAAATTAAATATGGAAAGAATATTCTAGTTGAAGATTTACGACTAGAATATATTTGGTAGAAATTAGTGTTTATACGTATTTATATGCGTTACTAAATATGATGATTTATGCATAACGCTCACGTAGGATATTAGTTATACATAGTAATAACGTTGGTTTGTGGATAGGTATTAGGAAGAAGAATGAAGAAAGGTAGTAACCTCAATTAATGGGTAATAAATGTGGAATGAATTTGGGAGTTACAAATAATTGATAGGGTAAATGGATTAATGGGACTAGTAAATATGGAAGATTAGGTAAATAACTATGGAATAGTCATAAGGGATTACTAATTGGAAATTAGTAAATATATAAATGTCTTAGGAAATGTCTTTAGGATGATAATCTTTTATCATGGATAAGTTGACATTTATGGAAAAGTATATAAAATGGGGATCTATGGGAATTGAATATTTAAAGTAAATTATGTGCCCTTAAATAAATGAAAGGAGGATAGTAATCTAAGTCCAATATTCAATTTATGACGATAAAGCTTACTAATAGTAAAGCCTAGGATAATATAGCTTAAGTTAGTAAAGCCTAGAATAAATAATTAGACTTGGTAGGTTGGGATGCGAGGTCAGAGAGTTACACAACAAAAGTTCGCCCTTCACTTTGAGGCTACCGACAATTGTGTACACTTTCTACCAATGTGAGACATCCTTAACCATAAGACCCATAGAATAATTGGGCTTAGAAGACTGGGATGCAAGGTCGGTAAAGTGACGTAATGGAAGTTGCCCTTCACTCAGAGGCTACCAGCTGTTGTGTACACTTATTACTGATGTGGGACATCACTAGTCGTAGGACCTGTGAGAAACGATTATGGGAATAATAGGATCTGCTTAAGGATTAGAGGTATTAAATGGTTGTGTGAGGTAACGCCTCTTTCCTAATTAAAAAGTCTTAAATGATCCAAATTATCAATTAGGAGCGGCAGTGGATATCTCGAGAAGGGCCCGCTTCGGGTGTGAGGTATTAAGTGGCTGATCTGGGTCCACCTCTTTCTCATAAAGAAGTATTAAGTGTCCTGGTGAGATTCCAAACAAAGTTAGTTAGATAGTACTAGTGAGGAGTCCTTGGGGTTACATATTAAATGACAAAGGACTGCCTAGAATATAGGTATTAAATGGTCAGGGGTATGTCTAGTCCTTATTGATGAGGTATTCTGTGGCTTGGGTACTATTTCTCACATGACTAAGACTTTAATGATGATAGATGCATTAGTAATATGGCTATCATATATTATAAAGCCATAAATAGTGGTCAAAGGTCTCTATAGCTAGGACCAATAGACCAACGATGACGATGCTAGGAGCCAGCTTCATATTTGGAAGTATTAAGTAGCTGATAGATTTACATCAGTATATAGTACCTTGGGAAGGGTAGGTAGATGAATTGTGCTAGGTAGGAATATCATGTGTGCAATATTAGGTTAATTTGGTAAACCTTAGAATAGTAAACATAATAGTTAAATGGAAACCAATCGATATAAATTTATGTTACGGAAACTGTATAGATTTTTCAATCATTGGAATGTTGTTCTGACCCCCTTCTCATTATAACCCACATGATATATTTAGAGGAACATGTCATTGGAGCTGGACATGACTGATTGTTCGGGAAGTCTTCTTTTCTCTCATGCTTGATGTTGATGTGACAATCTGATATCCAAAGAATACCATTAATTCCATGGTAGTAGCCATAGTTAGTATTTATTTCCTATTATTGTTTCCACTGTGAGTTTAGATTTTTATCAATCCCTGATAATCCTCATGCTTATTTGCAGGTACCAAATCCAACGATCTATGCTTTAATGGACTTTGGTTTCGGTTCTTGTCGAAATTTAGGCTCATTAAAGTACGGGTTGTTGCAAAGAGGGTACTATCTTGATTGCAATTGGCAATCTAAATCGGATGTTGAGCGAAGAACGGCACCATTTCAGCATGTTTTGATATCACATAAAGGAGTAGGGCAATGCATAGGTTAAGAACGTCATCAGTCCTTAGCGGTCAACGGGAAAGACAGGGGTTACGCCTAGCGAGCTACATTGCCTACTAGCGTATGGCATCACCACATTGTTGCTATTTTTTGTTAGAAGACAAGGCTAGTTAGCCCTATTAAGGAGATCATTTAAATCGTGCATGGGAAAGTCCGTGGAGTTGAGTCCACATCCAATGGGGCTGAATCCACCTATTTATAGTTGTAGAGCTGAGTCTTTGCCCAAGAAACAGACAAGAAAATCCCCAAAAATGCAAGTTAGAGTATGGCTAAATTATTGTAAAGCCATTAAAAGGCACTATGGGAGTTCCTCGGTATGCCCAGTGTGAGATCATGATACGACGACGGTGACAAATCTTAATGGGTGCTGATGTAGAGATACTAGTGGGATAATATCTAGGTCCAATGGAGGACCATGGTACTTATATATATATATATATAGACACACACACATAGTTATAGTCTACTATAGGTAGATGGGACGTATTGTATGCGTATGTGGAGCCAAAACGACTAATTAAAAATTTAAAAGAAATAACAAGTAATGGAAGACAATTGGCATAAACTGGTGTTATGTATAAAGTGTATATTTACCAGTCACCAGAATGTTGTTCTGATCGCCTCCTTATTACAACCCTACAGGATAGCTTTAGAGGGACATATACTAGTACAAGGCAGGAATAATAGTAGGACATGTTTCCTAATGATGGTCGGTACTGACAAGGACACTCGATATTAGAAGTGTCAACTCAGTCAATAACTATATGTTTATTATACTTTACTATTCCACTGTGATTTTATATCAATAGTGCTCATATATGCATTTATTTGTTTTTTGTAGGATACCAAACAAACGATTCGTACTTTGGTGGACTTGGATTTTCGATTTAGTGAAAATTTAGGCCAACTAGGGGGCGGATTGTCACATTTGGTATCAGAGCTTAGGTTAGTCGATATTGAAAAATTAGGAATGAACGTCTTTGTATTTTTCCAATAAATATGAATATATTATATGCCAAATTCTAGAAATTCTGACTATAGAGTAGTCGCAACCATATGCTGAAATATGGATAAGTGGATAATGAGTCGGAATAAGGAAAGAAGTTGAAGAGGTACACCTACCCCGATTACCCCATAGCAAATTGGTTGTATGGAATGACGTTGACGTAAGAAGAGCATGAGTGCAGCATATGGAAGGTCAGTGAAGCTAGATAGTACATAACTCCCTAGTTGGGCTCCCGATAGACCAATGATTGTAGATCCTTATATAATGTTGATTCATGATGTACAGAAGGTCTAGATAAGGGGAAAGTAAGAGACCATATGTTGTAGATATTCGTAAGCAATAGAGCTCCCGAAGGATGATGTTTAACAATGACTCCAAGATGATAGGTGGATTTTAATACTTAGAAAAGGAGATAAGTTAGAAAGTAAGTATACTGAAGAAAAGTCCAAAAGAAGAGGCAAATAGAGTCCACTCCGAGTCCGACTCCATATGAAAGGATTTAATATAAAAGTTGAATTGATTTTAAGATAAAATTTTGAGAAAATATAATATATTTGAAATGAGTTTCAAAGGAATTATTTAAAGGTAGAAATGCCTTATTTTTGAAAAGTAAGTAAATATAAAATTTTCGAAAAAAATATTAATAACTATATTATGTTAAATAAAAAGTTTTTAGTAGAAAATTTAAAATTTGTTGGACCAAAACTAACAGTAAATGGGTTTTAATAAAAAGGATATTTAAAAAAAAGAAATATGGTAGGATGTATGTAGCTCGTAGATTTTTCTAAGATGAAAATTTTTAAGTAGAAAAATTCTTTTTAGGGGAGGACAATAAGAAGCGGTATAAGTTTGAAATGAGGTAAAAAACAAGAAAGAAGATTAGAACCCGAAAGTAAAGTAATTAGAATAAGGGCAGCTTAGGTAGAGGAAGGTTAAATAGTGATAGCATTATAAAATATAAATAAAAAAACAATATTAGGAATTTATGTAAAATAATTAGTAATTAGAAATAATGTTAAGAGATTATGTTAAAAATAATGCTAGTGATCTAATTAGAAGCAACATAGGAAACTAAAAGCAAAACAAAGAAAAATGGACATTTTCCATTGTTATGCGCATTTATTTCAAGTATCTTTTAAAATTCTCCCTCACATGATACTAAAGACTCAACCAAGGATTGGAAGTTGAGATAGTATGAGTGATAAGAAAATGATTGAGTGAGAGTTGTTTTTACCCAGTTTTATTATTTTAAATTATAAAAGATGTTATAGAAATACTGTAAAGTGCACACCTCAAAAAAATGGTTTGGTTAACAAATGTGTTTTAAAAAGAAAAACCTAATAAATGGTTTGAATTAGAAATCCCAATTTTTAACAAGTAAAAGTTGAAGAAATCTTTAAAAGAAAAAATTGATTTGAAGAAAAAAAAAGGGGGAAAAGATTTTTTTTTAAATTAATTTTGCTAACATTTTCTTTTAGATTTAATGAGTAAGCTAAATTCAAAAAAAAAATTATTGTTTTAAAAGTTAAGACATCAAGTATTTTTGAATTTAATAAAATGTTTCTAAGTTGTACTTTTAAAGACAAAAGTTTTGAGATTAAGTACTTCAAAATTTTTAGGTGTGTAATTTTTGAAAGGAAATAGTGAAGACCAAACCAAAATTTTAAATATGGAGTAGTTAGGAATGACTACTTAGGTAAGACGGGCTGAAAGAAAAGGCTATGAAGAAAATAGCGATGAATACTCATGGAGTAGCAAAAAGGAACCCCCGTGGAATGCAAAGAATATTGGTGAAAGCCTAATAATATTTTGTTGGACATGTGTGCAAGCCATAAATAGAACCCGCAAAGGAATGATAAATGGTATTAAAGTACATTTTAGGAGTTCTTAGGTATGCTCGTATGTAAAATCAGGAATAAAGAAATTAAATACCAAGATTTGGATTAAAAGAAGATAGTAACAGCGGGTAATTAGATGACAAATACACATAAAGTGCATTGGTAGACTCAAGAAAGGCAAGATAGACGGCGGAAAAGTTATTCCGCCAAGCTGCCAATGAGTTATTCAAAGGTGCATAGTTTGTATTTCTTACCTACTGTAGTGTGGCAGGATGCACAGTTTATTCCATAATTGGGTGTGGTAATGGATGTAATGGATGAACCTTATTCATCAAAAACCATGAGGGAAAGTTAAGATATGTGGGTTGGAAAATGATGGCACGTTAGAAATGTCCATATGTAGTAGTAGTTAGTAGTACTTGTAGTATTTCCTTTCAACGGTTGTTTTTCTTTCTGTTGGCTTGTAAGCATTAGTTGTTTATATTAACTAAAAGTGCATACAATGTTTATGGAAATGTTCCTTTTTATGTGTTTTCCGTATGAACCGCGATATTATTTGGAAAACAATAAAAATAAGAAAATTTTAGGAAAGGCACTTAACTAATGCAAAAGGAAAAGAAAATAGTAGATACCGAAAGTTAAGAAATAAATTAAGAAAATTTATTTAACTTACTACTAAGATAAAAATGAAATAAAAGTGTATGTCTCGAAAAAGAATTTAGGAAATAAATTTCAACTAGCGGAGGACAAGGAAAGAATGTTGTGGAGCCATGGGTCAATGTTCCTGTACTTTAAAAAACAATAATTTATAATTGAACTTGTGTGTTGGTTACTATTATAAATAAAAGAAAATTTTTGAAACTTAAAATTTACCGTGAAATTAGGTGAAGTCCACTATGGACGTGTTAGACAGTTAACCAAACCCCGATTTCATGAGATGTACCATAATTATTTTGAAGAAAATATATAATATGTATACTTTTGAGAATTTTTGTTCAAAATTCTTGGTTTTGAATATAAAATACCTTTGTGAAAAGCTTTAAAAATTTTGTGATGAAAATTTTTAAAGTCTAAAATTTTTACCGATATTTTATAATGTAATATAGAAATCTTTTTGGGTAGAAGAAAAAGAAATAAATTTTTTGAAATGCCACATACTTCGCACGAGGGAATAGTTGATTAGTGTGGATTTTGTTGTGCGGTAGAAGAGGTAGTAAAATAAAATACGGTTATTTACGAGGAAGCTATTTTAGCTATAGAATCTTTTCTATATATCTTGTTGATAGGCGGAAAAAAAGTTTATTTTTGAAATTAATCCTGTTTTAAAACTTTAAGATAAAAAAAATAATTATGCAAATTGTACTTGGAAAAATTGGAAAACAATTGGGGGCAAAGAGAAAGCGCCATAGTACAATGGGAAGTTAAGTGCCCAAAAGAAAAAGGATAGGAATATGGAATTTTCAATCTAAACCCTTTTTCCGGCACAAAGAAATAAGTTTAGAAAATTGGATTTTCTAAAGTTGGATGTTAGCAACAATGTGCTAGGATTTTGGATGGTAGGTATTGGATGCAAAATTGGTTGAACTATACTTCTATTCGTAGAAGTGTGAGAAAATTTGGATGAAAAAACAAGTTTTTGGTTTTCAAAAGTTGCATGCATATAGAACTGCTAGTATATTTAGGATGTTTGCACCATATTTTCAAAGTTTATTTAAAAGAATGCGTTCATATAGGAGGCACCGATTAGAATTATTCCATATAAAATATCATATGAATTGTGATACACCGTGCACTTGTACACGATCGGTTGCAAAATTGTTTGTTTAGAATGGTTGTAAGTTATGTTACTGTTGCGAGTAGCTTATTGCAAGTGTTCATTAGTGTGTTCATTAGTGTATTTCTTTTTGCTAGTATGTTGTATTTGTTTCATACTTTCTTACTCTGGTTATTTTTAGTTTGGGCTTTAGACTGTTGGGTTGTCCACAGCTCATATATATATACATTTTTGTATCGTTTGTATTTTGTAAGTGATCGAATAAATGAAAGTTGGTTTTCCCTCTTTTAATTTGTAACATGGTATCAGAGCTTCTCGATCCAAAATAATTCCTCGTTTTTTCCCTCCTATTTCCCGATCGATTCTCAACATGTCAGAAGGCAAGTCGATCATGGATGTAATGCCTGTAATGTCGAAAATTACTGAGCATAAATTGGGGGAATCAAATTATTTTGAATGGAGCAAGACTATTCGACTCTACCTTCGAAGTATTGATAAGGATGATCATCTTCGTAAAGATCCACCTACAGAAGATTCAAATGTTAAAGAGGATCAGGTATGGCTTAGGGATGATGCTAGGCTATTTCTTCAAATTAGAAATACTATTGACAGTAGTATTATTAGTTTGATTAATCATTGTGAGTTTGTGAAAGAGCTGATGGATTATTTGGAATTTCTATATTCTGGAAAAGGAAATCTAAGCAGAATGTATGATATATGTAAGTCATTTTATCGAGTAGAGAAATAGGATCAGACATTAATGAATTATTTCATGAATTTCAAAAAGATTTATGAAGAATTTAATCTGCTATTGCCTATAAGTTCGGATGTGAAAATTCAACAACAACAAAGGGAGCAAATGGCTATTATGAGTTTTCTTAGAGGTCTTCCATCTAAATTTGAATCAGCTAAAGCACAAGTATTGTCTGGATCTGATGTTAAATCTTTACAAGAAGTATTTAGTCGAATTTTGAGATCTGACAGTTCAAGTAATCAAACTCCTACTGCATCTAACAATAGTGCTTTAATTAGTCAAAGAAATTCTGGAGGAATGTTTAGATCTGAAAATAGAGTTATGAACTCTTCAAACTCATGCTCTTATTGCAAAAAGACTGGACATACATATCAAAATTGTTGTAAACTTGCTAAACAAAGACAAAATAATGGAAATAGTGGATCATATAATAATAAACGGCAAAGTTCACCAAATCAGACTGCAAATGTTGTAAAGAAGACTGAAGATGGTTCTGTGTTAGTCAATGCAGAGGAATATATGAAGTTCATTGAATACAAAGAAGGGCTGAAGAATGCATCAAATTCTGTATCAACAGTGGCTAGATCCAACAGGTGGATAATTGATTCAGGGGCAACAGATTACATGACAGGTAACTCACATTTATTCACTGAATTTCAAGAGAATAAATCTGCTCAATATATTACTTTAGCTGATGGCTCAGTAGCAAACACAAATGGATCTGGGATTGTAAATCTCACTTCACAATTGTCATTAACCTCAGTTTTACATACTCCAAAGTTAGCTTTTAATCTGTTATCAGTTAGTCAGCTAACCAGAAAGATGAATTACTGCATATCCTTTTACCACAATCATTGTGTATTCCAGGAATTAAAGAACATGAGGATTATTGGTAAAGGTCATAAGCAAAATGGATTATATGTGTTGTAGGAGGATCAATCCATTGCTGTAGCCTGTATAAGTAAAGATGAAGCACTCAAGGTTCATTGTCAATTGGGTCATCCATCTTTACTTAATTTCAAAAAATTATGTCCTGAATATAATTCTCTATAAGTTCTAGATTGTGAGTCATGTCAACATGCTAAACATCATAGGTTGTCTTCAAATCCAAGAATAAATAGAAGAAGTAATTCTATATTTGAGCTTGTTCATTCTGATATATGGGGACCATCTGCTATCATTTATAAGCCTGGTTTTAGATACTTTGTCACGTTTGTGGTGATTATACACGCACAACATGGCTATTTCTTATGAAGAGTAGATCTGAATTATATTCTATTTTCTGTAAATTTTATGCTGAAATTGAAAATCAGTTTAATATTGTGATTAAAACTCTGAGGAGTGATAATGCTAAGGAGTATACATCTGAATTATTTCAGAAGTTTATGAGTGATAAAGGTATAATCCATGAGACTTCATGTGTAGATACTGCTTCTCAAAATGGTGTTGCAGAACGTAAAAACAGGCACTTACTGGAAACAGCAAGAGCTTTAATGTTCCAAACAAATATGCCAAAATATTTTTGGGCCAATGCTGTGTCAACTGCTTGTTTCCTCATAAATAGAATGCCATCATCAGTGCTAAATGGTGAGATACCGTATAAACTCTTGTTTCCAGATAAATCATTGTACCTAGTTAAACCTAGATTATTTGGATGTACTTGTTTTGCTAGAGATGTCAGGCCAAATTTGTCCAAACTTGATCCTAAGTCTGTTAAGTGTATATTTGTGGGATATTCACGTGTTCAAAAGGGCTATAGATGTTATTGTCTAAGTCTTGGAAAGTATCTTGTGTCTATTGATGTAACATTTCATGAAGACATACCTTACTTTCAAGCTTCGCAAAATTCATCAGAAAATACTCAACAGGAGGATGATGAAGTCGATGATTTTCTTATATACACTTTGAATGAAATACACAAGAAGAAGCAACTGTTGCTCAATCAGAAATTCCAGTCCATGAACCAATTCCTACTATTGATCCAGAACTAAATCTCCCTATTGCTTTGAGGAAAGGTAGGAGACAATGTACATATCCTATATCATCATATGTGGCATATGATCATTTACCATCTCAAACATGTTTACTTCTCAAATCTCTTGATAGTGTGACTACACCAAAGAATATCACTAAAGCTTTATCTGATATTAAATGGTATGATGCTATGGTAGAAGAGATGAATGCTTTGAAAGCAAACAAAACATGGGATTTGGTTAAATTACCTCAAGATAAGAAAGCTATTGGGTGTAAATGGGTTTATTCAGTTAAGGTCAATCCAGATGGAACTATTGCAAGGTATAAAGCCAGACTCGTGGCAAAGGGTTATGCACAAATATATGGAGTAGATTACTTGGAAACATTTTCTCCAGTGGCTAAGCTAACTTCAATTAGATTACTCATTTCTCTGGCAACTATGTACAACTGGAGACTGCATCAATTAGATCTTAAAAATGCTTTCTTACATGGTGACTTACAAGAAGAAATGTACATGTTTCAACCTCCTGGATTCAAGGTTAAAGCTGAAGATGAGTTGGTGTGCAAGCTGAACAAGACCTTGTATGGACTAAAACAGAGTCCAAGGGCATGGTTTGGAAAATTTAGCAATGTTGTGGAGTCATTTGGCATTATCAAGAGCAAGTTTGACCATTCAGTATTCTATAAGAAATTTGGTGCAGGTATTATTCTTTTGGTTGTTTATGTTGACGATATTGTTATTACAGGAAGTGATGAAGCAGGAATCATTTCCCTAAAACAGTTTATTCATAAGCATTTTCATACTAAAGAATTAGGAGAATTGAGGTATTTTCTGGGTGTTGAGGTTATCAGAAATAAGGAAGGAATATTTTTATCTCAAAGAAAGTATATTTTGGATCTATTAAATGAGACTGGAAAACTTGGAGTGAAGCCATGCAAAGTTCCAATGATACCAAATATTGATCTGTCAGTGGAAGGAGAAGTGTTCAATGAGCCTGAAAGATATAGAAGGTTAGTTGGAAAGTTAAAGTATCTCTCTATAACCAGACCTGATTTAGCTTATGTTGTTAGCATAGTGAGTCAGTATATGAATGCACCAACTGTGCATCAATGGAAAGCTGTTGAACAAATATTAGGGTATTTAAAAGGAACTGTTGGATATGGTCTTATGTATTTGAATCATGGTCATATAGAGATAGAGTGTTTCTCTGATGCAGACTAGGCTGGCTCCAGAGTAGACAGGAAATCTACAACAGGCTATTGTGTGTTTGTAGGAGGGAATCTAATATCATGGAAGAGTAAGAAACAAAATATTGTGGCTCGATCAAGTGTAGAGTCTGAATACAGGGCTATGGCGAAAGCGGTATGTGAAATTATGTGGGTAGATCACTTGATATCTGAAATTGGTTTTGAAGTTCAGAAGCCAATTGCTTTGGGTTGTGACAATCAAGCTGCTGTTTATATTGCCTCGAATCCAGTTTTTCACGAGAGAACTAAACATATTGAAGTGGATTTCCACTTTGTTCGAGAGAAGATGCAGCAAGGTTTGGTGTGTGCTAAGCATATTGGAACAAAGGAGCAAGCTGCTGATGTGTTTACTAAGGCAATTGATGGAAAGAAAATGGAGTACTTGAGAAGCAAGTTGTGCATGGTGAATTTACATGCACCAACTTGAGGGGGAGTGTTGCGAGTAGCTTATTGCAAGTGTTCATTAGTGTATTTCTTTTTTCTATTATGTTGTATTTGTTTCATACTTTCTTACTCTGGTTATTTTTAGTTTGGGCTTTAGACTGTTGGGCTATCCACAGCTCATATATATATATATATATACATTTTTGTATCGTTTGTATTTTGTAAGTGATCGAATAAATGAATGTTGGTTTTCCCTCTTTTAATTTGTAACAGTTACATTGCTCAGTCCTTGAGGAATTTCGAGGATGAAATTCTTTTAAGGAAGGAGAATGTAACACCCCATGATTTTATGATAATTAATTAAAATAAAGTTTAATTAAATAAATAATAATGCTGGAAAATAGAATTTTTCCAAGCATCAGAATATGGTAAGTTCATGGTGATTTTCTGATCAATTTTCATATACTATTTTATGATTGGAGATCAAATGAAGAAGTTATTAACGTTTGAAGTTTTAGAATAAGAAATAATTATATATGTGATTATGGAAAGTAAAATAATTAATTAACGTTAATTGTAACGTTAATGATAGCTTAGACGTTAAGTATAATTAACGTTAACAGTATCCTATAATATATATTGAAAGCGGAAACAAATCATCTCAGATCAAAAGAAATCAAAAACTAATCAAACAAATCGAAACGATGATTAATCACCGCTAAAAATACAAGTAGGGTCAACCCAAAACATCTTCAGGTCGACCGATAGTGATAGACCCAAGGATTTGAGCGGTCGACCATTGCTTACGTGAGTGCAGTTATAATACGTGGTCGAACGGCTCAAATTCAATTTATGTCGATTGAATGGTTGACATTGATTTGAACCCCTATAAATATAGACATAGACCCTCATTTCTAAACTCATTGTTTTGAAGATATGCCAAAGCTCTGCCATTTTCTCTTCTCATCCCAAATTTTAAATTTCTAGAAATGGCTACAGTTTATACATATATATAATTGGAGAATTGTAGAAGATGATAGAGAAGAGGAGTATGTTCAAATCGAATCACCAAATCCAAGTTAAATAGTAAATCCGAATCTAAAATACAAATCAAATTCCAAATCTCTTCTCTAATCTAGATCTCTGTTAAATCTATATACACTTGCACTGTATAAATCCAAATAAGGAGAAAAAATAAGTCAAAGTGGAATAACAATGATTAGATCTGGAGGTTTGGAAAGCTAAAAAGGTGAGTGAGAATATTATATACTTTTGTATAATAATAGATTTATATCTTTGTAGATCTATTCCTATATACTTGAAATGTAATTGGAGTTGTAGGCTAAATCTGTACATATGCAATGAAATTATAAACCCTGCCAACATATTCTGTAATTGTTAGCCTGATTTATATGTGTTATTTGAATATAAATCTAGATAATGTTTGGGATATTAGTAGTCCCTAAATTTACTATTGAGAAAAAGTAAACCATGAGCTTGTAATTGATGTAATAATTCTAAATCATTATTTAAGTAGATATTGGAAAATAGGAATGTAAAATAACATAATTACAATAAGATATTAGGGGTTTAAGCTGTATTTTAATTCGTTGAAATATAAGATGTCATAATATGAATTTTTATACATTATCACGTTTAAAATAAATAAAAGTGCATCATTTGAAATGACAAGGAATAGAACTAACAGAAGAAAGAGATGTACAATATAGAGATATTTACTGTATTTTGTACTATCTATTTCAATAACTATGAAAATATAATTCTTTGTCATTTCAAACGCAACACAAATCTTTCGCTTGAATGAGATACAGAAATTTACAGTGTTAACATTTCCATGATAGAAGCGTAATTTCAATGCATTAAAATGCACAAACCCCAAAGTATTAGATAGAGAGATATAAATGTGATAAGAACATTCTAAAAGAAAAGATGTGCGATACCAATAAAGGTGAGAAATTAAATAAAAAGAAATTTAAGCATATGCAAGAATAAATAAAAGGGTAAAAAGAGAACAGAAATAGAAAATGGTGGAAAAGGGAAAAGGGATAGAAAAGACATTATAAATCTTTTAAAAAGAAAGCTGTCGATAACCCTAAAGTAAGCAAGATATAAACACAAAATGAAGTAATTACTTATGGCCAGTAGTAAATTGTGGAGGCAAAATGATTAAGAAAAGGTGAATATATATATATATATGTATATGTATGTATGTATGTATGTATGTATGTATGTGTATGTATATGATATGTGTGTGTGTGTGTATGTAGCCTCAAGTATGCATTTATGACGGGTGTGAACTATTGAAGTTAATAAACGATTGTACGAATAAAACGGAATTAGTCATTAGTATGGGTTGGAATGCGAGGTTAGTAGTGTTACATAATATAAGTTTGCCCACCGCAAGGGGTCAGTAGTTGTGTATACATTATACTGATGTGAGATATATCCAACCATAGGACCCGTGGAGTATATGCTTGCATATAGATGAAGGAATACCCCAATAGATAGAGGAGTCTGCTTCAATAATTGGAAAGGGGGTATTGCATTGATTGCAATAGGCAATCTAAATCGGATAATGAGCGAAGAACAACACTATGTCAACATGTTTTGGTACCAAATAAAGGAGTAGGGATGTTCATAGGTCGAGAACGTTATCAGTCCTTAGCGGTTAATGGGGAAGACAGGGGTTAAACCTAACGGGCTACACTTTCTACTAGTGTATGGACTACGTTGGGTCATACATCGCCATATTGTTTGCTACTTTGGTTGTTCGGAGGCAAGGCTAGTTAACCCTATTAAGGAGATCTTTCAAATCGTGCATGGGGTAGTTCGTGGAGTTTTCCATAACCGATGGGGCTAAATCCCTCATAATTATAGTTTGTAGAGCTGAGTCTACAAGCAAGAAGTAGACAAAAAATCCCTAAAAATGCAAGTTAGAGTATGGCTAAATTACTGTAAGGTCGTTAGAAGGCACTACGTGAGTTGCTCTGTATGTGCGGCATCAAGATCGTGATACGGTAAGGGTGATGGATCTTGACGGGGTGCTGATGAAGAGATACTAGTGGGGATAGTATCTAGGTCCAATGGGGAACCATTATTCTTAAACACACACACATAGTTATAGTCTACTACGGGTAGATGAGACGTATTGTACGTGTATGTGGAGTCAAAGCGACTAAGTGAAAATTTAAAAGACATAACATGTAATAGAAGACAATCGGCATAAACTAGTGTTATGTACAATATGTATAATTTACTAGTCATCAAAACGTTTTTATAACCCCCTCCTTATTACAACCCACATGATATCTTAAGAGGGACAAGTAGCGGTACAAGGCGGAATAGTGAAAGAACAGGTTTCCTAATGCATACTTAGCACTGACAAGGACACTAGAAATTGGAAGTGTCAACTCGGTCAGTAACTATATGTTATTATACTTTACTATTCCTTTGTGAGTTTATGTCGATGGTGCTCTAATATGCATTTATTTGTTTATTTGCAGGATACCAAACTAACGATCCGTACTTTGGTGGACTTGGGTTTTCAATTTAGCGAAAATTCAGGCCCACTGGGATGCGGGTTGTCACACTTTGAGAACCCCCAGAGAGGAGCATTCATATGAAATGTCTCTATATTTCACTTACTTTTTAAAGAAGTAGAATTGAGTTAACCGAAAATTCATCGATTGTTTTTGAAGAGTCCGGGATTAGTTGGTGGTTTACTTATCGAATACCACTTCAAAAATATTATACGGGTCAGTTTTGAAAGAGGTCGTCGAAGTGGAATGTTATGGAATTGAACTGTCTATCCTAATGTCAAGTCCGATGGAGAAGTCGGCTTTAACAGTTCATACTTATGCTATAGAGTTGAACTGTTTATCCTAAGGTTAAGTCCAAGGAAGAGGTCGACGTTTGCATTTGTCAAACAGGCTTATGAATCCATGAGTGATGTGGATTCTGCTTGAGTGATGAAGACTCGTGTGAAAGAGCTATATATAGCCTTGACATCGGAAAAATGACTAAAGATAGAGTAAGCTGCACAATCCCAAGTTTAGCTAACCCACGGGGGTATATCAACTCCATTATCTAGAGCATGCTTATAGATGTTACTAGCGGGAGTTGTTGATACTTGGTTCACTTGTTAAGATGTGGGTCAGTTGTGTTTACCTTATGGTATATTTTATCTAGAGATATACAATGCTCGGAAGGTAGTTTCCGATACTTATCATGGAAATCCTCTTCAGTTTACTAGAGGCATCTCCATGGAAAATCCATATACGAACGTACCGCGGTTTTAATTGTACTCTAATATTATTGTGTTGTGAGATGTAAGCAATACAACTATTTTCTGATTTATATTAGACACCTTAGAGATTATCAATAATATCACCTAATGTAAATATAAACGTTCTTGGTTTTTTGGGGGATAACCGTTCCGTTAATTCGGTTGGTCCCGAAAGTACTGTTATGTGTTTATACGCATTTCCGAGTTTCTCATACCAGACTTATGTCTGACACGTGGTATTTATTTTTCCAAAATTCCTCGCGTACTCTTTCAAGTAGATTGAGGAATGTAGTTTCTAGTTTGGATGCTTCAAGCTTATGGAGATGAGCTAGAGGCTTCCGCCTATCTGTATATCTACCTATTTTCATTTCCATTCACTATATGCATGTATGTAATCAACATTATGAGGATAGACAGTTATAACTGTCCAGGCTGATGGTGGTACTTAGATATTTTGTAACTCTGAGATTATCTTATGTTGGAGTAACACTTTGTACTACACTTTTGAGATATTATATATTATCGTTCTGCATGTGAGATTTTGATATTGTGATCTTCTTTCTTGTTCTGTTCTTTTTTTATTTACCTTAACTATCCATCTTTCCGACACTTGAGTGTTCGGCACACGAATACCGTGGATGTATCTAGTGCCGACATTCGAGGGTCGAAAAGGCCGATCGTTACACTTGTTAGCCTCAAGTTCGTCGCGATTTGTATGAGAATCAAGAACTTTATGAGCAAGTATTCATAAAACGTGGTAGATGTAATGATTTACTTACGCAACAACATGAAGGTGATGGTTTTGCACAACGGGAGAAATTGATGACAATGCCTTAAAAGGATTATGTTACTGCGACCAAATATAACAAAATCGTATTTAGTATAAGTGAAAGACTTGCTTTGACGATACCTCCACTAAGAGGAAAAGTAATGTCACCCATACAATGCTCTGAAATAGCAATAGCATTTGTTAATAATGATCACTTTGTGCAAGTATGCTATTAATCTCCTTTTTATTACCGTTTAATCATTTTTATTGCAATGCACTTAATTTTTTTTAAATGTAGGTAAAATTGAAACTTAAACATCTGGTGCAACCTATAGCATGTGGAAGGTATTTGTCTGTTGATACCAACGTTCACAAAAGCTGATATCGGATTTTTATTGATACTCCTATAGTATGTGTTAACAATGGAGAACAAACCAGATGACTCAATAATATTTCTGAAATTAGTAGCATTTTCCAGAATAATCCACTCTCCCACCTTATGTGCATGATTAACACTCATTAGGTGTGCTCGTTCCTACAATAAATTAAATTTACATTACTCGAATGATTCTAATGCATTGATACTCAAAAAAAAGAGCATAAAACTATAAATTATAATACCTCGTTCATCCATATTATCGAAGCAATATGGGTCTCATAATCTTTGATCACATCACTATATCTTAGCTCATCATAATCATTTGATGTTTCTTCGGCATCATCTTCTGTCTTGGCGTCATCAGCTGTCTCGGCATTATCATCCATCTCAGCATCATCTTAGAATATGTGTCATCCGCCTGTTCCTCATCATCATCAATTCCCTCCTCATCATCATTTGCATCTCCCCCTCTCCCCTTACAACATCTTCTGTCTCCTCTTCATTGCCTTCAACATCTACATCTTTATTTGTCTCCTTGTTTGTAGGAAAAATGCTTCCATCCTCTTGTCTTCGCTCCTCTCTTCTACGTCTTTCCGAAGCAGTCATTTTCCAAAATTCAGGGTAGTAGTTATTTTTACCACGTAATATTTTCGTATGGTAAAAATAACAACCACACAATCATGCTACATGTTGGTATTTTTACCACGTAGAGTCACTGCGTGGTTGTTATTTTTACCACGCAGAAACGTTGTTTTATAAGAATAACAACCACGCAGTCATTCTACATGTTTATCATTTTTACCATGCTATGTGGTAAAAATCACACCATCGCAGTTAACTACGATGATGTGATTTTTACCTCATAGCTCCACCACAAGGTACAAATCACATCGACGCGAGCTTACCAGCTATTTCATGGTGCGAGCAAGGGTTAGGTGGATTATATGCTTATGCAAGCTTCAATTAGGTGTGAGCAAGATCGAGTATGGAGCTAGGGTTTTGGTTTTGAAACGAGTTCGGAAAAAATACGTAAGATAGAATTTTGGATAAAAAGAAGCAAAGGGGCATAAAGTGAAGAAGTAAAAAAAAAAATTGGTATACACAGTAAAAAAAAGTGAAAAAGTGGGTTAAAGGCATTTTTCTGATTTTTGAGAAGCTTTAATGGAGGTTCAAGTAAAATTAGCCTTACTACAAAGTCCCCAAAAATTAGTCTTGTTCAGTCAATATGAAAAAACTCTCCACTTAAAGCATCTAAAAACCCACTCTACAAACTAAGAAACTGTCACATACATACCAGCACCCTTGAATTATAGACAAAACACCTTAACTTAATTTTTACAAAAAAAAAAAAAAAAAAAGAAAAAAAAAATAGCTGAATCAACTTTTCTTATTTTGCAAACCAAGCAGCTTTACAGGCAGGCAAAGGCATGTTGAGTAAAAAGTATTGGAGCATGCTTAGCATTAAAAAATCAAAACCATTCACATAACCAGTTATAATTATTTACAAAATGAATACCAAGAGCTGCTTTCATATGAACACAAGTTAAACAACATTAAATATCTTACTGCTTCCACAACAATCAACATTATAAAATAAATTATAATATGATGCAATTTTGATCTTGGTTTCATTTACTAATTCTCTGTTTCAGCTCCATTGATAGCAGTTGCAATCTCATTAAAATTCGAACTGGCCTTCCTCATTCTTCTGTGCTTTATACTAAATTTAGGCCTTTTCTCTGTTATAGCAATGGCAACATCATTGGGGAAAAGATCATGAAGAGCAAATGCATAGACAACTGTTGTAACAAACAGAGCCAGTACGACCACTGCAGCAATTGTTGATAGCCCGATAGATAGCGATTTCGTAAACACGTTCATGACTTTCATCGAGTAGTTAATCGTTGCTATTGCTGCTCCTGTCATTGGAAATGTATAAGCCCACCATGCTAGCGAAAACCTGTATTTTTTTTTCATCATACATTGTTATGATTTACTTCAAAAAAAATTATTAAACTAATTCCATTTAGACCTTCAAATATATTGTTACCTGAATCCCCTGAAGAAGTTTATCCTCACTACCTGCATAGCAAAAAAACTGTTAAAACAAGCACAACATAAACATTCTTATTTCACCAATTTACCAACTTCACAAAACAAACTGCGCAATTAGGCCAGTTTGAAAACTATTTACAAAAAAACAGACATTTCTTTTGAGTATAGTTTTTAAGCTTGTTTAAATGCGTGATAAAATAATTAAAGTAGTCTAAATTGATAAATTATCTTTCCTATCAATTTCTGGAAATTCAATGAAGTATAGATTGAATTGTCAAAATAAAAGAGAGACTTACAAGAGATAGATATAGGAAGAGGGCAACGAAGTAGGCAAGCCTTGACCCATAATCAAAATCACCGATAATCTTAGACCAGGCAACACAAGCAACGCTAGGGGCCGCCACAAACAAAAAGAACACAGGATGAAGGTCTTTAGGAAGGGCAGTGTTAGTAGGAAGCCTCTGATAAAGTGTTACAAAAAGCACAGTGTAATGGGCCAGCCCAACCGCAAAAAAGAAAAGAGGCCCTTCTTTTAGGCCCATGTTAGCGCCAAGCAAAGCACCAACAAAGTTGCCAACAATGGACAAATGGTTTGAAGGATTGGCCACTTTCGATAGCCTTCTTTTGCCTCCTGACATCCATTGACCATAAATCTTCAACTCTAGGCAAAATATAGGAGTCATTAGCATGTACCATAAAACTGGATTGAGTTTAAGGGCAACTAATGGAGGGACCCCTTGAGCTAAGAAGAGGAAGGCGATCCATGGTGCAAAGAAGAAGTTAACTCTTATCGGATGGTAATACTCTCTTTTTACAGCTTCGAAGTATAGTATTGCTTTAAGGATGTATATGATTGATACTGTGGACATTAGTGCAATAGATATGCACCATAAGATGAAGTTTATGAATAGACATGCTTTCGGAGAAAATAATGAGCCGTGTTCAGCTATGCTTTTCCATAGTATAGCTTGACTGCTCACTCCTAGGCACATACCGAATGATGAAATTGGAAAGCGAAGAAGGAATGGCCACAGTTTGTCTTCTGGAAGCATAGAAATCTCCGAAGGCTGCATATAATAAACAATAGTAAAAAAAAAAAGGAATTCCCAAGAATTGTTTAATCTAATAAATAAATAAATAAAGAAGTGCATACTGTGTACCTTGAGAGTGTCGAGTTCAGGGCCTTGTAAGGCAGCAAAGTATCGATCAACTTCTGGCACATGTTCAACTTTGGGTTCAGAATCACCAGCTTCTATGTCATTGTTTTCATTTGTTTTTCCTCTTAGACTCGAGAACTGTCTTTCTAGCCTTCCAGACCAAGTTTTAAATGAATCAAATCTTTTGTCTTTCATACTAGAGCTTGCAGAAATCCTTGACTGACTGTCCGAATTGCCTTTCAATGTTAAAGGATTTTGAATGGCTTCTTCTTTAGATACACTCGTGCTTTTTAATTGATCTAGTCTGGAAGGAGATGATGGCATTGCTATAGAAACAGAGTAGGAGCGACTAGGTACCTAAGATTTTATTGATATTATACATAAGAAAATTAACTTCATTAACTATCAACACTATGGAAGTAAAAAAAAAAAAGTTATGAAAGCTTACGTTGATTTTGTCTGAAGCAGTCACTTTAGAAGAATGATTTCTACCTTCAAATGGAATTTTTAGAGAGATGCATTCTTTTGAAGAAAGATTATTAGTTGCTGCTTTATTCTCCATTGATGGTGTCTGTAAAAATATGTACATGAACCATATAAAATTTGGATTTCTTCTGCTAGGATTTATATGAACAAGAAGAATACTGTAAAAAATGGTTATATTTTAAGTAAGTTTGTTCAAACAATAAAATATTTATCTTTTGCCTTGTTAAGGCAATATAATCCATGTCATCATGATACTATTAATAAAATTTATCAGAAAGAATATGTATGCACTACAAAACACAAGCAGGATATATATATTTAATTTTAGGAAGTAAAAATCAGGACATAAAACGAATGTAAGCTTTGGGAGATCCATCAAATGCCAAAACATATCCAATGTATATATGCCTGATTCCTACCATAATTCATATTGATCTATACATTTGAAATTTTGACAAATAAAAGGGGAAAACGACTTGCATCTGTTCAATAATATTATAAAAACTATTTGACATTCAATATTCATAATTGCTGGATCTTCACGAAGATTAAATACCTCGGAATTATCTATGTGAGCAGAAGACTTACCAGAGAAATTTATATTTATATTATTTGCAAACTTCAACAGCAAGTAGCTCTTAGAAAACCAACAGGATTTATGAAGCGATATATTACAAATGCTCTCCCATTATGTACAAGATGAATAGATAATGAAGATTATATAGAAAACTTAACAATAAGAGTGTGTTCCAAGTAGTTGGGTAGAACATTAACATAACAATATTGTAACAGGTTTAATAAACATGTGTTTTCTTCTGGCGTACATATATTGCAATTAAAATGACTAAAAACAGACAGTTTTGTCAAAAATAAGAATCTAATTTTAAAACTTATGGTTGAATTGCTCAGCAAGTTGGCTGTGCTAGGTTGAAACAGTTTTATATAGAGGGGTCTATTTTGACTAGACTGGTGTTCTTATACTATGACTCTTTAATTAAAACTCCTGCACCATGCATGCATCTGTTCTCATTCACATTCTGTCCATGAATTACATTTCTAATTTTGCTACCATGGGGATTGGGGAGTGTTCTTTATACTTGGTTTCTACCAAAAATAGTTGTAATGGCATTTTGTGAATATAGTAATTTTCAAATGAGAGATTCAATTTTATAGCTAGATGGTGATGGCTCCTCTTTTCCTTAGATGTGAGAATCAAGTTTCGTCTGTAAACTGTGAGGATGTATACACCAAACTCACAACGCAAACTTCCAATTTAGTATGTTTGCATATTTTTACAAAAAGTGCAAGTAGCAATCCTGTTATGTTGAAGTTGCCACTAAGTTCATGACTGTGTTCATATTGTTAGTAACCTTGTATATTACTTATGTCAGATTAATTAGTTAATGATAATAAGTTGAAAGAATTAGAAAATAGAAAAACTATTGTGTATAATGTTTTATTAAACATGTAAGCTAAAATGGAATTTAATTCGAATTCGTGCGCAATCTTTCTAACTTAACTTGGAAGTTGGTGTGGAATTCTTTAGGACAGAATGTTTCATCACCCAAGTTATATTCTCCAGATATTCACTTGAATGTCAATAATTATTACTGTAGAGTTATGTAGCTAGTAATGAATCCTAATGAAATCCTTACCATTGTAATATTTTTGGGTAAATTTAGAGTAACCACATACGTAAGACTTTGTTTTCTTCTAGCGAATGTCAGCATCTTGCGTTGCCTTGATGGCAAAACCAACGAGTGCTTGCATGAACCAAATAAATTTTGTTAATTTGTCCGGATTCTAAAATTGATCAGAATAAAAAACTATGATAGCTAGCTAGGCATAAAAAAATTTATAATTAATTAAATCATTTTCAAAATAAACTTAAACAATTAATAATAAGGTACACATGCTGAATGCATTTATTATTCAATGAAAATCAAAGGTAGGTTGAATTTATTTACAGGTAATCCAAAGTTGCAGTCTTATTCATGCACACTCTAGGAAAATAAAACTGACACGAATAAAATGAATTATCGAGTATATAAACTAACCATGTCAACTTCAATGAGGGCAAACAGAACAAATAACGTATCTGATTGTATTTTCTGTATCGTCCGCATAACATCATTTTCAGCAAATAAACTAAGCTGATGCTTAGAATATATACACTAAGAAAGAATATATCAAGTAGAGGTCAAAATAATGTTAATAATTGTCAATCCCAGTTACCTTTTGACTTAATTTGACCGATGAAGTTTCCTAGTAATTCAGGAGCCTCCAGATAAGAGCAAACACAAACAAATTCAACAGAATGTGCATATGAGGGAGAAACACTATAAAAGTAAAGTGGCTTAATTATATAGTAGAGTTTGGAAAAAGAACCCCTATGCTATATATACATAGACTTTCAAAATTAATACAATGTACTAAGAACTAGTTACAAAAAGTAAGTCTAGACAAAGCAATGAAGTAAATCGCCACTTGATCGACAATGGATACAAGATAGGCGTTGCAAGTGCATGTAAATTGCTGTCTTGCACCAATGGACGCAAGTGGGCTTAGTTAGGAGTTAGGACAAATGCTTTTTGTTTGGTAGTTATATTAAGGTAAATTAAATATGCATGGAAGGTGACATGGTTCTTATATTGCAAGCTTCATCTACTTTCAAAACAGATCAAATCCTCTATTCCCTTGCTCCATGTCCCTGTGCCACAAGTCATTCATCATAGCAAATTTGATGAATTAGTGGAATCAACTATATTTGATTAATGGTCGTTGATACCAAATGAATGGCTGAGATTATTGTGACACATGAGGACAGATAGAAAGATAGCAAAGGAACCTCTTACAAAAGGAGAAGTTCAAATTCTCTATCCTCAAATATCATGTGTCATATATCCACATACAATCACAACCATTCATTCACTCAAATTAATAAAATAATTTAATTAATCAGTCGACAATAAATGATGAATATTAAATGGGGACAATGGGCATATGGCTTTTGAGGACAAAGAAATTGAATTGAGCTGCAAAAGAAGTCTCTTTATTACCAATGTTATTAAATTAAATTTGGCAGCACAACCTTTTTTGGTATAATTGCTTTGTGATGCATAGATAGACCAACTTGTTGGGGGGTGAAGTCATGCCTTTTTATTTGCTATATTATTAGGTAGATATATCATTTCTGATAACTACATTAATGACATAACTTGAACAAATACGAAACTCCACAAAACTCAGTATATTATTTGGGAAATTTGCTCTTTATACACACACGAGTGTGTAAGTTCACAAAGGAAAAAAAGAACGATGAAATCTATACAACTTAGTCTAAACATGACTTATTGTTCACAAATGTACGCAAATCGACCCGTCAGCTCAATTTCTCAATCCCCAAAAGTTACGTGTCAAAATTTGATGGAATGAATGGTTGTGATATTGTGTTATTAGTCCAAAAGTTTATCAACATTAAAGCAACATCATGATTATGTTATATTTTCTTTAGGACTTAGAAATTAGCAGTGTTCTGAGCCTTAATTAACTAGGAACTAGAATTTGAGTGACGTAATGGACAAGGAGCTCAAAAAAGACAAAAAAAATTGCAATAATGCGCATGGGGTCGCTATTTTCAGATGCATTTGACTCAAATGGATCGCCCATTGAAGTTCACAAGATTTTGGTTGGTGGCCACTGAGTCACCCAATTAATTTTCTATTCTTTTTTGCTATCTTTCCTTATTTTTCAGGTTTTACCACAGAGAACAAAAGGAAAATCATTATTTGTTAGTTGAGTTGCTTTAAAATCTGTCTGTCTTTGTCGCATCACATTTGCAGTTTTATAAAGATGATAAAAGGAAGATAAGTGTGATAGCATATGTTTTTATAAAAGACTTGCACGTACGTATTCATAGTTGGAGATAAGTAGGACTCCCGAGTGCCGTCACACTGCATTATCGTTTCTCTCGGTTCAGTGTATCTCCATGGGGTCGGATTTCATCAGCAATGATCAAGAATCCAAATTCAAAAGAGGCATACATGATACCTGCTCATTCTCGTCCTCATGAAGCTGCGCTACTGAATATCATTACATGATTCGTGTATTTCCTTTCCTGATACTTATTAGCTTCAACATGCTTTATTTAAGCATTAAGATCAGCATATGACAGTTCAGAATTCCCACCTCGTGACATATTACAAACCAACAAGCAAATCTGGGAAGAGAAAATTAGTATATTTAAAATAAATAAATAAAAAATTAAATAAAAAAAAATTGTAGACCAACCTTCTACAGCTAGCACATTAGGCAAGTCGCTTTCTCCGCCCGACGTCAGATTTATCTTCGGGGCTTTATAAATGCGATTTGTTGTTTCTTTATTTTCCGCTTTAGCCATCACACAAAGCGAATTCTCCGGCATCGCTTTAGCTTCCCTTTCACTGTTAACGACATATCATGACGACCAAATTTCACTTGATATCGTTGATGGACATGGTCTTCTGATAAGTTCACTTGATATCCAAATTTCAAAAGCTCGACTAAACTGGTAAAAAAAAATGTGTTTGAATACCTAGTTAGGGTTACGGGAGCAAAATGAGACCATTTTGCACTCGTAGGCTGCGACCTAGTGCAGTGTAGGTTTTCAAATAAATAATTTACCAACGACAAATTAATAATTCCTGCTATATTCACCCTCTACCCATCAATATCACTTTGGTAGGATTCATTGGTGGGTTGATAGAATTTTGATCCAGTAGTAATAAAACGAAAATGAATCAGATCCAACTTGATTATAATTGGTTAAAAAGGGTTGGGTTAAAGGGCTAGTTGAATTTTGATAGGCCTACCCACAAAGATGATTCTACGTCTATTAGCACTCCTTTATTTGTCTTTCCCATTCAACTATGGCCTCGAAAACATCACACCCCACTATTTTCCTTACATATCCCGATTTAACCTTAAAATATCGTTGTATAAAAAACCATTTCCACACAAGCGTGGTTTCTATGTTGTTCACGTTTCTTATGATCTAGGTTATTATGATAACCAAACTCGGTGTGAACAAGATTGTTATGATAACCAAGCTCAGTATGTGCGAGGTCACTATGTTAACCACGCTTCTGCGGTATGTGATTATGTTTTTCATACTGTACGTACCATTATCATAATTTATAAAGATCTATTTTCTTATAAAATTTCAAAGAGAAAAATTGAAAGTAAGGAAGTCATAAATTCACTGGGGATGAAAGGCAAATCAAGGAATGGTAACAGAAGCAGCCGTTATTTTATTTAGACTACAAACTTCTACCAAACTTTATTCTTTATACCGTCACCTTTCAAAATTATTTTGGATGACAAATCAAAAAATATGCATATTTCTTTCTCCACGTTGCATTTCTCAAATCGTCACCACTCACCACCAACCACCACACATGCAGCTGCAGTTCCGCCTATAGTTGATTCACTATACTGCCATCGCATCAGTTGTTGTCACCACTCTAGCAGCTGCCCCAGCCACCACCTAAACCGTAAAGCTCTAACAACCACTTTATTACACATCCTCAAACCATAACTATAGCAAACAAATCAATGTCTCTTCTCACCACTTAGTGCATCATCTACATCCTCCAGCATGTCATGGCATCATTTTCCATCCCATCTTGATCATCAATCACGACAGATACAAAGTGGTACTATATTGTATCATTATATAAAAAAATTATGTAAAAAGTTAAGTACAAAAAATGCTACCATGTCGTAACATTTAAATATAAAATGCTACTGTATGGTGAACCAAAAAGTAAACGTTGTATCTTTTCTAATTCGATAAATACAAAATGCTATTATGCAGTAACATTTAAATAAGAAATACGACTACAATGTAAAATCAAAATATAAATGATATATTCTTTTCTTGATTCGATAAACACAAAATGCTACTATCAATTAACGTTTAAATAAGCCAGTGCAAGTTATTCTTGAAAAACAAATGTTATACTCTACTTTTTTTAGTTTAGCAAGCACAAAAATGTTACTATGTAGTAGCACTTAAAAATTTATGATAAAAAATATTATAACATTTCAAAAAATAAAATGAAAATGATGTCACATTTACATAAATGATAAAGTGGAAATTAGCCACAATGGCCTATTTAGCAAGTGGAATTACTTTCTAGGACACACAACTGAAATAATTACTTTTAAGGACAAAACGTAAAATAATTAGTTTCTAGGGCCTAAAAACCTATGAAATTATGTCCTTGAAAGTAATTGAACTGCTGACTTTGTCCTTGAAAGTAATTATTCTACTGACTTTGGCCTTGAAAGTAATTTCTTTGAATGTGTGTCCTAGAAACTAATTGGACTGCATAGTTTGTCCTTCTGGTGAAATGCCCCAATGATAAAATACTACTAAAAGGTAGAATACACGCGCGCGCTCGTGTTATATGTATATGAAAACTTCATAAAATGTTATAGATAAATAACTTTATGAGCTAATATGTACAACTAAATTATCTAAAAATACTAATACAATTTGTAAAATAATATACAACGCATTATAAACTAAGATATACATACTTCATCTAAAAATACTACTACAATTCATAAAAGGGTGCCTTTTAGAATGCTTTTAAAAAATGTTACTTCAAAAATAACATTGTCAACTAAGATACATTGATTCACCTAAAAAAATTACTATAATTCATAAAATGATATCAAAAACCATTATAAAATTATAAAATGCTATTAGAAAGTAGAATTATAAGAAAAGTTAGCTCTTATAAAATGCTACTACAAAATTAATTCTAGTTTTGAAGAAAATAAATTATAATTGCTACCACTCCTAAACCTTCCCTTCATCACCGCAACTTTCCCGCTTACTACATTGCTTTTTCATCCTTCCCCATCCACCAACTCAAGCCAGTAATCTTAGACCTGACGATATTGGAAGCCACGCTCAAATCATCATCTGCATTCCAACCCCCTTCCATTAATCCTAACCGCCCCGTCGCCCCTCCAACGCTTTTCTGCCACCCCAACTCCCACTCACAGCTGTTGTTCATACGTCGATGTCGTTAAGATCTATTCGGCTTCAGGCTCTGCCCCTATAGTTGGTTAGAGAACGTCTTAGAGCAAGATTGTTCGAATACAGGACTTCATTTCAAAATTCAAAACCGAAGGACGTTGCTTTAGAGGCGGGGGCAAGGACCACGTCAATAGAGTGTGTAGGAATGCAATACGTTGTTACTACTTTTTCCCCTGGCTCATACCACGTAGCATTGTAATGATGTTGATAAGACCAATATGACCACTCGATAGGACATGTTGAAGAGGTAAAAGACCTTGATTCCCCGCAAAATTGTTTCGCATCCTCCTATCATACCTACTTTTAGCAACAAAAATACACAACAAAAAGCCATTGAATAACTTTCCACCAAAGAAAAAGAACTCCACCATACATGCAAACCCTTCATGTCTCCATGAAACTTAACTGTGTGTTTTTTTCATTGTCATTTTAGGGATGTGGACAGTTATCGATCTGCACGGATGCCTCGAAACTTACTTCAAGCGATGGATTTCAGACATTAGCATCTTTGGTGACAGAAAGTACTTGGTGAAGTCCCCTCTGTCGATCTTCTATTTACGGGC
Source organism: Allium fistulosum (assembly GCA_030737815.1). Classification (NCBI taxonomy): domain Eukaryota; kingdom Viridiplantae; phylum Streptophyta; class Magnoliopsida; order Asparagales; family Amaryllidaceae; genus Allium; species Allium fistulosum. The sequence continues at coordinate 1,539,736,872 of CM060901.1, read as the reverse complement.
ATTAAAAGGGGTTGTATTATTAGGTTAACAATGTTGTCAATGTCACCCACTGGAAACCTAACATCAACGGTTCTAATTGAAGACTGATGAAGATATTTGCGCTTAAGCTTGATGGCCTTCCAGAAACTCTACAAGATGGGGAAAAGCTTTCCCAACCTGTAACGACCAGTACCTTAATGGGGTCGAATTTTGACTAAATCGAAACCCAAGTCCATTGGCATATAGATCGTTGGATTTTTTAAAATGTAATAAACATAAGTATATCAGAGAGCTATCTATATAAACTCACAGCGAAATAGAAAAATATAATACAACATATATACTGACCAAGGATACTACCTTGGAATCAATATTATTCCTTTAATATATGATTGTCTTGTCAGCACCGAGCATGAATGAGAAGACTTCACTATATGCAATTCCCGTTTTCCACTAGTGTCCATCTAAATCTATCTTGGGACTGTAGGGAGGAGGGAGTCAGAACAACATTCTTTTGACTGGAATATTACATACTTCATCCATAATACTAATTTATGGCCATTGATTTATATCTTAGTGTTATGTCCATTATTCACGGCTATTCCGTGTAATTCCATCTACGCATACGATATGTCTAACCTTCTCCGAGGTACGACTATATACATATATATGCCTATATACATATATATCTAAATGTTGTACAATCAAAAAGATAAACGCTGGCCATTTAATTCTTCTTAAATAGGGAGGAGGCAGATTCATTGGTCATTTAATACCTCAACCCCAAACCGTGCCTCCGTAACGTAATTACTAGTCAATCGGTTTTAGCTACAGAGATCGAGGACCCTTAGATACAGCTTTATAATTTAATTACCATATTACTAACTCATTTTAAAGACTTATCTAAGGGTTAACTAGCTCACCTTCGATAGGCAAACAACTAATTAATTAATGAGATCTTTGTGTATCCCATATGGATTCTACACTAGTAGGAAGCGAAATCTATCTGGTCATAACCTAAGTCTTTGCTAACGATCGCTCGGGACTGTTAGTGATCATGGCCTATATGCCAATTATACTACTAAATACCGATACAATAACAATACTGACATAGCACGCCGACCTCCCACAGTCAATATTCCGTTTAGACTAACTTAATGTAAGTCAAGGAAAATGGTCATTTTAGTTACTCAATATCTCTTGTTATAAATGAAACAGAACCCATTTCCCTGTTAGGTCTCGTCATAGGTTATTTAAGATTTCGTAAATATGGAAGAGGCAGACCCAATCACTACAACAAAAATACCCTATTACAACGTCCTTTTTACAACGGGCATTGGTTGCCCGTTGTAATAGAAGGCTATTACAACGGTCCATTTGCGCCCGTTGTAAAAGATGTCATATGCAGACCCTTTTTACAACGGGCATTGGTTGCCTGTTGTAATAGATGGCTATTACAACGGTCCATTCAGGCCCGTTGTAATAGATGACAACTTTACAACGGTCACATGCCCGTTGTAATGCTTGCGTAATGAAATCTTAGCCGGTCCAACCTCAAATAATAAATCACTGTACCTTTTTCTTTTATTTCTTCGGCCGCATCGTGAAAAATGGCGTTCTTTCTCTTTGCCAAAACTAGGGGTTTTCTTCTCATTTCTTCTCCTAGGGAACGCGAAATCAAATCAAGTTTCGCGATTTCGATTTCGCTCGGCCTCCTCATTATTCAGGTACGAATCTCCTTTTTGTATAACACTACTTTCGCGATTCGGATTTTCGCGATTTGGATTTGTATTTTGTTTTAGATTGTCCGTCATTTTCATTGGTTGTAAGCCACCGGCGTAAGAAATTGTTTCTATTTCAATTAATAAGGATTTGATTCTTCTCTTGCTATCCTTATCTGCGTATTACTGTAGGGATCGGCATGGCTTGTGATGACACATATTTTTTTTTAAATATAAATAAATATATGCTTTTTAACCCTGTTTGAAAGTCGATGATATTTGGAATACTTTGTGAAACTCTATCACCGCAAACTAGTAATCCAATTTGTTTATAACACTTGCTAAATAATTCAGGATGTTTATCAAATTAGTCTGTAATATTTCTTAAATAATTTAACATATTGAAATATAATTATAATGAAGTCTAGATAATGCTATAATCAATAAAACCATAATTGATTCAAAACTATATACTATATGAAATCCTACATCGTGGCAGTAAACAACAATTAAGTAGCTCGACTAAAAAATGATGGAACAACGACAACACATGGTAAAAGAAACTTCAAATCAATTTGTAGGGGCACCTTTTTATTTTTGTCTTATTTCTAGATTTGTGAAATCTAATGTTACAGAGGTTGTGATCAAGTATAGGACACAATGGCATGCCTAAAAGCATTCAATTTCATTAAAATGGATTTAATGGTAATTCGCTACTCAAAGAATGTGATACTAAAAGAAATAAAAGCATTAAAAGTTGTGATCTAATCTCATCAGCACTTGCACAATCATGGAAGAAGGAGAAATGGTTCGAGGAGCAGTTGGTCGCTTTGCAAACACAAAACAGCTCCAAGAAAAGGTAAAATTTTATATAGAAAACCGCAATAGCAGTAGTAATAGAAGCTGTTCAATATGTTCTGAGAAATCAAATCTCTCTAGCAATGGAGACAAAGCAATCTACATTTATGATCTAGAAAATCATTTTGGCTTTACAAATGGTTCTAAAGAGTTGAAGTGTAATGGTTGGGTGCAGCATCGGGTACTAGCACCTAGATAGAGAGGTTCAGGAAATTCATCCTTGGCTTTTAGAATTATTATTACACGTTAAGTGTATACTAGTAACTAGTAACTATATTAAATGACATAAATCTAACAAATATTAAATGTTGACTGCCTCTAGTTCCAAATATACTAATTATGGGTAGCACAGACTTCACCTTTTGGAATTGTACAATTTGCAGTTTTCAAACGAAGGCTCCTTTAGTTACATTCCATTTTGAGAATGCTGATTGTTGAGAACAAACTAGATGTTTTTGAGTGATACTTCTAGTCCATTGACTTAGACGTCGACGGTTCTGAGAGGGCAAGCTTTGGATGGCAATCATAATGATACATGAATGAAAAGGCTCTTTATATTTCTGATTAAATTTATATCTTCATCGACCTGTCAACTTTAGGGGCAATTATCATTACTTTTTTCTTCTATTTCACACGTGCAATGTTTACTGAGTATCAGAGTCCAAAATAAAAAAAACTGAACGGTGGATAAAAAAAGTAAGACTATTTTAGGTTCTTGCATTTTAAGATTACCTGCTTTATGTATAACTGATAAATTATTATGCATTTTAAGATTTTATGCATTTTAATCTTCTTTGGTTACCTATCACTAATATTTCTCGTATGCATACATATATACCTTCTGATTTTGAATATGTAGATGTTTACCACTATAGATAAAATATTACTGTAATGTAAACTTTGAATGCAATAATCAGTGTATTAGCGTGTATAACGTGAATTGAGTATGAGATTCATCTTTATTTACCACTATATATTTAACCAGTCCATATATTTGTATCACTAGCATCTTCTCTGACTTGCTCGTATAGAGCCACCTGTGCTTCGACAGTGTTAATTAAGTCAAAGGTTTTAAAAGCTGGTGGCCGTACATATGATATTTAATACTTACGTGTCACATTTTATTGTTCGATTATGTTAGCTTACTTATGTTATTTTTGAAAAACTGTCATTACAATTTAACTAACACGCATAAACTGCGATTCATTCTTTTATGTGATTACAATCTTATATGCTTCCAGGTTTCAATACGTCATATTTAATATACTATTATTACATATTAATTAACTTATTCTTTACTCTGTAAAACTTGATGTTTATGGCATTGCCTAGCATGTTGATGCTCAATGAATTTTATCCCATCCTTTTTCTTTTGTTTCACCTGCACTTGCACTTCTGGTTGCTGCGTGTGTTCTGCATTGTGTCAATATGCTTAAAATAATGTACCAGGTGGTACCTTGTTGAATTGTCGCCTGACCATTATGTTGCATATGCTGCTGTGTGCATTTCTAAGTTGCTTTAAGTATATTTGCACTATGAGTTGTATGTATTGAGTGGGTGGATCAGCATCTCTATAATTTACTAGGCTTGCTGTTACAAATATTATAGATGATAATTTACTAGAGCTGCTCTATGATAGTTAAGTACTCAGCCGGTCCTTCTTGTTAACTATGTACAATTTTGTTTACTATCTTAGTTTTGAATGATCAACCTTGACTGCGTTACCGTTCACTAAATCATCATCAATATGCAATATATAAGAAACCCCCTATAGAAAGACAAACTTCACTGCAATTTTTGAATAAATCAATTTTTCATTCATTATCTTCTGTCCTTGCACAGTTAAAAATCACTAAGTGTCCAACTCCATTGTGTTTCATTGAACTCCATGGAGCTTGGTAGGAAAAAGTCATCATCTATGGAGTCAATTTCTAAGTTTTGCTTCGAATTCAATCTTGGCTTCTGAATTTTGTTGATCAACTTTGGAGCTTCACTTGACGATTCGTCAATAGAAGTTTGGCTATTATCAAGCTGCTTTTTGTGCATGTAGATTTTAGTTGTTTTGGTAAGAAACTCAGACACAGTAGTTTTGTATTGAGCTGCAAACATTAATGCATTCACAAAATTAATTAATTGCTGATAAACATACAGTTCACAGATTCCCCTGAATTTGAAATAAATAAAAACGCACAACTTCCCCTGAATTTCAGTTAGGTTTGAACCATTTAATCAAATTTTCTTAAACTGTAAATGATTGAGCAGAAGGTATTTTTAAAACCCCCATGTCCCTTAAATAATCTCTGTATAAACCATTAATCTTCGTATTTTTATAATACAATTGCAAACCTTAAGAATGCCACAATAAGAAACATGTTAATTTGTCTTTATTACAGCAAAAAAGACACACAACACACGTGCGCGCGCGTGCACACACACACTATTTGATCTTTATTGCAGAAAATGATATAGATATATAACTTTAGCAAAAGAAAACAAACAATTTACAGTTAAATCATAACCCAATAACCTCACAAATATATTCAAGAAATTAAATATACATCAACACGTGCCCAAATGAGCATTAGTTAACAGTTTTCATCTAATAAAGCAAGTTCAAGCCTCTCTTCAGGTAAGTAAAATAAAACAATAAATAATGCATAAATTTTTTGATATTTTGGTCCTTCACCCATCTGAATTAACAGAAACATGCTTTTAATTATCAAAAAATATTAGCAGAAGTACCATTACTATTACTATTAGTCTGCTTTCCAGTTGATTCTGTTAGTGATGTAGAACATGAATCATATTTACATTTATTTCCATTACTCCACAAATAACACGTAGTGGATGTGACTTAATTAAATCTTCTCCATCTGGCACTAAATTGCTTCACCCTACCAAATTTATGATAATAACATAAAATTTATATGATTTCTTCAGTTGCTAGCATGATTTAAATATAGACCAGTCCATTTAATTTAAAAACAAAGTTAATATATGTGCATGCTATGATAATGAAACAGGTGAACCCACCATCATCTTCTCCAGCAGCACCAGCGAAGAAACCAAGAGTTGGGTGGTGCGTGCCCAAAGCGGAGGCAACCGATGCCCAGTTGCAGTCTGCTTTGGACTACGCATGTTCTCAACAAGGGGTCGACTGCAGTGCAATTCAACCTGGTGGTCCATGCTATGAACCCGCAACGGTTCGGTCTCATGCAGCTTATGCTATGAACCAGCTGTATCAGGTAATGGGTCGCTACCTTAATTGCTTATCTGCTCAAAAGTACGGTGACTTTGGTTTCTTTTTAAAACTATATGAACTTTTTGATTTCATATATAATATATAGACAATGCTTTTTAAGTTGGCTGAACAGTTTGTTGTGTTGGTGTCACTACCCTCAACTTTTCAACTTAAGAATTGAAAACATAAAAGTAATATAAGTATTTCTGTTTCACCCTTACATTCATTCAAACCTTACCTAATTTGTCAATGTTAGAATAGTAGTGTACCATTAAAAGAACTTTCATGAAACCGTTTCAACTTTTTTTCCATGCCTTATGCGGATATTCAAACTTGTTGAAGTAAAGTAGGTATATAATTGAAATGTAATGGATGTGAAATATCATGGAAACTAGCAATTGACTAATCGTGTTGCAATTGCTTTGTGCAGGTTATGATACTTGTGTGTACACAGGAAGTTGATAAAGTGAAAACTGTGATACTTCTATAAAGGACGGGAGAATAAAAAATGCATTAGATCCTAATAATATCATGAATCCTGGGAAGCTAATCCCCCCTCACGTATGCTTATGAGGTAATCTTTCTGTAGTATTCAAAGACTATTTCACCTGGCACGTGCACAGTGTAGGGGTAGTGGTTTGGGTTGCTTGTTGGTTGTTGGTTGTATTGTGCACGTGCACAGTGTAGGGGTGATAGGCAGTGTTTATGTGATTATAACTGTTCTTTTTTATGTTTTATAAAGAAATGTACAGTGCACAGTGAAAATGTAAATGAAATGCAAACACACTTGAAATGAAATGATTTTGGTTGTTTTATGATAATATTTATTACTCGTTAAATTATTCATTATTGGTATGGATGTATGCTGCTGTAATTTTTTTTTTAAATTTGCATTTATTTTGCAACGGTCAGAAACCGTTGTAATATCATATATTACAACGGGCATTGTCCGTTGTAAAAAGGTGTATTACAACGGGCATTGCTCGTTGTAAAAAGTTTTATTACAACGGGCATTGCCCGTTGTAAAATATGGTCAACCTATTACAACATCGCCTATTACAACGGTCGGCTGCCCGTTGTGGAACACATATTACAACGGGCATTGCCCGTTGTAAAAAGCCTGTTTTGTTGTAGTGAATAGCCATTTAATACCTTCCACCTCGAAGTAAACCCCTTGACATCCCTAAAGTTATCAAGCCATTTAATACTTCAATTCCAAAGCGAATCCTTGGTATATTTTCCCATACCTATATGCAAACACATATTCTTTCCCACGAGTGTTATTGTTGAAGATGTCCCACATCAGTAGTAATTATACACAGCTGCTGGTACTCCCTATGTGAATGATAGATTTTTGTTGTGTAACTCTACAGACATTGCATCACAGTCCATTCTAAACTAAACCAATTATCCTAGACCTGAATATTGGGGTAGGACCACAAATTCATGCTCGACCTAAATGTATTATTAATGCTTTATAATTTCCTACGATAAAAATTATACTACCTCCTAACATTTAATTCCTATGCCTATTACGCATATTCTTTAATTCATTCTTACGTCCCATAAATGTAAATTGTTTGTAATAAAGGGTCATTATTATTCTAATTGGACAATCACTAATGACATTTTTTATTCATTCTAATTTAATCCATTATGCCTATTTCATTTCCTCATAAATGTCGTGGTAAATCTGTAAACAGTCTTGTTAAACGCATTTATGTCCCCATTTAATTCTTGTAACTCCTTATTAATCGTACATTTATTTCCCTACTGATTTTGGAATTATTATCTCTTTTTCATTTCAAACTTCTAGTCCTATGGTTTACTACGCAATTAATAAGTAATCGTCTTAATTATATCTAATACGAATGTTGATGTATATTACACCATATATATAATCGATAGGCACGGTTATACGTATATATGTATATGTATATGTATATGTGTGTGTATTCCTCTCTCTAACTCATTAATTCCTACACTTAGGAATTCCAAAACATACACTATTTGTGCATTATGTAAGGAACATTTATTTCTACATTGTAATATATTAGAGCCATGCTTCCAAAAAGGATTACCATTAGAACCTTCTACAAATTACCAAAATGCGAGACTTTTGTTCCGTTTGAAATTACAAAGAATTATCTCTTTTCTTTTACTAAATAGACAGTGCAAACTACGATCTGTAATTTACATCTCTTCCATTTTGGGTATATTTCTTATTATATCAAATAACACACTTTTTATATATAGTTGTGGAATTAGATAATTTATGAAAATTACATGGAAATAGATAAAACTAAATTGCAACAACGCTCCCAATAAATCAAAACATAGAAATTCACATTCCAAGCTAAACTAGGACAGTCAAAATGAATACCAACAATTTACAACCCAATTATCATATATCTAGAACAAACCTTGCAATCTTATCAACACGCTACTTTAACAAATTTTGGGACAGATTTCCAATTTTCAGATTATGGTGTAAATACCATTCATATTCCAATTACTTAACTTACAAAATATGTAGGCGAGATTTCAAGCGAATAAGTTCTTCCTAAGCCTATAACTTCACGGATCTTGCATAGGCATAATAATTAAATAAAATTCAACGAGATACATTTCAATGTTATACATAAATTATATAATTTCACTCACCTTTCAAGCTTTCCAAATCTCCCAAATCTGAATCCACCACTTTAATTAACTTCTTTTCCCTTTCAATCCAAAAGAATTATAGATCTGAGATGAGATTAGGTGTTAAGGGGAATATAGATTTATAATTATGAAATTTACCTTTTTCCATACTATCGATTTGCTCCTTCTCTTCTTCTCTTTTATTTTATGCCCTTCTCCGATTATTTATATATAATATAATATTTTATAATTAACAAAAATAATGGAGAAGAGAAAATGGCAGAGCTCCGCTGCTTTGATCAGAAAATATGAGAAGAAAAGTGATGGGCTAGACCTGTATTTATAGGCGCACGAATCTATCGTATAAGTTAGATTTACATAATAAAAATTCAGGTCGTTCAGCTAAGGTTCAACCCTAGTTGCTCGCCATGCCCACAACCAGTCGATCGGTCATAGACAACGGTCGACTGCTAGGGGTTGACCGGTCATGCCCATTATGTCGACCAGTGAGGTTCAATTATATAAACCATTCCTTTTTAATTATTTTCATTTTGAAAACTTCAAACATTGATAATTTCTTCATTTGAACTTTGATTTCAAAACTCTAAATATGAAAGTTGCTCAGAAAATCACCACGAACACAATGGTGCAAGTTTCATGGCCAAATTATGATGTTTGCTCAAATTATATTTTAAGCCTTAATAATTATATATTAATTACCGTTAATTTTACGGGGTGTTATATTCCTCCTTTAAAAGAGTTTCGTCCTTGAAATTCCTCAAGGGTTGAATCATGTAACATAGAGCGCAACCATTAAAACATCCAACCAATTAGTGTACAACCAATTTTGCAGCATGTACAACTGCACGGTGTATCACAACACATATGATATGCATGCTAAATAATTTTAAATCGATGTTTCCTATATGAATGCATGCTTTTTAAAAACATTTTAAAAATATGATGCAAATTACCTATATATATACTGGCAACCTATATGTATGCAAGTTTTCAAAAATCAAAAATCCTTATTCACACAATAATTTCCACACTTCCACGAATAGGAGTATGGTTCGATCAATTTTGCATACAATACCTATCATCCAATACCTAACACACGATTTAAACATTCATAATTGTGAAAATTCAGTTTTCCTAAATCTACACTCTTATGTCGGAAAAGGAAATTTAGATGGAGAATTTTACATTTCCACTCTTCTTTTGGATACCTATTCCGTTGTATCTTGGAACCTTCTTTTTTGCCCCCAAATCTTTTTCCAACTTTTCTAAGTACAATTTGCATAAAAAGATTTATTTTTGGATGTTAAAATGGAATTATCCTAAACACAAGTTTTATTCTCTATCAACAAGATATGGAATAAAAATTCCAAAGCTAAAATAGATTTTTCCCATGTTATTCTCTGTGTTTTGTATACTGTGATCCTTATCGGACAGTAAAATTCATATTCGCTAACACATCACCCTCTCTATGCTAAGCATGTGACATTACAAAATTGAAAATTTTCAATTTCTATCCAAAAAAAATCTTTTCTCCCTTTTCAATCAAACTTGCAAAATAGTTTGAAAAATCGAATTCTCAAAAGCATTTAACGCCATTTTTTTTCAAAAGCACTTGAGCAAAATTATCTAGAAGCATTTGAACCCAACTACTCAAAAGCATTTAAAAAAATTTCAAAATCATTCGAACATAATTTTTCAAACATTTTCCACTCCATCCTTAAAAACAAATCAAGCCACATTTTAATGTAATCATGACTTAGTCAGTGAGTTAATGTATATGATTAACCCTAGCATTGTGCAGTTAATCTTAGATTTTGAGAAAATCTTTCCTTTTACTCATAACAGTGACACACAAACCTATTTATAAATTTTAGCTTTTGAGTTACAAGGATAATAACCCGTGATTTTGCAACAACCCTTCCATATCCTCTATTTACTAAAATTTGTTTTTCCCAAAATTATAAATTTTATGAGATTTGAGCATTCTTTTTTTCTATTTGATAACTTAATTTTCTAATTCATTTTATAAACCTCTAGCTTTAATAAAATTCGTCACTAACTAAGTATCCTTATGAGATTTCCTTATTTACATTGTTTTCTAATATATATACACAAACACACACATTTTTTGAAAAGAATATATATCAATATATATACATACATACATACATAAACATATACATACATATATATATAGAGGTCAAAGCTCATCCAGAAAATCAACACAGTGATAAAATAGTAACATATCTCATATCATATCATACGCTTTTCAATACCCGAAAAGAGACGACTAGCGATTACAACCGAAATAACCTAAAAGAAACAATTGCTGGAAGTTGCTCTCCAACGTCAATCGGTGTTAATAACGTGGTGGTCCAATCACTCCTTATCCAATTAAGATGGACATTTCTATTATGTCATTCTATTATAACCCACATGTCTTAACTTACCTTTTGGCTTCTAATAAATAAGGTACATCCATCACTTCAATCATTACACCCAACTATGGGATAAATTGTGCATTCCCACTCACTGAACATGTAAGAAATATAAACTATGCATATTTAAAATAACTCATCGGAAAATTGGCTTAGTGGAATTAATTTCCTACCCCCTATCATTCCTTCTTTAACCTTGAGTCAACCAACATCTTTTATATGTGTTTGCCATCTTATTACTCTCCTCTCTAATCATAATATTGTCTTCTTCCAATTAAAATCTCTTGATAGTATTTACTTTCTTTATCCTTAATCTTTCATGCGAGTATATCCTAAGACCCACAAAGTGTACTCTAATACCATTCTCCATTCCTTTGAGGGTCCTTCTTATGGTTTTCACACATGTCTAATCTAACATTCCTAGGTTCATTCCAATATTCCTTATAATCAACGAGGATTTCTTGTTGCTACCTTACTAACATTCGTAGCTATTTTATTCATAGCCATTACCTTTAATCCGTCTTACCTAGACATACATCTCTATTTGCTCCATATCAAATATTAGTTTGCCTTTTACCACTCTTTATAAAATTAAAATTTTCATGATCATGAAGTACTTAATCTAAAACATTTACCTTTGAAAATATAAATATATAAACCATTTTCAAAAATTGTTTGGTTTCCAAAAGGAGCCATGAAAATTTTTCCATTCTAACCAACTTTCCTTTTCCAAAGACTCTCTACAATAGAGATTTACTTCTTTTAAAAATAGGATTTTTAAACTTAAAACATTTATCACGTTTAAAAACCCAATTATCATAACAAACCATTTTTTGACAAAAACATCTTTTATGACTTTAAACAGTGAAAACTGGAGTAGACAAGGATAACTTCCAACCTATTATTTTCCTACTACTCGTGTTATTTCTGCTTTCAATCAGGTTCTAATAACACATAAGGGGGACTTCTAAAAGATATGAGCAATTATTCCCCATATCTATGGAAATTGTCCATTTCTCATGTCCCATCCCTATTATTTTTCTCCTATACTATTTCAACTAGATTACTAGTCCTATTTTTATATAAATTCATAATGCTATTTCTATTCAAATTTCCTAATACTGCTACTATTCAAATTTCTCGTATTTAAATTTCTTTCAAGTGGCATCTCCTTACATAGCTCTTTTCCTCTTTTATTGTTTTCCCCATTGACCTATTGCAGGGCGTTCGCCTACTGCTTTAGTCATTTGGCTTTTTATCAATAACATAAAAAGAGATATGTGTAAATCTATTTCAGCAGATTTCTCCGTATTTTTCTTATACGAGAATATTCCTCTTACTTCGTTATTAGACATTATTATCCTTCTATTCTCTTACTTCAATTAGATCAAGTATCATTTCTACTTATCCACCACTTAGAAAGATTTTTTAAAAAGGATCTTCAGAAATAGGAAGGCTCATCGAGCCAAACATATGCTCTCTTTTCTATTCATTTCAAAAATGAAAACCCTTTAACCACAAACCTTCAAATCTAATACTTTTAACCCACCAAATTTTAAAATAAGAATTTCCATATTTCCTTGCTTTTACAACATTCAGGACTTTTAACAGCATTTAAAAAACATTATAAAACTCTTCAACAGCGTATTTAATGATGATGTATAACAACATGCCATTATAAGTTAGGGACCTACCATAGCATTAGATGAAACACAGCGTTTTTCCAACCGAGGTAAAATATTTTTCATAGCGTTTTATCAATGCTAAGAGTACAATTTTAGAGTGTATTGGTCAATGTTGTGAATATTTTTTAGTGTTTCCAACCCATTTTCAACAGCATTTGAAGAATGTTTTTAAAAGGTCTTATAACATTTTCATGTACGTTGTATAACAACATGTCACAATAGATCCATGGCCTATTACATTAAGAAACGCTATTAAATTTTTATAGCATTTAATAAACGATATTGTATGTTTTCTAAACATACCAAAAACGCTGTTATTGATTTTGTATACATTTCAAAAATTCAAAACCGCTATTTTTCTTTATCCCCTCTTCGAGTTTCCAATAACCTTTCTATACATTAGAACATCTACCAGCAAGATATATTTGCCTCAAGTAATGAACAGTTCAATCAAGTCAACCAACAATAATATGAAACTTTTAATAATCAAAGCATATTATATATTATACGCAATCAGAATTACACCAAATTCAATATTGTATATAATACTCATAGCCGATATTTTTAAACATACATGATAATATTACCATTAGGACTCTACAAAAGAAAATACCATAATTATAGAATGTCCATGTTTGTCATCTTAAAACATTCAATACCCTACAAGAAAAAGAGAGCATTTAAAGCATGTATAAGGAGACATACATGAAAACATGTATAAATAAGGTATAAACAAAAATATACATATTAAACACATTGACATGCTTAATGTCGATACATACTTTATATAGTTTTATGTCAAATGTATAATGCTATCACAATTAAGGATTGTTTTTATTACTTCTTGTTTACAATTAAAACTCAAATTAGAATAAGTATGTGTTGACCTCATATGTCTAACGGTCATATTTTACAATTTAACTTAATTAATTTTTATGAACTTATTTAATTATTTTAAAACATGGTTAACTTAGTTGATTTTTATAAACTTAATTAACTTTTATAAACTTATTAATTATTATAAAATTAAATTAACTTAGTTAATTTTCATAAACTTATTTAATTATTATAAAATTTAGTTAACTTTCATAAATAAGTTGATTTTATAAGATTTAGTTAATTTTTACAAAAATATATTTAATTTTTTTAAACTAGATTAACTTTTATAAATTAAGTTAAATTATTTAACTTTTTATAAAACCTACTTAATTTTTATAAAATTTAGTAATTTTTTATAAAATAGATTAATTTCTATAAAATTTAGTTAACTTAGTTAAATTTTTATAAAATCTAGTTAAATTTTATAAAACTTAGTTAATTTAGTTAAAATTTTATACAACTTAATTAATTTTTATAAAACTAAGTTAACATAGTTAATTTTTTAATGGTTATTTAATTTTTATAAATCTTATTTAATTTTTATAAATCCTATTTAATTTTTATTAGACTTAGTTAATTTTTATAAGATCTATTTAATTTTTATTAACTTTATAAAATCTAGTTAATATTTATAAAACTTGGTTAATTCTTATAAACTTAATTAATTTTTATAAAACTTTATTAACTTGGTTAATTTTTACATAATTTAAATAATTTTTACAAACTTAATTAATCTTCATAAAACTTAGTTAATTTTGATAAACTTAGTTAAATTATATAAACTTAGTTAACATAGTTACATTTTATAAAACTTAGTAACTTGGTTAATTTTTTATAAAAGATAGTTAACTTTTAAAAATTTAGTTATTTTTAAAAATTTAATTAATTTTTACGAAACTTATTTAGCATAGTTAATTTTTATCAATTTTATCAATTTTATGTAAAACATAGTTAAGTTAGTTAAAATTTTATAAAACATAGTTAAGCTTTCCAATTAATTTATTCATTGCTTTTATAGCATATAGTGTTAAAAGAACATTCTGTTGTGCACTGAATTTAACAAAGGATTACAATGTTCAAGTTTGAAAATTTTTCAAATTAGCAGACTTTTAGGGTAAGTAAGGAAAAATGTAGTTGTTGGCAATGTTAGTTGCACCACTATGAGATGATAAGGCATGTTGGAATTTAAACCGAAAGAATTTTGTGAAAATAATTCAGGCTTGGTCACTGAATCACATTTTTCAGAGTATTGTGTGGAGATATTTCCGATAGTATTGTGTGGAGATAGTTGTAGGCGAAAACTTAGATAAATAATGAACATTATGTATGATCCATCATAAAGATTTAAAAGTGCACTCATTTCTGTCTGTAGTTATGAAGAAAGGGGAAGTTCTTTTCATGTCAAGAACTAAAAAATCTTTTTACCAAAGTTTTGCCAGCCTAAGAACTCATAAATTATTTATTACTAAGTAGATGAAACCATAGGTTGTGTTCTACACTAGTTGACTTGTTAAAATCAATCAGTTTATTGAAACAGTGAAGAGAACAATTCAACGCAATTATTTTTACATATTGAATTAAACAATGTGCAAGAAAAATAGAAAATATACCTTCAGCTTGATTCTTCTGCTAAATCAATGAGTTATGTAGTTACAACTGCTGAGACAAGAATTGCATGTGGCATCATTTCCCTCCTCGTTTGCTTTAGTTCCTTCTTTTCTTTAATCTTTACAGCAGTGGTGTAAAAGTTCAATAATTTATGATGTGAAATAAAAATAATAGTATGGAATTTATCATTTTGCCAAGTTGTATGAATAATAATTATACCATCTTAATATTCTTGTTCTCCTCCTTTAGTCTTCTGTATATCATTTCTTTTTCCTTCACTTACAAACATCATAACAACACTTTTTCTAAAAAAAATGAAAGGTAACAAATTAAACTGTCTTAAAGAAATAGGTAAAGACAACAAATTTTGATACAGTAGTTGGAAAAGTAAAATGTGAAATATGAAAATGTTATAGTCATACAATATTACCTTGCCTCTTATTGTGTATGGTCTGAAACAAAGCCCACATCTATATTCCACCTCAAGAGCCTGCCAACTACATATCAACGTTGAGATGCAAATAATAAAAGAAAAAAATTATATAATAACAACATACAAAAACTAAAAAAGAAGTAAAAAGTGACCTATAATTCCAATATCATATCTATAGATGATTCGACCCATGGAAGCCATTATACATGAAAGGATGACAAAATAAGTCACACTTATTCTGCCTAAGAGGATCATATAAACATTCGCAACAGCACCTCCTAATGAAGCACCAGCTAAGAAGGGGACCCCTCCAAGTAGCATCGACGATTTTCGACCATACGATCTTATGATTGAAGATGCAAAACATGAAGTAACAGGTCCAGCTAAATATAGAGATGATGTGTAAAGGAAGTTAGGAGCTGACTATTAAACTTGTAGTAGTTGGTTGTATTTGCATCTCCTTCCATTTTCTTGTACATGTGAGAGAAGAATTTCTTCAGAAATGCGATAATCCATGTCACTCCACCTAGCAATATTTGTACGTAAGTCTAATTTGAATATGATTGTGTTATAACATTTCATACATAAGATAAAAAACGAAGTAAAATGTGACCTGCAATTCCAATATCATATCCATAATAAGAAATAAAAAGTGATGTCGGTTGATACTTCTTATATTTTTGTATAGCGTTTGTATATAGGGTATTGGATACAACAAGTTCTCTTGGTCCATTTAGCCCATATAGGCATTTTTCTGTATTTAAATACAATAGCAGTGTAACCGAAAGCAATAATCATCTCTGTATCAAATATACAATATATCAAAGCAAAGTATATCATTCTTTCTTAATTCAATCAGAAAATCATTCAGAATTTTATTAATTCTTTCTTGGTATCAGAGCCAACATTTCATAGCTTAACAGCATTCATCTTTTTCAAATTCAAAAAGGTTGATCCATCAGAGAAATCTCATCATCTGGATCAGTTTTGGGAGAAATGCGGATTACGGATCTTAAGGCTAGAATTAACACTAAAGGGGGGGGGGGGTGAATAGTGTTTTAAGGAATTACTAATTCTTTTTGAGTTTATATTAATTTGAACACAAATGTATGCAATATTCAGACATAGATATGATCACATAATCAAACACAGATGCAGATATAAAGTAAAAGCAATAAAGGAAAGAACACACCGGATTTTATACTGGTTCGGAGTTACCCTACATCCAGTCCTGCAACACAAGTACAGATTTCCTTTCAAAATCAATTCTTACAATTACACCCTCGATTTCAAGGCCACGAGGTACACCGCTCCAGATTCACAATCCTCTGAATAGAGATACTTGATTTTACGGGCAACAAGTTCACCCGATTGATTTTCCAGGCTACAATCACACCTTTTCTCGCTCAATTGAATACAAAGAAGTCTATAACTCTAAATAGCACTGGGATCTTGTTGAGATAGTGATAGAGAATCAAACCAGAGATGATCTAGTTAGATTCAATGGTGATTTCGGCAGAGTAATGGTAAAAATGTATATGAAGAAATGTGGAAGAAGAAGAGGAGTGAAATCAGAGAAAATATAATTGTAAATTCGTTTAAAATAGCCACTATTTATAGTAGAACAACAGCCATGTCCATTCGTGAAAGGATATGACGAATAGACACTTCTTTTGAAATTCAAACTTTTGAAATAAACTGTCACCTTGTCCACAAGGGGTCCTTGGGTTTGGGACAAGCCTATGTTATTTTTGGTAAATTGTTTTTCTTTGAAAATAACTTCTATCTTGTATTAAAACTATTTTAAACTTTATAAGTATACTTAACTATAGTTAAAATACATAAATAAGTATAGAGAATAATATTTTGGTATATATAAAATTTTACTATAATTTTATATTTAAATCTTAGTATAAATATTAAAAGTTAAATATATTATAATTAAAAGATAGTTTAAAACCAAGGATAATTTGATATTGAAAATAAAGATTATTTTGGGGCTAAAAGTATTTTAAAACCAGGATAGATGTTTTTGATTTAAAAAGGAAGATTTTGAAATCATTTTGAAAACAAGATATAATTTTGTAAAACATTTGAATAAAAGTTAATGGATACAGAACAATGTTCCACTAGATTTTTCATAGGTTCCATCCTACTTAGGGTTCCATCCCTTTAACAGGCTCGAAGTGGATTCCATTCCACGAATAAAATGGATTTTAAGATGTCAGTGCTTTTCTAGGAGTTTTAACAAAATTCCTAACTAAATTACTTATCTTGAAATCTTGAACTCTTGATAATCTTGATACTCATGAGTCTTGAATCTTGATATCTTCGATCTTGAGTTCATCAGTCTTGAATCTCTATACTGTACAGTCTTCATTCTTTGGTACCTATTTATATATCCTGCATATACATATATATCTAAACAATAATGTTAATATTTATATTTTATAATCTTATTCTAAGGTTGTTGTCATCAAAACCAACTTCTCAGGGAATAACAATCTCCCCCTTTTTGATGATGACAACCTTTGTTTATAAAATATTACTTCTATCCTAATAACTCGCCCTAAAACTAATAACTCCTCCTTAATCTATGCTTAACTATCCTATTTTATACTTCTCCCCCTTTGTCATCAACAAAAACAAAGTTTAAATCTATACAACTCCCCCTTAATCTAATACTATATTACATGTGATTATAATGATAGTGTTATCATAAATAATCAACACTTAATTCTGAAACTAAAACTTAGCCCTTAATAACTAACTCTCCTAACTAAGAATCCATATATGATAATATTTATAATAATGATAATGTGAGAATTCAAATATGAGAACACAAATCATTTATTAATTATATAATGTTATAATTACATTTGCGTAGAAAACATAAGTTAGATCATATACAAATAACGATAAGAAAGAGAGAAAAGAAACTAATGTGTATCCTTGATAATGGGAGATCTATGAACCGAGCAATTTGGGTAGTGGAAACAGAAATTTCCACGTTGTTCGATTAGATTCCATCCTTGTCAAAGCACACTTCGCTAACGCAAACAACTTTGTCGTCATCTTCAGCGTGCTCTTCTTCCATAGGGGCTTCTTCTTCTTCCTCCTCACTGTCCTCTTGCACTTGAACATTTGAGGATTCTTCATCGATCAAGATGGGATTGGCGTGATTGTCCATTAGAAACTTTTGCAAGTTTCTAAGGATTTTGCCTTGCCGTTCTTGTTCTTTGGCCATTCTGATTTGCACCACTTGAATTTCAGTCATAAGTTGCAGTGCATCCTTCAAGGAAACCTCCATTTTCATCACTCGTGCAAGCGTAGTTCGTTGAAATGGTCCGGTAGAAGGAGAAGGGAACGAAAAGGTTGAATTTTTGTTGATTTGGAGGAGGAGGCCATTGTTTTATTGTTTTTAGAAGTTATAACAGAAAGAATGAACAAAATTTCGAAATAAGAAGAATGTATAACCACCCATTTGAATTTTGGTGGGAAAATTTCAGAAGAAAAAAAATTCGTTATATGTCGACAGGGGTAAAAGAGGGCTGTCGACAAGGTACTTATATTTTTGTTATTTGATTTATTTTAATTTAATTTTAATTATACTTGTTATATATTTATATTCTATATTTCAGTTATTGAACAAATACCTAATTCTCTTCTTAATTTAGTAAATATAGATTCATTTAAGGGTTTTGTTAAGATATCAACAATTTGATTCTCAGAATTGATATAATCGAGAGTAATTACTTCCTTACTTATATTATCTCTGAGAAAATGATGTCTGACATCAATATGTTTAGTTCGAGCATGATGAGTAGGATTTTTGGATAAATTTATTGACTAGTATTATCACAATAAATTGGTGATTTTGAGATATTTAAACCAAAATCTTTTAAAGTTTGTTGCATATATATTACTTCAGAACAAGCCAAAGCAGCAGAAATATACTCTACTTCGGTTGTTGATAAAGAAATTGTGTTTTTCTTTTTACTAAACCAGGAAACCAGAGAATTTCCCAAAAAGTGAAAAGTTCCACTTGTACTTTTTCGGTCTAATTTACAACCAGCATAGTCAGCATCACAGTAAGATATTAATTCAAAAGAATCATTTTTAGGATAAAATAAGCCATAATTAAAGGTGTGTTTAACATATCGTATGATACGTTTTATAGATTTTAAGTGGGTCTCTTTAGGTTGGGATTGATATCTTGTACAGAGACAAACACTATGCATGATATCAGGTTTACTAGCAGTGATATAGAGTAGTGATCCAATCATTCCTCTATATAATTTTTATCTACATCTTTCGAGAGATCTTCTTTACTTAGGTACTCATTGGTTGCCATGGGAGTGGGTTTTCCACTTGCAGTAGTCAAACCAAATTTACTAACTAGGTCTTTAGCATATTTTTATTGACTGATAAAGATACCATTATCTGATTGTTTTATTTGCAATCCTAGAAAGAAGTTTAATTCACCCATATGACTCATCTCAAACTCTTTTGTCATTATTTCAGAAAATTCTTTATTCATTTCAAAATTAGTTGATCCGAAAATGATATCATCTACGTAAACTTGTACTAGTTGAATATCATTTTTATTTCTTTTAGTAAAAAGAGTATTATCTACTTTACAATTTCAAAGTTTGATTGTAATAAGTAAGATCTTAGTCTATCATACAAGGCTCTAGGAGCTTGTTTTAGACCATATAGAGCTTTCTTAAGTTTGTAAACATGATTTGGTAATTTTTATCTTCAAAAAGTGGTGGTTGTTCAACATATACTTCTTCTTTTACAAATCCATTTAAAAAGGCACTTTTAACATCCATTTGAAATTATCATGATTTGCGAAAGCAAGTAGAATCCTAATGGCTTCTAATCTTGCTACGGGAGCAAAGGTTTCATCACAATCTATTCCTTCTTCTTGACAATAACCTTGAGCGACTAACCGGGCTTTATTTCTAACGACCTCACCTTGTTCATTCATTTTATTTTTATAAACCCATTTAGTTTCAATTATAGTTTTATTTTCAGGTCTAGGAATAAGTTCCTAAACATCATTTCTAGTGAATTGATTTTTCTTCTTGCATAGCCAAAATCCATAAATCATCAGTTGATGCTTCTTTTGGATTTTTGGGTTCAATAGTTGATATAAAGGCTACATTGCTCATTTTACTTAGTTGATTTCTAGTTGTAACAACAGATTGCATATCTCCTAGTATATTTTCTATAGGATGATCTTTTAAAAGTTTAATATTTTTATTAGGATGATTAATTTCATTATTAGTTTCAGTTAACTCTTGATTTTGAGTAATTAAATCCTCTTCATCATTTGTATCTTCAAATTTTTTGAGATTTTCATCGAATGAAACATGCATTGTTTCTTCGATGGTGTTAGTTCTTAAATTAAACACTCTATATGCTTTACTTCTATTAGAATATCCGATAAAGATACCTTTGTCGGATTTAGGATCAAATTTATCTAAGTTATCTTTTGTATTTAAAATAAAACATTTACTTCCAAAAATTCTAAAATAAGATACCTTAGGTTTCTTTCCATGAAGAAGTTCATAAGATGTCTTATCAGTTAAAGGTCTAATTAAAATTCTATTTAAAATATAACAGGCGGTAGCAACTGCTTCTGCCCAAAAATGTTTTGGCAATTTACTATCTGAAAGCATAGTTCTCGCACACTCTTGAATCGTCCTATTTTTACGTTGTACTACTCCGTTTTGTTGTGGAGTTCTGGAAATAAAAAATTGTGAGTTATTCCCTTTTTATTGTAGAAATCCTCAAACTTTTCATTTTCAAATTCACCACCGTGATCACTACGGATGGTTATAATTTTTACAGAAAGTTGATTTTGAATCCTTTTTGTAAAGTTCTTAAAACTTTCAAAAGTATCACTTTTATGTTTCAAAAATATTGTCCATGTAAATCTAGAATAATCATCTACAATTACAAAAACATATTTACTGTGATTTATTGACTGAATTTGAGATGGACCAAATAAATCAATATGAAGTAATTCAAGAGGTTTTGAAGTTGAAATCATATCTTTTAATTTAAAGGAACTTTTTCTAAATTTTCCTAATTGACATGCATCACATAAACTATCAACTTTAAAATTCATTTTAGGGAGACCTCTTACTAGATCATGTTTTGACAGTCTAGATAAGAGTTTGAAATTCAAATGCCCAAATCCCTTATGCCAAATCCAAGGGTCACTTGTATTTGCCAAAAGACACAGGTTATCATTTGAAACTTTCATACTAAGAATATAAATATTCTTTTTCCTAATTCCCTCAAATATTATGGTTGAATTATTATTTTCAATGTGACACTTATCTTTTTCAAATTTAATTTTATATCCTTTATCGCAAAGTTGACTAATACTTAGCAGATTATGTTTTAGATTCTTAACTAGCAAAACATTAGTAATAATAGGAGTTTCAGAGTTACCAACATTGCCGATGCCAATCACATATCCTTTTGAGTTGTCTCCATTGTTAACCAGTCCTCCGTCTTTGTATATTATATCATTCAGCATATCCGGATTACCAGTCATGTGTCTAGAGCATCCACTATCAAGTATCCATTTATTCTTTTTGATCTGCACAATTTGTCCATTGTGGATTGATTCCTCAACACCCATAAAACATATTTCCTGCACATCATACAATTTTGGTAGACAACTTGAATTTGAATATCGATTATATGCAGACTCATAAGACAGCGATGATCTGAATATTTCTAAACTAGTATTAACAAGTTTTTCAAACATAGCCATTTTAAAAGCTTTTTCAAAATTCATATTATGAAACTTTGAAAACCTTGCTCTGATACCAAATGTGTGAAATGCGGATTACGGATCTTATGGCTAGAATTAACACTAAAGGGGGGGGGGGGGTGAATAGTATTTTAAGGAATTACTAATTCTTTTTGAGTTTATATTAATTTGAACACAAATGTATGCAATATTCAGACACAGATATGATCATAGAATCAAACACAGATGCAGATATAAAGTAAAAGCAATAAAGGAAAGAACACACCGGATTTTATACTGGTTTGGAGTTACCCTACATCCAGTCTCACAACACAAGTATGGATTTCCTTTCAAAATCAATTCTTACAATTACACCCTTGATTTCAAGGCCACGAGGTACACCACTCCAGATTCACAATCCTCTGAATAGAGATACTTGATTTTACGAGCAACAAGTTCACCCGATTGATTTTCCAGGCTACAATCACACCTTTTCTCGCTCGATTGAATACAAAGAAGTCTGTAACTCTAAATAGCACTGGGATCTTGTTGAGATAGTGATAGAGAATCAAACCAGAGATGATCTAGTTAGATTCAATGGTGATTTCGATAGAGTAATGGTAAAAATGTATATAAAGAAATGTGGAAGAAGAAGAGGAGTGAAATCAGAGAAAATATAATTGTAAATTCGTTTAAAATAGCCCCTATTTATAGTAGAACAACAGCCATGTCCATTCGTGAAAGGATATGACGAATAGACACTTCCTTTGAAATTCAAACTTTTGAAATAAACTGTCACCTTGTCGATAAGGGGTCCTTGGGGTTGTCGACAAGCCTAAGTTATTTTTGGTAGTTTGTTTTTCTTTGAAAATAACTTCTATCTTGTATTAAAACTATTTTAAACTTTATAAGTATATTTAACTATAGTTAAAATACATAAATAAGTATAGATAATAATATTTTGGTATATATAAAATTTTACTATAATTTTATATTTAAATCTCAGTATAAATATTAAAAGTTAAATATATTATAATTAAAAGATAGTTTAAAACCAAGGATAATTTGATATTGAAAATAAAGATTATTTTGGGGCTAAAAGCATTTTAAAACCAGGATAGAGGTTTTTGATTTAAAAAGGAAGATTTTGAAATCATTTTGAAAACAAGATATAATTTTGTAAAACATTTGAATAAAAGTTAGTGGATACAAAACAATGTTCCACTAGATTTTTCGTAGGTTCCATCCTACTTAGGGTTCCATCCCTTTAACGGGCTCGAAGTGGATTCCATTCCACGAATAAAATGGATTTTAAGATGTCAATGCTTTTCTAGGAGTTTTAACAAAATTCCTAACTAAATTACTTATCTTGAGATCTTGAACTCTTGATAATCTTGATACTCATGAGTCTTGAATCTTGATATCTTCGATCTTGAGTTCATCAGTTCTTGAATCTCTATACTGTACAGTCTTCATTCTTTGGTACCTGTATATATATATCCTGCATATACATATATATCTAAACAATAATGTTAGTATTTATATTTTATAATCTTATTCTAAGGTTGTTGTCATCAAAACAAACTTCTCAGGGACTAACAAGTTTTACCCATTAGATTAAATTTCATCATTTGGGTAAGAAATTTGTTTAAGAAAATTATTGTCATGCCTAGCTTGTCGCTGGCTGCAATAATATATCCAAAACAAGTTCAAGACTGGAGGAAAACCAGAAAACCATTCAGAAAAGATCAAAAAATTCATCAACTCAAAAAAAAGAAGTAAGTGCCATATTAGAAGCAATCAGAGAAACCTCGTCATATTGCTTGGTTGCAACATACCTTGTATGTAGGGAAGAATATCTTGCTTTTATTATAATTATTTGATTTCACCAGTCATTTCTTGTTTGAAGAAGCATCTTCATGGCAGAAGGCGGCACGACAACATCCAGTAATGCAGTAGATTCATCACAACAGACCATGGCAACGACAGATAGCCTTATCAAGACCATCATCAGCCCCCAAAATCATCTCATTACTGCGCAACTAGAAGAAGACAACTATCTTTTTTGGAAAGTACAAGTTGAAACCACAGCCAGAGGATATGGTCTTGATGGATACATCCTTGGCACTATTGCCACTCCACCCTAATTTGTTACTGATCAAGACAATAAAACTGTCAAGAATGAAGAATATGTGAAATATCAAGGACAAGACAGTTTAATAAGTTCTTGGTTGCCATCATCAATAAGTGTGAAGTTATTGTCACAAGTGATAGGGTGCAAAACTGAAAATGAAATCTGGACAACAGTAGAGAGGATATTCAATACTCAATCAGCAGCCAAAATCATGCACTATAAAAGGCAATTACATAATATAAGGAAAGACAACCAATCTATGAGGGAATATCTTGCAAAGATCAAGAATACATGTGATCTACTTGAGGCAGCATGCCATAAAATGTCAAATACAGAGCAAGTCCTAACTATCTTGATTGGTTTAAGTGATGAATATGAGGCTGTTGTAGCAGTAATAACATCACAAGAAACTCTAGCATCACTTGAATATGTTCATTCCATTCTCCTAGCTCGTGAAGGAAGACTTGACTACAAGAAACCCCTAGATACTGACATGTCAATTAACTTTGTATCAAATAATAAATGTAGAAATCCAAACTATAGCAGGACAAATTAGCAATATCAAAGGGGAAGTCGGTCTTTCAGGGGAAGAGGTAGAGGGAGATGGAGTGGGAACAACAAACCTAAGTGTCAGATATGTGAAAAAGTTGGTCACATTGCCACAAAGTGTTATTTCAAATTTAATGCAAGTTATGTTCCAGGTCAAGGATCAAACAATCAAAGAAATAGCAATTACAGTGCAAACATAGCACAAGTGCAACTAGAATCAAATAAGCAATTCAATGGGAACAAGAATCAGAACCTAGATGAGATCACAAAGACTAAACACATTCAAGATGAGGCATGGTACCTAGATTCAGGAGCAACCAATCACTTAACAAGCAATCTAGAAAATCTGAATCTAGGCAGCAGAGAGTACAGAGGTAAACAGTCCATTTTTATGGGAAATGGTAAGTCAATTAAGATACACACAGGTAATGCTTATATCAGAGGTGAAAGACAATTATATCTTAATAATTTATTAAGAGTACAAAGAAAAAAGAAAAACCTTATGAGCGTCTCTCAATTTTCTCATGATAACAATGTTTATTTTGAATTTTATCCAAAATATTGTTTAATTAAAGATATACTAATGAAAGAAATACTCTTCCAGGGTGATGCAGTGAATGGGCTTTACCAGTTTACTTTGATTAATTGCAAAAGTCCCATTCAGAAAGTGAAAAATTGTAACAATACTGAATTATAGTCAAGTGAAAGTGACAAAAATATTTTTGATCTTTGGCACTACAAGTTAGGTCATCCCAATGCAAGTGTTGTAAAACAGGTTCTTGTAGAGAATTCCTTTTGCTAATATTGTTTTACCATATGTCTGTACTTATTGCCAAATGGGAAAAAGTCATAAACTAGCTTTTGCAGACTCTATAACAGAGTATAAAGTACCTTTAGAATTAATTTCAACAGATCTCTAGGGTCCAGCACCAATTAGTTCAGATTATGGTTACAAGTATTATATATCACTAGTGCGAACCCGTGCTTCGCACACGGATATGGGAAAAACATATTTGTTGCAGTTAAAAAATTAAATTATTTTGAAACAAAATAATTAGAATATACTATTGACAGGAAGGAATTAGAAACATTATTACAATATCAAATATAAGCATTAAAATTAGTAGACAATCCTTATTGAGTCGATGTAGTAATAGGACTGAATGCTCTCAAACATATATGTAGACAAAAGAGTAAAAAGGACAAAGTAGACTCATCGGTAGTAAGTAGAAAAGCAGTAGATGCACTATGGTATAATACGAAAGCAGTAAAAAGCATGGCTTCTATAAAATAGGACTAAGGACGTATCATAAAATAATGTTCAACTACACAATATATCGTTCATTAAATTGAATCATATTTTAATGCAACATAGAAAACGTGATATATATTTGGTTGTGTTAACCTTGTTTTTTAACTGCTTTTATAACATAGACAGAACAATCAGTATATGATACCGTCAATATACATGATAACTATTGACAAAGAACTGGGTTTACTGAAATAAATATTAATAAATATATTTATCATAGATGTTACAACAAATATATAGTCTAAATCAATAGATGTCTACCTTTATTACAGTAGCAGGATAACAAAAGAATAAAGTGATAAATATATATCTTCATAATTATTCTCCCAAGTTTATAGATGAAGCACTCAAATATATTTAGTGTATAGACCGGGGATTCAGTCTGTATATTAAAAGCTCTCCATATATCTAGTTTATATATATGATAATTTCAATATATCCTCATATTATGAAGATGTATTTGCTAAACTACATCTTAGATAATTATTCATACATGTTGTTGCATTATAATATAGTTTTTAAACATTCCTGATGTATATATATAGTATAAGATAACCTCACATAAAATAATAATCACTCACTCATACCTATAAATATGAAAAACGTACTGAAATGTTGACTAAAATGGAGAGCAGTAAATAGTAGAAATTAAAGGTTCATTAATTTAAAATAACATACAACTTATAATAGCATTATTTGGTTTTCAGGAATGCAAATACAAACTAATAATGCAAATACAAACTAATCATGGAATGATGGTATGTACTTCTCGATGACAATGGTAGTTAAGGCCGTTAAGCTAAAAGGGCTATACGTTAAACATAAAATAAAATGTACTCCACTTGTAGACTTTAATTTATCTTGACTTTCCTTATTTTTATTTCCACTCTCCATAGGTTATTATTAGCTTCTTTTTCTATTGAACTGTGAAGTCTCTTAGCATTAAGCTCCATATGCTCTTAATCTTCCGCTTCTCCTTCACTTTCCATTTCTTCTTCTTTCTCCTCAACTTCCCATTCCATGTCAGCATCTCTTTGTCCCTCAATAAAAATACTGCGTTGTCAAACTTTATTGGTGAATTAGTTTCCATATCATTCTTTATTTAAAAAACGTAAGAATAAAAGGTAAGCCAGTTGAACACAATGTTGCAGTAAAAAAAGCACTTAAAAATCTCTGAAGATTCAAATTTGTCTTAATCTTAAGCATCAGCTCTAAAGATTGGATAGCATTAGTCATTGGACTGTCACATTACAAAGGCATCATAAAACAAAATTTCCCTTAAGCATTAATAATATTTTGTAAAGAGAATGTATGCTCTTATTTGGTATCTGTTTAGTAATATTTAAAACATTCTCATAACTAATAAATAAGTGCACTACGCTTCTTGTAAAAAACGACTTATGATGTTGCTAATGCTTAACTATGACCTATAAAACTACTTGTCTACATAAGAGATTACTTTTAGACTTATTGCAAGATCATAGGCAGTGCAATATTATATAAGAAGAGTTCAAATAAAGTATTCAGAAAAATAAATAAAAGAAATTAAAGAAGGCAGTTAAAAATGAAGAGAAGTTAATGTGAAAAATCATTTGCTTACACTTTGGAAATGATGACCAAATCGATGACTCTACGCCATGGCTATTTCAACCACTAAAATTTTGTTGCTCTTTTCAATAATTCGGTATTAATAGAAACACTAGCTAATATTTCTTGTCTTTTTCATTAAAAGAAGAGAAGTCATAAAAACAAAAACCAACCATGCAATACTTAGCATAAATTCATGTATGTAATTAGAAGATATAATGTATGAAGTGAAGCCAACACAATTATGTACAAATTTACCTAAAGCAACATAGTTGATTTTCTTCATGCACCTACAACTATTTATTTATCAATTCTAAAGCAGTCTTCTTGCTGGAAATTGATGAAAGATCGGTAAAAAGTAATCGATAGGATGTTTTGTGTTATACACATGTTGCCTTGAAAGTGAAATTTTCTATACCCATGGTTTACATCATGTAGATATAGATTAAAATGAGTTATAACTTTCCAAAACTGTCAACACCGTTTTTTTACTTTTGTGTTTACTATTTGATCCTTCAGCCTTTAACCCAGATGAAAGTTGTTCCATGTGTGTAACTAATAGTTTGGTACTAAACTAAACACATAAATGATTGTCAAGGATTGAAAATAATATTGTTCATTTATAACACTATGGGTACGGAAATTAAGTTAATTATTAACATAATATTTGTTGTAAGCAGCACTGTCGTATCCTTCTCCTTGTAAATACTTACATGACACATTTGCATCCAGATTTTTTTTCAAATTAATTACACAAATACGAAGTGTATAAATTTATGATGAATGCATGTAATAATATAGATACAAATACGTAGGGAATAAATACAACCAAACTTATGGTAAATAAACTACTCATTCAATGGAAATTATATCTCAGGAAATAAAAATTCCTGATACCATTCTTGAATGTTAATGAAAAATATTGCTAACTTTTACTGTTCTTATTTGATGGTAGAAGTATAACTAAGGTTAATATTGATGTACTAATTTATTGGCAACTTAATTCATAAATTTACCAAAAATTATGTCAAATACACTTATAAAGAGTATAACGCTGTAAAAAATAATTAATAATTTTGAGCCCATATTACAGTAGATTCATTGAGAATTATATCGGTTTAATATATTCACATGTTATGTGACATGTGTTGTGTTTCGGCATTCCCGCGCACCTACGCGTTCGCTTCACCGTGTCTAGGCGGAGTCAACGGTCGAAGTCTCCCATGTCGGCGTCCCGATTGAACATCCCTCCATCGCCTCCATCGAGCATATAATCTGGTCTTGACAACACATTGTAACAAAAGGAATCCCCAATGTTACGTGCCACCAATCCCATATATATACCACGATTATTCCGAATATCCTGCGATGTGGGACTTTTAACCCGCTCAATCCACGCACCCACTCCATTTACAATGCGAGCCACACCTAACAATCTCCACCTTGGCGAGCATTGCTCAAGTCACCTTGGAGTTATACCGAGTCCTCTTCGCAGTGGAGTCAAGCTGCTATCTGAGTTCTCATAAGCAGGGAGGCGGCTGCTTAACCATATCTCCACCTTGACGAGCATCTCATGCTCAAGCCCCTTAGGAGTCATGCTTCGGTCACGCTGCATCATACCGGTCCCATCGAACCATGGAGCTCTAATACCATGATGAGTTTCGGCATTCCCGCGCACCTACGTGTTCGCTTCACCGTGTCTATCCAGGGTCAATGGTCGAAGTCTCCCATGCCGGCGTCCCGATTGAACATCCCTCCATCGCCTCCCATCGGGCATATAATCTGGTCTTGGCAACACATTGTAACAAAAGGAATCCCCAATGTTACGTGCCACCAATCCCATATATATACCACGATTATTCCGAATATCCTACGATGTGGGACTTTTAACCCGCTCAATCCACGCACCCACTCCATTTACAATGCGAGCCACACCTAACAACATGTTTATGTTTTTAAGAATATCTGATAGCATTTCTATGTCAAACTGCTAATAAAAAAGTTAAATCGTCCCAATATTACATATTTGAAGGTAGGGCATTTCGAAAAAGTTCTTGAATAGAAATACAACATTACGAAATTAAACCCTTTACAAACATCTTCATTAAACGTAAGCAACAATTGATTAAATACGATATTAAACCTTATGCATAAGCTAATTATAGCCATTCAAAACATCCATTAAACCATTGTAAATCTAAATAAATCTTCTTAAAATGGGTATATATCCAAACTCACATTTTGTAGCCAAAATATGTAATTAAAGGTAATAATAAGGGAGCAACAAAATCACAATGTAAAATTGAAGATTTATACCTTTATCGTAATTTGATATTTGGAAGTGGCAAGGGAATTTGTTGTCATTTAAAACAAATAAACCTTTATATTAATTTTTGAACCTTTAGATTATCAATTTCTCCTTCAACCACAATATTAACTACAACTAAAATTTTTTTACTTCAAATCGTGAATATATGTAAAGAAAATAGAGCATCAATGATAATTTTTTTAATGAATTAGCATTAAGATATCAGATATTTTTGGTGACCAAGACACTATTCACTGTATTTAAGAGGAAGGTTACAATACTTTTATTATATAATTGGATCAAAGTTATATGGTTTATTTTTACAACATTTAATTATCTATTTCAAAATCATCGTATTGATAATGTACCTTTTAGTATCTCCACATAAGCGATATTGCAAAGAATATATGCTCAAACACACCCATCACTGTAGATACTTTGCAACTGTAGAACCTGTGTATAACACAGTTATATAATTTGGTATAAATCAAGTTATATGAGGAACTAAAATCATATTCTACATATATGCACATAGAAAAATAATTTTGTACCTACCAAAAAAGATGGCATGTAGAGTTGTGGTCTTCCACTTAGTACTCCTGATCAAAAAATGTACACTACGCATAAGTACCATAATTGGAAAAATATAGTGAAATGAACTATCAAACATTTAGATCAATTTTTTTAACATACTAATGGAGAGAAATATTGTTAAATAAATCTGTTCAGACATAATATAGTGATATGACTTGAACTGTTCGTTTAGACATGAATACACATTAGCTCAAAATCATAACTAAGGTAACCTATAAGATACATAGATGATATGAGAACATTAGATAACAAAGTTAAATTAGGCAAAAATTCAATATGTAGACTACCTTGGCTCACACTAAGATATATAGATAATAAGATTTTAACTTTTTGAATAATTACAGTTTCTATTGTTATTTCTAAATGTTTTTTCTCTACACCAATTTTTTAATCTTATGAGAAATGTCCACTCAAATTCTTGTATATTAGTCTTGCTCACTGAATGTCGGCTTTTGTTTTGTTTTCCTTGGTTAATTCATTCTGGTAGTTTTTCTCACCTAGAAGTAAACATGTAAAATATAAAAATAATTAGGCTGTACCCATCCGACCAATGATTGTTAAAGATATCTATGGAAAAAAACAGCGACTTCTCCTTAAAGCCTCAAATCATAAACAAAATTTAAAATTTCAATCCAAAAGTTAGAAGAAACATATAAATTGATTGATCAGGGATAAAACGAATTAGGGTTTCGAAGTATAGAAGAAGAATTAGACCAACCTCTATGCAAAGTTCTTCGTGTTGATTAATACTTCCGATCCGACTACGTTATCACCATTTTCTTCTATTTTGATGAATAAATCAATGACTTCTCCTTAAAGCCTCAAATCATAAACATAATTTAAAATTTCAATCCGAAAGTTAGAAGAAACATAGAAATTGATTAATTAGGGATAAAACGAATTACGATTTCAAAGTATAGAAGAAGAATTAAACTAACCTCTATGCAAAGTTCTTCGTGTTGATTACCTCTTATGATCCGACTACGTTGTCACCATTTTCGTCTATTTTGATGATTAGTTGTGGAAAGAGGAGATGCAATAAATTAGGGAAAAATTTTTGATCGTGATGGTGCAGATTTTCCTGTAGGGGAAAACCTAGCAAAGCGATGCGAATGAGGGGTTAGAAGACTTTGAGGACGCCCTCCACAATGGTAGAAATGTTTTTGATCGTGGAATACTTTCTTCACCATCAAAAGAAGATCTTATGTATTTTAATTTAAAAGATGGTTGATTGTAGACAGGAAGAAGAATTGTAAGGATGACAGAAGAGATGTTACAAAAGAAAAAGAAAGGAGTCGTGACTGTTCATTTCACAAAATACTTAGGAGGCTTGTGTGCTCTTGAAATCTAACTCAGTAATAATAATATAGTAAAGATTTGTTGATGCATACACTAGATACACTTGGATATATTTTCTAAAAACAAAAGCCGAGACTTACAATGCAGTTATATATTTTATAACACAAGTTGAAAAGCAAACCAATCGCAAAGTTAAAATTATTCAAAGTGATGGTGGTGCCGAATACGAGTCTCTTAATAAATTTTTCTTAGACAATGGCATAGTTCATAGAATAACACATCCTTACACATCTGAGAAAAATGGTCTAGTTGAAAGAAAACATAGACACATAGTTGAAACTGGCCTAACACTGCTTGCGCAAGCATCATTACCTTTAAAAAAATTGCCAGATTCTTTCAGTACAGTAGTATACTTAATCAATAGATTACCAACTAAAGTATTGAAAGGAGTAACCTCATTAGAAAAGTTCTTAGAAGTAAAACCAGACTATTAAAGTTTAAGAACTTTCGGGTGTTTATGTTTTCCCTACTTAAGACCATATAACAATCACAAGTTAGACTTCAGATCACAACCATGTACCTTTATAGGTTATGCAAATAAACAGAAAGGATATAAGTGCTTAGATAGTACTGGGAAAATATTTATAAGTAGACATGTTGTGTATAATGAGAAAGTATTTCCATTTGCATGTACAAGTATTAAGACAACACAAAAAGTATATAATCCAAGAGTGTCCATACCGACTGTACTTGTGCACTCATGTATATGGGACCAAGTGGAAACTGAGAAACACACAGTGTCACCTGGACCAGGACATGATACAGAAGACCAACCTGATACACATGCTCAGTCACCTACTGGATCAAGTAATCGAAATCAAAGCATTCATGAAGGACAACCTCTGGACAACACTGATCAGGACAGTAATTCAACTTCATTAGACTCTGAATTGCAGACCAAAATAGGTCATCCTATGATAACCAGATAAAAAAGTGGAATATTTAAACCAAAGATCTGTACAACAACTTCAAGTATTTCAGAGCCTGGAACATTTGAGCAAGCATGTAAAGATGAAAATATGAAAGCTGCAATGAATAAAGAGTATTGGACACTTATGAAAAATAAGACATGGAGTTTAATTCATCCACCAACTAATAAGAATGTAATAGGGTGCAAATGGACTTACAAACAGAAAAGGAATCCAGATGGAACAGTATCAAGATATAAAGTAATACTTGTTGCTAAAGAATACACACAACAATATGAGTTTGACTTTTGTGAGACCTTTTCACTAGTGGTGATACCAACAGCTATTAGAATAGTTCTTACGATTGCTCTTCACAAAAAATGGAACATAAGACAGTTAGATGTGAATACTGCTTTTCTGAATGGCATTTTACAAGAAGAAACATACATGGAGCATCCACAGGGATACAAATAAGATACTCATCTTATGCGCAAGTTAAATAAAGCCATATATGGTCTAAAGCAGGCTCCAAGATTATGGTTTGATAGATTGAAAGCCACTCTGGTTAATCTAGGCTATCAATCTACCAAATTAGATAACTTTTTATTTGCCAAAATTAACAACAATCTTATCATTTATATACCGATATATGTTGATGATTTAATTATAATAGGCAATGATGAAAATGAGATCAACAACATTATCCAGTATCTTCATAAGCAATTTTCAATCAAAGACCTTGGCAATTTAAACTACTTTCAGGGCATTGAAGTAAAGAGGAAATCTAACTCGGAAATGAAACCAAGTCAAAAGAAATACATCAAAGAGATACTGGCCAAGTCAAAAATGGATGGAGCCAAACCACAACCAACACCTATGATCAATCATCAACAACTCTCAAAATACAAGGGAGAACCAATATCAAACATTAAACAATATAGAAGTATTGTATGAGCTCTACAATACTCTACTATAAGTAGACCAGATATATCATTCAGTGTTTGTTATCCCGCCTTTTGGCAAGGCCGTGACACCAAGGAATTGACTAGTAACCAATGATGGTCCGTCCTAGAGATCGGCTACAGGCTCGCTATGGATAGCGACGAATTTTGTCCGAGTCTCGATCGAGCTTAAATTGATATGACACGACAAGTGAAGCTATGAGAGTCAACGTCCCAAATTTCGAGTCAATCCGAGTTCGTATGCTCAAGTTACGATCGATGAAAAATTGGATAAAAACAGCCTCTGTTCGACTCGCTCAGTTTGAATCCATCGGAAGTGCCTACTTCGACTCGCTCCGCTTCGAGCCATACTTCAACTCGCTCCACTTCGCATCCATCAGAGAGCCCTTGCTCAACTCACTCCGCTTCGCATCCATCAGAGACACCTTGTTTGAATCGCTCCGCTTCGCATCCATCAAAGAGCCCTTGTTCGACTCGCTCCTCTTCGCATCCATCAGAGAGCCCATGTTCGACTTGCTCCACTTCGCATACATCAGAGAGCCCTTGTTCGACTCGCTCCGCTTCGCATCCATCAGAGAGCCCTTGTTCGACTCGCTCCGCTTCGCATCCATCAGAGAGCCCTTGTTCAACTCGCTTTGCTCCAAGCCACAGTTCGACTCGATCATCCAACGTCAACTTCGCATCCATCCAAAGACTTCTACTTCGTGTCCATCAATGCAAAGCAAGGCACAGCAGTCGATACGAATAAACGCCACGTCATCGAGTCAAACAAGACCGAGTCGAAATAAGGGAGTCGAACGAAACAGCCAACTGAGAATCCCATTTCGTATCGATCATATCTCCTAATCTACAAGTCCAAATGCTATGAAATTTTCACAGAAGACTACGTGCATGCTAAAGAATGTCCACGCCAAATTTCGACTCCATTGGACGAAATCTTGATCGATACGAAATCTATTCGTATCGATCACGGATCGGACCGAAACTTCACGGGCTTGGGCGCGCGGTCCTGGTCACGTGCCAGGGAGGGTCTCCCAAAATCTGAGCGAGATACTAACCTCCTACACCTATAAATAGAGACCTAGGGCATTCAGAAAAGGGGCTTCTTCTTCTTTGAGTTCTCGAACGCCCAGACGCTGCAAGATCCAGATCTAAACTCTCTTGCTGCTGCCACCAACGAAATTCACTGCTGAAATCATAATTATCTGCTATAACTCATTGAATCCACTTGTAATCTTCAAAGAAACATCAATAAAGCAATCAACTTCAAAGTGGACGTAGGCAAGATCGCCGAACCACTATAAATCTTGCATCTCTGTCTATATCTTTCCATTTTAAGTTCATTATTCTTCACTTTTTATCCTCTACATTACTTAGATCTATGATCTGTGATCATATACTGCTGATTTGAGTTCATACACCGGTGCTTTCATGGTATTTGTGGTTTGTGACCATTTTTGGCACAAACAATTTGGTGGTTTCACCGAGAGGGCTAATTCAGGAATTCTATCATTTGGAAGTTGAGTTTGAAGGCTTAGAGATTCAGATCTGAAAAAACTATGACAAGGCAATCAAGCAGAAGACCAAGGCCAGAGAGAAGTCAGCATGAAGGGAGTCAAGAGGCTTCTTCAGGTGCAAATCAGACATCGATCTTCATCACCAGGGATGAGATGGAGACAATGATGAAAAGACAAGAGGAAATGATCCAAAATTTACTCCTTCAAATTGGGCAGCTTGGAGCGCAAAATCAAGGAGCAACCAGAGTTCAGAACGGAGCAGGACCATCTGGCGCAGCGCCAGAACTGGGGGGCACCAACCCAGAGCATGTTTGCCCAATTCCGGGCTGAGTACCAGGTGGAACTGCGCAACGCGACATCAACAGAGAAATGAATCCTCAGCCAGGAGAGCAGATTCCAGGAATCCCTCATGAACTCGGGGGGGCAAATCGGGAACGACGGACAAGGACTACAACTCGGAGATAGTGACAGATTGGCGGAGATGGTTAGACGAGCCATGAGAAGCGGACTAGTGAATAGGGATCAGGAAGATGTTAATAGGAGTCCCTTTGCTCCTACAATCAGGCAAGCTAGGTATCCACCAGAATTCAAGCTACCAACATTAGAGACGTACGATGGAAGGACAGATCCTGCAGTGCATCTGACGCGATACATGAGGCATATGGAGGTGTTGGGGGCATCGGAGGAGGTCATGGCCCGGTGCTTCCCATTGTATTTGACAGACATCGCAGCGCTATGGTTTAGACAGCTGGAAAGCGGCACCATAGGAACATGGACCGATCTGACTGAGAGGTTTATGAGGCAATTCAGAGTTCACATTTCAAGACCCAAGAATGTGATGAGTTTCGCAGCGCTGAAGCAAAGAACTGGGGAGTCTTTGAGGAACTTTCTGACGCGATTCAATGCAGCGGCAGCATCAGTGGATTGACCCGATCCATCCATGGTTTTGATGGCTGCTGTATCTGGCATAGCTGATGGCACAGAGTACAAGAATTCGTTAACAAGGGATCCACCTATGGATCTAGGAGAATTTTATCATGAGGCTAAAGGATTTTTACGATTAGAGGATGAAAATGCTGAAAGAGAGGAAGGAGAAGGAGTTGATGTTTATGCAGTCAAGGGTGAAAATCCTCCTAAATCAGACTCAGGAACTGGTAAAGAGAAGCAAAAGGATGAGGATAATAGAGATGGACCGACGCGACCGCGAAAGGAACCGAGATTCACCTCTTATACGTAGTTGAATGAGACTTTGGAGCGAATCTACCAGGACACCAGGGGGCAGATTCCCTATCGAAAGCCAATGAGAAGGGATCCGACCAACAATGAAAGAAGGTCAGACAAGTACTGCTTATTCCATGAGCTGAATGGTCATAGCATGAATGATTGCAGACACTTGAAGGATGAGGTTGAGGGACATATTCGGAATGGTCTGCTATCGCAGTATGTAAGAAGGGGAACAACAATGCTGGAATGGGAGCGGCCACCACCTGCACCTACTGGAGACGGCTCAGGATCGAGGCGTCAGCTTGTCATCAATTGATTGGGATAATGACGAATAAGTATAAAACTCCACAACAACGCGACTTAGTCTTTTTACACATGTACAGGACCGCGAACGATCCTCAGGCATGCTCTGATACGACTACTGATCGCAACGGTGTAGGTGTTTGCACTTTGACGCCCCTATTTTACTTTTATTTACCATTTCTGATGTTTAAACTTGGTTTCGTTGAATATTTCTGTTGAAAAACTCATTTTGAATAAAAGTATGCCATTTCTGATGCCATGACGGCTAAGCCACTTACACATTAAGGGATCGCGAATGGTCCTCGGGCATGCTCTGAGATGGCGATAAACCGTCATAACAAACAGTTCAGAAACTCACTCGAACGTGAAACCTGAAACCAATGATACTAAGTCCCTCCCCGGGGACACATAATTCGCCTCGAACGGCACCCGACCGCGAACGGTCATAATTCGCCGCGAACGGCACCCCGACCGCTAATGGCCACAATTCGCCGCGAACGGCACCCCGACCGTGAACGGTCATAATTCGCCACGAACGGCACCTCGACTGCGAACAGTCACCATTCACCGTGAACGGCATCCGACCCCGAACGGTCACGTACTACCTCGAATGACATACGATCCCGAACGATCGTCATTCGTGGTCAGATAAGACTACCAATTTCTTTGCAGGTCATCGACAGGATATGAACATCCAGCTTATGGCATTACAAAACATACCTTCCTACCGCAAGGCATGTTTTGGGGGGCAAATGTTATCCCGCCTTTTGGCAAGGCCGTGACACCAATGAATTGACTAGTAACCAATGACGGTCCGTCCTAGAGATCGGCTATATACAGGCTCGCTATGGATAGCGATGAATTTTGTCCGAGTCCCAATCGAGCTTAAATTGATATGACACGACAAGTGAAGCTATGAGATTCAACGTTTCAAATTTCGAGTCAATCCGAGTTCGTATGCTCAAGTTACGATCGATGAAAAATTGGATAAAACAGCCTCTGTTCGACTCGCTCAGTTCGAATCCATCGGAAGTGCCTACTTCGACTCGCTCCGCTTCGAGCCTTACTTCGACTCGCCCCGCTTTGCATCCATCAGAGAGCCCTTGTTCGACTCGCTCCGCTTCACATCCATCAGAGAGCCCTTGTTCGACTCGCTCCGCTTCGCATCCATCAGAGAGCCCTTGTTCGACTTGCTCCGCTATGCATCCATCAGAGAGCCCTTGTTCGACTCGCTTCGCTCCAAGCCACAGTTCGACTCGATCAACCAACGTTAATTTCGCATCCATCCGAAGACTTCTACTTCGTGTCCATCAATCCGAAGCAAGGCACAACAGTCGATACGAATAAACGCCACGTTATCGAGTCAAACATGATCGAGTCGAAATAAGGGAGTCGAACGAAACAGCCAACCGAGAATCCCATTTCGTATCAATCATATCTCCTAATATACAAGTCCAAATGCTATGAAATTTTCACAGAAGACTACGTGCATGCTAAAGAATGTCCACGCCAAATTTCGACTCCATTGGACGAAATCTTGATCGATACGAAATTCGTTTGTATCGATCACGGATCAGACCGAAACTTCACGGGCTTGGGAGCGCGGGCCTGGTCACGTGCCAGAGAGGGTCTCCCAAAATCTGAGCGAGATACCAGCCTCCTACACCTATAAATAGAGCCTCATGGCATTCAGAAAAGGGGCTTCTTCTTCTTTGAGTTCTCGAACGCCCAGAATCTGCCAGATCCAGATCTAAACTCCCTTGCTGTTGCCACCAATAAAATTCACTGCTGAAATCATAATTATCTGCTCTAACTCATTGAATCCACTTGTAATCTTCAAAGAAACATCAATAAAGCAATCAACTTTAAAGTGAACGTAGGCAAGATTGCCGAACCACTATAAATCTTGCGTCTCTGTCTATTTCTTTCCATTTTAAGTTCATTATTCTTCACTTTTTATCCTCTACATTACTTAGATCTGTGATCTGTGATCATATACTGTTGATTTGTGTTCATACACCGGTGCTTTCATGGTATTTGGGGTTTGTGACCATTTTTGGCGCAAACACTTTGGTGCTTTCACCGAGAGGACTAATTCAGGAATTCTATCATTTGGAAGTTGAGTTTGAAGGCTTAGAGATTCAGATCTGAAAAAACTATGATAAGGCAATCAAGCAGAAGACCAAGGCCAGAGAGAAGTCAGCATGAAGGGAGTCAAGAGGCTTCTTCAGGTGCAAATCAGACATCGATCTTCATCACCAGGGATGAGATGGAGACAATGATGAAAAGACAAGAGGAAATGATCCAAAATTTGCTCCTTCAAATTGGGCAGCTTGCAAACAGAGTTCAGAACGGAGCAGGACCATCTGGCGCAGCGCCAGAACTAGGGGGCAATAACCCAGAGCATGTTGGCCCAATTCCGGGCAGAGTACCAGGTGGAAATGTGCAACGCGACATCGATAGAGAAATGAATCCTCATCCAGGAGAGCAGATTCCAGGAATCCCTCATGAACTCGGGGGGCAAATCAGGAACGACGAACAAGGATTACAACTCGGAGATAGTGACAGATTGGCGGAGATGGTTAGACGAGCCATGAGAGGCAGACTAGTGAATAGGGATAAGGAAGATGTTAATATGAGTCCCTTTGCTCCTACAATCAGGCAAGCTAGGTATCCACCAGAATTCAAGCTACCAACATTAGAGATGTACGATGGAAGGACAGATCCTGCAGTGCATCTGACGCGATACATGAGGCATATGGAGGTGTTGGGGGCATCGGAGGAGGTCATGGCCCGGTGCTTCCCATTGTATTTGACAGCCATCGCAACGCTATGGTTTAGACAGCTGGAAAGCGGCACCATAGGAACATGGACCAATCTAACTGAGAGGTTTATGAGGCAATTCAGAGTTCACATTTCAAGACCCAAGAATGTGATGAGTTTGGTAGCGCTGAAGCAAAGAACTGGGGAGTCTTTGAGGAACTTTCTGACGCGATTAAATGCAGCGACAGCATTAGTGGATCGACCCGATCCATCCATGGTTTTGATGGCAGCTGTATCTAGCATAGCTGATGGCACAGAGTTCAAGAATTCGTTGACAAGGGATCCACCTATGGATCTAGGAGAATTTTATCATGAGGCTGAAGGATTTTTACGATTAGAGGATGCAAATGCTGAAAGAGAGAAAGGAGAAGGAGTTGATGTTTATGCAGTCAAGGGTGAAAATCCTCCTAAAACAGACTCAGGAACTGGTAAAGGGAAGCGAAAGGTTGAGGATAATAGAGATGGACCGACGCGACCGCGAAAGGAACCGAGATTCAACTCTTATACTGAGTTGAATGAGACTTTGGAGCGAATCTACCAGGACACCAGGGGGCAGATTCCCTATCGAAAGCCAATGAGAAGGGATCCGACCAACAATGAAAGAAAGTCAGACAAGTACTGCTTATTCCACGAGCTGAATGGTCATAGCATGAATGATTGCAGACACTTGAAGGATGAGGTTGAGGGACATATTCAGAATGGTCTGCTATCGCAGTATGTAAGAAGGGGAACAACAATGCTGGAATGGGAGCGGCCACCACCCGCACCTACTGGAAACAGCTTAGGATCGAGGTGTCAGCTTGTCATCAATTGATTGGGAAAATGACGAATAAGTAGCAAACTCCACACCAATGCGACTTAGTCTTTTTACACATGTACAGGACCGCGAACGATCCTCAGGCATGCTCTGATACGACTACTGATCGCAACGGTCTAGGTGTTTGCACTTTGACGTCCCTATTTTACTTTTATTTCCCATTTCTGATGTTTAAACTTGATTTCGTTGAATATTTCTGTTGAAAACTCATTTTGAATAAAAGTATGCCATTTGTGATGCCATGACGACTAAGCCACTTACACATGTAAGGGATCGCGAACTATCCTCGGGCATGCTCTGAGATGGCGATAAACCGTCATAACAAACAGTTCAGAAACTCACTCGAACGTGAAACCTGACACCAATGATACTAAGTCCCTCCCCGGGCACACATAATTCGCCTCGAACGGCACCCGACCGTGAACGGTCACAATTCGCCGCGAACGGCACCCCGACCATGAACGGTCATAATTCGCCGTGAACGGCACCTCGACTGCGAAAGGTCACCATTCGCCGCGAACGGCATCCGACCCCAAACGGTCATGTACTACCTTGAATGACATACGATTCCAAACGATCGTCATTCGCGGTCAGATAAGACTACCAATATCTTTGCAGGTCATCGACATGATATGAACATCCAGCTTATGGCATTACAAAACACACCTTCCTACCGCAAGGCATGTTTTGGGGGTCAAATGTTATCCCGCCTTTTGGCAAGGCCGTGACACCAAGGAATTGACTAGTAACCAATGACGGTCCGTCCTAGAGATCGGCTATATACAGGCTCGCTATGGATAGCGATGAATTTTGTCCGAGTCCCAATCGAGCTAAAATTGATATGACATGAAAAGTGAAGCTATGAGATTCAACGTTTCAAATTTCGAGTCAATCCGAGTATTTATGCTCAAGTTACGATCTATGAAAAATTGGATAAAACAGCCTTTGTTCGACTCGCTCAGTTCGAATCCATCAGAAGTGCCTACTTCGACTCGCTCCGATTCGAGCCTTACTTCGACTCGCTCCGCTTCGCATCCATCAGAGAGCCCTTGTTCGACTTGCTCCGCTTAGCATCCATCAGAGAGCCCTTGTTCGACTCGCTCCGCTTCGCATCCATCAAAGAGCCCTTGTTCGACTCGCTTCGCTCCAAGTCACAGTTTGACTCGATCAACCAACTTTAACTTCGCATCCATCCAAAGACTTCTACTTCGTGTCCATCAATGCAAAGCAAGGCACAGTAGTCGATACGAATAAACGCCACATTATCGAGTCAAACATGACCGAGTCGAAATAAGGGAGTCGAACGAAACAGCCAACCGAGAATCCCATTTCGTATCGATCATATCTCCTAATCTACAAGTCCAAATGCTATGAAATTTTCACAGAAGACTACGTGCATGCTAAAGAATGTCCACACCAAATTTCGACTCAATTGGACGAAATCTTGATCGATACGAAATCCGTTCGTATCGATCACGGATCGGACCGAAACTTCACGGGCTTGGGCGTGCGGGCCTGGTCACGTGCCAGAGAGGGTCTCCCGAAATCTGAGCGAGATACCAGCCTCCTACACCTATAAATAGGGCCGTAGGGCATTCAGAAAAGGGGCTTCTTCTTCTTTGAGTTCTCGAACGCCCAGACTCTGCCAGATCCAGATCTAAACTCCCTTGTTGTTGCCACCAACGAAATTCACTGCTGAAATCATAATTATCTGCTGTAACTCATTGAATCCACTTGTAATCTTCAAAGAAACATCAATAAAGCAATCAACTTCAAAGTGGACGTTGGCAAGATTGCCGAACCACTATGAATCTTGCGTCTCTGTCTATTTCTTTCCATTTTAAGTTAATTATTCTTCACTTTTTATCCTCTACATTACTTAGATCTATGATCTGTGATCATATACTGTTGATTTGTGTTCATACACCGGTGCTTTCATGGTATTTGGGGTTTGTGACCATTTTTGGCGCAAACACTTTGGTGCTTTCACCGAGAGGGCTAATTCAGGAATTCTATCATTTGGAAGCTGAGTTTGAAGGCTTAGAGATTCAGATCGGAAAAAACTATGACAAGGCAATCAAGCAGAAGACAAAGGCCAGAGAGAAGTCAGCATAAAGGGAGTCAAGAGGCTTCTTCAGGTGTAAATCAGACATCGATCTTCATCACCAGGGATGAGATGGAGACAATGATGAAAAGACAAGAGGAAATAATCCAAAATTTGCTCCTTCAAATTGGGCAGCTTGGAGCGCAAAATCAAGGAGCAAACAGAGTTCAGAACGGAGCAGGACCATCTAGCGCAGCGCCGGAACTGGGGGGCAATAACCCAGAGCATGTTGGCCCAATTCCGGGCGGAGTACCAGGTGGAACTGCGCAACGCGACATCGACAGAGAAATGAATCCTCAGCTAGGAGAGCAGATTCCAGGAATCCCTCATTAACTCGGGGGGCAAATCGGGAACGACGGACAAGGACTACTACTCGGAGATAGTGACAGATTGGCGGAGATGGTTAGACGAGCCATGAGAGGTGGACTAGTGAATAGGGATCAGGAAGATGTTAATAGGAGTCCCTTTGCTCCTACAATAAGGCAAGCTAGGAATCCACCAGAATTCAAGCTACCAACATTAGAGACGTACGATGGAAGGACAGATCCTGCAGTGCATCTGACGCGATAAATGAGTCATATGGAGGTGTTGGGGGCATCGGAGGAGGTCATGGCCTGATGCTTCCCATTGTATTTGACAGACATCGCAGTGCTATGGTTTTGACAGCTGGAAAGCGGCACCATAGGAACATGGACCGATCTGACTGAGAGGTTTATGAGGCAATTCAGAGTTCACATTTCAAGACCCAAGAATGTGATGAGTTTGGCAGCGCTGAAGCAAAGAACTGGGGAGTCTTTGAGGAACTTTCTGACGCGATTCAATGCAGCAGCAGCATCAGTGGATCGACCCGATCCATCCATGGTTTTGATGGCAGCTGTATCTGGCATAGCTGATGGCATAGAGTTCAAGAATTCGTTAACAAGGGATCCACCTATGGATCTAGGAGAATTTTATCATGAGGCTGAAGGATTTTTACGATTAGAGGATGCAAATGTTGAAAGAGAGGAAGGAGAAGGAGTTGATGTTTATGTAGTCAAGGGTGAAAATCCTCCTAAAACAGACTCAGGAACTGGTAAAGGGAAGCGAAAGGATGAGGATAATAGAGATGGAACGACGCGACCGTGAAAGGAACCAAGATTCACCTCTTATACGGAGTTGAATGAGACTTTGAAGCGAATCTACCAGGACACCAGGGGGCAGATTCCCTATCGAAAGCCAATGAGAAGGGATCCGACCAACAATGAAAGAAGGCCAGACCAGTACCGCTTATTCCACGAGCTGAATGGTCATAGCACGAATGATTGCAGACACTTGAAGGATGAGGTTGAGGGACATATTCGGAATGGTCTGCTATCGCAGTATGTAAGAAGGGGAACAACAACGCTGGAATGCGAGCGGCCACCACCCGCACCTACTGGAGGCGGCTTAGGATCGAGGCGTCAGCTTCTCATCAATTGATTGGGATAATGACGAATAAGTAGCAAACTCCACACCAACGCGACTTAGTCTTTTTACACATGTACATGACCGCGAACGATCCTCAGGCATGCTCTGATACGACTACTGATCGCAACGGTGTAGGTGTTTGCACTTTGACGTCCCTATTTTACTTTTATTTCCCATTTCTGATGTTTAAACTTGATTTCGTTGAATATTTCTGTTGAAAAACTCATTTTGAATAAAAGTATGCCATTTCTGATGCCATGACGGCTAAGCCACTTACACATGTAAGGGATCGCGAACGGTCCTCGGGCATGCTCTGAGATGGAGATAAACCATCATAACAAACAGTTCAGAAACTCACTCGAACGTGAAACCTGACACCAATGATACTAAGTCACTCCCCGGGCACACATAATTCGCCTCGAACGGTCACAATTCGCCGCGAACGGCACCCCGACCGCGAACGACCACAATTCGCCACGAACGGCACCCCGACCGCGAATG
This sequence comes from Allium fistulosum, assembly GCA_030737815.1. Taxonomy (NCBI): domain Eukaryota; kingdom Viridiplantae; phylum Streptophyta; class Magnoliopsida; order Asparagales; family Amaryllidaceae; genus Allium; species Allium fistulosum. The sequence continues at coordinate 1,539,692,143 of CM060901.1, read as the reverse complement.
GTCATAATTCGCCGCGAACGGCACCTCGACTGCAAACGGTCACCATTCACCATGAACGTCATCCGACCCTGAACGGTCACGTACTACCTCGAATGACATACGATCCCGAACGATCGTCATTCGCGGTCAGATAAGACTACCAATTTCTTTGCAGGTCATCGATAGAATATGAACATCCAGCTTATGGCATTACAAAACATACCTTCCTACCGCAAGGCATGTTTTGGGGGGCAAATGTTATCCCGCCTTTTGACAAGGCCGTGACACCAAGGAATTGACTAGTAACCAATGACGGTCCGTCCTAGAGATCGGCTATATATAGGCTCGCTATGGATAGTGATGAATTTTTTCCGAGTGCCAATCGAGCTTAAATTGATATGAAATGACAAGTGAAGCAATGAGAGTCAACGTTCCAAATTTCGAGTCAATCCGAGTTCGTATGCTCAAGTTACGATCGATGAAAAAATTGGATAAAAACAGCCTCTGTTCGACTCGCTCAGTTCGAATCCATCGGAAGTGCCTACTTCGACTCGCTCCGCTTCGAGCCTTACTTCGACTCGCTCCGCTTCGCATCCATCAGAGAGCCCTTGTTCGACTCGCTCCGCTTCGCATCCATCAGAAAGCCCTTGTTCGACTCGGTCCGCTATGCATCCATTAGAGAGCCCTTGTTCGACTCGCTTCGCTCCAAGCCACAGTTCGACTCGATGAACCAACGTTAACTTTGCATCCATCTGAAGACTTCTACTTCGTGTCCATCAATGCAAAGCAAGGCACAGCAGTCGATACGAATAAACTCCACGTTATCGAGTCAAACATGACCGAGTCGAAATAAGGGAGTCGAACGAAACAGCCAATCGAGAATCCCATTTCGTATCGATCATATCTCCTAATCTACAAGTCCAAATGCTATGAAATTTTCACAAAAGACTACGTGCATGCTAAAGAATGTCCACGCCAAATTTCGACTCCATTGGACGAAATCTTGATCGATACGAAATCCGTTCGTATCGATCACGGATCGGACCGAAACTTCACGGGCTTAGGCGCGCGGGCCTGGTCACGTGCCAGAGAGGGTCTCCCGAAATCTGAGTGAGATACCAGCCTCCTACAACTATAAATAGAGCCCCAGGGCATTCAGAAAAGGGGCTTCTTCTTCTTTGAGTTCTCGAACGCCCAGACTCTGCCAGATCCTGATCTAAACTCCCTTGCTGTTGCCACCAACGAAATTCACTGCCGAAATCATAATTATCTGCTCTAACTCATTGAATCCACTTGTAATCTTCAAAGAAACATCAATAAAGCAATCAACTTCAAAGTGGACGTAGGCAAGATCGCCGAACCACTATAAATCTTGCGTCTCTGTCTATTTCTTTCCATTTTAAGTTCATTATTCTTCACTTTTTATCCTCTACATTACTTAGATCTGTGATCTGTGATCATATACTGTTGATTTGTGTTCATACACCGGTGCTTTCACAGTATTTGGGGTTTGTGACCATTTTTGGCGCAAACACTTTGGTGCTTTCACCGAGAGGGCTAATTCAGGAATTCTATCATTTGGAACTTGAGTTTGAAGGCTTAGAGATTCAGATCTGAAAAAACTATGACAAGGCAATCAAGCAGAAGACCAAGGCCGGAGAGAAGTCAGCATGAAGGGAGTAAAGAGGCTTCTTCAGGTGCAAATCAGACATCGATCTTCATCCCCAGGGATGACATGGAGACAATGATGAAAAGACAAGAGGAAATGATCCAAAATTTTCTCCTTCAAATTGGGCAGCTTGCAAACAGAGTTCAAAATGGAGCAGGACCATCTGGCGCAGCGCCAGAACTAGAGGGCAATAACCCAGAGCATGTTGGCCCAATTACGGGCGGAGTACCAGGTGGAACTGTGCAACGCGACATCGACAGAGAAATGAATCCTCAGCCAGGAGAGCAGATTCTAGGAATCCCTCATGAACTCGGGGGGCAAATCGGGAACGCCGGACAAGGACTACAACTCGGAGATAGTGACAGATTGGCGGAGATGGTTAGACGAGCCATGAGAGGCGGACTAGTGAATAGGGATCAGGAAGATGTTAATATGAGTCCCTTTGCTCCTACAATCAGGCAAGCTAGGAATCCACCAGAATTCAAGTTACCAACATTAGAGATGTACAATGGAAGGACAGATCCTGCAGTGCATCTGACGCGATACATGAGGCATATGGAGGTGTTAGGGGCATCGGAGGAGGTCTTGGCCCGGTGCTTCCCATTGTATTTGACAGACATCGCAACGCTATGGTTTAGACAGCTGGAAAGCGGCACCATAGGAACATGGAACAATCTGACTGAGAGGTTTATGAGGCAATTCAGAGTTCACATTTCAAGACCCAAGAATGTGATGAGTTTGGCACCGCTGAAGCAAAGAACTGGGGAGTCTTAGAGGAACTTTCTGACGCGATTCAATGCAGCGGCAGCATCAGTGGATCGACCCGATCCATTCATGGTTTTGATGGCAGCTGTATCTGGCATAGCTGATGGCACAGAGTTCAAGAATTCGTTAACAAGGGATCCACCTATGGACCTAGGAGAATATTATCATGAGGCTGAAGGATTTTTACGATTAGAGGATGCAAATGCTGAAAGAGAGAAAGGTGAAGGAGTTGATGTTTATGCAGTCAAGGGTGAAAATCCTCCTAAAAAAGACTCAGGAACTGGTAAAGGGAAGCGAAAGGCTGAGGATAACAGAGATGGACCGACGCGACCGCGAAAGGAACCGAGATTCACCTCTTATACGGAGTTGAATGAGACTTTGGAGCGAATCTACCAGGACACCAGGGGGCAGATTCCCTATCGAATGTCAATGAGAAGGGATCCGACCAACAATGAAAGAAGGTCAGACAGGTACTGCTTATTCCACGAGCTGAATGGTCATAGCAAGAATGATTGCAGACACTTGAAGGATGAGGTTGAGGGACATATTTGGAATGGTCTGCTATCGCAATATGTAAGAAGGGGAACAACAACGCTGGAATGGGAGCGGCCACCACCTGCACCTACTGGAGACGGCTCAGGATAATGACGAATAAGTAGCAAACTCCACACCAACGCGACTTAGTCTTTTTACACATGTACAGGACCGCGAACGATCCTCAGGCATGCTCTGATACGACTACTGATTGCAACGGTGTAGGTGTTTGCACTTTGATGTCCCTATTTTACTTTTATTTCCCATTTCTGATGTTTAAACTTGATTTCGTTGAATATTTCTGTTGAAAAACTCATTTTGAATAAAAGTATGCCATTTCTGATGCCATGACGGCTAAGCCACTTACACATGTAAGGGATCGCGAACGGTCCTCGGGCATGCTCTGAGATGGCGATAAACCGTCATAACAAACAGTTCAGAAACTCACTCGAATGTGAAACCTGACACCAATGATACTAAGTCCCTCCCTGGGCACAGATAATTCGCCTCGAACGGCACCCGACCGCGAACGGTCACAATTCACTTCGAACGGCACCCCGACCGCAAATGGTCATAATTCACCGCGAACGGCACCCCGACCACGAACGGTCACCATTCTCCGCGAACGACATCCGACCTCGAACGGTCACGTACTACCTCGAATGACATACGATCCCGAATGATCGTCATTCGCGGTCAGATAAGACTACCAATTTCTTTGTAGGTCATCGATAGGATATGAACATCCAGCTTATGGCATTACAAAACACACCTTCCTACCGCAAGGCATATTTTGGGGGGCAAATGCTATCCCACCTTTTGGCAAGGCTGTGACACCAAGGAATTGACTAGTAACCAATGACGGTCCGTCCTAGAGATCAGCTATATACAGGCTCGCTATGGATAGCGACGAATTTTGTCCGAGTCCCGATCGAGCTTAAATTGATATGACACGACAAGTGAAGCTATGAGAGTCAACGTTCCAAATTTCGAGTCAATCCGAGTTTGTATGCTCAAGTTACGATCGATGCAAAATTGTGTAAAAACAGCCTCTGTTCGACTCGCTCAGTTCGAATCCATCGGAAGTGCCTACTTTGACTCGCTCCGCTTCGAGCCATACTTCGACTCGCTCTGCTTCGCATCCATCAGAGAGCCCTTGTTCGACTCGCTCCGCTTCGCATCCATCAGAGAGCCCTTGTTCGACTCGCTCCGCTTCGCATCCATGAGAGAGCCCTTGTTCGACTCGCTCCGCTTCGCATCCATCAGAGAGCCCTTGTTCGACTCGCTCCGCTTCGCATCCATCAGAGAGCCGTTGTTCGACTCGCTCCACTTCGCATCCATCAGAGAGCCCTTGTTCGACTCGCTTCGCTCCAAGCCATAGTTCGACTCGATCATCCAACATCAACTTCGCATCCATCTAAAGACTTCTACTTCGTGTCCATCAATGCAAAGCAAGGCACAACAGTCGATACGAATAAACACCACGTCATCGAGTCAAACAAGACCGAGTCGAAATAAGGGAGTCGAACGAAACAGCCAACCGAGAATCCCATTTCGTATCGATCGTATCTCCTAATTTACAAGTCCAAATGCTATGAAATTTTCACAGAAGACTACGTGCATGCTAAAGAATGTCCACGCCAAATTTCGACTCCATTGGATGAAATCTTGATCGATACAAAATCCGTTCGTATCGATTATGGATTGGACTGAAACTTCACGGGCTTGGGCGCGCGGGCCTGGTCACGTGCCAGAAAGGGTCTCACGAAATCTGAGCGAGATACAAGCCTCCTACACCTATAAATAGAGTCCCAGGGCATTCAGAAAAGGGGCTTCTTCTTCTTTGAGTTCTCGAATGCCCAGACTCTGCAAGATCCAGATCTAAACTCCCTTGCTGCTGCCACCAACGAAATTCACTGCTGAAATCATAATTATCTGCTGTAACTCATTGAATCCACTTATAATCTTCAAAGAAACATCAATAAAGCAATCAACTTCAAAGTGGACGTAGGCAAGATCGCCGAACCACTATAAATCTTACGTCTCTGTCTATTTCTTTCCATTTTAAGTTCATTATTCTTCAGTTTTTATCCTCTACATTACTTAGATTTGTGATCTGTGATCATATACTGCTGATTTGTGTTTATACACCGGTGCTTTCATGGTATTTGGGGTTTGTGACCATTTTTGGCGCAAACAGTGTTAACAAAGTTTATCAATTTATGCAGGAGCCTCATAATGAACACTGGAAAGCAGTTAAGAGGATTCTAAGATATCTTAATGGCACTGCAAACTATGATCTTACACTAAACAAATGCATCAACTTAAATATCACAGCATATGCAGATGCAGACTGGGAAACAGATGTTGATGAAAAGAAATCAGTGACTGACTACTACATATATATTGGAGACAATCCAGTATCATGGTGTTCAAAGAAACAAACAACCATCTCCAAATCCAACACAGAGGCCGAATACAGGAGTGTAGCAAGTGCAGCAGCAGAAATTATATGGATACAGTAATTCCTATCAGAATTACAAATCAAAACAGAGATCAAACCAATGCTATGGTGTGACAATCAAAGTATAGTGTATATAACAGCAAATTTAGTATTACATGATCAGCGGACGGCTTTACTATACCCTCCTCAGGAGTTTACCGGCCCGCCGGGTTCTCTTGGGTTTTCAACAATATATATATATATATATATATAGTATTACATTCAAGAACAAAGCATATAGAGATCGATCTATACTTCGTTCGAGAATTGATACAAAAAGGGAAATTACAAGTAAATCATTTACCTTCGACTTACCAACGTGTAGACATCCTCACCAAGGCACTGTCTACAAAGAATTTCCTACGTTTCAGAATAGATCTGAAGGTAGCACTTATCGAAGAGAGACGGATCTAATACTCTCTTCAGATCTGAAGCCGTATTTCTCTCAGATCTAACATATAGAAAGTACTGAGCATGCAGATCCAACCCTCATCTGTACTTTGATCGGCCAACCTCGTTTGCTTTAGATCTGCAAAATAACATCACTTAATCCTTGTGTTCGAACAAGCAGAAGTATCTAAAGAAAAGTTTGAAGAAGAGAATTTTGATTTCAAAGCAGGGCAGCCGAAGCCCTAATTTGATTGAAGTGATGAAACCCTAACCCTAGCATTAGTTTGAGGGGGGAATAAGAAATAAAAAGTGATGTCGGCTGATGCTTCTCATATGCTTTGTATAGCGTCTATATATAGGGTATTGGGTACAGTGGGTTCTCTTGGCCCATTTAGCCCATATAGGCATTTTTCTGTATTTAAATACAATAGCAGTGTAGCCGAAAGCAATAATCATATCCGTATCAAATATACAATGTATCAAAGCGAAGTATATCATTCTTTCTTAATTCAAACAGAAAATCATTCAGAATTTTATCAATTCTTTCTTCCATAGATAACTCACTCCACCCATGGAAGCCATTATACATGAAAGGACGACAAAATGAGTCACACTTCCATTATACTAAGCTTTCTAGTATTTTTGCTCTTGGCACTAAGTTTTGCTTCCATTCTTTTAAACTACTAATCTGGAGTTCATTTTAGTCAGGGCCGGCCAAAGGTATTTGATACCCTAGACGAACAATTCTTTTTTCAAATTTGTTGCCCCATTTTAAAAAAGAAATAGCAATACACATATCGTATAGAATGTCAAAACCAAATGCAAATTCATATTTCATATATGTGTGTGATAATTTTTTGGAATTAAAATACCATAATTCTCTTTTATTCTCAATCTTTTTTTTATTTTCTTATGCAACATACAATTCTCTTGATACTTCCCTGTGAATAGTAATAACAGTATGTCTAGTGATCTATAGCTACTGACAAATCTTACATGTGAAATAGCCCATGATAAATCATATATGTTGCATGTGTATCTATAAATAATTCATGACTTGATTGTTATCTTGGTAAAAGAGGAGAAAGGCCAGATAAAGGAACACATAATAGAGGTATAAAGCAGTATTGTAATCAGATCTCCAAAATTAATTTTTTTTCTTTGCAACTGATATGTATATTATTTGAATGCATACATACATTATGCAATTTTTATTTTCTACATTTATGCTAAACATCAGCTTACTTGTGCAGAAATTATATAAGTTTTTGTACATTTCATGTATATATACATATAAATTATTAGTCATATTATTCTTTTCCACATATCAAAAACATCAGTATGGACTTATTTGATCTTGATTTATCCATGAATGAAATTCCACTAAGTTGAATTTCCACTTAATTCATTCACGGAATATATGACAACAATTTAAACCATTCATAAAATATGTGAAAATAGTATAAAACATTTATAAACATTTTAATTTGCTATTTTAGGGGTTTTTTAAAATCATTTACTGCTACAGATAGAGATAATTTGTTTTCAGTTAGCACTAAATTCTAAATCAAAAACATGAATTAAAATAAGTAGTAAAATTTGTTCTGTTTTTTATACCATCGTTTTGAATCTTTCTTAAAGATGGGATCTAAACAGGAAAAGTTTAGTTAAAAGTAAATCCTTAAACCATTTAAATTCTTAAACTAAAAACTTACTTTCTTATGTCAGTTAGCACTTCAGTCTTCAATCAACAATTTAAGAGCAAATTGGTGGTGAAATTAAAATAAGGGCAATGGAGGGAATGAAGCAATCAGGTTAATAGATGCAGTAGTTTGTTGGTGGAGCTTGAGGTGGTGATGGAAGCAGCGACACAGGTGGAAGTGATTCTCCGACGTCTGGCGTCCTATGGATGATGCGATTAAGGGGATATAGTAGATAGTGGCGTGCGGTGGTGTAGGTAATGGAGGATTGAAGTTAATTTCATTTTTTCAAAGAGTAGAAAATAACAGTAGCGTAAGAAATTTGTTGCCCCATGGCGTCTTGATGCCCTAGGCAAATGTCTTGCCTGCCTTGGGCTTGGGCCGGGCCTGATTTTAGTGTCATTATATATAATCAAGAGGAGGAAACAAACAGGGTAGTTAAAGTGGACAATTTGGAGCTGAAAAATTATTTTCAAAATTATTTTTTGTTTATTCGATTATTGAGAGATTGATATATAATTCTAATAGGATTTGACTATGTGGTTACTCTCAGTCTCACTAGTATTTTGTTCAAGATTGGCTGCAAACTTGCAAAGAAAAAAATAAGAACTTAGAATTTTCTACAGTGATAGGCGTGATATAATTCTATAGTAGTTCCTAGATTAACACAGTCCATAATATCCATTTTACGCTGTTTGTAGAAGTATAAACCTTAATTTTATAACATGTGATTTAGTTGATTGCTATTATGTAGTACATACTCTTGTCGCCATGTTAAATCCTTATTAAAATTCCTTATTAAAATAGTGAAATGATTTTTCTAACTAATGCTTAAGTACCCTTGACATATGCCCATTGTATTTAATCATAATCTTCTTCAAATTCCATAACGCACTAGCTACATCTCCTTTCAACATAAAGATATGATATCATGATTATAGGGCTCATTATGTTACATCCGACCTTCACAATCTTAATCAAACCGACCGTTAGGGAGGTTTGCTTACTGTCACTGGTCAAAATCAATTTCTTTGAAGCCAAAATAACATTGCCGCTGTTTCGTTTTTGTTTCCCGTGTGCTTCTCCCCCAAATTTTCTCCTCCTGACCGCGTATTCTCCTTTTGAAACTTTCGCCTCCGTTTTCTCCGGTCAATTTTCCCCTTTCCTCTCCTCTTTATTTCTCCCTAAACCAAATAAAACCCTATTCCAGTGCTAGAGATTGTGTGATACGAACGCTACTCTTCTCGAAGCTACTCCTCTCGAGTCTCCCCTGGTTGTTCGACTACGCCTCTCGTCTCGCTCCTCCTCTTTATTTTACCACAACCGCATCACCCGCTCCTCTTCTCGAATGCTACTCCTCTCGAGTCTCCTCTGGTTGTTTGACTGCGCCTCTCGTCTCGCTCCAGGTAAATCTTTTCTTTTCTAATTATTTTTTATTTTGGATGCTTCGATAGTAGTTATGATGCATATTATAGTTTTTTTCTGCTATTTGATGAATTCGAAAAAATTGGCCCTAAAATTTGTCTCTTACCGCATGAGAATCAGGGCATAGGAGCCGGTCGTCATAGCAAATCCTTATAAATAAATTTGTAGCTTCTTTATGTAAATCAAGAAGCGGTGGATTTTTTTAATTTGTATAGTAGCACTCTTAGTTGGTACTCGATGATGCTTATGTAGTTACGAGGAATGGGAATATGAGTCTTTTAATGCGCAATGTGCCGTGTATTGTATATGCGAATGGTACAATGCGGATTGGGTATGCTTTGGTTAAACATTTAGATACATATAAGATCATTATCCATGTATGAGATCACGGAGGAGTTTAATCACATTCTTTAGTACAAGGACAAAGAAAAAGCCTATCCATTAAATCTAATCAATTGGATGTAGGCAGAGTCAAATGGTTCAGATCTTTGAGTTCTTATTCTAATGGTGTAAGTTCAAATGTGAGATTCCTCCCTCTACTTACCTCTTCTCTAAGATAAAATAAAATATTTACAAAAAAGGTGATTGGAAATATTCAGATGCATTTTCAACTCAATGACACAATTTGTCAATGATTTAAGTATTTTAACTTGCGTATGTTCTATTTCAGAAAAAAAAATGGAAAAAAGAAAGAAAGGTACACACAGAATCTATCAATTGTTTAAGTTACTTGATAATGTTTAAAGTTTACATAGCCTTCCTCATATTTTGTTAGAATACTTGCTATTGTTTTCTTTATTTCATTATTTGTTTAGCCACGTGGCATTTGTAACGTGTTGTATATAAGCTCATCTATGAGCCATCAGATGTTAACTTTTACAGAAAAACATTTTTCACAATACAACTTCTGTTTTCTTCCCCATATTTCTTCAGATCTAATTTTCTCCATTATCAGTTTTTCATACTTTCCACTTAGATCTAATCAGATTTTAACATGGTATCAGAGCATCCGTATTAGATCTGAGTTTGTGTTCTTCGGTTGATCGATCGATTCGTGATTTGGAAGATTCATGGCGATTGGAGAAGAGAAGGTACAAGCTCAGAATGATCCTTTGTTTTTGCATTCCAGTGATCATCCTGGACTTTCTCTGGTTCCAGATGTATTCGACGGACAAAATTTTGGAGAATGGAAGATCTCTATGAGAACGGCACTCTCGGCGAAGAACAAGATCCATTTCATTAATGGAGACTCAGTGCGACCATCGAAAACAGATCCAAACCATGATCGATGGAATTGCTGCAACGATATGGTTCGCTCCTGGCTATTGAATGGATTGAGTAAGGAGATTCGTCGAAGTGTGCTATACGCTGAAACAGCGCAAGGAATATGGGAAGAATTGGGGATTAGGTTTGGACAATTGAATGGCGCACAATTGTACGCTGTTAAGAAAGAATTGAACACTTTGACGCAAGGATCTGACTCAATTTCATCCTACTACACAAAGATGAAGATCGCCTGGGGTGAATTGAGCAGCTGACGCAAATTTCCTAGATGCAGCTGTGGTTCGGTGAGAGAATTCATGAATTTTGAGGATGACGAGCGGTTAATCCATTTTCTGATGGGATTAAACGATGTTTACACAGGATTAGAGGATCAATTCTCATGCTAACGCCGTTACCTAGCGTGGCTCGAGCTTATGCAATGCTTTTGCAGGAAGAAAAGCAACGTGAGATGCAAGGAGTTAGCAATGCTCAGTCATTCCAATTTTCTGCTTCCATGAATGTTGTAGCAGCTGGCCAAACTTATTCTCAGCAGAAGAACAATGGAGATCGCAAGTCATTTTATTGCACAAACTAGAAGAAAACAAATCACAATATTGATAGGTGTTATTTTCTCAATGGATTTCCTGAGAATTACAAGACCAAAAACAAGAAAACAGCAGAGAAGAAATTTGCAGGCTCAGTTTCCACATCTACAAGTTCAATTGATCTTACTTCAGAGCAATTGGCTAAACTTCTGAGTCTCATTGGCGACAATGTCTCACCAAACAAAACAGTTCAGCAAGATGATTTTGCTGGATTTGCAGGTACAACTTTTACTTCTCATTTTTTCAATAATGCTTCCTGGATAGTTGATACTGGGGCCAGTTGTCATATATGTTGTGACTACTCTTTATTTGAGAGCACACACATTATTGAAAAGCCTTTCATCATCACATTACCAACTGGATACAGTGCAACTATTGATACAGTGGGATCAGTCAAAGTTTTGCCTGAATTAGTCTTGAGAAATGTGTTGTTTATTCCTATTTTCAAGTGCAATCTCCTCTCAGTTGGAAGACTCATCAGGGACATGCAATGTAAAGTTTTATTTACTCCCACAAGGTGTTTATTACAGGCTCCTTTTATGAAGACACCACTGTAGATTGGTAAGGCACATAAGGACTTATACCTACTAGCATCAGAGGCAGAGAAGGAAGTAAATAAAGACTTAGTAGCAGCTGTTACTTGCAATAATAGTATAGTTTTGTGGCATGTCAGATTAGGACATTTACCATATTATAAGCTTCACTATTTGCCTTTTTTAAGTACTGAACAGTTGAATAAAACAGAAGTTGTACCTTGTGTTGTCTGTGCTAAGTCAAGACAAACAAGACTTAAGTTTCCTTTGAGTTCTATTACTACTATTTCTCCTTTCCAGTTAATACATGTGGATATGTGGGGACCATACAACATTGCTACTTATGATGGTTATAAATATTTTTTGACTATAGTAGATGATTTTACAAGGTCTACTTGGGTGTACCTTTTATCTGTAAAAAGCAATGCTTTCACTTTACTTAAAATTTTTATTGCTATGGTGACCACTCAGTTTGGTAGAAAGGTTCAGACTATGAGGAGTGACAATGCTCTTGAATTAGGGACTAGCAGGGAGTTTGCTTTGTATTTGACGGCTCAAGGTATTGTGCATCAAACTTCTTGTGTGGAAACTCCTCAGCAGAATGGGATCGTTGAAAGGAAGCATAGACATCTCTTAGAGATAGCAAGAGCACTTATGTTTCATTCCAAGTTACCTTTGAAATTTTGGGGTGAAAGTGTTCTTACAGCCGCTTATATCATCAATAGGCTTCCATCTGCAGCTCTTAAGTATAAAACTCCATATGAAATTCTTTATCATAAAGCACTTTCTTATGTTCATATTAAGAGTTTTGGATGTTTGTGCTTTGCATCAACTCTCAAGGCAAGGAGAGATAAATTTCAAGCTAGGGCATCAACTTGCATATTCCTTGGTTATCCTTTTGGAAAGAAGGCATACAAACTTTACAATCTAGAAACTCATTCAGTTCTCATTTCTAGAGATGTGGTGTTTCATGAGAGTGTTTTCCCTTTCCATTCCACTGCCACATCTTCACCTCTTGTTTTCCCCCATTATATCCTACTACACCCCTGCCTTGTGATGATGAGTGTGATAGTTCAATCCCTTATTCTATCCCTCCTATGTTAGAAACACAAACCTTAAGGAGGTCTTCTAGAATTACTCATGCCCCTGCTCATTTGCAGGATTATGTCTGCTCTTCAGTTGATGCTCATGCTTGTTTCTATGGTCATACATTGACTTCTTTGGTTCAATTTCCAGCAGCTTCCATGTCTTCTGATGTGAAACCTGATCATGAGCCTTTGTCCTATGAGCATGCTTGCAAATATGTCGTTTGGCAAAAAGCTATGGATGAAGAGTTTGCAGCTCTTCATTTGAACAATACATGGGAGATTAGTGAACTTCCTAAAGGCAAGAAGGCCATCAGCTGCGAATGGGTTTATAAAGTCAAAAGGAAGGCTGATGGGGGCATTAACAGATATAAAGCAAGGCTAGTGGTGAGAGGGTTTACTCAGCAAGAGGGGGTTGACTACAATGAAACTTTTTCTCCTGTCATCAAGATGACTACAGTGAGAGCTTTGATTTCTGTTTCTTTGAAAAGACATTGGTCTATTTTTCAACTAGATGTTAACAATGCATTTTTGCATGGAGATTTGGATGAGGAAGTTTATATGAAGACACCTCCAGGACTTACAGTTGATGATCCTACAAAGGTATGTCGTCTAAGGAAGTCTTTATATGGTTTAAAGCAGGCTTCAAGACAATGGTATGCCAAATTATCTCATTCCCTGAAGACAAGAGGATACGTTCAATCACTGAATGATTATTCCTTATTCCATAAAAGGGAAGGATCATCTATGGTTTTTGTTGCTATTTATGTTGATGATATACCGTTGACAGGGAATAACTTGGATGAGATAATAGCACTGAAACGTTTCCTTGATGCTGAGTTCAAAATCAAGGATCTTGGCTTACTGCATTACTTCTTAGGGATTGAGTTCACTTCTTCTCCTCAAGGAATGTTAATCAGCCAAAGAAGATTTATTGGTGAGCTTCTTCATGATTTTCCTCTAACTGCTAAGCATGATTGTGCGAGCCCACTTGAGTTGAACACCAAGTTGCTGCCAAACTATGGTGTTTTGCTCGATAATCCAATGATTTACAGAAAAATAGTTGGGAAGCTTAATTTTCTTGTTCACACAAGACCTGATTTGGCCTACTCAGTTCAACTTTTAAGTCAATTCAATCAAGCTCCTCGCCAACCTCATTTAGCAGCAGCATATCATGTGCTTTCTTACCTCAAAGGCACACAAAATAAAGCTTTGCTCTTTAACAAATTACCAGATTTGAGCCTCAAAGCCTATTGTGATGCAGATTGGGCAACTTGCCCTTATTCTAGAAAATCAGTTTCAGGATTTGTAATTTTTCTTGGTGGGAATCTCATTTCTTGGAAATCAAAAAAGCAGCAAAGTGTGTCACTTTCATCGGCTGAATCTGAGTATAGGTCTCTCCGCAGAGTTTGTGCTGAATTGGCTTGGCTTAGCAGGTTGCTTGGTGAGTTTGAAATTCCTAATATCACTCCTATCTCTGTTAAGTGTGATAGTCAATCAGCCGTTTACATTGCGCGCAATCCAGTGTTCCATGAGAGGACCAAACACATTGAGCTTGACTGTCATTACACTCGAGAAAAGTTGCTTGAAGGTCTTATTACTCTTTCTCATGTTCCTACTCAGGAACAATTAGCGGATTTTCTCACTAAAGTCTTGCCTGGTGTTCAGTTAGAGAGTGTTATCTCCAAGATGGGGATTGTAGACCCTCCTCCATCTTGAGAGGGGGTGTTAGAATACTTGCTACTGTTTTCTTTATTTCATTATTTGTTTAGCCACGTGGCATTTGTAACGTGTTGTATATAAGCTCATCTATGAGCCATTAGATGTTAACTTTTACAGAAAAATATTTTTCACAATACAACTTCTGTTTTATTCCCCATATTTCTTCAGATCTAATTTTCGCCATTATCAGTTTTTCATACTTTCCACTTAGATCTAATCAGATTTTAACATATTTTGGGTTGATGGCTTAGCCGCCTAAGTGACACTTAAAAGAATATTCTTATCTTTTTCCTTGAAAAATTTACAAAGATACTCTACATTGTTTTTATATTTCTAGCATCCTTCAGTAAATTTCATAAGGAAGTTGTCAATTCATATCAGATTTTGAGTAAGTGAATGGCATTTATCTTCTGAGTTTGCATTAGTTACTCCTGATATATAGGTCAAATACACTACTTTTGAGTAGCATTATATTTGTGTATGCATAATTTTTAAGGTGTTTTTCGTGCTTGCGATTAAACTTGGTTATAATTATGCATTGGGGATTCAAAACTTTTTTTCTGCGCTACTCAATCGAATACCATATCACTATTACCTAATGTCGTTGGCCGTTAACTTAACTGTGCTATCTAAACATGTGTTAACAGTCAGGTCCCATACAATATTGTTATATTTTATGTCATATATAGCATAGTTTGTGGTTGTACTAACTGTTATGCAGTTCGTTGATATTAATTTTTTATTTCTTACAAATTTGTTGAAGTGGCTTATTTATTGATTGCATATCTTCCCTGTAATCACTAATAATGAGGAAATTGGCCGTCTTCAGATTTTTATTCCCAGCTTTGGGAGGGATGCTCTTTGGCTATGATATTGGTGCTACATCAGGCGCAACTATTTCATTACAGGTCCTGATAAAAAACCTCAGTTCTTTATGCTGTTACATATATATAAATAAATGTGCATAGACATGTTGAATTATTTTCATATCTTAACCGTTACTTTTTATTTAGTTTACATATTACTGAAAAGCACTTTTCAAGACGGAATTTGAAGTCAACTCGTTCCTCGTTTTTTTTGGCAGTCACAAACATCGAGTGGAACATCATGGTAAAAGTTGAGTTATGTAGAAATTGGACTTGTGGTAAGTTATTATACCAATTCTACAGGATTGTTAATGCATTTCTATTTTATCGGTCACTTTTCAATATGATTATTTGAATTGCAGGTTAGTGGCTCGTTATATGGAGCCTTAATTGGTTCGGTATTAACATTTACTGTTGCTGATATCTTAGGTTTGTTGATCTCCTTTTTGAATAACTTCGTATTGTGCCTAGATCTATTGCCAATATTATTAGTTGTTATATAATTTATAAAGGGAGAAGGCGTGAACTTATGGTTTCTTCAGTGATGTATTTCATTGGAGCCTAAATTGAGTACATGAATGAAAAAAAAATGAAAAATCAATGTTATGTCTCAATTAGTTATTGATTATGTGGCGGAATCAAGTTTCTTGTTAGAAGAAATATTAACAATGGCAGCAAGTTCATTTTTTTTGTTTCAGTAATTTTAGTTTATTTCTTGTTTTTAATTCAAGAGGGTTAGTTTTTCATATAATAATGGTAATTTTGGTAATTTATTTAAACATTGTAGTTCAATATGAGATTTATTTATTAAATCAATTTTTGCATTAGTAGTCTTCTTTAATTAGGTATTGAAAAAAATATGATAATGTATACTACGGTGACATTTTTTTTATTTTTTTTCCAAATTCATTAATACGTTAGAGCTACAAATAAGTTCAAAATTAAGTGTATATTGAACCTTCTTGATATATATATGTCTGTGTGTCTGTGGGTAGTTCATATCAATACATTAATAGCACATCCTTAGTATCAAGTTGACCTACATTTTCAATCATTGATATAATTGAATTTACACAGTTTCAATTATTTTTATTTTTTTTAAAATGTAGTTAATTTTTTATCAAATTAATAATAAAGAAAAAAAATTAAACAAAAACGTTTTTCTGTGATATCAAATACCACAACAGTCGGTTTCCCCATCGTTCTGCGCTTATACTAGTATAATCTTTTTTTCTTTTTTTCTAGAGATTGTAATGGACAGATATGAAGTTCCAATCACACATTTACAAAGTCAACAAAACAAAATAGTTTAGAATGGAAAAAAGACAATTCATATTAACAGACTGTCAGTTCCTGTAAAATAGATTGTTAGCTCCTGTTATATCGGGAAGTTTTTACCTTGTCAGTTCCTATAAATAAATTGTCAGTTCCTGTAAAATAAAGCATATTCGTTTGTCTTTTTATGTATAATAAAGGCTATTCACATATAAAAGATAGCATAACTTGCTCAACGGTATTATCTTCTGGTTATGAATACCTTAAAACCACATAACATAAAGGAGATTTATGTACGATAAAAGGCTATTCATGTGTAAAAGATAGCATAGCTTGTGTTTAATAATAAACTATGAGCGGGTAATGAATAACTTAAAACCACAAGATAATATTGTTTACCCGAGGCTATTTATTAATATCAGCAAGTTGCACAATGCCTATTTATGTACCAAACTGCTTAAATAAACAATAATGAAATTTATGCATCTGTAGCACTAATAAACTTTTAAACTAAGTTTAGATAAATATATCTTAAACAATAATCTCAGTAGAAATCAATTGCAAAGTGAAAAGTAGGTAAGAATAAAAGATCAAAGAAAGAACTTATCTTTGTTTGTGTGCTGAGATAAACAGTGCAGATTGCACGCGGATTTACCTTTTGAATATAGAAAATTTATCGCCTTCAATTTATTCATGGTAATAGGAACTAGAACAGATTAAATGATCGAATGTGTTTCAAATTTGTACAGGTAAGGCGGATGTTACAATATCCATATCGTGAAAGGATGGTAAAAACCTTAGTGTGTTATGTTGGATAGTGTCAATTATTGGCAAAAAAATTAAATTTAATGCTTAAAACTCCGTTCAATTTGTAATATCATGGTTGAATTATTTATGAGACAGGCTTGGAGGTTACGTTAAACATTAGTTATACAATTAATATGTAAAACAGATTTGAATCTTCAGCAAACATACAAAGATGATTATATTTTGAAAACCAACCTTAAGATCATTAACTATGCTCAATAAATATCATCCAATTAAAAATTAAAACCCTAAATCATACGTTTAGGCTAACTCTAATAAGCATGTAAACACTACTTAGCAAAACGGTTCAAATTTCACATAGTTACATTGATAATGAAATCATCAGAATTAATTTTAGATTATCAGAATTACTTTTGATACACCGGCACATATGATATATTTTGAATCATATGCAATGCTTGTACAAACCAATCTTAACGATCTGGCGATGGAAAAGAGACTCGTTTTGTTATTTTGAAGAACTAGTGCATTGATTTTATTTCCTTAACAGATTATTTTTATATCAAAAATTTTCACCCAAATTAGAATTTCCACAAAAAGTATCCTATCAAGTGTAAATGCCTTAGCCCAATGAACTCCTTATAAAATCATTACATAGCCATGCATCTAGTCAAAAACAAAAGATTCAAGTAAGATGCAAATATCACTACAGAATAAACGGGGATTTTCGACGGCTCAGAACCGTCGGCGGCCGTCGTAAGCAGTCGGAAATGACGTCGGAAAACAGACCACGACTTTCATCCATTTCCGACGGCTTCGACAAAATCATTGCGATGGCTGTCGACGTTTCTTCTGACGGCAATTCCGACGGCTTTTTTGACGGCAACGACGTTTACGTGGCATGTCAATTTTCCATTAAGCCGTCGCTAGTCGTTGTACGCTATCAAAAATTTCGTCCAGAAAGCCGTCGGAAGCCATCAAAATATATAGCCAATAAACCGTCGGTATCCGTCGAATATCTAGGTAAAACTTTTTGTTCTGCAGCACAACATCACTTCCATCCCAATATATAACACAACTCATCAAAATCAATTTATAAACTACATATATAAGCTGTAATCAATATCAATATTAAATTCAAACATCATAATATCAAAAGCAAACATATCCGATCAATACAAAACAAACCTTCTATCATCACTCGCATCCATCCAACTCCAATATTTACATCCAACATTAAACTCCACATATCAACTCCACAAATCAACCACCAAATCAACCATACAAATCAATGTCAAACACCACATGTATATAAATTAACCTCACCATCACTCAATGTTTATATATAAAAATTATATCCAACACCACATGTCCATAAAAAAGAAACTGCAAATTGTACCTCAAGACTCATCATCGGCTCCGTAACCACCGGACGAAGGGAATGTTCCGTGACGCTTCACATACTCGGTCAAACGCTGGTTGAGCTGCTCCATTTGCACTTCTCGGAGGCGGTCCTGCTCCTGCAGCTGTGCAATCTGCTGTCTAAACTCATTAATCTCCGCGTTGTCCTGAGCCCTTCGGTAAGCCCTTTGTGATTTCCGAGCCTACAAAACAAATAAAAATATGTTTAAGTTATTGCGTAACTTTTATAAAAATTAAGCAAATTTTACAGCGTAGTTAATTTTTATAAATTACCGATTGATTTCCGTAGTCGTAGCGCCTATTTCTCTGGATCAGGTCCATAACGGAGTCAAAGATCGCATCCTCCTCATCGGTGGTTAACTGCTCCCGTCCGGAATGCTCAGGCATCTGTGCACTTGCCTGCATAAATTTTTCCTTCAACGCAAAATTAAATACAAATAAATATTACATGACATTATTATAATATTTTATAACTAATTAATTAAAATGATCATTATTAATAACTTATAACTTAAAATATACTTACATGTGCAGCGTATGCTCTATCATCATCATGTCAGGCATACGATACTGATCCCTCGTCGTCTGTCTGCCTAACGGCATGTATGCTCAAACACGTCCATATATGAGACGGGGTCCCACGCACTTTTTCCTGCAATAATTGGTGTATATTATTGTTGTTCATATAAATTTATACAAAAATGTAATAACTGTTCGTAATTGCAATTAATTAATTTACCAGGTCCTCGCGATGGTGCTGCAATGATTTTGAGCCACCACGGTGTGTGATAGGATTTTTCTGTCTGTTTGCAGAGTTCCTGTCCAACTCCATCTGCAAATTAAAAATTAAGACTATATTTTACTGGTATAAATTATGTATTCTATACTGAATAAATTAAGGTGATATCTGATAGACTTACCTTGAATTCGTAGCTATCACACTATGCGACCCAAGCATCCCAGACGCTGGCGCCCATCCATTGTGGCTTCTTCCCGGTTTTTCTCATGGCAGACATCGTATCTCTATAATTCTTTGCCACTTTTTAGTTCCAGTGGCGTTGGCAAAGAGACATGTCCTTCTCTTGTAAGTTCACTACCCCTGTATATATATATTGAAAAAAAATATAAGTTATACATGTATACTTAGTCAGTAAATTGTAAAATGATTATATATAATAGTATATAATTTTACACTTACTAGGAAGTCCTGCCATATGCTCTCATGTACATGGTTCGCGATCCTGCTCCACTTCGGCCAGCATGCACTCATATGGCTCATGTATGTCTGTTTCGATATGCTGAGCAAAATGTTAGAAGGCTCAAGCTCAAACCCCCAACATTAAATATGATACAGATAAACCATGACTAATATATCATACAAAATATTTACAATGCTGAAGTAAATTTAATACTTACAAGCCATCAGCTTTCGGTAGCAATCTAACTACCATACGTGGCGCCTCCTACGAAGGTCTGCTGCCATCACCACCGCCGCGACCTGTCCCTCTTTGTGACCCAGAGGGGGAACCAGACTGTGAAGAACTCTACCGCCTAAAGAAGGACACCTGTAATACCTGTGACATACATATTATTTTATTATGGCAGAATATATCATTCAATTATGAGTAAACATATCAAGATTTAACATCAATAATCGCATGTAACATACCAAAAAAGTGTAACATCAATACTCCCATAAATTACCATTTTTCAACATGTATACTATTAAATTAGTCCTCGTCGTTTTCTGATTCTGACTCTATTTCGTACTCTATATTGTTTTCCTCTGTGGTCTCAAATGCTTCTACTAACACATTTGATTCATCATTTAGAGGTCCTAAATCGGTTTGATCATCTGTTATTGCAAATTCGCCATTTTCCTCGATATCTGCTTGGTAGGTTTGTTCGTCCAGAATATTCTTTCCATCAAACGTAAATCTTGCCTTCGTTTTAAAAACCGCCGACCAATCTGCTTTATCTCTTTTTAGAGATGGATAAGGAGCATAATAAACTTGTAGGGCCTGCTTTGCTTGTATAAATAGATCGTACTTATGATAACATGATGTATGCTTTATTTCAATAATATTATATTTTTGGTGCACGTTGATTCCAAAACCTGAAACATTACTGAACCAGTTGCGTCTAAACAAATAAACTTCTTTCGCAAGTCTGGTGAAATATGTTAATTGCAAAACCAGAGTTAACACGCCGTAAAAATCATTTATGCGATCATTTGGATCATCACTACCTTTAACATATACACCGGTATTGTTAGTTAATTTTTCAGTCTCGTATTCTTTGGTGTTGAATTTGTGTCCATTGATAAAGAATATTGGATATGTCTTGACTTTTCTTTTTTTCACTATCGTAAGATGTTTCAACCCTTCGTTGACCACACAATTTACCGAATCATATACGTGGTTCGAAAACCAAGTAGCAATTTTTTTACTGATATCCCCGCTTGGATGCTGTGATTCATAAATACTACATATACAGATAATATATTGTGTTATAATTAATACACACATGTATCATTCAAGTAATAATTTTAGATGTGTTATTCATTAGTACCTAACAAATGGCGCAACTTTTGCACAGTTAAGAAGAACTTATGTGCGAGCTACATGGTAATCTCTGTCGTCTAACCATACTTCCACACATTTTCTAGCAGGGCGTCCCTACTGTCTAAAAATAGATAGCATTGATTCAGAAGAATTTTGTTCAATGCCCTCATCATTTCACATTGCACTTTCAAAAGATAAGTTCACTTGGTCACTGAAATAATGAGAGAAAAAGAACGAAGCTTCTTCTTCGATATATGATTTGCCTATCGAATCTTCAACTCGTGCTTTTAGTCTCATTTTTTCTTTAGATGATTCAAGTACCTGTTAAGAATAATTAAAATTAAAATTTATTACATGTGGTTAAACTAAAATTTAACAACTCAATATTAATATCTTTCAAACAGATACATCCATCCATATTGCACAAGACCTCGAAGACGTGCTTCAAACTGAAGATGAATAGGTAAATGCTTCATTACATTCAAGAAACCAGGAGGAAATATTTTCTTCAGTTTGTAGAGCAGTATAAGAATTTCTTCCTTAAGCTTACATAGACGATCAACTTTTAAGGTGGTTGAACAAAGCTCCTTATAAAACAAATTAAGTTTTGTTACAACTGTCCAAACTTTTGTGGGCAACCGTTCTTTGAAAGCGACTGGTAACAAATATTTCATCATTACATGACAATCATGACTTTTAATTCCACTCAGTTTACCGTTCTTATAGTCGACGCATCTACGAAAATTAGAGGAAATCCCATCAGAAAATCTTAATCCTTCCACCTACTTTAATAGTATTTTAACTTGGTTAGTGTCTAGCTCATAGCATGCTTTGGGTTTTTTTATGTCATTTGGCTTCATATTAAGTTCAGGACAATTGCATATTGCTTCTATATCACGTCTTGATTTCAAATCGTTTATAGTCTTTCCTTTAACATTCATAACTGTGTTAAATACATTATCGAACATGTTTTTCTCATTGTGCATCACGTCGATATTATGATGATTTAGGAAAATTTTCCAATAAAGCAACTCCCAAAATATACTTTGTTTGCACCACTATGAATCGTCAATTTACCTTGTATTTCAATTTGTTCGCTGATTTCATGTATCTTTGGATAATCCTTTACAAACTCATAAATATCTTCGCTTGACCAAATCATTGGTGGTCGCAAGGTCTCAACTCTATTACTTGTAAAGTTTTTTTATCTTTTCTAAAAGGATGATTAATATGGAGAAAACACCAACGACAGTCAAACCATGAAATTTTCTTCCCATGATGTAAAGAAAATGCTCATGTTTCTTCCATGCAATAAGGGCAAGCTAGACGACCAACCGTACTCCAACCCTATAGCATTGCATCCGTAGGAAAATCGCTTATAGTCCACATTAGAGAAACGAACATACGATTTTTTTTAAATGCTGCATGTTTCAACACCTTCATACCATAGTGTTGTCAACTCTTCAATCAACGGTTGTAAATATACGTCGATTCCTTGTGTCGCATCATCAGGGCCAGGGATGACAATAGTAAGAAACATATATGGAGTTTTCATACACATTCACGGAGGTAAATTGTAAGGTGTAATGATTATAGGCAAAGATGAATATTTTGAACCAAACTGAGAGAACAGTGAAAATCCATCCATACATAAACCAAGTCTAACATTACGGCTCTCTGCTACGAAAGCGGGGTATGTCTTATCAAAATACTTCCATGCTTCTCCATCAGCTGGGTGTGTTAACGTACCTTCTTTCTATGTTCTCATACAGTGTCATCTCATATTATGCGTGGTTACAGAAGATGCATATAACCTTTGAAACCTAGGAGTAATGGATAAGTAATGCATACGCTTGTACAGAACTTCCTTCCCTTCTTTTTTCTTGGTTTGTATCTTTCCTGATTACATATTTTACAATTCCTAAGACAGATGTCTTCTTTCCAAAACAACATGCAACCATTTAAATATGTATCTATTTTTTTATACGGCAAAAGCAGATATAAGTTTTTTCACTTCATAATGATTTTCATACATTAAATTATCGAGTGACATATGCCATTTTGCAGCTTGTACTATAGCTGTAAACCCAGATTTTGTGAATTTGTATTTTGATTTCATCGTAATGTATTCTGCAGTTACTGGGGTTTCTTAGCAGCCTCCAATAAATCATACTTTTTTTTGCTCCAATACTTGGTTCTTCTTCGACATTAACATCGTTACCATCAACTTCAACAGTAGGGAACATTGAACGTGTTGCATCTTCAACTATATCTTCTATGAGATTCAGCGGAATAAGTTCATTATCCACCTCCTCCTCCGAATGTACGGGATTAATTAGGTGCTATAAGTTCTCCATGACGATCTCACACCAAATAATTCGGCACGAAACCATATTGGCGCAAACGAACTATTACCATATTTGGTATCAAATGCTTTAATAGTTTGTACCTATTACATGGACAACGAATTTCTTCGTCGTTTCCATTATTACGTAAAGCGAATTCAACAAAGATGTGTACACGATTTTGAAAATGTTCACTTATTGAGCCTCCAATTTCTCTTCTTTGTTGGTACATCCAACTCTGATCGATAAATAATTGATCATTTTTCCTACTTTAAAACATAAAAATGCATTAATTATTTACGTCTTGATATTTTATTTTTTAAAATAAATCATACATTCAAATTTTCGCAAATATACAATATTATTCTATTTAATTTTATTTTCAAACGGATTTACACAAATTATTATATGAATATAATCTACAATTTTTAGGTTATTGTTTTACACTTTGATGGTTGCTCATCCTATTTTCCATTACAAATACAGTAGTAATTATATTTTTCAAATCATTTTATTTTAAAAAACAAAATTTCGGCAGCACTTCCCATTTGTTCCATGTATAGTACACATATGTGTGTACACAGGGAACAAAAAGAAAGTGTTGTCGAAATTTTGTGAACCATTTAAAATAAAATGATTTGCAAAATATAATTACTACTGTGTTTGTAACTTGTCCAATATAGGGACAAATCTGACAAATATGGTATTGGATGAATATAAATGTCCGTTCTGTGATAAAAACGAATATCCATACAACGATCATATACAATATTTGTCAGACGGGGCCAAAAAATCTTTAAGGGATTTACAAAAAGTAAAGTGTATTATACAATAATTTTTACAATAATTTATTTACATTCTAAAAAATGCATACACTAAATCGCCGTTTTCGTCATCTTGAAAACACATACACCAAATTTTGAGCATCGACTCTAATTAATCCAAAGTAGCCCTAATGCGTATATGCACTAATTAATCAATGCATATACACCAACTAACGGACATATACACTAAACAAATTTTTTTTCTCAACATTTCAATGATAAATAATTATAATAAAAACCTAATTAGCATTCAATAGGGTATACCAAACAATCAATGTAGTATTATACAACTATAACAACAAATTAATCCTAATTTAACAAATCAAAATTAAATAGGGTTTAGGAATTAAACCTTCTTACCTAGAAATAGGTAATGGAGCTAGCTGAAAATCGAAGATGGAGACCTACTGCCAGCGTGGAAGCTTGTTGACGGTGTGGAGGAGGGGTTGGGAAGGGTTTGGAGGAGTGGAGGTCTGATTTGGGAAAGAAAAGCAATGAAAGAAACTGTCGGCCCGGGCTTCAGATATTCACGACTTTTCGACGGCTTTCGATGGACGTAAACGGCTTCATTTGCGACGGCTTTCGACGGATAGTTTATTTTATTTCCATTTATACCACGGAAATTGCTTGCCGTCGCAAATAGGTCGACGCGCCATCGACGGTTGTGGGAAATGGGCGTCGTAATTTACTGTGTTTCTACTAGTGTATGTAAAGAAAAAAAACATAATACATTCATAAAATAAATGAGAGCCATTCAATTAGTCCAACCAAACCAAGCACAACATATTCCATATTAGTCTATATTGATATCATATTAATGTATATGATGCAAGTGGGTTTAACTTAGTTGTTTTTCTAGACATAATAGCTCAAAATTTGACAATTATATATTATGAAGTAGCATTATGAGTCATTCTACCTTGGAAAGAAGAATCTTGCCAACCAAAAATCTTCAAATTGAGCACTTGTGGCAGGTTAAACCATTTTTTGATTAAAAAAATGCTTACTTTGCTTCGTCTTAGTAGCTAATTGACCAAACTTGTCGAGAAACTACTTTTTTTGAGTACTAAAATGTATACCGGTAACAAACTGGGATATGAAATCTTTAATAAAGGAGCCACCGCATATTCTTCATATCCAAATATTGAATTCTCCAAGGTAAGTATGTTTTAAATGACACCACAATCCAAGTTTCTATTTATCTACAACTTTAACCAACCTAAAATATTTGTGCAAGGTAGATGGAAGTATGATTGTACATCTTATAAGCAAAATAAATAATTTTACACTGAAATAATTATGAGTTGGCTTGTTTTCCATAACTTTATCCGCCTTACTAGCCACCATCCTCTTCAAAAAAAGAGATCTTATAGCTAAACACTGCTTAAGTTATTTTTGTAAAATTATGTAGAAAATTTGTTCATTATATGCTAAATACAATATAGTAAATGTGATCTTGATCCATTCTAATGGCTTAAATCATAAAAATTCAGGGATTTGATTTAGCTATGGTTGATTTTTTGTATTTTCCTTTCGAGGAAAACATTATATACACAAAATACGTATTTTATATTACAAACAAAAAGGGCATGCTTGTTGAGGCTGAGCTAGGGAGCCTATCGATTAAAGAAGATGACTTAACGGTTGAAGAATGTGAAGCCAAACTAACTGATGTTTCTGGAGTTAGTTTACACTTTATTTATTTTTATTTATATAAAAAATGAGGCTGGAAACATAAAGATTTGGTTGAAGTATTTCTACATCCTTGCACTAAGTGAAATCATTTCTTACCTCAAATAAAACTACACAATTTTGAAAGCCTCTCTTAGGGTTTGTTTGTCAATTTTGAATAGCGGTTATTTACTTTGTTAGATCAGTTGTTGGGTGGCTAAAAATAAGTATTTGCCTATAACTATAATTGTATACTTTATTGCTCTAGTAATATGTAATTTATTAAATGAAAAAGCAATATTTCCAAGTATTAAATGAATCACACGTCACTAGTAGTGTGTAATTTATTGTTGTAAGCACTGTTATCCCTTCAAGTATGCTCTTGAGGGGTTTGATGGCATTATTTTTTTGTGTATGTGTGTGTATTCTACAAGTGTTTGATGGCATTTTTTAGTGATTCTTTCTTTTATCTCTCTTCATTTCGAATTACAAAACATGCAATTCAACCATCTAAAAGGACTGGGCCAAAACTAAACCAACATTAAGAGAAATGAAAAGTATTATACAATATTTACTTCAATCATTTATTTTGAAACTTAATCTTTGAGACTGATCAGCTCTTCATCATTCAACTCTTTAATTACTTTGTTCTCCAAACTTAAACTGACAAGAATCTGCTTCCATCTTGATCGACCAAGCCCAAATATGTATTGAAGTGAAAATTCAACTCTCTTGTTAATAAGTATCCCAACTCCTACAACTCTGACACATTTGATGCTCAGACCTCCACACTGCAAACAGTAGAACAATATCAAAGAAATCAAAATTTTATGAAAATTACCAATGGACTAGTGATTGGTCGATACTGGACCTATATACCTGAAGTTTATATTATATGACCATTTCAATGAACTAATATAAACCTACTTACTTGTCAAGCATCACATTTCATACTTTTTTTAAAGATCCTAGTTCAACTATGATAATCAATAACATAAAGTTGGTTCTATTTTCAACCATGATTATCAACCATGAAAATCAACCATGAATTTGATCGGCAAGGAATTACATCAATTTTTCTACAAATGGAAGTTGATTTTCATTTAATCCAAGGTGCATACAACTAAAACTACCGCAAGTGTTTACTTGATGCTCTTTGCCAACCAACCATTAAGAAGAACATATGTAATTTTCAGTTCATTCTCATGCTAAATTGCCGGTATTACATTCGTTTTTGTTATGTTTTAATTTCATAACTGATATAAATTTGAAAATTTCAACAATTACTAGATTTCATCCCATAACATGTTCATACTAAGAGACAAGTTGAAAGATTTAAGTGCGATTGATTCTTTGCAATACCTCAAATCTAAAAAAATTGTTATTAAGCTTAAAAAAGTTGCAATCCGACATTAATTTCATAAATAAATCTGTAATAACAAATAAGAGAACAAATTGAAATGGGTATAGTGGATACCTTCTCAGTTGGTGGAGAAAGAGAGTTGTAAATGGAGAAGGAAAATGAAGGCTTTGTGTTGTTGGTGACGATGGAGAGAGAAGAAGCAATCGAAAGTAAAATTGAAATCGCGAGCTATAAGTTAGGTTTTTGTAAAGAAAGCTGGTTATGTATTTGATGCCACGTGAGTCCCTATAGAGTTTGCGTCACACTTTTCTAGTGGTCAATTTGAAGAATAAAGTGGAGAGAGGAGAACTTAGGGTTTTTTTGACTGATGGGAAGAGGATGAAGAAAATGGAAAGAAAAAGTAGCAGTTGCTAAAATATTTGGGTCCCGCCTTATAAATTTTCCTTCATACAGCGTTTTCCTATTTTATTTACTTATCATGTGAAAAGAACACAGCAGGTAGAATTAAAACGTTGTTCTAAGTTGTCGTTAATACTATTATTTCTTGTAGTGATGACAACTTCCTAATAAATCCTTTGAAAACCCCATTCTAAACGTTTCAAAGAATTAAAAAAAAATCTTTTTGTCAAATTCTTTCATATGAGGTTGGACTCAAAAATGGACTTCAATTGTCCTTTTTTGAACTTTTCTTCTTTTCCCTTTACTCTTAACCTCTTCTTATTAAGGGTATATACTAAAAATTTGGTTGTCCTTTTGTGGTGATTAATCAACACCTTCTGCGGAAACTTGCTCAATCCTTTTTCGCATCTTACTTCTAGGTGCTTGCAACATATAGGTTCTTACTTCTCATCTATCTGGATGAAATGTACATCTTGAATCAGTAATCCATCAAAATCCATCATTATAAGGAATCCTAGGCATAACAAAGGTGTAACGACAAGCAGTTTCAACAAGGTAAAATATTAAATTAATTAAAAGTAAATTTTTAATAGAATGGTGAATTAGGTATCGTATTTATAACCTTGTGAAGATCATTCTAAGACGATCAGTTTGATATATAGTTTTGATATATTCAAAGTTATGGTTTGTGAATAGAAGCGTAATAGTACTTAAACAACGTATGTATTAGTTTCGGACCAAACTGGAAAACAGTCCATAACCCAACCTAACGACTATATATCTAAGGCTATGAAACCCTAACTATCACCTCTATCTTCATTTTATTCTCTAATTTTTGAAATTTAATA
The DNA here is from genome assembly GCA_030737815.1 of Allium fistulosum. Taxonomy (NCBI): domain Eukaryota; kingdom Viridiplantae; phylum Streptophyta; class Magnoliopsida; order Asparagales; family Amaryllidaceae; genus Allium; species Allium fistulosum. The sequence goes on along the minus strand of CM060901.1, from coordinate 1,539,663,625 downwards.
ATAACTTACCAATGGCAGATGATTTTCTATAATTACAAATTGATTTAAAAATAAAAGAGTCCAAAATATATCAAATTATACATCATTGGAAAGCTCTCGACGAATGGAGCAGATAGGAAGCGTTCGTTTTTTGGTACAGCAATTGAGGTGGTTTGAAATTGGTGATTTATTTCTAGCTATCGAATCTAGCGTTTTATGTCTAATGGTGAAATGTCGACAATAATTCGATCGGAGGATATGGTGAAGTCGGTGACATAAAGGGAAGATGATCCATGTGACTTGATTGTTCTAGATTTGGCCAAGGTTACGAGAAAAGTAAAGAGAATTTGGTAGTGGTTATGGGTGGTGCGGGCAAAGGGGGACGCTGGAAGTGAAATGAAGGGGTGGTTCAGGTGCGGCTTTGGTTGTGGAGCCGTTGGTGGTGGCCGATCTGGTCGGAAGCGGCTGTCTAGGCAGCGGTGGGTAGTTGAATTAGTGGCTGATGAATGGATATGGGTTCGGGAAGCACGATACCGAGAAGATGCGTATAATATACTTTTACTTATTTTTTATAATTATTAAATCAAACAAAAATCCTATATCTTCTAATCTTGATATTTTGTGCATACGAACTTCGATTCATGCACGATATCATCCATTGGACTCGTGGCGAAATTTCGGACAATACGGTTCTAATCTTACTAAGTTTGGTGACTATTGGAAAAAGACTATTGCAAAAACCATGATGGTATAATTTATTTATTTAATTAATTGAAATATAATATTAAATGCATATCCGTTGATGGAAATTATAATTATTGATCTGTTTTGATATATGTTGACAATTGTTTGAATATTTTAGACATTTTAGATATGTTGAGACTTGAATTGATTATCTATTGCTATTTTTTGTATTAGTAGATTTTAATCATAATTAATTATGGATTTAAAGTATGACTATTATTCATTAAAGTAAAATCATTGAAATTATGTAATATGAGAAAATAAAATAATTAATTAGTTAAAGTGATTTTTTTGTGATGATCGTAAATAACAGTTTTGAATGAAATAATATAAATTAGTTAGAGAAACTTAATAAGGTTATTATTTATGAATTTTTGGGAAAATCCATAAATAATAATGGAGAATATATTTCAAACTTTGTTTGAAATGTGTACACTATTTTAAAATAAATGGAAATGAACTGATTTTGTAGTATAAAAGAGATTTAATATGAATATTATTACTTAAGCATAAAATAATGATACTGTTGATTTCAGAAGTAATTTGATGAAATTACTAATTTTGATCAAATATATTATTTGGGAAGATTTGAACTAATGAGATTGCATATTTTGAAGCATATTATAATTTGAGAGAATTATTATTGTTCTTAAAGTAAATAAAAGGTGAGTTTATAATAAATAAAAATAAAAATGATGTTATACTTAAAACAAAAAAATGATTGTAAATATGATGTTTTGAATGGGTGTAGTATGTGATTAACCATTGATCTTATTTATCACATATATTATTTTATTACAATGAGATCGTATTTGGATATATTGCCATTATTACTACGTTGTGTGTAGTTAACTATGGTTTTATGATGTTTGTGTTTGTGTTACTAATTTTGTTTGGATAGGTACACATTTGATGGTTGATGTTTTAAGACTACTATAGGACGATTAATATACATTTGACGATTTATACTTACATTGTGAAGTGTTACTATAATGGATGATTAGTATGAATGTAAGTATATTTGTATTGTTATTGTTTTCTTATTTAATGATTGAATATTGTCAAATGCATGTGATGTTTAATGGTTAAGTGTCATATTGTTGTTACTTCCTCATATAATGATCTATTGTGATGAATGGGCATAGATACTATTTTCTGCTTCCATTGATTGCATTGATTGCAATAGTTGCACTAGTTATACTGGATTCCATTGATTGTAGTGGTTGCATGATTGCATTGATTGTATTGAATTATATTAGTTGCATTGGCTATGAGGGTTGAATGGATGCAATGGTTGAATGGATGTGATGGTTGTTACGAACTAACAAGTATTTGGATATAGGAGAAGAGCAGGAAATAGAACAATGTAAGCCGGATCCCTCAAAAGCGGTACGTAGGTAGCCTTTTTATACGTAGAAACCACCGTTTCCCTTGGGTTGGGCTGGGGTGTATAGAAATTAGTGCAGTCCAAAACATATTTGAACCCATTTTTTCTTCTATTTTATATATCTATACAGGTGAAGAGTTGCATATAGGAGCAGAGGAGGGAATGGAAAAGCGAATAACTGATTTGGTATATTATTTTATATCGTTATTACATTCTTTATAAGTTGGTAATAATTGATATTTTTGAAAAATAAAGTGACGATATGATGTAAAATAACTGTATGACTAAGTTAATATTTATTTATATTCATGTTTGCTTATGTTGTGAGGCTTTCCCTTTTCTATTCACTGTTTCTGAATTTTTATTTTTATCTACCCACGGTCCATTGCCTTTGATATCCAAATTTAGTTGTAAGTATATTTGACATTGTTTATAAATGATTTTATATTTTAAAAATAGTGGGTTATCATAAAGGAGTCAAGTATCATCCAACTTCCGAGGTCCTTCTATATGTCATGCTCATCTCTTCTCAATCCATCCCTTACGGTAAGACCTCTGCTCCATGGCATAATCGGGGTAGGTGCATAAATTTGACTCGATTTATTGTTCCAACTCACAGTTATCTTATCCATCTTTTTAGAATATGGCCACAACTACTACTATAGTCAGAGTTCATAGAGTTTGGTGTATAGTATATATATAATTACAGGTAAAAATACAAATACGTTCACTCTGCCTATCCTAATTTCTATGATCGACGAACCTAAGCTCTGATACCAAATGTAACAACCTATACCTTAATGGTCCCAAATTTCGACTAAATCAAAATCTAAGTCCATAGGACACAGATCGTTGGTTTTGATAATCTATAATAAACATAATTATATATCAGAGAGTTATCAACATAAACTCACAGTGGAGTAGAAAAATATAATAGAACCGTTAATACACTAAGTTTTTCTTTTGATGAACAATCATATAAATATCACTACTAACATTTCTTCGAGTTGTGCAATACTTTCAAATATATTATAAAGACATTTTACAAAGATAAACAAGAACTTAGTGGAAGCAAATGAATTATATATACGAAGATTAATCAAATAAAATGGAAGAACAATACTGATCGAAGAAGAATGCTGAAACGAGAGTGGTATTTGAAGTGATGGATCTAAGAATCTTTTGTTAGTGACTCATGGAAATAATACTTGAAGATCATCAACCATTGACTGCTACCGAACCACAAAATATCCACAAATATGAGGTACATTGAAAATTTAAAATCTACAATACCTTATTGGTGTTCTTGTTTTTGACACACACACACACACACATATTTTAACAACCCACGATTTTGGAGATTGCCGCAAATTATAATTTAATATTAACAGTAATCTCCAAAATCCCGGGTTGTTACACATATATTGACATACGCTACCTTAGTATGTCGACATATGTTATCTAAGTATGTTGACATACTAGCTATTTTTCATTTTTAAAAATTCAAATGAAGGGATTTTCCCGCCACCTCTTCATCAAAAGACATGTCTCTACAACCACTATTTAAAGGCTTTGGAAAACGAATTTTCACAACAATAATTCTCATTTTCTCTTACTCTTTTATCTCCATACTTTTGCGAGAAAGATCCATTACATATTCTTCCACTCTCTTTGCAAATCCATACTCCTTTACTTCAATTCTTCAAAGATTTGCAAACCACACAATGTTAGAGAATTCATACTTGAATCCATATCATTCTCTCTCTTATTTCATCCTATTCCTCAAAGAATTCAAAGATATATTGCAATTGGAGATCTATAGGATCATTATACTGAATCTGTGACAATCTGTATTGAAGATACAACTACTTGCTATACTCTGCTATTTTTTTTAAAAGAAGAAGGTGTTCTTATAGCCTGTGAAATCAAGAGGGTGCACCTTGTAGCTTTTGAAATCAAGATTATGAAGGTGTTCTTGCTACCCTTGGAAAGCAAGTGGTGATAGTGAAATTATCAACGGTGCAGTACAGGACAGGATGTAGGATTAGTCAATTTGAACTAGTATACAAATCCATATTGTTATTTACTTTACTGCATTTTACTTTACTACTTACTTATTCTGTGATTGCTTGTTTCTATTTGCAATTTGAGTAGATAGAAATTTTAAATTCATCAGTGAGTTGTAAATAGTTGAATTACACTTCACCCCTTTTAGTGTATAGCCTTAAGATCCATTCTGCATTATGTTATAGACAACCCACGTTCCCACTTTTGGTATCAAGGCACTAGTTTTCAAAAATTCATAACTTCATTTTTGAGAAGTATAAATGGCGAATAACACCGATAACACTTTCTTTAACACTTTTGTTGAAGGCCAATCTACTGCTAGACCCACACTATTTGATGGTAGTAGTTATGCTTATTGGGCTTGTAGAATGAAAATTTATTTACAATCTAATAGTTTGGATATTGGAAATATTATCAAAACTGATTACACTATGTCCCAAATGAATTATGCGCAATGGACTACCCATCAAAAGATACAAGCACTCAATAATTCAAAGGCTATGAATATTTTATTCCATGCCTTGGTTAAAAATAAGTTTAAGAGAGTATCTATTTATAAAAGTGCATATGAAATTGGGGGAACAACGCAAGTCACACACAAAGGCACTAGAAAAATTAAACAAACAAAGCATCCAGGTTAACTAATCAATTTCAACTGTTTAGGACGAAACAAGATGAATCTATCGCTGATATGTATTCTAGATTTCAGGATATATTACATGCATTAATATCATTAGGAAAGAATGTTACCAAAGTGGACCAAGTCAGAAAGATCTTGAATTCACTTTCTAATGAATTAGATCAGAAGACTCTGGCAATCGAAGAAGCCAATGATATTAGTAATATGAAAATAGAAAATTTATTTGGTAATCTAATTTCCTGTGAAATACAATTGTAGGTTAGAAAAGAAAATCAAGCAAATGAGAAGAAATCACTGGTACTCATCGCTACAAACGACAATCATGAACCAGGTGATGGTGATGATAATGATGAGAAAACCAATTTCATAACCAAGAATTTCAAGAAATTCTTGAAATATAGGAAAATGAACAAACTTCAGAAAACTAACTATAATTCCAGAAATGGAAGTGTTATTAAGTGTTTTGAATGTGATAAACCTGGCCATTTGAAAAGAAACTGTCCAGACCTAAAGAAATAAAATTACCCTTCAAATACTTTCTATGAGAAAAGGAAACAGACTTTCAATGCAACATGGGATGATTCAGATACATCATCAAGTGATAGTGATTTAGAAACTGAAAATGCTAACATGTGCTTCAAGGCAAAGGATGACCAGGTATGGAATTCTAACGAAGAAATTATGAATGTTTTAAATGATATGTATAAGGGATATAAAATATCTTAGAAAAGAGTACAAGATTAGTTTGGAAGAGAAAGATAGATTAAAAATATTTTTAAAAAAAGTTAACTAAAGAAAAACAATGTTTAGAAGATGAAATTGAAAGACTTAATAATGAAAAGGATCTAAAACTTGAAAGTTTTTGAAAAACTGAAAAGTGAAAAATCCTTAAGGTCGGAATTTTTCTTAATGAACTAGAGATCACCGACCTAATTGACAAAATAACATCTCTAGACAATGTTGTACTTAACTGTAATAAGGATTTTAATAAAATGAAAACCGATATTGATAAATTTAACAAAGGGAAATATAATATAGAAAATTTATTATATGAATCTAAACTCACTAACAATAACCATGGACATGGATACACCCCTAAGCCCAAATCAAAGAAAAATAGTACTCTAAGTACAAAATTTGTTAAGGCTATCAAGTTCAAACTAATACCTAGAAAATTAAAGTTAAAACCTCCAAATAATTTATGGGTTCTTAGAAGGTTGGATAATAATGATAAAGAAAAATATATTAATAATTTTATTAATAAAGATCATTTATCCGAGGATTATATTTTGAAAGGGCATTCAAACTTTTCATGGGTTTGGCTTTCCGAAACTTAACCCCATGGACCCTACAATAAAATAGTGTAAGAATACCCATATTTTATACTTTTAGGTACCGAACAATGGGTATCAGATAGCAGATGTTCAAAGCATATTACAAGAAATCCATAGCTACCGAGGGACATTATATACAAAGATGGTGGAATTGTGAAATATGGAGATAATTCAAAATGATATGTTATTGGAATCGGCAAAGTCGATAATTCTAAAACTCCTCTTATTTTAAATGTTCTACTTCATACTTTGTATTAACTAGATTCCCCTTATGAGTTATATTTACATACATTTAGATATATCCCTACATACAAAATCTCTATATATTTTCTAGGTCTACTTAAGCGATTCTTTTTTACCATTTTCGTTGATGACAAAGGTGAAGAAAATGTATAAATATACTAGTAAAATGATAGGTGGAGTGCATAGAGTTAGGGATAGTCAAATATAAAAATATTATATTTTATCTCTCAAATATTTATGTGGTTGTCATCATCAAAAAATGGGAGATTGTTGATACTCTAAGTATTTGTTTTGATAAGCAACCATATAAATAATACTACTAACATTTCTCTGAGTTGTGGAGTACTTTCAAATATATCATGGAGACATTTTATAGAGATAAATAAGAACCCGGTGGAAGAAAATGAATTATATGTATGAAGATTAATTAGAGCAAATGGAAGGACAAAACTGATTAAAGAAGAACGCTGAAGCGACAAAGGTATATGAAGGAATGAATCTTATAATTTTTTGTTAAAGGCCCCATGGCAACAATACTTGAAGATCATATAACCATTGACCTCAATCGAATTACAAAATATCTACAAATATGAGGTACTTTGAAATCTAAAAATCTGTAACACCTTATTGGTGTCCCTGTTTTTGAAACACACATATCTATACATATACTACCCAAGTATGTCGACATACTAGCATATATATCGACATATGATACACAAGTTTGTCGGCATACTAGACGTTTTTCAGTTTTTTAAAATTCAAATGAAGAGATTTTCCCACCACCTCTTCACCAAAAGAGATGTCTCTTCAACCACTATTTAAAGGCTTTTGAAGATAAATTTTCACAACAACAATTCTCATTTTCTCTTACTCTTTCATCTCCATACTTTTGTGAGAAAGATCCACTACATATTCTTCCACTCTCTTTGCAAATCCATACTCTTTTACTCCAATTCTTCAAGGATTTGCAAACCACACAATATCAGAGAATTCGTACTTGAATCCATATCATTCTCTCTCTTATTTCATCACATTCCTTAAAGAATTCAAAGATATATTGCTATTGGAGGTCTATAGGATCATTGTACTAAATCTGGGAGAATCTGTATTGATGGTACAACTAGTTTCCATACTCTACTGTTGTTTATAAAAAGGAGAAGGTGTTCTTGTAGCCTATGAAATCAAGCAGGTGCATCTTGTAGCCCATGAAATCAAGATTGTAAATATGTTCTTGCCACTCGTGGAAAGCAAGCGGTGGTAGTGAAATTATGTACGATGCAGTACATGACTGGAAGTAGGATTGGACAATCCGAACTAGTAGAAAATCCCTGCTATTATTTACTTTACTGCATTTTACTTTACTACTTACTTATTCTGTGTTTACATGTTTCTGTTTGCAATTCCTAAGTAAGTTTTAAATAGTCTAATGACACACTTGATCTATTCTATTGTATAGATAGCATTAAGATTCATTCCGTATTGTGTTGTAGTCAACCCACATTCCACAAGAATATATATGCTGACTAAGGCTAATATTTTGGAATCAACATTATTTCTTTATTATCTGATTATCGTGCCAGCGTCGAGCATGAATGATAAGACTTCATCATCTGCAATTCCTGCCTTGCACTAGTAGCTCATCCCTCTAAATCTATCATGTGGTTCGTAATGAGGAGGGGATTAGAACAACGTTTTGGTGATTGGAAAACTACATACTTCATTCATAACATAAATTTATGCTGATTGATTTTTATTTAAGTGTTATGTCCATTATTTATGGCCATTTCATGTAATTCCATCAACGCATACGATATGCCCAACCTTCTCTGAGGTATGCCTGTGTGTATGTGTGTGTGTGTGTGTGTGTATTTATATGCCTATATACATATATATCTAAATGTTGTACTATCAAAAGGAAAAACCTAGGCCACTTAATACTTCTTAAATAGGGAGGAGGCAGACCCATCGGTCATTTAATACCTCAACCCTAAAGCGGGCCTCCGTAACATAATTGCTAGTCAATCGGTTCTAGCTACCGAGATCAATGACCCCTAGATACGGTTTTATCATTTATTACCATATTAAAAATGCATCTCAAAGAATTATCTAAGGGTTAACAAGCCCACCTCCGATAAGAAAACAACTAATTAAATAATGATATCTTTGTGTATTCCATACGAATTCTACATTAGTAGGAAGCGAAATCCATCAGGTCATAACCCAAGTCTTTGTAACGACCGATCAGGACCACTGGTGGTCATAGCCTATATGCCAGCCGTACTACTAAATATTGGTACAACAAAAATACTGACATAGCCCACCGACCTCCCACAGCCGAAATCCTGTTTAGACTAACCTAATGTAAGTCAAGAAAAATGTTTATTCTAGTTACGTAATACCTCTTGTTAGAAAAGAAGCAGACCCCACTTAGTAGGATATTTATGACTTCTTATATAGGGAGGAGGTAGAGCCAATAACCATTTAATTACTTCCACCCCGAAGTAAACCACTTGACATCCCTAAAGGTACTGTGCCATTTAATATTTCAATTCCAAGCCGAACCCTTGGTATATTTCTCCATACCTATATGCAAATGCATATCCCTTTTCGATAGGCCCTATGGTTGGAGATGTCACACACATAGTAAGTATACTCAACCGTTGGTAGCCTTTATGTTAAGGGCAGACTACTATTGTGTAACTCTACTAACCTCGCATCCCTACCCATTATAAACCAAACCAATTATCCTAGGACTAAATATTAGGCTAGGCCCACTAATTCACGTGCTCGTCCTAAACATATTGTTAAGGTTATATAATTTCTTACTATGAAACTTATACTTCCTCATAGCATTTAATTTCTATCTTAAATGCCTATTATATATATTCTTTATTTCCCTCTTACGTCCCATAAATATCAACTGTCCGTAATAAAAGGTCATTATTATTCTAATTGGACAATCACTAATGATATTTATTTATTCGTTCTAATTCATCTTGTTATGCCTATTCCATTTCCCCATAAATGCCATATAAAATCCTTTAACTGGTCCTGTTAAATACATTTATATCCCTATTGAATTTCTGTAACTCCCTATTAACTGCACATTTATTTCCCTACTAATTTTGCAGTTACAATCACTTTTCCATTTCAAACTCCTAGTCTTATGGTTTACTGTGCTATTACTATCTAGTCATCCTAATTATAACTAATACGAACATTGATGTATATTACGCTGTATGTATGTATGTATATGTGTGCGTGTGTGTATATAGTCGGTAGGCGCGGTTATACATATTTATGTGTATGTGTGTCTTCCTATCTCTAACTCATTAGTTCCTATACTTAGGAACTCCAAAACACACTATTTTGTGCATTCTGTAAGAAACATTTACTTCTACATTTTAATATATTAAAGTTATCCTTCCCAAAAAAGATTACCGTTATAACTTTTCATAAATTACTCAAATTTGAGACTTTACTCCATTGGAAATTACAAAGAAATATCTCTTTTGTTTTATCAAAATAGATGGTGCAAACTATGGAGAAGAACATCCTTACTTCACACATCTCTTCCATTTTTAGATATTCCTAATTATTTCGAACGATGCACTTTTTATACATAGTTGTGGAATTAGATGAATTATGAAAATTATATGGAAATAGATACAATTAAATTGTACCCACAAAGCTTTCAATAAATTAAAACATAGAAATTCACATTCCAAGTCAAATTAGGGCACTCTAAATTGACACTAACAATTTACAACCCAATTATCATAAGTCTGGAATAAATCTTGTAATCTTATCAACATACTACTTTAACAAATTTAGTGATTGATTTCCAAATTTCCAAATTAGGGTGTCAATACTATTTTAATTTCAATTACTTAACCTATAGAATATATAGGCGAGATTAAAAGTGAATAGGTTCTTCCTAAGCCTACAACTCCATAGATCTTGCATAGGCATAATAAACAAATAACATTCAATGAGATAAATTTCAATGTTATACATAAATCATGTAATTTCCCACTCACCTTTCAAGCTTTTCAAATCTCAAAAATCCAAATGCATCCCTTTAATTGACTCCTTTTCCTTTTTAATCCAAAAGCATATGATAGCAAGGTATATACATACCATTAGAATTACATATTTGATAAGAAATTTAAGGTTAAGAGAAATATAGATTTATAATTACGAAATTTACCTTTTTCCGTAGTATTAATTCGCTCCTTCTCTTCTTCTCTTTTATTTTTTTCCCTTCTCCAATTTACACACACACACATATATATAATATTTTATAATTAGTACAAATAGTAGAGAAGGGAAAATGGTAGGGCTTCGCTCTTCGATCAGAAAATATGAGAAGAATAGTGAGGGGCTAGGCCTGTATTTATAGGCACACGAATCAATCATGTCCGTTAGATACAAAATAATAAAATCTAGGATGTTCGGCCAAGGTTCAACCCTAGACACCACACTCATAACCAATCAAGCGGTCATAGGCAGCGGTCGACAACTAGAGGTCAACCATTCGTGCACGTGGTGTCAACTGGTGCGGTCCAAGCAATTATATAGTTGTTATCCATATAATTTATCAAGGTAGTATGGTATTTGATTCGAAGCTCTAAGGAGATGAAGTCAAATCTAATCGCAATAAGAAGGGTCTAAGCCTTTATAACAGTAACCGTAAAGACAGCATTAATCCTGAAGGAAGATTATTGATATCACTCATTGTTATTGAATTCGAAGGTATATGACATAAGATACGGATGCGACGCCCTCTTTTATGAAGGAGAACCGATGTTCATCCACGTCGACTACCATCATTACAGTCGAAGATATATGAGCAGTGGTACGCTGATGGCCCCAATGGTCAACATCGAAGACATAAGGATAGGTTAGTGTCGAAGATATAGTGCCGCACTTCATCAATAGCAGAATATATACAGTGTTGTGTATAATCCAAGAAGCGAAGGAATCAAGTATAATCAACTTCGAAAGCCATCAATGAATGTTGAAGCGACCCATAATGGATTTCATTGATGCTAGGTCCAATCAGCACTGCTACTCGCCTATCATAACCAAGACAAGCTTGTCATCTACAACCATAGAAGATGTTAGCATTACATTAAAGCAGCGCTATACTTCACAACTCTTCAAAGATAGTGCAACATGATGACGCCAAAGGAATACAAAGTAACATCACTCTTCGTTAATGCCCAACATTGCACTTCGTTTTTATGCAGTGTATTTTCTCAACATTTGGAGGATGCCATGTGTCTAAGCAAGGCGGTGTTGATGGTGGACACCATCGATATCCATAAAGCCATCAATACTACCTTATGATTAGCATTGCTTCATACTTGTGTTAGCTCAAGCCGAAGTCATCACCCGCTCATAAAGGACGTCAACCATCATGTTAGAAGCTGTCAATACCATGGCTCATCACAGTCGCATATCTCCACTAAAGGAATAAAGAGGAAGCCTAGAGCATAACAACATCGAAGTCGTCAAAGCCGATGCCAACACTGTCACCGAGACTGATGTTGAAGCTTGGTGACATCGAAGGCCATGCCGCTTTTCCCCTATAAATATGGACCTAAGGGTGCTATTTTGGGGGTATTTTTCTCTCTCTTCCATTTCTAACATTTTTAACTTTGTAAACCCTAAATTGATTTAGGGATTTCACCGATTGTAACACTTGAACCTTATGCACACAAGGAATCGAATATCAAGAAATTACATATCATAATTGACTACTTGATTCTTGGATTGTGACTTATATATTACCTTGCATATCAATTTTGATCATATATAACTTTCGACGAGACTTCAATGACTATGCTCAGAACTGATGTGAATTTGACATCATGCATGCTTCACCCTAACTGATGTGAAATTGACATCATGCATGCTTCACCCTATTGACCTTGATTAACATCGATAAAGACCCTCTTCGATTGGCTCCACTTCCTATTTACTATTAGGGTCAATGAATTTATTCATTAACACATAGCATATCAATTTGATTTAAATTTGTGATTAGCATATTGACTTAATCCTTTTATGACTCACGACATGGTCATAGCCTTGATATTGGATGTGCATAAGATAATAACGGTGTTAACGATAAGCTATTGACATCCTTATTTATTTGCCTAGAGTTGTCCTAGAGTATTTCAACAAAAATCCAATTTTCTAACACTTTTGGGCATTAATGAAGAAATTCATTAGCATTTTGGTGCTAGAAGGAGGGCTCGAACCTCTGATCCCTATAATTCTCTCCATAAACTGGTTGCGTAAAATGTTTTTGTTTCAAAGAAAATGGTGAGAACCAAAAGAAATAATGATAACATCCCAAATGAAGAAGTCACATCAAAAACAACTTTGGAGGGTAATATTGTCTTGAGCTTCAATTTAAGGAACATGGAAGTTGGTCAACCTTCAACTCTAATAAGACTCGCAAATAATGAGACCAAAATTCAGGATTTGACACAGCAACTGATAGTTATGCAAGAGCTTCTTGGAGAGGCTCCATCCCGAGATTCTTTTAAAATGACGAAGCTTATGGAAGAAGGAGATGAAGTGCAACCTCCAAGTAAAACCCAAGATGAAGTACTAGAAACATACTCTCCAAGGTTGTAAACAAAAGAGAGCAAAAATACTATGATAAGCCAATAAAACAAAAATCAACAAAGTTAAGCAAGAGAGCCCCTTGAACAATTGGATAGCACGATCAAAGAATATAATAGAGACTACAATGGTGGAGAAACCAACAAAATAACAAAAGACATGCTTAAGGAGAAAGAAATCCTTAACCTAAGACAAGATAATAGCTTTCGAAGAACTTCTTTGTTAAAGGAAAACGCGACCGATAGAGAAAAGCTGATGGCAGTTTGATCAGGGCTAATTGAGAAAACTCCATTTTGGAAAGAACTTTGTATTTGTGGATGTAAGCACCTACAATACTTCTATTTCCAGGTTTAGAAATTCATTCGAATGGTCAAGATGTACCATGTCATGAAGAGGGACTCCCTACTCCTATCATTCCAATAAAAGTCGAAGATGGATGAAAGTAGAAGAGAAAGTTGGAAAGAGAATTCTTAATCCAATTATATAGACTTAAGCAAAACTCTTTCCCACATCATCACCATGGCAAAAGATGATGAGAATTTTCCTACCACTTACAAAATACATATCCATCTCGAGCTAAAAATTGGGAAAGACTATTGTGCCTACCATAGATTAAATAGACATAAAATTAACGGATGCTGCATTTTGGCAGGCATAATTCAAAACATGATCAAGTCAAGATTTCCAAAGAATTAACTAAGGAAACTTTAATGATTTCCCACTTTCAAGATACTAACCCAATCACCTAAAGTCTAACTTTTTCTACAAGAAAAAAGCATCTTTGTAACTTCAGATCCAGGCTCCAGTCAAACTATGGAGTTTTGTGGAAGTTTCCCACTGTGGATTATTCTTACTCATAAATTTTTTTAATTTGATTTGTACTTAAAATTCATTATGTATCGATACAAAATTCGAGTTTATTTACAGGTTAAAACAAAACTAATCTTTTACATCCCGCAGGTTCTGGATTTTCTTGTCAAAGCATAACAAATTCCCGGTCTTCTTTGAGGAAAGGATAGTTTAAATATCCAAGACGAAACGGCTCCCTATCTCAAGGCTTAAATCAATGCAGAATAAAGAATTTCTTTTATGGGATTTTAAATTACCATCAACCTTCCATCCTAAACCTGTTCTTGGAAAAAAGGTAAATATCCAAAATCTTCCCAAAAGAAGGGATTCTTTGGAAATAGCATGTTATTGTCCGTAAAAGTCTATTAGTACATGAATCATGACTTTTCAGACTTACAAACAAGACATTCCTTTTCGCTAAGTAAAACCTGAAGAGGTGCAACTATATATATATCATATAAAGGTGGAAGCGGTATACACTAAATTTATTTTTAACAAGCCATTTTATTACCAAAAGATTTGTTGAACACGTCTTTGGGAAAAATTACTTTCAAAAGTCAAGAAGGATTATTTCTAGTTACCCAACGGATCAGGGAAAATAAATATTGATCTATTTCAATAAAGGTTTATAAGACCTTCAAAAAATATTACTTAACATTGGTAAATGCACACAAAAATTTTTGGTTGAGCATGTCTTGAATAAAGCATTTTTAAAGCTTTCTAAAGTCATTGGGAAGGAAAGACCTATACATAGTTTTTAAAGAAAATTTGTTAGAACTACTAAAACTCATTAGCACTGCAAAACTCAAATTAGAAGAGCAAATTCTAAGTTAAAGAACAATTGGTTCATGAATCATGACCACTCAGTTTGTTATTTGAGATTTTCATTTCTACTATGAGAGTGACCCATAAACCCTTCTCGGTCGCAATGCCGGGAAGGGACTTCTTCATTAAAAAGTTCAAATATTCAAAACCTTTTCAAAAGAAAGACCAATTTTAGGAAATAACTCCTTAATTTATCAAAGGGGTCCATTTGTGGAAAATTCTTTCTTCCAAAGAAAGTTTCATGACAAAAAAGTTGATGTTCAAAAATGATTTTCACAAACATTTCAAATGGCCAAAAATTATTTTCACAAACAAAATTTTCAAAGTAAAATCTTCTTTAAAGCCTCCGACACACTTCCGGAGCACCTCATAGAGGAAGGGACAAACTAATTTAGCACCAACTAATAATCTTTTAGGGGAAGACCAATCAAGCATAAGCTATAATGCTTTGAAGCAAAGACAAAGCCCAAGAATGGGTAAAAAGTAAAAGAATGAGGATGTTCACGACCCAAAGTAGAGGCAAAGCCCAAGAAGGCACAAACAAATAAATGGACGAAGATGTTCGCAGCCCAAAGCAAAGGCAACGCCCAAGAAAGGGTAAAGACTAAAGGGACTAAGATGTCCAAAACACGAAAAGAGACAAATATAGAAGATGTAAAGGAATCTGAAACCCAATGGAGAGGCAAAACGAACTAAACGGAGAATAAATCCTTACTAGAAAAGTAAGAATGGTTTTATTCAAGGAATATATGAAAATAGATTCTAATGATCCGATCTAGACCAGAAATAGGGAAACCTTCAAAGGTCTACAAAATAAGTATCAGTAAATTAATTGGGCCCACTGAATGGCCAAACAGTTGAATGGAACTATCATGCTGAGCAACCAAATAGCCGAACGGAACTACTCTACTGAACGACTTAACAACCGAACTGAACTACTCTGCTGAATGTTTGAATGGTTAAAAAGCTAAACGACTAAATGGAACTACTTTACTGAATGGTTGAATAGCTGAACGGAACTACTTTGCTAAGCAGCTGAATAGTTGAACGGAACTACTTTGCTGAACGACTGGATGGTTGAAACGGAACTACTTGGCTCTAATATAATAATAATAAATAATGATGATGATGAACACCTTAATAGCTACAGATCTCCTAACAAGAAGCATTCCTTCAAACAATGGGAATCTTCGTCACTATTCGAGGTATAAGTCCATGGTAAAAGTTTCTGACGTAGCATTTTAGATAGAACTACAAATTCTTTTCTACACAAATTACTTTATTAGACGATTTTCTGATCTTTTATTACTATTAGATGAACTTCTGAGTTTCTTATTATCAAATGAGTTTTAACAAACTGTTGATTGAATTTCTGATTTTCTTGACAAATGAATTTCTGATTTTCTTGATAAAAGAATTTCTAGTTTTCATGTTGGATTTCTTAATGGTTTTTTGACTTCTTATTGAATTTTCGGTTTCCTTGAGGAGGTCAAGTCTTCTATTATTGCCAAATAGGGATTTATGGTCTTCTATTATTATCAAATGGGATTCTGGATTGTCATTACCAGATAGATTTCTGGTCTTCTTGTTATCAGATGGGATTCTGGATCCCTTATTACCAGATGGATTTATGGTCTTCTTATTATCTGATGGGATAATGAATTTCTTATTACCAGATGGGTTTTTGGTCTTCTTATTATCAGATGCGATTCTGGGTTTTTATTACCAGATAGATTTCTAGTCTTATTATTATCAGAAGATGGTTTTCTAAACTTTTAAAATTAGTACCAAATATTTTCTAGTTTTTCCATCGAATGAATTCCTAATTTCTTAAATCACTAACATATCAACAAAGTGGATTTTAGGTTTTGAAATTGAAGTTAACATAAGAAGACAAGAACAAAAAAGTTAAATGACAAAAGGAATCTGATCTAAAAGATTACAAGCAACTCAATATTAAAAGCTAATCTCTGAAAATCAAAGAAGAATTAGCTTAGGATGAAAAACTTTTAAGCCAATACCAATCTTCTTGAAGAGCTTCTTGCCAAGCCCTTCATCTGTTTACAAGGTGATATCATTCCAAATTTGAATACTCATACTTAAGAGCATGTAGATTATTTACATGATATCTAAACAATAAAAAGTTCAAATTCAAAAATAACATTTACAACAAGTCAATGACCGTTGAATAACCAATGTTAGGTTCATAAGAAAAGCTTAAATTTTTGGGTTGATTAGAAGAACACAAATGCTAAACTTATTGTAAAAGAACAAGTTTATGGGTATGTGCAAAAGACTTGAATGATAATTAACATAAAAGAATACTAAATATAATGTTGCACTAATAATACCATGTTGAGTAAGTAGATTAATACTAAATGCCATATGAGTTACGCTATAAAGAAAAAATGCATTAGTATTAAAATCATATATTAGTCATAACCTAGATATATTGAATTTAAGATTTTAAATGATCTCGATAAATTGAAAACTTCCTTTGTTTGAGTTTTAATCGCAGAAGAAAGAAAAATGTTAGCAGATTGAATAGATTCGAATAGCGGCAAGCAATATGTTTGGGATTATTAAATTGAAATGTCAAGGCTTCTACTACACTTCGGGGGGAGGGGAGATGTTATCCACATAAATTTTTGAGGGAGTGTAGTTTTTTATTCGAAGCTCTAAGGAGATGATGTCGAATCTCATCATAATAAGAAGTGTCTAAGCCATTATAATAGTAACTGTAAAGACAACGTTTATCCTAAAGGAAGATTATTGATGTCGCTCATTGTTATTGACTTTGAAGGTATATGATATAAGATATAAATGTGACGTCGTCTATTATGAAGGAGAACCGCTCTTTATCCATATCGACTACCATCATTATTGTCGAAGATATATGAGCAGCGGTACACTAATGGCATCATGATCAACATCGAAGACATAAGGATGGTTAGTGTCGAAGGAATAGAGTGCTGCACTTCATCAATAACAGCATATACACAGTGTCACATATAATCAAAGAAGCGAAGGAATCAAGTACAATCAACTTTTAAAGCCATAAGTGAATGTTGAAGCGACCCATAGCGCATTTCACTGATGCTAGGTCCAATCAACACCACTACTCGCCTATCATGACCAAGACAAGCTCATCGTCGACAACCATAGAAGATGTCACCATTACATTAAAGCTGCGATATACTTCACAACTCTTCGAAGATAGTGCAACATGATGACGCCAAAGGAATTCAAAATAACACCGCTCTTCGTTAATGCCCTATATTTCACTTCGCTTTTTATGTAGTGTATTCCCTCAACATTTGGAGGACGCCGTGTGTCTAAGCAAAGCGGTGTTGATGGTGAACACCATGATATCCACGAAGCCATTAATAATACCTTATGGTCATCATTGTTTCATACTTGCGTTAGCTCAAGCCGAAGTCATCACCTGCTCATAAAGGACGTCGACCATTATGTTAGAAGTTTCCGATGCCATGGCTCAACACTGCGCATACCTCCACTAAAAGAATAAAGAGGAAGCCTAGCGCATAACAACATCGAAGTCGTCAAAGTCGATGCCAACACTGCCGCCGAGACTGATGCTGAAGCTTGGTGACGTCAGAGGCCATGCCACTTTTCCCTTATAAATATGGACCTAGTTTTAACTTTGTAAAGCTTAAATTGATTTGGAGATTTCGCCGATTGTAACACTTGAACCTTGTACACATAAGGAATCGAATATCAAAAAATTGCATAGCATAATTGACTACTTGATTCTTGGATTGTAACTTACATTTACCTTACATATCTATTTTGATCATATATAGCATTCGATGAGACTTCAGTGACTATGCTCAGAACTGATGTGGACTTGACATCATGCATGCTTCACCCTAACTGATGTGAACTTGCCATCATGCATGCTTCACCCTATTGACCTTGATTAACTTCGACAAAGACCCTCTTCGATTGGCTCCACTTCCTATTTACTTTTGGGATCAATTAATTTATTCATTAACACATAGCATATCGACTTGATTTAAACTTGTGATTAGCATATTGACTTAATCATTTTATGAATCATGACATGGTCATAGCCTTGATATTGGATGTGCATAAGATCATCGCAGTGTTGACAATAAGCTATTGATGTCCTTATTTATTTGCCAAAAGTCGTCCTAGCGTATTTCAACAAAAATCCAATTTTCTAACACTTTTGGCATTAATGAAGAAATTCGTTAACATTTTGGTGCTAGAAGGAGGGCTCGAACCTCTAATCCCTTATAATTCTCTCCATAAACTGATTGCATAAAATTCTTTTGTTTCAAAGAAAATGGTGAGAACTAGAAGAATAATGATAACATCCCAAATGAAAAAGCCACACCATAAACAACTGCGGAGGGTAATATTGTCTTGAGCTTCAATTTAAGGAACATGGAAGTTGGACAACCTTCAACTCTAATAAGACTTGCAAACAATGAGACCAAATTTCAGGATTTGACACAACAACCGATAGTTATGCAAGAGCTTCTTGGAGAGGCTCCATCCCGAGAATCTTTTAAAATAACGAAGCTTATGAAAGAAAGAGATGAAGTGCAACCTCTAAGTAAAACCTAAGATGAAGTACTAGAAACATACTCTCCAAGGTTGTAAACAAAAGAAAGCAAAAATACCATGGTAAGCCAACAAAACAAAAATCAACAAAGTCAAGCAAGAGAGCCCCTTGAACAATTGGATAGCACATCAAAGAATATAATAGAGACTTCTATGGTGGAAAAACCAACCAAATAACAAAAGACATGCTTAAGGAGAAAGAAATCCTTAACCTAAGACAAGATAATAGCTTTCGAAGAACTCCGTAGACACTAATAATGTTGCATGGATTAACAAGCGAGAATATAGAGGTTAAACAACTCTAAATTAAGCTCTTAACCTGGAACACTAGGGGTTCCGGAAATGGTAATAAGTGTCTTGCTGTTAAAAAATTTCTAATACCTTTGCAGATTGTTAATTTATTTATCTAAGAATTCAAAATTTCACCTCCGATGTAACAATCTGCACCTCTGGACAGACCAATTCAAAGCCCAAAAGTGGCGTTTGAACTTCCATTGCGCCACGAAATACAGATCGTTAGGTCATTGATGGTTTGTAAGCTACAAAAATAAATATAACGTTAAATATGTCTACACTTTCAGATCACACGGCTGAAGAATTAAAATATAAATGCTAAAATAACCAAATCATTATTATCTTAAAACAATAATGGTCCATACAAAAAACATCTAAATAAAGTTTTTGAATAGAAATATAATATATGTCAACTGACAAGTACAATAAGTTGCATAGGGAATGACAATAAATAAGTATAACTCCAAAGTGTATGGTCACCTTCTCCATGTATATTTTCTTCGCCATACCACCTATTACTTTGTCAGCTTGTAATAGGTATAAAGAGGGAAAATAGAGGGGTCGGACAAAGTTTGTTGAGTGAGAAATATAACTAGTGGTATGGTCTTAAGAGGCAGTTAAATTATCGTTTATAATCTACAGTACCTAATGCTCTTCATTAATATGTGTGTAATATATCCAACAAATTAACCAACTGGTATAATATGAGGTAATTGTTGGAACTAATCCAGCCCGCAGTAGAGTTAAAGGGTAAATTTCAAAAAATTACCTTTATTGTATCTTTGTTGGGACTATAAAATCTAAGTTCATTTAGATCTTATCTAATTTTCTTTTAAGTAAATCTTTATTTTATTTAGTTTGTAGATAAAGTTATATTTTGGTGTTATATAGTATGATCATGTGTACCATATACACATGTGTGTGTGTGTGTACGTGCACGTGCAACATATACAGTATACATGGTTTAATATGCCCATATATAAGTGCTGAGATTTATACCGTAATGGATATAATATCCTCTCCATATACATATGTGTTGTTATATATATATATATATTAGTGTGATATGATATTACACTTATAATAGTTTAATTATATACATGACATTGTAAAATAGTTATATTTATAAATGCAAATACAAATAATTTCAAATATAAGTTTAAATTTAATATATATATATATATTGTTTTTCTTATGTCTACATACATACATACATACATACATACATATATAAATCTTATAAAGTTATTTTGCTAATCAAAGGTTTATTTGTAATTAAGTAGAAATCAATTAGGTTTACATATGCAATTAATATGAAGAGGAAAGAGTGGAGGTTTAATGAAATAATGAGGATTTAAGAAAGTAATAAAAGAGCATCAATGAAGCGTGTATATATATAAAATCTTGTAAAGTTATTTTTGTCTTATCAATCCAAGTAGCAATCAAATAGGTTAAAATAGGAAATTAATAGAAAGTGGAAAGAATGAAGCTTTAATGAAATTAATTAGTATTTAAGAAAGTAATAAAGGAGAATTAATGAAGAGATCTTTCTCCCTCCTTTTATTAATATCTTGTCTTTTCAAATCTGAAATAATCTTTCGCATCTTAATCTTAAATAATTTGTTTCATTTTCACCTTTTAATTAATTATAAACAAAATAGACATTTACATATGTATATGCATACAAAACAATTTCATGATATATATATACACAGATAAGTAAATAAATAAATAAATATATATATACATAATTTTATGCTTATTAAATATAGATATAAATATATATATACAAATATGTATTTCGTTTAACATACATATTAGAACAATTTATTATATTACAAATACATACATACATACATACATATATATATATATATCTATGTATGTATATTAAAATTAAACATATACATAATAAAATAAAGTTGTATTTCCATTCATTCGAAAATAATAATGTATAATGGTAAATACATGATCAAACAAATTGTATATACAACTACATACTTTGTTCTTGTGTAATTAAAATTAATTAGTTCAAGTCTCTTTCAAACATTGTCAATTTTGAAAATTAAAATAAAAGAAATTAATTTTTTATTCAATAGCCAAAATTATATATCCAAACATATATATATATATATATATATATATGTATGTACACATTTACATATTCACGTTCCATGTTGACAACACGTACAAATAGGGATTTGTGTTAAAACCTAATCTATTTAAACACAAAGCATAGGATGATCAAGTGTACAATTATATATATTTCTAAATATGGTTAGTTCCATGCAATTGCCAAGGAATACAACTTGAATGTTGAATCTAAATAACTCTGCTTGAATCTCTATTCAACACTTCTAAAAGGCCCGACCCGATTGGGAAACTACACATCATTCTTTTACTTTTAATTGAATTTGTGTTTGGGTTTTATTTGCTTGAATTTTTAGAAATGGAGAGAGGAATTTTCAGCCATTTTTGATGGAGAGAGATTGCATCACAAACCCTAGAAAGAATAATGGAAAATAATGACAAGAGATTTTTAAATAGCATAGGAAAGAAGGTCTTTAAAGAGGTAAACATATCATTTCTTTCCTAAGCCATTTTGCTTCTTTTGGGAATCAAATTCCAAGCCTCTTCCCACCTGTCATTGCCGCCAATACACACCACTCTGTTGGGTCTCAAAACACTTCAAGCTTGATTAGATATTTTACATTTAAATTGAATTTAAACATACATCGATATTGTACATCTACAAGTGTGTATATACAACTTATACACACTATTTTTAATATCGATCAACACAAATAAAACAAAAATTAATAAATGTTAATTAATTTAATTAATTGTAATAATTAATATTAATTAAATCAAGTAGTGGATGGAGGATTCAACATTGCGGTTGTGCTGACTCTTTAGGTGCAAACTCGGTCAGCAATTAATATCGAATAATTCAAAAATTAATATTCACACTTCAGCTTATAGTAGTGCGACATTATTGTCAAATTTATCGCTTACAAAGCTTCGGTAAAATACAATTTTACAAATTTATGCGTTACTCGACAGTGACAATTATTTACACCAATTCTCTTCATCAAAACTATATCATCCATATTCAACAATGTAGTCCAATCACGAAGTCCTTGGTTCGATAATAAAAATCATAATTAACTGAAATGTTCTAGCCAGAGACTTTGACCTTAAGTTGATGTAACAGCCCAATATTTTAAAGCGAAATTTTAATTGAAAACAAAACATTTTGAATTATTAATTTAAATATAAATTGAAGAAATTCGTATAAAACGAAAATTTAAAACGTTACATTTCGTCACGTTTTGTCCGTTCTTAACTTTACATTTGAATCAAATTTTATTAACGTTGATTTTAACTATTTTAAATTTTGATTTAAAGATACGTTATATTTTAAGGAACCGTTAACATTTTTTTAAATTAATTAAAGAAAAAAATAAAACAAAATTTGTACGTTACTTTGGGCGTTTTATAATCTCTCTTGTTTGTTTCCTTGTTAAAATTGACTTTTGTATGCGTTGGAAATTTAAAGCTTGAGCCGTTCAAATTCTTGCCCAAAGGCGTGCACTAAATCACTTCATTCCTTTGGCCTTCCATTCGTGTCCAATATTTAATATGATTAATTTTCCTTAGATTCCTCTACCGTTTCAAAAACCTTTTATTTTTCCTAAACTTTCTCTAACCGTTCAAGACCCTTTCCTTTTGCATTCTCTACAAATCAGTAGATAGTTTTGACAGTCCTCGTTCAAGAAAAATTAAAATATTTCAAAACCAAAAAAAAAATCATCTTCCTCTGCAAAGTTCTCTTGGGAATCTCGTGAGTCTGTACAAGGTAGGAGGCACGTTTTCTTTCTTTTCAGTTTTCACACGTCTTCAATTATTTTGTATAATTTGCTGTCCCCTGTTTTGGTTTCAATCTGCCACCATCCCACGTTATTCCACCCTCCCATTTGCCTACCACCACGAGGCCAGAACCACCCCTTCCATTAGCCTACAACCGTGAGCCAGACCGACCCTAGCCCAACGCCACCCTGGCCAACCACCTGCCACCATCACGCCTAGACACCCACGCCAGGCCGAGACCCACCAGCCTACCCGAGTCCAACCCTACACCCACCGATCGCCGATCCACCAAACCCATACGAGACCAGCCTGACCTGCAACCGAACCCCGAACCACAGCCTGCACCACGTGACAACCCTTCGCCAGTCGCCTCCACGTCCATCCCACCAGACCGCCTCCAGCCACACCCCTAAGCCCAGCCCACCACGACCCTACCCAGACCGAACCAGACGAACCCAAACCCCTTCGTCAACCCTGCACCCACCAGCAACCACCCATCGCCGACCCTAGATCCAACCCACCACCGACCCACGTTCACTGGCCCATGCTGCAACCACGCCATGCCGAGACCAACCCTGTACCGCATCTACTTGGTATTTAGAAGCATGAAATGAAATGTTGCCACCTTGTACTTGTGAAATTTTGTCTATATTGCCTCTGGTTTGATAAAAGAATTTGAAAGGAAACTTGTTTTGTTTGTCACCTTGAATTGAGTAATTTGTTTGCAGAACTTTGTTTGAAAGCAAATATGTACTTTTGTTTTGTTTTAGTTGGTAACCGAGCCTATTATTTTTCTACTAGCATTTGTTTAGATTTGAAGTTGTTGGTCACGTGTTGTTCACTCTACCTACTTTTGTATTTGGTTTCCAGAGCCTTTATTTCGAAGTTTTAAAATATACTGAACTTTGTTTTGGAAAAATTTGTTTTGTCACTCTGAAAATTTTTAAAGTTATAGTTGATGAAAAAAAAAAAAAAAGAGTAGGCGTGCTATTGTTTTTGATTTTTTTTACCTGTTACTTTTTCGTTGTTCGCTTCGTTGAAAATTCGCTATTCGTGAAATCTTAGAGTTGGTTATTTACTGTGCTTTTGGTTTGAATCCAGTTGGCGCATCCGCTAACGACTGATCGTGCTATCCACGTGCTTTCGATTGACTTCGTATTTCTTTCGTTCCGAATCTCCAGCTCCGTAGAGGTGAGTAAATCTCACACGAATATTTATACTTATATAATTGTGAAACGACCGCAACTGAATGTGTAGAAATAAATAAATAAATAAATGATGTTATAATTACCTGTGATTTATTTATAGTTGTTGTTAATTGTTAAAACTGCATATCGTATCATCTGTTATATCTGTTCTTATTTTACTGTTATTCTATTCTGTTAAATCACACTGCAAGTTCCCTGTAGAATAGAATCACTATGGGTTGAAATGATACATACCCGAACGGACTTTAGAATAAGGGAAGGTCGTTATGGGCTGAAATGATAGGCCTGAGCGATTTTCAATTAAATTTTATTTACTTGGGATTGCGGGTTTGAAATGATAAAACCCGGATTTTTCTTTGTAAATTACGGATTGAAATGATATAGTATCCGTATCACTTGAATTAGGCTAGAAAATATTATACAGACCCGTGGTTATTTTTTTTGTATTTTCTGAATATTTTAAATAATTTAAAAATTGTAATAATATTAAAGTGATTTAAACCGAATTTTTAAGCGATTTATTTAAAATAGAAATGATTTTTCTATGTGATAAAAATAAATAAATGGAGGAATATTGGTTTTAAAACGAAACTTAAATTTTGAAATTTTGGAAAAAGGGAAAAAGAAAGATGGAAACTTAGGTTAATTGAAATTGAAATTTAGTTTAAATTTGTGGAAAAATGAAGTTTAAGTTTAAGTGTTGAAATGAATGTAATAAGCAATTTGGTAAGTTTGGGTTTTAACTTGTAAAATTTCTTTGAAATAAAATTTGTTAAAGGATGGAAATGAACATTTTTAATGTATGATTTTATAAGTTTTAACTAGGTAGAATCTGTAGCACTTGTTAAGTGTTGTGGTTTTTACAAATGAACCAAAAGACTAAAATGAACTAAAAGCTATGATAGTACTTGGTAAGTGCTGTTGTAGCAGAAACTAAAATTGAACTTGAACTAATGAAAAACTACTGTAGCACTTGTTAAGGACTGCAGTAGACTGAAATATGATTTTGTTTAAAACTGAACTGATAAAATTTTTAAATATTGTTTTGTTGAAATAAAATGGTTTCCGAATATAACTTACCGCCACACTTTTAAATGCCGTGGAAGTTGAAAATTTTAATGTTTTGTTTAAGTGAATAAGTGAACTCCGAAGGGTTAGATTTTGGAAATATAATATTGATTTAAAGGAACAATGACTTTGTTTTAAATGGTTTAATTCGAAGTATATTTTGATAAATTGTTTTAAATCTATAACCACGGGTTATAATAACGATTGGTTGGCAAAGAGACCGGGATCGGATATGGACATACTCTCTGTCGATACCGAAAACCACTTTGACAACCATGTACGCGGTGGAGATTCCAGAATGAAGTAGGATGGTGGCGACGTCCTTAAGGTATTACGTGGACCCAACTCCCGTGAGTTGGCATAAGGTGGCTAAAACAGGAGCGATCTCGGACCAGTGAGGTAGCACCTCTTCTCGGACACATTCCTTCGACATTATACTCTTACTGATTTGACTAGATGGCCATCCTCCGATTTAGGAATGTTGTTCGAGGTGGAACGGTAGTGGCTGCTATGCGTATCCATCAGTCCGTGTGCGTAATTGGTATATCTACCCTGGCATTGCCTAGTTGTGCCGTGTCACCTACCATATCGAGCTTTAGTACGATTATGATTTTAAGATCCGACCGCGTTAAGGTTCTCCATCCCCTTAACGCTATTTTCTGATATGATTATACTTTACTTATGTAGACACTATTATAATAGCGAATATTACTACATAGTAGATAGTTTAACGGATCCTTAGAGGATGGGCGGTCCCAAGCATCTTCTAAGTTACTTGTACCTTTACTACAGTTCATTTGAGTTGGTTTACATTGTATAAGTATGTATATCCTGACTCGAGTGTTATGTTTTATTTTACGCTCGAGTCAGCCTGAGTATTCACAGCTTTGGATTCACCTTTCTGGAGCTCGGAATCACTGGAGATTCTGCTTATCTAGTTATCTTCCTATTTCAGTTTCAGTTGTCTTATTTCAGCTTTTGTTTTAAGAGACTTGTGTATTTGGGATTTCTTCTGTACTTGTTTCAGAACTATATTGTGTTTCAGACTATGTATTTTGTATTTGATTTTAGACTATGTATTTAGTGGCTTCATGAACCACTATGGTATTTTTAAATTCCGCTGCGAGTTATTCTGATATTTCTGTGTCTGTGATTCTGTGAATGATTTTATTTGCTCCAAATTTTATTACAATCTGTTGTTTTGTATTATTCAAGTCTGACATGTGTGGATTATTGTCGATTTGAATGGTCCAAAATAGTGGGTCGTTACATTTGGTATCAGAGCGAGGTTTTAGGCAAACCTTAGCCTATGGAGCAAAACTCATTAGAGATAGGGTAGAAATACCCTAGAATGAGTGAAATCAAACTCAGAATCATTTCCTTGTGAGTGAACGTATTTTTCAAAGTATAAAATGATTTTAAAATGGTTTTTCAAATAATTTTTCAAAGATTATTTTGATATAAAGTTTTCTTGTTTTAAGAAGAAATTTTCTAAACTTCCTTCTTTCCGTATCTACCTTGTTAGGAATTTTGTTAGTAGGATATTCATCCAAGTGTTCTTATCGTGTTTTATCTTAATTTATCTTAGTCTTCTTTGTACCTTGTCCTAAATTTATTCTTGATATTTCCAGGATGAATCATGGAAATGCTAGAGGTAGGGGTCGTGGTATTGCCCCAGTTCCTCCACCTGTTGCACCCGTTAAGTTTATAGTCCTTTGCAAGGAATTCTCTCAGCTCGGTGGCACTAAGTTCACCGGTTCAGAAAGTATCATCGAAGCCCAGCAATGGCTAAGAAGTTTGGAAAGAATCTTTACCGGTTTAGAGATCACTGATGCCCAGAAGCGTCAGTTAGCAGCATGGCAGCTGCAAGAGTCAGCCCTTGATTGGTGGGAGTCTGTTACGACTCACACTAATGAAGGTGATCTTTCATGGGAGCAGTTCAGGTATCCTTCGAGTTAACTTGAATTTTTCCCCATTTCCTTTCCTTTTGAATTTATCTTAAGTTCAGTTTCTGTATCTTCTTTCCAGGGAGGCTTTTGTGGCAAAATGGATGCCCGAAGCAGGAAAATCTCAGCTTTACCGTGAATTCATGGACCTCAAGCAGGGTACCATGTCCTTCTCAGAGTATGAACGGAAGTTCAATGAACTCTCAAAATTCGGTCCTGGTCTTATCGACACTTAGCTAAAGAAGAATGAGAAGTTCATTTCTGGAGCTCGCCCAGAGTTCTACGATCGCCTTATTTCACATGTTCATGGCACATTTACTGAGCTCATGGATATGGCTATCCGCTATGAGAACCCTACTTCCAAGGGTCCTGCTACTTCTGGTACTCATGTCTCACAATCTTCCTCTGCAAATTCCAAGAAGAGAAAGCCCAACTTCCACCAGCAGAAGAAGAATTGGATCAAACA
This sequence comes from Allium fistulosum, assembly GCA_030737815.1. Taxonomy (NCBI): domain Eukaryota; kingdom Viridiplantae; phylum Streptophyta; class Magnoliopsida; order Asparagales; family Amaryllidaceae; genus Allium; species Allium fistulosum. The sequence continues at coordinate 1,539,635,455 of CM060901.1, read as the reverse complement.
TGCAGGCTTGGGATCTTCAGCGTCTGCTCCTTCCCAGAGACATCCTATTGATCTTTCCTCTATTACTTGCTTCAAATGTGACCAGAAGGGACACTATGCCAATAGCTGCCCTAATCCGTCCAGTGCTGCTGTTCCTCCACCCCAGGTTACCAGGAACGATCTTTGTCATGTCTGTCTTCAGCCGGGTCATTTTAGGAAGGACTGTCCTTTATATCAGAAGGGAAAGCCATCTGGAGTATTTGCTGTCACATCAGCTTCATCACCTGCTCCCGCACCTACTCCTGCTCCTAGCGATAGTCAAGGTACTCTTCAAGGCACCTTTACTTTATTTCATCATCCAGTTCGTGTTTTATTTGATACTGGTGCTTCGCATAGTTTTATTTCTGATGACCTGTGTAATAAGTTTGAACATCTCCTTTCACCTGAGTATGCTTCTGTTCCTTTATGTGTTTCTAATCCTATTGGTGGTCCCGCAAATCTTAATAAGATTTGTAAGCATGTGAAACTCCTCCACTCCGATCATAGTTTTAGTGGCGATTTCTATATCCTTGGTTTCGATGCTTTTGATTTGTTGCTTGGAAGTGATTGGCTTGATAGACACGATGCCCGTATTTCGTGTAAATCCCAAATTGTTTCTCTTAAGGATGATCGAGGAAATTCTTTACTTATTCAGGGTCGTATGCCTCATGATTATGCTGGTAGCTTTATCTTTTCTTTAGATGCTTCTATTGATGATCTTCAGTCGACCCGTGTAGTTAATCACTACCCGGATGTATTTGGTGAAGTTACTGCTTTACCTCCCAAGCGGGAAATTGATTTCCGCATTGACCTCATTCCCGGAGCTCGACCTATAGTTCTTCCTCCTAGAAGAATGGCACCCCGCGAGAAGGTTGAGTTAAGGAAACAGATTGAAGACCTATCTTCCAAGGGTCTGATCAGACCTAGTTTTTCTGAATGGGGAGCTGCGGTGGTTTTCGTCACCAAGTCCGATGGTTCTCTTCGGATGTGTGTTGATTATAGGGAGTTGAACAAACTCACTATGAAAAATAGATATCCAATGCCTCGCATCAATGACATGTTTGATCAGCTTTATGGTGCTACTGTTTTCTCTCAGCTTGATCTAGCCACAGGTTTTCACCAACTCAGAGTTGCTGAGGAAAGTATTCCTAAGACTGCTTTCCGTACTGAAAATGGATTCTTCGAATGGTTAGTCATGCCTTTTGGTTTGACTAATGCTCCCGCTTTCTTTGTTGACTTGATGAATCGTGTATTCCGTGATGTGCTTAATAAATTTGTTCTAGTCTTTGTGGATGATATCCTCATATTCTCCAAGTCTGAAGAAGAACATGAGTCACATTTGAAATCTGTTCTTGAGACTCTTCGGAAGCATCAGTTAAAAGCTAAATTTTCCAAATGCCATTTCTGGAAGGATGAAGTCCGATTTCTCGGGCATATTGTTTCTAGTAATGGAGTTTCAGTTGATCCAGTCAAGATCGCTGCGATCAATGTAAGTTCTCCTTTCTTTCTCTTTCATTGTTTCAATTCAATTTACTCTATCTTTTCTATTATCCTTCTTTTCCCTATTCTGTACAGGATTGGGAAACTCCTAAGACTCCTACTGATATCCGTAGTTTTCTGGGCCTCGCCGGTTATTACCTGAGATTCATTGAGAATTTCGCTCGGATTGCTGCACCTCTCACTGCTTTAACTCGGAAGAATGCTAAGTTTATTTGGAGTAGTAAGTGTGAAGCTGCATTCAATGAGTTAAAAGACAAGCTTACTTCCGCACCTGTTCTTACCGTTCCAAATGGAGATGAGGGATTAACGGTATACACTGATGCTTGTAGAGAAGGTTTGGGGGCTGTTCTGATGCAAGATGGTAGAGTGATTGCTTATGCTAGTAGACAGTTGAAGACTCATGAAGTAAATTACGCTGCTCATGATCTAGAGTTACTTGCAGTTGTTTTCGCCTTGAAGCTTTGGAGACATCATCTGTTGGGTACTAAGTTCGAGCTTTTCACAGATCATCAGTCTTTGAGGTATATTTTCTCTCAGAAGGATTTGAATCAGAGACAAGTTAGGTGGTTAGAGTTCCTTGCTTCTTATGACCTCGACATCAACTATACACCGGGAAAGGCTAATGTAGTAGCAGATGCTTTGAGTAGGAAGAAAGCTTTGTTGTGTCAGATTGTTGTTTCTTCGCCTCTTGTGGATCGTATTATGGCTAGACAGGATGAGGATCAGATGCTTAAGTTGATTAAGGAGAATGTTCGAAGTAGAGTTGGAGGTAGTAGTCTTGATGGTAATGGAGCTCAGATTGACGATAAGGGTGTATTGAGGATTAATAATAGGATTTGTGTCCCGAATGTTGATGGATTGAGACAGGAGTTACTTCGGGAGAATCATCAGGCCAGACTTTCTATTCATCCAGGCGTAACCAAGATGTATCAGGATATGAAGAAGTTATATTGGTGGAAGGGTATGAAGCGAGATATTTCCATTTTCGTCAATAGGTGTGCGACGTGTCAGCAAGTCAAGGCAGATCATCAGAAGACCCCTGGTTTATTGCAGCCTCTTGAGATTCCCAATTGGAAGTGGGAACAAGTTTCTATGGATTTCATTGATGGTTTACCGAGGAGTAGGAAGGGTAACGAGAGTATCTGGGTTATTGTGGATAGATTGACCAAATCAGCTCATTTCATTCCGGTCAAGTCTACCCGTTCAGCTTCTAGTTTATCTGAGATTTACATGAGGGAGATTGTTCGTCTCCACGGAGTTCCTCTCAGTATCGTTTGTGATCGTGATCCTATCTTTACTAGTAGGTTTTGGAAAGCCTTTCAGGATTCTTTGGGTACTCATCTAAATCTGAGCACTGCTTACCATCCACAGACCGACGGTCAAACGGAAAGGGTGAATCAGATTTTAGAAGATCTTCTTCGTGCTTGTGTGCTTGATTATGGAGGATCTTGGGAAGATCATCTCCATCTCGTCGAATTCACTTATAACAATAGTTATCAGGCCAGTATTGAGACTTCTCCATTTTCTGCTCTTTACGGACGACCTTGTAGATCTCCTTCTTGTTGGATTGAATCCGGTAATCGGTTGGTTCTTGGTCCTGAGATGGTTTTGGAAGCTTCAGAGAGAGTCGAAGAGATTAAGAGGAAGATGAGGATTGCTCAAGATAGACAGAAGAAGTACGCTGATCGTCGAAGACGGAGTTTAGAGTTTGCAGTTGGTGATTTGGTTTTCCTTAAGGTCTCTCCCTTAAGGAAGGTTATTCGTTTTGGTCGTAGAGGAAAGCTATCTCCTAGATTCGTTGGTCCTTTCCGCATTTTGGAAAGAATTGGTTCTCTTGCTTATCGTCTGGATTTACCCGAGAAATTTTCTGGAATTCACAACGTCTTTCATGTATCTCATCTTCGTCGCTATCTGCATGATCCATCTCTTATTATTCAGCCTTCTGCTCTTGATAGTTTGGATATTGAGCCAAATCTGACTGTTGAGAGGAAGCCACTTCGTATCGTCGATCGAGGTACGAAGCAGCTAAGAAGAAAATCTGTCAACCTGGTCAAAGTGCAGTGGAGCACTGATGAACGGGATTGCACCTGGGAGACGGAGGAGAGCATTCGTGCTTCGAATCCGGAATTGTTTATTTCAGGTACTTTTGCTATTCTGTCTTATCTTTCTTTGTTTTCCTTCTTCGTTCCTTTTCGGGGACGAAAAGCTTTGAGTGGGGGAGAGTGTAACAGCCCAATATTTTAAAGCGAAATTTTAATTGAAAACAAAACATTTTGAATTATTAATTTAAATATAAATTGAAGAAATTCGTATAAAACGAAAATTTAAAACGTTACATTTCGTCACGTTTTGTCCGTTCTTAACTTTACATTTGAATCAAATTTTATTAACGTTGATTTTAACTATTTTAAATTTTGATTTAAAGATACGTTATATTTTAAGGAACCGTTAACATTTTTTTAAATTAATTAAAGAAAAAAATAAAACAAAATTTGTACGTTACTTTGGGCGTTTTATAATCTCTCTTGTTTGTTTCCTTGTTAAAATTGACTTTTGTATGCGTTGGAAATTTAAAGCTTGAGCCGTTCAAATTCTTGCCCAAAGGCGTGCACTAAATCACTTCATTCCTTTGGCCTTCCATTCGTGTCCAATATTTAATATGATTAATTTTCCTTAGATTCCTCTACCGTTTCAAAAACCTTTTATTTTTCCTAAACTTTCTCTAACCGTTCAAGACCCTTTCCTTTTGCATTCTCTACAAATCAGTAGATAGTTTTGACAGTCCTCGTTCAAGAAAAATTAAAATATTTCAAAACCAAAAAAAAAATCATCTTCCTCTGCAAAGTTCTCTTGGGAATCTCGTGAGTCTGTACAAGGTAGGAGGCACGTTTTCTTTCTTTTCAGTTTTCACACGTCTTCAATTATTTTGTATAATTTGCTGTCCCCTGTTTTGGTTTCAATCTGCCACCATCCCACGTTATTCCACCCTCCCATTTGCCTACCACCACGAGGCCAGAACCACCCCTTCCATTAGCCTACAACCGTGAGCCAGACCGACCCCAGCCCAACGCCACCCTGGCCAACCACCTGCCACCATCATGCCTAGACACCCACGCCAGGCCGAGACCCACCAGCCTACCCGAGTCCAACCCTACACCCACCGATCGCCGATCCACCAAACCCATACGAGACCAGCCTGACCTGCAACCGAACCCCGAACCACAGCCTGCACCACGTGACAACCCTTCGCCAGTCGCCTCCACGTCCATCCCACCAGACCGCCTCCAGCCACACCCCTAAGCCCAGCCCACCACGACCCTACCCAGACCGAACCAGACGAACCCAAACCCCTTCGTCAACCCTGCACCCACCAGCAACCACCCATCGCTGACCCTAGATCCAACCCACCACCGACCCACGTTCACTGGCCCATGCTGCAACCACGCCATGCCGAGACCAACCCTGTACCGCATCTACTTGGTATTTAGAAGCATGAAATGAAATGTTGCCACCTTGTACTTGTGAAATTTTGTCTATATTGCCTCTGGTTTGATAAAAGAATTTGAAAGGAAACTTGTTTTGTTTGTCACCTTGAATTGAGTAATTTGTTTGCAGAACTTTGTTTGAAAGCAAATATGTACTTTTGTTTTGTTTTAGTTGGTAACCGAGCCTATTATTTTTCTACTAGCATTTGTTTAGATTTGAAGTTGTTGGTCACGTGTTGTTCACTCTACCTACTTTTGTATTTGGTTTCCAGAGCCTTTATTTCGAAGTTTTAAAATATACTGAACTTTGTTTTGGAAAAATTTGTTTTGTCACTCTGAAAATTTTTAAAGTTATAGTTGATGAAAAAAAAAAAAAAAGAGAGTAGGCGTGCTATTGTTTTTGATTTTTTTTACCTGTTACTTTTTCGTTGTTCGCTTCGTTGAAAATTCGCTATTCGTGAAATCTTAGAGTTGGTTATTTACTGTGCTTTTGGTTTGAATCCAGTTGGCGCATCCGCTAACGACTGATCGTGCTATCCGCGTGCTTTCGATTGACTTCGTATTTCTTTCGTTCCGAATCTCCAGCTCCGTAGAGGTGAGTAAATCTCACACGAATATTTATACTTATATAATTGTGAAACGACCGCAACTGAATGTGTAGAAATAAATAAATAAATGATGTTATAATTACCTGTGATTTATTTATAGTTGTTGTTAATTGTTAAAACTGCATATCGTATCATCTGTTATATCTGTTCTTATTTTACTGTTATTCTATTCTGTTAAATCACACTGCAAGTTCCCTGTAGAATAGAATCACTATGGGTTGAAATGATACATACCCGAACGGACTTTAGAATAAGGGAAGGTCGTTATGGGCTGAAATGATAGGCCTGAGCGATTTTCAATTAAATTTTATTTACTTGGGATTGCGGGTTTGAAATGATAAAACCCGGATTTTTCTTTGTAAATTACGGATTGAAATGATATAGTATCCGTATCACTTGAATTAGGCTAGAAAATATTATACAGACCCGTGGTTATTTTTTTTGTATTTTCTGAATATTTTAAATAATTTAAAAATTGTAATAATATTAAAGTGATTTAAACCGAATTTTTAAGCGATTTATTTAAAATAGAAATGATTTTTCTATGTGATAAAAATAAATAAATGGAGGAATATTGGTTTTAAAACGAAACTTAAATTTTGAAATTTTGGAAAAAGGGAAAAAGAAAGATGGAAACTTAGGTTAATTGAAATTGAAATTTAGTTTAAATTTGTGGAAAAATGAAGTTTAAGTTTAAGTGTTGAAATGAATGTAATAAGCAATTTGGTAAGTTTGGGTTTTAACTTGTAAAATTTCTTTGAAATAAAATTTGTTAAAGGATGGAAATGAACATTTTTAATGTATGATTTTATAAGTTTTAACTAGGTAGAATCTGTAGCACTTGTTAAGTGTTGTGGTTTTTACAAATGAACCAAAAGACTAAAATGAACTAAAAGCTATGATAGTACTTGGTAAGTGCTGTTGTAGCAGAAACTAAAATTGAACTTGAACTAATGAAAAACAACTGTAGCACTTGTTAAGGACTGCAGTAGACTGAAATATGATTTTGTTTAAAACTGAACTGATAAAATTTTTAAATATTGTTTTGTTGAAATAAAATGGTTTCCGAATATAACTTACCGCCACACTTTTAAATGCCGTGGAAGTTGAAAATTTTAATGTTTTGTTTAAGTGAATAAGTGAACTCCGAAGGGTTAGATTTTGGAAATATAATATTGATTTAAAGGAACAATGACTTTGTTTTAAATGGTTTAATTCGAAGTATATTTTGATAAATTGTTTTAAATCTATAACCACGGGTTATAATAACGATTGGTTGGCAAAGAGACCGGGATCGGATATGGACATACTCTCTGTCGATACCGAAAACCACTTTGACAACCGTGTACGCGGTGGAGATTCCAGAATGAAGTAGGATGGTGGCGACGTCCTTAAGGTATTACGTGGACCCAACTCCCGTGAGTTGGCATAAGGTGGCTAAAACAGGAGCGATCTCGGACCAGTGAGGTAGCACCTCTTCTCGGACACATTCCTTCGACATTATACTCTTACTGATTTGACTAGATGGCCATCCTCCGATTTGGGAATGTTGTTCGAGGTGGAACGGTAGTGGCTGCTATGCGTATCCATCAGTCCGTGTGCGTAATTGGTATATCTACCCTGGCATTGCCTAGTTGTGCCGTGTCACCTACCATATCGAGCTTTAGTACGATTATGATTTTAAGATCCGACCGCGTTAAGGTTCTCCATCCCCTTAACGCTATTTTCCGATATGATTATACTTTACTTATGTAGACACTATTATAATAGCGAATATTACTACATAGTAGATAGTTTAACGGATCCTTAGAGGATGGGCGGTCCCAAGCATCTTCTAAGTTACTTGTACCTTTACTACAGTTCATTTGAGTTGGTTTACATTGTATAAGTATGTATATCCTGACTCGAGTGTTATGTTTTATTTTACGCTCGAGTCAGCCTGAGTATTCACAGCTTTGGATTCACCTTTCTGGAGCTCGGAATCACTGGAGATTCTGCTTATCTAGTTATCTTCCTATTTCAGTTTCAGTTGTCTTATTTCAGCTTTTGTTTTAAGAGACTTGTGTATTTGGGATTTCTTCTGTACTTGTTTCAGAACTATATTGTGTTTCAGACTATGTATTTTGTATTTGATTTTAGACTATGTATTTAGTGGCTTCATGAACCACTATGGTATTTTTAAATTCCGCTGCGAGTTATTCTGATATTTCTGTGTCTGTGATTCTGTGAATGATTTTATTTGCTCCAAATTTTATTACAATCTGTTGTTTTGTATTATTCAAGTCTGACATGTGTGGATTATTGTCGATTTGAATGGTCCAAAATAGTGGGTCGTTACAGTTGACTTCAGTTTACCGTGATACTAACCTCATATAACAAAGGAGACAAATTCTCTCTTGAATAGTGTTTCACTTCCATTACTTCCACTCGACTCAACTATAGTCATTCGATGAATGCCGTGCCACAATTTAACTATATCAAAGCGGAGCTTCCATATTGAAGATCAATAGTATTCTCAAGTCAAGAGAACTATGTAAGTTTGTCACATTGATATTTTCTATTTGAACTTAGTTATACTAACCAATAGAAAAGAATCGACTGAGTCATTCCATTGTTATTCAATAAATATCAGTATGTAACCCCTTGGTGCCCCCAGCAACCATGAGTAATACACTGTCCAAAATTTAGAGAGCGTTACGTATTCTAGTCTCAATAGATATATCGATATCCAATATCGATACATCTTGACTAGGAATATTTAAAATGGTATATTTATTTTACTCACGATTACAACACTTTGTAAATATTATTACAAAACATACCATTTATTGATAGTTTATTAAATATACTTATAATTAAATTAATTAATTAATATATAACACATTATACCAAGTATATAATAGAAAGAAAACACCTTTTATTTCGAACAAGATTGGTTTTCGAGTTAGATATATGTAACAAATTACATAATTGGCCTTATGGCATACCCCTAACTCTATAAATCTCCCACTTGCACATGGGGTAAATTATGGAATCTCATTCCAATTTCTCTAATCAGTTTTCTCAAAACCAACTGGATCAGTCCTTCAGTGAACATGTCTGCTATTATGTTTTAATTTTCTACTTTATCAATCAACTCTCTCTAATGTTGATAAACTAATTTTATCGTGTGGAACAATCCAGAGTATGTCTTTTGACTTCCAAGGAGCTTTAAGTTAAACATAACGTGATATTGTTATCATATAACAATGTTATGAGATTCTCAACATTTTGAATCACCTTCAGCCAATTATAATTTATGCATTTATATTTATATAAATTGCTTGCGCTATTCAAGGCCGTTGGGGCAAAAAATGGATCAACATCCAATAATGAGCTGCAGGAAAACCGTGAGACCTAAATCTAGTAGATAATAGTAGAAATCAAAGAAAATAACAAAAAGTCACAAGATTTTTGTAGTGGTTCAGCAATCTCTGGCCTACATCCACTTTATAGTTTTATTGATTATGGAACTGAGAGAGTTTGTACGAGATTACAGAGAATTAAAGTCACAAGTATAAGAGGTTGACAATTTCTTAGGCCTAGAATTGCTAAGAGTAGTTGCCCTGGTGACTATTATAAGAGAGGAAGATGGTGAAGAGCAGTGGAATCCCAGATCTAGAGTGGAGACAGAAGATCAGGGAGAAGATCATGTTTTACCTGCACATAGGTTTGTACTTTTAGGGAAACAAGTGTATTGGGTCAGAAGCTTGCTTGTAGTAGTGTCTAGGAGTTAGTCCAATGTCATACAAGAGATCGCGGGGTCCACTGAGTCAAAATAATAACTCAATATTGAATCATTTGACTCGGTGCCGAGTTATTTCCTTAAGTGAAAATCAGTCCAACTCTTTTGTTATACTTTTCTAACTTCAAGCTAATGTGTTACATGCAGTTTTCATAGATTTTGTGTTGATTTTAATGATCGCTCCATTATTGCTTGAGTTATTCGGCTATCTTAGCTTTCTTCTCTACAAATCTTGGAATTGATCTTCTAAACTTTGGGAAAATGCTTGGGCATGAGTAGAAGAGGTAGAAAATGTGTCGTATGAAGTTGGAGAAGTGAAATAGGGCGGCAAAATGATTCAACACCGAGCCAAATGACTCAGTACCGAGTTATTTACTTAGCTCAATTCTTGATGAAACTCTTCCGAGTTGTTTCCTTGTTTCATCTAAGCATGCTACCAAGATTTCAAGTCCTTTCATCTTCATCTTGACGTTTTAACTTCCGTTGACTTCTGCTTGGTTAAAGAACTTGTTAACACTTGCCCCCCAGAGTATGCGTTCGTTGAAAACAAAGTGTGCTCTGGATTGAGACAAATCCTGGATAGCTATCCTGTGAATTCCAGTTGATTGTTCAAGTGACATCTCGAGACGTTGCTTTTACTTTGTAGATTTTTCCTTTTAACCGATCGGCCAAGTTGTAGTTGGAACCCCATTCCTTTGCACTAGTGATGCAATCTACACTTCGGAGACTACATCACGCTTTGGGTTAGCATGAACATTCTCTGTAATGCTTTTGGGAAGATATAGGGGAAGGAAAACAACCCGGTGCCGAGTTGTTTGACCCGATGTCAAGTCATTTGGGTTTCCCCCGACCCTATATATTTCCATACTTAGAAAATTTTTAGTTTACTTTTCATTCGTTATTCACTTTGCACCTAAGCCATTTGAGCTTCCATCCTTCCAACCTTCTTCCTCCGACCCGATTCAACCAAGATCCGCCTCCGACCTTAGCCGTCGACCTGCCTTTACACCACCACCTACCGTCGACTTGTTGCCGCCACCTAGAAGCATTCGTCACCACTCGTTTGCCGTGAAAATAGCTCAGACCCAATCCCTCTCTGAAACCCTAGCTCCGAACTATCTAAGACTTGAGGTTGGCGATGGTTGTTTTTGTGATAATGATGATAGCGAGGGCGATAGGGGTTTGGTTGATTGCAATTAAAGGGATATTGTTGAATTTTGGGTACTGTTTAGTCGGTGGTGAAGTTGAGTTTTGCCCCGATCGAATGCATGCAGTTTCGGAGCTGCTTTCCAGATTAACTCTCTCTTTGAAATTTGGCTAAGTCCATATCACTGATTGAATTTTAGTGCGATGATTTATTCCCGGATTGGTCGTACTAGATGATCTCATCACATCGCTTCTCCCATTTTTGCACTTCCCATCATACTGAAAAGAAAAGCTTTCCATGTCAATTCGAACAACAGATCCATTATCAATTACTCATCAATAACGGGTAAGTCCAAAAATATAATCTCAAAGTATGACACAGCTCGTTTTTCTAGCACAAGCGAACTATCTACACAAGATTGTCCATTCGTGTGTACCAGACATTGGGCTCATACTACATATATAAACACATTTAACTCATATCGGTCAACGCTAAGAATCTGATAAGTCAATACACTTCGACTTCCTTTAGATTTCGAGTGTTGGTCTTACAGAAATATTATTCAAAATAAAACATACCTGATCGTGTTGAATTTAAGTTATATTGTTTAGAATGGCTCGTTGATTACCCTACCTTAAGTTTGGCGAAGGAAAGTTCACTCCCCCTAATCTTGAAACTCCTGAATCCTAAGGTCAAATAATTCTAGTTGAGCTGGTAGTGGGTTAGCAACCTCCGGGATTGAGAATCTTGAACAACCCGCCGGAGCAGGTGCCTTCAATCGTATCGGCAAGGTCGCTCCGAAACATATGTCTCTAATATGATATTCCCAAGGAGGACGTTCATCTACCAACGAGGACTAAGTATGCACACAATCCCCCATCGGAGTTTACAACATGCAACCGGTACATATGCTTAGGCGGCACCGTCCCACCATTCAATTCTTCTCTAATGATGGTGCTGCAAGAACTTGGACTAGCTCCATTCCAAGTCCACCCAAATGGCTATTATCTTCTAAGTTTGTTGTACGTCCTCTTCATAAATAGATTTAACTGGCCTCCGAGATTCAATGAGCTGACTCATCTTCTATAATTCAAGAAAAGGCGGGATTCCCTGTCCTATCTGATAATAGAGGCCTAGAAGGGATGTAAAGTGATTGAAAGTCTCCACAACAAGCATTGTGCATTTAGGAACGAATATTTCTTCCTGCAATGCCCACGCGGTTTTAATTGGCTTTGGATTTTTGGATGTACGTCTCTTTTCCCTTGCTCTTCCTATGATAGAATTTCTAAGTTTCTAACTTGATATGTGTTACCTTGTAGGCATCTTGGCTCAAGACGATAGTGATGAACACGAGAGAACACTCAATGCTCTGAAGGTAGTTAGACCTAATCAACGCACTATTGCATTCCTTCCAATGAATGACATTCTACGACAGTGTGGTCTGCTTCACCATGAGATATTTTCCGTTGCTAAGTATCCAACGCAAAGCGGCTACAGGGCTCATACCCGTTCTTCTATTACCACTTGTTGCTCCAACGAGAATGTTCAAGGGGAAGTTTGTCGGTCATTCCGGTGCAGTATATGCAGAAGAGCCCATGATGAGAGATCATGTAGGGCCTGTGAAAGCTGGCATTTCAAGTGTTAAAGATGAAGGTGTGAGGATGCCTCTAATCCTAGAAGAAGACGATGGATTCACAAGTGGAGAAGGAAAAGAAGTTGTTAAGGAAGAAGAGGGTTTCGGTGATAGCGATAGTGACTATCACGTAGCAAAGAAGAGGATGAATCATTTGGCGAGTCGCCTAGCTTGAGTCATGTTCTTCCCAGCTCACCTTTTCCAGAGCACATGGTCGTCGAAACTTCTAAGGCAGTTGGGGACCAAGTTTTGATGCCTTCAGGAGAGGATACAGCTCGATCTCACCCTCTCTGTGGCATTTTCGTTGGCTTCAATGATATCGATAAGATCAACTTCACCGTTAGCGACATTCTGGGGTATAAAATTCACTCTTTTGTCGGGGGCTTTGTTCGTGAAGGTGGAGAGAACCCCACTTAATTCCTTGCCAATACAGTTGGTAGAGTTCTTAAGGGGTCATCGGCACCACATACTACACTGGGATCGCGCACACTCATTCTTGCATCGAATCTCCCTTCGTAATTCCAACATTAATTCTATTTTATTTCTTATTTCAGGTTCAATGGGATGTGGTTATTATGAGAAGTTCTCCCGCCATGCCAGTGCGCATAGAGGCCAAACTTCTGATCCCAATCCTCTCATTGCCACGAGTCTAAGGAAGAAAGGCAAATTAGGAAAGACCATGAGTATAATGAAGCTTGCAAGGTTGAAGGGAGCATGATTGAGAAAGGGATAAGGAAAGAAGAAAGTGGGAAGCTAATATTAAACTATCACAGTGCTAAACCCCAAAGAGACTCCTCTAAATGTCGTAGGCCTCTTCCTGCCGATCTCCCGCCACATTCACAGGCTCAGACTTCTTCAACTCAACAAATTCCGGCCTCCCAAGCTTTGATTATGGCTGTGCTGCCTACTTCCACAGGTGTATCTACTACAAAGTTCACTCTTCCGACCAGCCCATCTCGTTTGTAGGCAGAATTTCCACATCTCTTTCTAAATGGGGTGAAGTTTGACCAGGATATCAAGGAAACTACGAAGGAAGTTGCCCAAAATGCCTCCAGGCTGTTCAAGAAGACGTGGAGGCTAGGTATGAATGGAAATACTTATGCAAGGCTCTCTCTGATATGAATTGAATCAATTACACCAACATCCAATCCTTTGAATCCAAGTAAGCTAACCTTTGACGAAAGATGAAAGAGAGGGAGGATGATTTGGTTAAAGTTACTGGAGAGAGGGACCTTGCTCTAAAGCAGAAGGAGAGCACAAACAAGTTAATGGCAGAGTTAAATCTTTCCTAAAACCGGACTAAAATCATGATGAGGAATGAATTAAAAGCTACTCATGCTAAAACTTCAGAGTTCCAGAAATAATCTGAGGAGAGGGCGCAGACGGTTAGCCTAAAAGATGAGATCATTAGATCCAAGGACAAGACTATATCAGAGCAAGCTGTCAAGCTTCGCGAGGAGGTTCAACAACTTGCCAAAGAGAAAGAGAAGCTATCCACCGATAAAGATGTCATTGGTCTTGAACTTGCAATTTCTAAGAAAGAGCTTAAAGAGCTTTAGGAGGAGAAGTCCAAGATCCTGGCCTAGCTTGATGCTAACATGCTATATTTCTACACCAATGTAGTCATGTTTAAGAATTTGGTATGGCTGGGAAATGACTATCGTGAGGCGCTCGCTGGCACTTGGAAAGATGTGCTATGTTGGAATATGCAAGGTGACAATTGCTCTGAAGAAGAACTAATGGTTGCTTATCTCGAAGCTAAAGATATTGAATCTCTTTCCGTTGGAAAGGTCATCCAAGCTAAAGTTTCTACTGATGCTGCTACTACTGATGCTGCCAAAGTTCTTATTGGCCCGAGCTCTTTAGGTTCGGATGAAACATCTGCTTTGAAATCTCTAGAGCCTACAATGATTATTCCTACATCTTCGGGAGCTAATTCTATAGCTATTCGCGTTCTTCCAGCTTCATTAATGGGACCGCTCTACGAACCATATGTTCCCGCCATCGTCATCCAGCTCAGGGAGCTTGGGACCGAAGGAGGCGAGTTTGCCGTATCCCAATGGGATCCTATTACAAGTATATCTCTTGTTTCTCCAGTCTTTGAGAAGATTTAGTTCTCGTGAGAATCCATCATTAACATTTATCACTCCATTTGCCAACTTGTAGGTCAACCTTAACTACGTCCTCCACTTCTAGCTACGCAAGGGTTAGACACTACTGCTATCTTCACCATATCCACTTCCGTCTCTATGGGACTTGCTGCTTCGATGATGCCTTCTACTTTCGAGCTTAGTTTTGAAGCTCAAAATATTGGTGCTCCGGAAGGGCTAGTGGAAATGTCGACGTCCCAGGAAGAAGATGTTCAAATCACCGGCGCTACAGACCCTATTGACCCAATTATCATGGCGAAGAGACCCAAGGCTGAAGCTATAAAGCTCAAGACTATGAAGAAGGACCATAGGACCACTAAGTCTGTATCCTCAAAACCGATAAGTCCTTAGTAGAAGGTTTCCACGTTGAAGATCCAGCCACCCAAGACTAAGCCCACTGAGACTCCAACAGGCAAGTCATAGAGCCGCATACTGCTACCGTTGGGGAATCTACCCACCTGGATGGTGAGATTCCTCCTATCTAGGAGAAAAGGAGGGAGAAGCTCAAGACCCATTTGGGTAAAATTGATGAAGGCAGCCAGAGTGGTAGGAAATGGAAGACTTAGTAGTATGTGTGCTAGTTGAGCGTTCGATTCTTTGTGGTTGTGATGGTCGGGTCTGTATTTTTGTCTTTTTCTTTAAACATGTCGAGATTGTGCGGGTATGGACCTCGCTATTTGTCTGTATCTGTGCAGTTAAAGCACTCGGCAGATTTAATGCGGCGGAAGTGCAAAAAGTCATAGTGGGGATACAGCGAGAATATAGCGAGATATAGCGGATGACTATAAAATAGCATATAAAACTCATACTTAATGTATTTACAAGTATATAAATGGTAATTAAATGAAAAATTAACATTCAATTGAATTATAATTAATACATAAATAATTTTAAATAAAAACGTGTGCGAATATACTGTATATAAACGTAAAACTTTTATATAACATAATTGAATTTAGTAGAATATTAGAGTATTTTCATTTCTGAAAATATATTAAAAATTCAATTAAATAAATTAATTTCATAAGTTTTATAATGTATAAATGTCATTTTTCAATTCATTTCTTTTAAAGAAGATATAGCGGAAATAACAGAATATAGCGAGAATAACGGGATATAGTGGAAATAGCGGGGCTTAAAGTGGAAAGGCTATATTTGGGGCTATATGGAAAAATCATAGCGGTAGAAATCTGCTTGAGATATAGCAGGGTTAAAGCGGGGTAATAGCGGGGCATTAACTGCACAGGTCTGTACATAAAAAGATAATTAGTAATGAAAGATTACTTTTCCTTTATAATCTCTCTTTTGTGTTCTTTTCTGCATTTTATGTACTGTGCATGTTTATTTATATCCGTTTGTGCTTATAGCATGATTGCTTGTACTGCAATTTTCTATATTATATGCTTTTGTTTCTATGCAATATGACTATTTACCGCAACTCTATGCATGTAAATAATATTTCTACAATTGCTTTAGTTATTCTGTTGCTTAGCTCTATTTTTGACTACCAAAATACTCTGTTCGGCGCAACAGAACTGTGTTTCCAGCCAACTCTGCGGCTATTCTTGTTCGGGCGCGATTGAGTTCCTTTTGACCAGGTGTTGGCATATGTGTTACTGTCCACAGGGATAAATATTAAAATACAAGCATCAATGAAAGAATGGGTATTTGGAACAACTCATTCGACTGACCCTAGTCTGATCCACATGATAGTTCCTATCTCTGGGAATTACTGACTCTATTGTTTAATTCCAAGCATTAGATTTCTAATGTCACTAATTTTTTGGTTGCATTTGAATTCTTCCAAGTTAACATCATCGACTATTGTCATTCTTGATGTATGTATCGTAAATATATGTCGTTGTCATCTTTCGTTATGACAAAATTTTCCAAATTCAGTGTTGAGATCCTGATCGTGCACCATTTTCTATCTTCGAAAATTTGTAAATGAATAGCACAACTCCGTGGATTTTGTTGACTTGCCTATCTTCGGGCTCCAGTTAATTCCTTTTGTAATTGCCTATCTCTGGGCAATGTCAAGTTTCGAGAGTATAGGGGTGATTTTCCTATTAACTCGACAATTCGGAACTTTCTAATGTTGTTGGGGCAATGCCTACTCTCAAGATGTAGGAGTTGATTTGACCGTCAACTAAGCAGTTTTGGACCTTTTCGATGTTGCCGGAGCAATGCTGGTTCTCAGAAGGTAGGGATCGATTTTACTGGTCGACTTGGCGGTTTTGGGCCTTCCTAATGTTGCTCGAGCAACGTCTATTCTCAGAAGGTAGGGATTGATATTTTCTTATCGATCCGGCAGTTTGAGTCGGTTTTCCCGGTCAACTAAGCGGTTTTGTGCCTTCCCAACCTTGTCGGAGCAATGTCGGTTCTCAGATGGTAGGGATCGAGTTTCCCCATTGATCCGGAGGTTTGAGTCAATTTCTCCTGTCAACTCGACGGTTTTGGGCCTTCCCGACATTGCCGGAGTAATGTCGGTTCTCATAAGGAAGGGATCAATTTTCACTATCGATCTAGTGTTTTGAGTCAATTTTCTTCGTTGACTCGGTGGTTTTGGGCCTTCCCGATGTTGCCTGAGCAATGTCGGTTCTCATAAGGTAGGGATCAATTGTTCCTGTCGATTCGGCGGTTTGAGTCGATTTTCCCCATCGACTCGGAGGTTTTGGGCCTTCCTGACATTGCCAGAGTAACGCCAGTTCTCAGAAGGTAGGGATAGATTTTCCCCATCGGTCTGATGGTTTGAGTCGATTTTCCCCATTGACTCAACTGCTTTGCTTACGAGTACACGGTTCCATTGGTTAAAGAAGCTAATTTTATTTATGAATAGAAGAAATGGCATGTCCTACCTATTTACAGTTCCCCCAATGTCCTTGGATGGCTTCTTTGCGAAAATAAGGAAAACTAGATATAGTAGTGCCGTAATGAGTCACTGTTCAAAGCATGTGGGATGGGAACTCCATCCATTGTAGCTAGCTTGAATGTTCCATCTCCAAACTTTTAGTTGATCATATAAGGTCCTTCCCAATTTGGTCCAAGCGCTCTTATACCTTGGAAGATTCGTTTCAAGAAGAGATCTCCCACTTTAAAAGTACGATTGCAAACCTTGTTGTGGAAGTGGCATGCCACTCTTTTCTAGTGAGCAGTGACCCTCAGTTCAACTTCCTCCCACTTCTCATCAATTTGGTCGAGATACTCGAGCAGTAGCTATTTGTTTTCTCTCTAATTGAAGTGTCTTCTGCGATTAGAGGGGATTTCCAATTCCACTAGGATCATAGCTTCTGAACCATATGCCAAAGCGAATGGTGAGTGCCCAATCGCTAATTTGTGTATTGTCTTATAAGCCCATAGTGCCAGTGGAAGCTCGTCAACCCAATTCCCTTTAGCTTTAATCTGTCGCTTCTTTATGGTGGATTTGATGATTTTGTTCACTACTTCCACTTACCTATTTGCTTATGGGTGCGCTATAGCGAAAAAGCTCTTCTTGATCCAGTAACGGTTGCAGAAGTATTTGAAGTCAACACTCTCAAACCGAGTCCCGTTGTCCATGATAATTTTCTACGGTACTCCAAACCTACAAATATTATTTTTTGTTACAAAATTAATTACTTTTTAGTAGTAATCATGGCAAGTGGTTCTGCTTCAGCCCATTTCATAAAGTAATCAATTGCAACGATAGCGTATTTGGCTCCTTCTTTAGTATCAGTAGTACACCGATTATATCGATTCCCCAGATGGTAAATGACTAAGGACTGACCATTTGCGTAAGTTCTGAAGATGGGGCTCTCAGAACCTTTGAAAATCTATAACATTGATCGCACTGTCTGGTGTAGTCTGCTGCATCTCGGTTTATTGTTAGTCAGAAATATCCATAGCGGAGTGTCTTCTTCGCCAATGTCTGCCCCTCAGTGTGGTCATCACAGCTGTCTTCATGAATTTCCATGAGGATCTTCCTGGCTTCATCCTTGGTTACACACCTAAGCAAGGGGGAGGAGAATCCTCTCCTGTATGGCACTCCGTCCTGTATAACGAATCATGGTGCCATTCGAAAGAGCTTCTTTTGTTCGTTCCGGTCTCTAAGGAGTATTAGCCTAAGTAAGTAGCCCTTTATTGGCCTAATCCACGACTCTTCCTCCTCTATAGTTTCCAGAACCCAATCAATACCCATTTGATCAATGGTAGGAGCAGGCAATAATTCTAGTGGAACCAATTCTATCAGCTATGCTTCTTATGAATTGGCTAGCTTAGCTAAGAAATCAACCTTCATATTCTCCTTTCTACAAATGTGAGATATCGTGTAGTGTTCAATGTCATTGAGAAATTCCCACTCTTTCAACAAGTAAGGGGCAAATTGCACGTCATTAACATGATATTCGCTTCTAACCTGGTAGATGACTAGTTGGGAGTCACTGTAGATATTAAAAGTTTTTATTCCTAGCTCCTTTGCAATCTTCACTCCTGCTATGAACTCCTCGTATTACACCGCCTTGTTAGTGGTAGGAAATTCTAGCTTGAGAGCATGGAAAATTGATCGTCTTTCGAGAGTTTCAAGCACAACTCCCTCTCCTAAGCAGAATTTGTTAGACACGCCATCAATGAACAATTTCTTATGGGATATTGTGACCTAGTGTCGTCCTCCTCGTTATCTCGAATAGCGAACTTGATGATGAAGTCAGCTAGCGCTTGTCCGTTAATCGCTCTTTGGGGTTAATATGTCGCATCATATTGGCTTAGCTCGATGTTCCACTTTAGAAGCCATCCTGAAGTCTCGGGTCGATACGGTATCTGTTTCAAGGGTTGATCCATAAACACCTTGATCGGGTGAGCCTGAAAGTATGGTCGTAGTTTCCTAAGCAAGCGACATGCCAGCTTTTCCAACTTCGAATAGTTCCATTTAGCTCTGGTAAATTGCTTTCTAATGTAGTAGATGGGCTGTTGGTCCCTAGCTTCTTCATGCACAAGCACTACGCTTGATGTGTGGGTAGATACGCTAGGTAAATGAATAAGACTTCGTCGTCCATCAGTTTTGACAAAACCGAGGGTGTCTCCATATGTCGTAGAAGTTCTTTGAAAGTAGTCTGACAGTCCTAATTCACTTAAAGTTCTTCTTACCATTCATTAAAGCATCAAAGAACGGTATACACTTATCCGTCGCTTTGAAGATGAATCAGCTCAAATCTGCAATCTTTCCATTTAACATTTGTAATTCCTTTTTTGTCATCGAGGCTTTAACATTCCGTAAGGCATCCATATGCTTAGGGTTGGCCTTAATGCCCCTTGTGTTAATGATAAAACTAAGAAATTTCCTAGAAGCAACTCCAAATGAGCATTTGAGCGAGTTCAATTTCATTCCGTACTTCCAAAGGATCTCAAACATCTCTGAGAGATCACTTAGATAGTTTCTAGACACTCACGACTTCACTAACATGTCGTCCACATGCACTTCCATTGTTCACCCTATTTGGGCTTTGAACATTATATTCATTAGTCTTTAGTAAGTAGCTCGGGCATTCTTTAGACCGAACAACATTACACGATAAAAATATAGTCCCAATTCTATGATGAAGCTGGTGTTCTCCTAATCTGGTTCATGTTTCATAATCTGATTATACCCTGAGTAGGCATCCATAAATGAGAGCATTTCATGCCCCGCAATTTCATCAATAAGCTAGTTGATCCTGAGCAGCGGAAAGCTATCCTACGGCCAGGCTTTGTTCAAATCTGAGTAGCTAATGCAAGTTTGCCACTTCCCATTCGATTTTTGGACCAACATGGGGTTTGACACCCACATAGGATATGTAATTTCATGGATAAAGCCATTGGCCAATAGCTTGTCCACTTCTTTCTTTAGTGCAGTGGATCGCTCCGGACTCAGGCTGCATGTCTTTTTCCTTACTGGCATGAACTTGAGATTGATATTAAGTGTGTGACATGCTATCTCCGACGATATCCCGCACATATCAGAATGTAACCAAGCGAACACGTCCAGATTTGCTTGAATAAAGTTAATCGATTCCTTTGGCATCTTGATTCTAAGTTATGAACATATTTTCAAGAACCGAGTCAGGTCGTCTAGGGGAAGCCATTGTAATCTCCACTAGTGTTTCCCGCATTTCCTCTGAACTCTTCTTCTTAGGGCCCAGAGCCTTGTCGAAGAACTATGGACCCCAAGCTAGGTGGTATTTTTTAATTGCTATGCATGCAGTTCCTGAATGTGGAGAGTCTTCTCCCAATTATTTCCCTTTTCATGGCATTTAGCTTCATGTAATTTAGCAACATATCATTCTGTTATAGCGCTTTGGTCTCCTCTCATAACTCCTGTTCCATTCTCCGTTGGGAATTTCATCATTAGACACCATGGAGCTAAAGTGATTTTGAAGTCGACAATGGCCAGTCGGCCCAAGTAAGCATTATAAGAAGAATACTTATCAAAAATCATGAAGGTTTGATGAGAACCACCCTCCGTTCTTCTTCTTCGAGTTCTACAGGTAGGTCAATCGTTCCAATCGGTTGTGTAGGTTCACCTGTAAGACCCTAAATCATTGTTTTGCATGTGGTCACATCATTAATGCTAATCTTTATTTGGTCGAATTTTTTTCAGAATAGGATGTTGACCGAACTTCCATTGTCAATCAACACTCGATGCATAACTACTGGTCCGATCCTAACAGTTATCACTAATGGGTCGAGAGTCGGCACCTCTACACCTTCGATGTCCCGATTCCTGAACATTATATCATCTGTAACCATCCTTTGTTGTTTAGCCGAAGCTTAATCTTCGATGGAGTAGCAACTCTCCTGCGGTGCATGCTTCAAAGAACTAGTAGATCATTCTATCTCTCACCAACTTTCCCAAAGTTTTTATCTTCATATCGTTCTTATGTTGGAATTGCTCCGATCAACCATCTCCTATGTCTACACTCATCACCTGTCTCTAGAGATGTTGGCACTGGAATCTGGACTCCCATCTCCTAATGCTAAAGTGTTGCATTTATTAACCAGATTGGCAAGGCTGAGCAACCTTAATAATCAAATATACAGAGTCAACCCTTTCAAGAAATTAATTTCAGATGGGGTTAACAAATTCAGGGACTAGGAGAACTAGTACTTCTTTGTCAAGTGTTTTGCTAACATTCACGAGACTTTTGCCTCTCCCCTTAAGTTTAGTCTTGTGTTGTCTTTCCCTTACTTTATGTTTTTCGTTAACCAATCTCTTGCTTTTTCAGGTGTCTCTTCCAAGAAGCTTAATGAGGTAAACATAAGGACAGTTGATTCTCTAGTCGTGGCTTCAAAACAAATCGGGAGCAGATTGACGCTTCTAACCCCTTCGAACTTAAGAAAACACTTACTGTTGCCAGCGGGCCAGAGGATTTTGGGAACTCCTCCTTCTGTCCTGCACACTTCACGTGGCAAGTGCTTTCCTTCCTTAAGGGATGCTAAACACTTCTCCCATATGTCACCCATCTGTGCTGACCCTTTAAGTATATTATTAGTTTAGTATTTTCTTCTATGTCCCTGGCATTCTCTGGATCATTCTAACCGACTTTACATTTGCTTGAAATTTTTCCAGCTTCTTCTCAAGCCATAGTGTCTTCTAGCGGCGCTGCCCCTCCTCCATCAACTTCCGGGGTGACATTTATCATGGCAACCTTTTCAAAATCCAAGACAACTTTCAAAAGAAAGCTGATGGAGTCCCCTGAAGGCGTACCCTCGGAGAAAAGAGCTATAATTATTGATGTGGAGGAAGAGGAGGAGTGCCAATCTCCTGACCAAGTCTCAAAGAGCCTTATTGTCGAAGCCCCCAAGGATAAACCAGAGCCAACTTCGTCTATTCATGAACCCTTTTCATGCATTTCAATTTCCGATTCTCCAGCTGCACTTGAGCAGATGCAGCTGGCCTTATTGACGACTCCTTCCGGAAAACAAATTTCTCTAGAGTCATCACCCTCTACTCCTCCATCTTCTAATTTTAAAGAACTTGTCGAGCTCATCCTGCATTCTGAATCCTTTACTTCTTCTTCTCCGCCCTCATTCACTCCAGACTTTGCAGGGAATTACCGCACCCTAATGGAGCAGCAACTCTTAGTAAGTTCACACTCAATTAACTTCATCATCATTGGATTTCTCTAACTTGTGCTATATTTCTTATTCCAGATTTGTAGGAGCTGGATAGCTTTAAATGAACACGTCTCAAAGTCTTCAACTGAATCTTCCAGGCTGCAGAAGGAAAATTCCAAGCTTAAAGATCAAGTATCTTCCTTGACCGCTGCCCAAAACGACACTTCCATGGAGTTGGAGTGAGTAAAGGCTTCCCTTGCAATGGTCGAGGTTGATTTAAAAGCAAAAAAGACGGCTCGTCAACTTACTACTAATGAGAAATCGCCATGGAGCTAACTCTGAAAGATTCGGAAGATGAAAAAACTCGCCTAGTTGCCAAAAATACTTCCTTAAAAGATAAATTCAAAAGGACCAGAGCTTTTCTCAAACTAGTTGTTCATACCCTTTCTGACGTCAAGCGGCAAGTATCTTAATTTATCGACATTACCCTAGGGACCATGATGCTAAAGAATTATGAAGACGCTCTCATGCTCGCATACACCGACAACTACAAGGATTGCCCTAACTTCGGCTTTCCTTCACTTGATCGTGCCTTAGGCCAAAGAGTGATGGGAAAAATTAACCAGCTGAAGCAGGGCATTGAGCCCGAGGGTGAGGAAGAAGTTAATGCGGCTGAAATCCTCTCTTTTGATATCCCCTCCTTCGAAATCGAATCTGAATCTGAGGAGGAGGGTGACACTTATGATGCTGAAGAGGAAAAGGATGATGATGGTGATGAGGGCAGTGATAATGATAATGATGACGACGACAATGATGATGACTCCTCCGGAGGCCAAGGCTTGGGTGGAGACAAAGGGGGGCCTTCTGGCGTTTCAGAAAAGGATGGTGGTGATCAAGCCGAATTTCTTGAGAAAGAGCCATACCCTTAAAAAGTATTCCACCTGCTTCTCCCAGGCCTTCTGCTGCTCCAAAAGGTGAGCCTGCTCCTGCCCAAACTGAGGATCCAAAAGAGAAAGAGCATTCCCTAAGGATTCTGTTACAATTTCCTAGGTATGGAATTCCCTGTTTAAACATCTTTCTCTTCAAAGATAATAATTAGTGTAAAATCATTCATTTTAGATAAGGAAGAAGTCTCAATTTCCCTATAAAACAAAAATTGAAAGGAAACAAGTGGAAGTTAACAAGTTATATAGGGAATTAGATAGACCGATAAAGGAGCACAACATCCTCTCTGAAAAGTGTCACAGTCTTGACTGGAGCGCTTCTGTCCTAGCATGTTTTAAAAATCAAAGGGTTGCCCCGTTATTAAAGAGAGCGCGTCTCCGATACAACGCTCTCTTAAAGGAGAATCAAGAGTTGCTTACTTTATTTTGGATGATGATTGAAGAAAGGGATATTTTAGTTAATTTTTTGTATAAAGCTTATTATAGACATTCGATAATAGATTTTTCGTACTTTGGTGAATTCAACGGGGGTTTGCTCAAACAAAAGATACTTAGATGAATTCGGATCTGACCCACATCTCGAAGCTTGCGGGAACTTACCGTGGGTCAGATCGATTCCTTAAGATCTTCCCCCGAAAAGCTTAAGTACTACAGAGATAAATTTGTTTCTGAGTTTTTCTCCACGTCTATTCTGTATGAACCAGATGAATGATTGAATATGTAACAAGTAATTGATGTATGAGTATATGTTTTTGTTATGTTTTCTTTATGCTTAGCTTTTCTTTACTACACTATTTCAGAATGACAGTTCTTTAGGTCGACTCGTCCCTAGAGACCACTTAAGTCAACACGTTAAATTGAGAAGGATTTACTTTGAAAATGCATCAATTTTAAAGACTTCAAAGTTAGTGAGATAATGCTTCCTTTGAGATTTACAAAAATTGTACTTGCCTCCGTTTTGACTTCCTCGGCAATGAGAAGGAAACTTTCCTTAAAGAGGTCAGAACATTTCACTTTAAACTAATTTGTGGTCGCGATAGTCCCCCAGCGAGGAAATGGGACTATAGCAAATGCCCGCCGGTTATAACCTCCGAAGGAGCTACTATGCCTTTTGATTTGACAGTTATGCTTCCAGCTAACTCTTTAGATAAATTTAGAAAAGTAGTCGCTCAACTGTAAATGTAACATGTTTTTTATTGTACCTTTTTAATTTCGTTGTTGTTTGAGTTGTAATCTGTTACTATAATAATAAAGAGATTTCATAGCTTGATTTTGACTTTATTTGATCTCTTTTGCTAAAATAGGAGCTACAACTATCTGCAATCTTCCTCCTCGTAGTTTATCGTCTCGTTTTGATGCTCTTTAGGAGAAGTTGTTGACAGCGAGCAAAGGGATCATGGTCCACGATGAAGTCTTACTAGAGCGTTTTGGTGGCAACGTTGAAGCCATGAAATGGCATAAAAGATACTTTCTCCAAAAACCATCGCCAGTGGTCACAAATATCATATTGCCTATCTCGAGGCTAATATTAAGAAGAAAGATGAGATGATCACCATGCTTAAATGACAAGTGAAGACAAATCCCACGTTCGACTTAGATCAAAAGATGTCTGAACTTATTCAGTAAATAAGTGATTTAGTGTTGAAATTAAAGATAGTCAAGCTCAGTGTGCCTCTCTGGAATTCATCATGGGGGACAAGACTTTAAGTATTGACTTGCCGCTCCCTTACTCTACTCCTACTTTGTTACTAAACCCACCAGGTCAAAATTTCTTGCGGACGAAAAATTCCCTACCATGCTCAACCCTCCCCTGGGCTTAGACGAGAATGTCGTGGGCAACTGGTGAAGGAGAGTAAAATTCTAAATAGCCAAATTTTTTGATGAGCAGTAGAAAGTGAAGTACTCCCAGACTATTAATGAGTACGATGCTAAGAACCAAAAGCTAGAGCGTGACAACTACTTGCTTGTCAAGCGCGTCGCGAAGTTGGAAAGAGATAATAAAACAGTTAGGGCTACAAACAGAGCTTTTTATCATGCCCTGAAGACCAACATTGATGCAATTGACAACGAGAACAACATAAGAAGGAAGGAAAAGAAGTTTAAGGAAGTTCTCTGTGCTGCAATTCGTCACGTTGTAGATCCTTCAGTTGTGGAATTTCTTGATAAAGCCACTCAAGATTTGTAATTTATTTTGTAAATAATTTGTAGTCTCGTAAACAATTTCATAACTTATGTAAACCACATAAACTTTGTAAATATCATCTGATTTGTAATCCTTTTTTGCAACATTACTTCTGAAACATCTTTGAATTGCTCACTCATTGATTTCTGGACTTGCTGAATCTTTTGCTATTCCTTGTTATGATTTCCCTGAAAAGCATGTAGCAAACAATATTTCTAATTGTTAGCTTGAAATCGACATATTTGTCTATGTATATCATTTGCTTAGAATAACAAATTATTATGTTATTTGTATGATAAATATCTTATACTAAATGTTAAAATCTCATCTTTAACCATGATGAAAGATGATCAAAAATATAACTCCTTCCACTTGGGTGGAAAGTTTGAAATTTGCTGATAGAAAATTCCACTTTATCATAGGAGTATGAATTAAAGAACCTGACTCAAAAATCAGTGTTTAAAATTTTGAAGTAGTAACTCTTTGACCCATTCCTCAACATTAATGGGATTTTAAAAAAAAGTTAGAAATCCAAAGTTCCCATTCGAAAACTATTAACATCGATCTTTATGATGATATTCTTTGGCCCAGATTCGGGCATTTGGATGAATAGAAATCCAATGATCTTGCACCCAGATTAGGGTTTACATAAGCAACAGCCTTGATACCTAGATTCGAGTATAATAAGTCAATGATTGATAAAGATCCGAAGCCCAGATTCAGGCGTTAGATGATGGAATTCATATATGAAAGACCTGAAATCCTCATTGAGGTATTAATAGTTGATGTTTAGAAATAGAAGTCCTGAAACCTAGATTTGGGTAATAATAAGCGGAGTTCTGTCCCATTCCTTTGCTCATGTCTTCTCTGACATATATGAACCCTTCAGGTTTTGAATATATATAGAAATAATCTGATTGGCCGCCTCTCAAGCTAGGACGTCTTAGTCCATGATCGGATATGCTTTTTCTTGAGCTCGAACATCTTAGATCACGATTTGATGAGCCTCTTCTTGGGCTTGGACGTCTCAGTCCTTTATTGAATGAGCCTCCCCTTCGGCTTGGACATCTTAGTCCATTATTGAACGAGCCTCCTCTTGGGCTTGGACATCTTAGTCCATTGTTTAATGGGCCTCTTCTTGGGCCTAGACATTTAGTCCATTGTTGTCCGGTGCTCTTGGTTAGCTCATCTTAGAGGCTGGTACCAAGGACTTACCCGACCTCCCTCCAAGAGGCACCATGTCCTCGCCCTTTTGCGACGTGGACAAGGGCTTGTTACGTGCTTTACCCTGGCCCACAGATAAAGGCTTACTCCATCCTCTCTCCAGGAGGTGCCTTATCCTGGCCATAGCATGGCGCAGATAAGGGCTTGTTCGGTGCTTTAACCTGGCCATCTTATGGCGCGGATAAAGGCTTACTCTGTCCTCCCTCTAGGAGGTGCCTTAACCTGACCAGAGGCGTGGCCAAGGGATTGTCCTGTGCTTTAACCTGGCCATTTTATGGCGCGCCTAAAGGCTTACCCACCCTCCCTCCAGGAGGTGCTCTGCCCTAGCCATCTCGGCATGGACAGAGGCTTTTCTACCATCTTAGGTAGACTACCATCTTAGGTAGTATCCAAATATAAGGAGCATTTCACTCCTAACCATGTAGATTTTCCCTTTATAGAAAGTTTCTCTTTATTGACTTTATCTCAAATTCTTTTTACAAACTCATGGATTTTTCCTTGGCGAAAGAATTTTATGATTATTCCCTCTAGGGCTTTGCAATGGTTGGTTTCATGACCATTCATCGTATGATAGTGGCAGTAGGATCCTCCCAACCTTTCATCTTTTGGCTTCTTTTTCTGTGATGGCCAATAGTTGAGCTCATCCTTTGTAAGCAAGTAGACGTTCTCAATTGATGTTGTTAAGTTGCATTCCTTTGGAAGTCTAGACTTGAAGCTTGATTCTTGCGGATGGCTTCTTGACTTTTTGTTCCTTGGCTTTGTGTTCTCATGCACATCAATTGCTTTTCTTTTTAGCACTCTTCGTATATTTTGTGTAGGAAGTGTTCTCTTTACAATTGGTTGTTGACTTTTATTTGCAAAGGCGTTGTAATCAGCCATTATTTCTTTCTCAAAGATTGTGCCTTTTGAATAATGTTGAATGGTTCTTCTCATTTGATTAAAGACATTTTCACTTCCATTTTTCCTTTTTCCGAGTGCAAAGATAGGGGTAGGACCAACATGAAAAGGATTTAGACTCCATTTCTCTGGATCATACGATTTTGCTTTCTTCTTGTTTATAATTCTTAGGGCTTCGAGCCTTAGCCTTTGTTCTTCACCTTGATTGGAGTTCTTAGTAATTTTTTAGAGGAACCTTGTCAAATGTGGTTTAGAGGACCCTTGTTCGGATCTCTTAATTCTTGTAGCCATGATTCACCAATGTAGATAAACTTGAATTGGAATTGACTTAAGTAGGGTTAGAGAATAGTGGTGTTGGGGGTTTATCCAAGTCGGAGGTTCAAGCCATCCTTCTAGCGCCAAAACTGTTAACAAGATTTCTTATCAACACCCCCTTAGTGATGCTAAGAAAGATGAATTATCCTTTGTATGAATGATGAGAGTGAATCCCTTAGGAATTGCCTCTTGATTGGCTTTATTTATTGATATTTTTCAAATCAGACCTTTCGACGTCGTCGAAAGGAATGGACTCTGGGTTAAGTGACCTTTCGATATTGATGAGCTAATGTGAATACTCCTTCGAAAGCCTTCCTTTCGATTAGATTGAAATTATATGAGTTAAGTCTTTTTAAGGTAGGTTTCGACCTTGTCGAAAGCTTAAGTGTCAGTTTCCTTTAGTTTTAGGCAAGAAGTCTAATTCTCTAGTGGATTTGGAATGGGCTTCAACCTTGTCGAAAGCTATGGGAATGACTTCCTTTGGATTGAATCAGTGGCCTAAGTTTTAGTGTATAGAGAACAGGTTTTGACCTTGTTGAAAGCTTTAGCCCATAAATTTCATGGCTTTGGAAGGTTACAGAAGATACCAGGTTCAGAAGAGTTGTCGACCTTGTCGTTAGGTACCTTTCAATGGGGTTAAACCTAAAATACAAAGGTTAATCCAACAAAAGCTTAAGTAAATAGTAAAGAGATCAATAATGCTCAAGACTTTCCTTTTTTCATCTAAAGAAATTATATTTCATCAGATCCCTAAATGATCACCCAGTTAGAGTTACAATGATTTGTTAAAGAGAATACAAGTTTGGAATCAGAGAAATTGGATTCCCAAAATGTGACCCCTTGGGTCTTATTTATAGATGCAGACGGCCACCCTTCCACGCCCTTGCTTTCGACAACATCGGAGGGTCCTCCTTTTATATGCTGTTGTGAACCTTTTGACCTGGTCGAAAGCTATGCCTCCTTTCAACGTTGTCGAAAGGTGTTCCTTTGTATGCTGTTTGAACCTTTCGACTTGGTCGAAAGCTATGCCTCTTTTCAACGTTGTCGAAGGCTATGCTTCCCTTCCTTTCGATCAGATTGAAATTCTCTGAGTTAAGTCTTTTAAGGTAGGTTTCGACCTTGTCGAAAGCTTGGGTGTTAGTTTCCTTTTGGTTTAGGCAAAAAGTCTTATTCTCTAGTGGATTTGGAATGGGCTTCAATCTTGTTGAAAGCTATGGGAATGACTTCCTTTGGATTGAATCGGCGGCCTAAGTTTTAGTATATAGAGAACAGGTTTTGACCTTGTGGAAAGCTCTAGTCCACAAAGTTAATGGCTTCGAAAGGTTGTAGAAGATATCAGGTTCAGAAGAGTTGTCGACCTTGTCGATAGGTACCTTTCGATGGGGTTAATCTTGAAATACAAAGGTTAATCCAACAAAAGTTTAAGTAAACAGTAAAGAGATCAATAATGCTCAAGACTTCCCTTTTTTCATCTAAAGAATGTTATTTCATTGCATCCCCAAATGATCACCCAATTAGGGTTACAAAGATTTGTTAAAGAGAATACAAGTTTGGAATCAGAGAAATTGGATCCCCAAAACATGACCCCTTGGGTCTTATTTATAGATGCAAGCGACCTCCCTTCCACACCCTTGCTTTCGACAATGTCGGAGGGTCCTCCTTTTATATGCTATTGTGAACCTTTCGACATGGCTCTTTTTGACGTTGGCGAAAGGTGTTCTTTTCAAAGTTGTCGAAGGCTATGCTTCCATTTTATGTTGTCGAAGGCTATGTTCCCCTTCAATGTTGTGGAAGGCTATGTTCCCCTTCAATGTTTTCGAAGGCTACGTTCCCCTTCAATGTTGTCGAAGGTTATGTTTCATTTCGACGTTGTCGAAAGGTGACTTTGTTCTTCTGGTCATGCTCTAGCAACTTCTTCATTTTCTCCTATCCCTTCGACCTTGTCGAAAGCAATGCCTCCTTTCGACGTTGTCGGAAGGTCTTTTATTATTCTTCTGCCTTTGTTATTTTTTGAGTATTGCTTTCTTCATAGCACCTTTCCACGTTGTCGAAAGGTGTCCCTGGATGGATCTTTGACCAATTTGAAAGGCTTACTATAGCTTTCGAAGGGGTTTCTTGTACTTGTTTTGACTTCTTCACCTTCTTCGAAAGGTCTTGAAGCTGATAAGCTTTGATGGCAGCATCCCTTCGACTTCTTCGAAAGGTTTGGGTTAAACTCTTCTTTCTTGGTATTTGTTTAAAGACCTTTCGACTTAGTCGAAAGGTGAATTTTTTGGAGTAATAGAAACCAATACTAGACAATGGAAATAGGAATGGTGATGGTGTTTTAACATTGATGAATTTAAGAAACTTAGGAATGTCCAGGTCGATCTCATATAGAATAAACCGAATGGAGCTTAGGAAGTTACAAGCTGGATTTGTTTTGAAAGAATGGAATTCCTCTCGACTTGATCAAAAAGGAGTTTCCAAGGGAGTCTAGTTTGTAATTGGCAAGCGAATGTTTGGAAAGGAATTCATTCGAAAGGGGTTTATCCCCAACTACATCTACAACCCTTTCAAAGGGGTTCCTCAATGAAAGTGGTGAAACCAATGGGGTCGGGAACAACAATCACACATTAATAAGATATGTATACCTTCTGACATGGTCGAAAGGGACAGAACAAACCTTTCGACATGATCAAAAGGAATGAAAAGCCAAAATGAATAGTTGCTTCCGACCCACTCAAAAGAAGAGTTTCGAATAAGATGCTTCTTCCTTAGCCTGCATTTCTAAGCTAACTTCTTAAACCCTTTCAACTAAGTTAACCTAGTCGAAAGGTGGGTTTCGAAGGAAGTAATTTTCTCGATGATCTTGTTTTATTTGAACTCATTCAACTTTCATATAGCTTTGGAGATGTTGACAAGATTTCTTGTTAATATTAATTGCACTAGAAGGAGGGCTCGAACCTCTGACCTTGTTACTATCTTATAGACTAATTTTAGATAATTTGACTTGGCGTAGGAAACTAAAATCTAAACGACTAAGCTGAATGGATGAAGGGGTTATCCACACAATAACTCTTGAGGAGAACATAGCTCCCTCCTTTAATTTGGATGGGATTGTTCAAGGGCAGCCTTCATCACCAGCTCAACAAGATGAAAATACTACAAAGATAAACTCTTAGAGCAGCAGCTACAAGAAATGCAAGAGCTCCTCAAAATGGCGTTATCACAGACATCTTTAAAAACAACAAAACCAACTCTAGGGGATGAGGTAGTTTCTCCCAGAAGGAACTTGAAAGCTCACTCCAATGAAAATCAAAGCAAGATAGATCTAACATCCTCCAAGAAGAAGGAACGTCCTCAATCTAAAGCTAATCATCAAGGGAGGGTTCTTGAAAATCGCTTGAACAATCCGGAAGCTCTATATCAAAAGATCACTTTTCGGACCAGAAAATTTACCGTAATATGGAAGTCTACTTGAAGGACGCAACTGAGAAGGCAATTAAGGATGCAATAAGTACAAAAGGGAAAAGGACTATGGATGAAAATGTTAATGATAACGAATGGATGCCACCCTTTACCGATGAGATCATGGCAACCATCATCCCGTCTTATGTGAAGATCCCAACAATGAAATACCATGGAGTCAAAGATCCGGATGATCATTTAACGACTTTCGATAGCCAAATGGATTTATACAATGTGACAGCAGCTCTCAGATGCCGGTTATTCCCTATCACTCTCCCAGAAGTAGCGGCTAAATGGTACAGACAGCATCGAGAGAAAACCATCTGCGTGGAGCGGTTCTCCTATGAATTCTCTGCCCAGTTCTGCATTTGTAAAGATCCCACTATAGATTATACAGTCTTGGCCAACATAAAGCAAAGGCAGGGAAAATCCTTGGGAGACTATATAAGTAGATTCAATGCTGAAGCACTAAAAGCAAAGGACATGAATAACCGAGACAAGCTTATCACGGTACATTCCGGCTTAATAGAGATAACCCTCTTTTGGAAGCAGCTCTTCGTTAACGGATGTAAAGATTTGCAAGATTTCCACTTCCAGGATGATAAGTTCATTCGGATGGATGAGCTTTACTATGCTAAGAGGAAAGCTATCACCAAGAAGGAAGGAGGAAGATTCAGTCTAGATCGAGGACATAAAAGAATAGAATGGGAAGAGCCAATTGCTAACGCAGTCGCTTTGAACAAGCCACTGTCTTACGTTTATGCTGTGGCGAAAGAAAGGGTCAACTTCCTAACTTTTTTAAAGCTCAAAACAACCCAAAACAAAGAAATGGAGGAGATTACTATGCATATCACAAGGTGAACGGTCATAAGACCAATGAGTGCAGATTTTTGGGTGGAATCATCCAGAAAATGATCCGCGAGGGTCATTTGAAAGAATTTATTCAGGATAAGCAGAAAGCTCAACGGATAGGGGATGGTCCACAAAAGCATCCTGGCAATGCCGTTAATATACTGGAAGATGAAGATCCACTAAGTTTAAGCCTTATGATACAAAGAATTGATGTAATTCATGGTGGGCCGCATCCGACGGGAAACAACAAAGGGGCCCGAAATAGATACATCATGGAAGCTAAGGAAGGTGTCTTCTCTGCCTAAGAAGAGCCCCCATTAAAGAATCCACAACTCATTATTCAAATGCCGAATCTTGTTGTCACTCCTCAAGAGCTGAAAAAGGGGGTTCACCATCCGCATAATGATCCATTGATGATTACTGCTCAAATCGGATTGTCCATAGTCTCCAAAATTCTTATAGCCACATCTAGTGCAGTCAACATTATCTTCAAGCATGCCTTCGATCAGATGAACAATCCCGAGGACAAACTGGAGTGCAACATGGAACCCATCTTTGGATTCAATAACAAACAGTCGACTCTGGTGGGGCAGATGAAGTTACTTGTGCATATGGGGGTGCCACCATCTTGCAGAACTTTCGAGACTATTTTTGTGATTATCAACCAACCATCATACTATAACGCCTTCTTTGGCAGGCCAACACTTGATGAAATAGATGCATTTGTCTCCCCAAAGTATGTAGTGGTAAAATTCTTGACAAAGAGAGGATGGGGCACCGCCGAGGGGAGCATTTCAGCCCCCGAGAGATGTATTTTGCTACCCTATATCAATATAAAAGGGAGTATTCCACTTACTCTGATTCTTCCACTATTTTACAGGCTTCGGATGATGGATTTTCACATCCAACATTCGAAGCAAAAGTTAAAAATAATAAGCCTAACAAGCGCATGTATGAAAGGTACATTCCACCTGGAGGAAAAAGGAAGAGAATCGATGCTAACTCTGCTAAAGAAGGCCCAAACGTCCCATAATTTGATTGCCGAGGGGAAATGGAAAGGATAAAACCTATAAAGGACCTTGAGGAGGCGTGCATAGATTCAGGCGATACTACTAAAGTGGTCAGAGTGGGAAAATATTTGAATGGCGGCTTGAAGAAGGATTTGATCAAATTTCTTAAGGTCAACAAGGACGTATTTGCCTGGTCACATTCTGATATGGTGGGGATTGATCCACGGGTCATGTGTCATGCACTCAACATCAATCCAGGAGCAACCTCCATTAGGCAGAAAAAGAGACAATTAGACAAGGTACGATCAGATGCTTTGAAAGAAGAAGTTAACAGACTTCTTGAGAATGGGTTTATTCATAAAATATACTACCCAAAGTGGTTAGCCAATCCAATTCTGGTAAAGAAATTAAATGGAAAATGGAGAACTTGCATTGACTATACAGATT
The DNA here is from genome assembly GCA_030737815.1 of Allium fistulosum. Classification (NCBI taxonomy): domain Eukaryota; kingdom Viridiplantae; phylum Streptophyta; class Magnoliopsida; order Asparagales; family Amaryllidaceae; genus Allium; species Allium fistulosum. The sequence continues at coordinate 1,539,601,742 of CM060901.1, read as the reverse complement.
TGAACAAGGCATGTCCGAAAGATTGTTTCCTATTATCGTGAATTGATCAGTTAGTAGATGCAACAAGCGGGCATAAATTGTTGTATCTCATGAAAGCTTATTCAAGGTACAATCAAATACCAATGTTCAAGCCAGATGAGGAACACACTAGCTTCATAACTGAATGGGGAATTTATTGTTACAAAGAGATGCCATTTGGACTAAAAATGCAGGGGCAACAAATCAAAGGCTAGTCAGCAGAATGTTTAAAGAGCAAATTGGCCAAAATATGGAGGTTTATGTGGACGACATGCTAGTAAAATCTAGCGAGGCTCGGGATCACCTTAAGGATCTAGAAGAGATGTTCAGGATATCGTAGAAATATCAAATGAAATTGAACCCACAAAAGTGCTCTTTCGGAGTCCATTCGGGAAAGTTTTTAGGCTACCTTGTAAGCGCCCAAAGGATTGAAGCTAGTCCTGATCAGATTCAAGCCATTAAGGACATGGTCGAACCCAAAACCAGCAAGGATGTAATGAGTTTGAATGGAAGGGTAGCTGCCCTAAGTAGGTTCACTTCCAAAGCTGTCGATAAATTTATTCCCTTCTTTGACGTAATCAAGAAGAAGAAGAACTTTGAATGGAGGGAAAATTGCAGAAAATATTTTCAGGAATTGAAAAGCCATCTGATTCCACCGATACTCTCTAGTCCCGAGAATGGGAAAGTCTTATACTTATACATGGCGGTTTCAGAACATGCGGTCAGCTCAATATTGATTAGAGAAGGAAGTGGAGCTCAATTTCTGTGTATTATGTGAGTAGATGATTGAAGGATGCGGAGGTTCGATATCCAGTGATAGAAAAGCTAGCCTACTGCTTGATTCTTACAGCTCGAAAGCTTATAACATACTTTCAAGCACATCCTATCAGGGTATTGACCAACTTCCCCCTTAAGCAAGTCTTCAGTAAACCAGAAACTTCAGGAAGGTTGGTAAAATGGGGAATCGAGCTCAGCCCAATACGATATAGAATTTAAGCCGTGAGCCACAATCACGGGACAAGCATTGGCAAATTTCATTAACGAATGCACTAACTTCATTAAAGAGCAATCGGAAAAGGAAAAAGATCAGAAGCCTATGTGGCAATTGTTTGTTGATAGAGTGTCAAATGAACAGGGGGCTGGTGCAGGATATGTGATCATAACACCGGACGGACACCGCTTACATTACGCCATGAAATTAAGATTCCCCGCAACAAACAATGTGGCAGAATATGAATCTATGGTAGTGGGATTAACCTTGGAATTAGATCTCAAGATTCCACGAATTTAGATCTTTAGTGTTTCCCAGCTAATGGTAAACCAAGTGAAGCAGATATATCAAACAAAGGACTCCAAGCTATCTTTATACGTGAAGGAGATACTAAAAATGCTTGCTTTGTTTGAAGACATTTCAATACTCCAAGTTCCAAGCGTGGAAAACTCATAAGGAGATTCTCTAGCAAAACTAGCCAGCTCAAGAGGAGCCCCGGAGACACGCATTGTTAAAGTGGGATATTTGGAAATTTCGAGTATTGGAGAGGAAGCATCTGAACTAGGAAAGGAACTATTAGTTCTGACAAGGTCAAGAGCTAAGCTATAAGAGGAAGAGGGAAGAGAAATTAATAAAAAAATATCAAATGAATGGGTTAACCAATAAAGTGCAAGTGAGTCGTATGATAATGGCTGGATGTCACCCATCATTGGATATCTTGTTAAGGGAATACTCCCATCTGACAAAGGTGAAGCAAGAAAAATCAGGAGACAAGCTCCAACCTTCACAATAATGGATGGAATCCTTTATAAGAAGGGGTATGCACTTCCTTACTTGAGATGCGTAAGTCTGAATGATGGTGTAAAATTGATAGCAGAAGCACATGAGGGGTTCTACGGGGACCACTCGAACGGAACAAAATTGACGAAGGAGATAATGAGACAAGGATTTTATTGGCCTCCCATGGTAAGCCAAGCCATCGAGTATGTGAGAAGATGCAAGCAGCGTCAAAAGTACTCGAAAATTCCGAAATTACCACCAAGTCAGTTGACTCCAATCTCAAGTCCATGGCCCTTTGACGTATGGCGAATAGATTTGATCGGCCCATTACCAATCTCAAAAGGAGGAGCAAAGTATGTCGTAGTCGCCAAAGATTACTTCACTAAATGGATTGAAGTGGAACCACTTCCAAAGATTACCTCTGGGAAGGTACTCAGATTCATCATCAAAAATATCATAATCAGATTTGGAATTACCGAGAAGATAATTTCTGACAACAGGACACAATTTGAGAGTGAAATAATCTCTCGCTAATGCCATAAGAATGGGATCATTAAGAGATTTTCCTCCATCGCACATCCAAAAGAAAATGGGGCGGTTGAGGCTGCAAACAAAACTATAAGGACAATTCTGAAAAAGCGACTAAACCAAGCAAAAGGAAATTGGGTAGAAAAACTACCACTCGTGTTATGGGCTTATCTAACATCTACTAAAACGACGATACGACATACTCCCTACTTTTTGACATATGGGTGTGAGGCGATGTTACCAATCGAGATTGAAATACCCTCACACCGAAGAATTGCCTATGCATTTGATATGAATCAAGAACTGAAAAGAGAATCTATGGACTTGATAAATGAGTTGAGAGACGAAGCGGCAATAAGAACAGTGGAGTATCAAAGAAGAATTTCAAACTACAACTCAAAAGTGAGAACACGATCATTTCAAGAAGGAGATCGGGTACTCTAAAGAGTAATGGCGAATACAAGAAACCCCGTAGATGGACCCCTGGGACCAAATTGGGAAGGACCCTTGATCATTTGCAAAGTAATCCCCCCGGGAGCTTACAAGTTATGCCAACCAGACAGAAATATGGTTCTGAGAACATGGAATGCCAAACATTTGAGACCATATTTTCCAAAGATAAATGAATAAAGCATCTCTTTCTTCAAAAGGAAAATCTACATGGTTGGGAGTGAAATACTCCTTGCATTTGGATACTACCTAAGATGGTAGGATACTATCTAAGATGGTAGATTACTACCTAAGATGGTAGAAAGCCTCCGTCCGCGCCGAGTTGGCTAGGGCAGAGCACCTCCTAGAGGGAGGGAGGAGTAAGCCTTTAACCGCGCCACGCTATGGCCAAGTTAAAGCACCGGACAAGGCCTTGGTCACGCCTCTGGTCAGGTCAAGGTGCCTCCTGGAGGGAGGATGGAGTAAGCCTTTATCCACGCCACGCTATGGCTAGGTTAAGGCACCGAACAAGCCCTTGTCCGCGCCATGCTATGGCCAGGGCAGGGCGCCTCCTGGAGAAAGGACGGAGTAAGCCTTTATCTGCGCCATGCTATGGCCAAGTTAAAGCACCGAATAAGCCCTTGTCCGCACCATGCTATGGCCAGGGCAGGGCGCCTCCTAGAGAGAGGTTGGATAAGTCTTTGGTTCCAGCCTCTAAGATGAGCTAACCAAGAGCACCAGACAACAATGGACTAAAAAGTTTGTTATCCCGCCTTTTAGCAAGGCCGTGATACCAAAAGATTAACTGGAAACCAATGATCGCTCATTCCGAATATCGAGTACGCACAGGTTCACCATGAATATCGACGAATTTTGTCCGAGTTCGGATCGAGCCAAAATTGATATGGCACGACAAGAGAAGCTATGAGAGTCAACATTCTAAATTTCAGGTCAATCCGATTTCTTATGCTCAAGTGACGATCGATGCAAAATTGGATGAAAACCAACCACTGTTCGACTCGCTCACTTCGACTCCATCAGAAAACCACTAATCGACTCGCTCCACTTCGACTCCATCTCAGAGCCTCTGTTCGACTCGCTCCGCATCCTTCAGAAAACAACAGTTCGACTCCATTAATATGAAGCCACAGTTCGTATCGACCACCTTCGACTTCGTCTCCTATGTAGTTCGTATCCATCGTGGATCTTCTGATCGAATCCATCGAGTTGCCATCTATCGATACGAGCAAGGCAAGGTCCAAGAATGACTCGATCAAAGCGGCATCAAAGGCGGAGTTACCGGAAGGTTCGAATGCCATGTCATCGAGTCGAGCAGCGACTCGAACGAGAGCGAGTCGAACAGCGATGCGAACGAGAGCGAGTCGAACATTACCGAGTCGAATAAGAGCGAGTCGAACGAAATAGGCAACCGAGAATCCCATTTCATATCGACCATATCTCCTAATCTACAAGTCCAAATGACATGAAATTTTCACAAAAGACTACGTGCATGCTAAAGAATGTCCATGCCAAATTTCGACTAGATTAGATGAAATCTTGATCGATACGAAATCTGTTCGTATCGATCACGGATCAGACCAAAACTTCACGGGCTTGGTCACGTGCCAGAGAGGGTCTCCCGAGATCTGAGCGAAATACCAGCCTCCTACACCTATAAATAGAGCCCCAGGGCATACAGAAATGGGGCTTCTTCTTCTTTAAGTTCTCCAACGCCCAGACTCTGCCGGATTCAGATCTAAACTCCCTTGCTGCTGCCAATAGTGAAGTTCACTGCTGCAAATCATAATTATCTGCTGTAACTCATTGAATTCACTTGTAATCTTCAAAGAAACATCAATAAAGCAATCAACTTCAAAGTGGACGTAGGCAAGATTGCCGAACCACTATAAATCTTATGTCTCTGTCTATTTCTTTCCGTTTTAAGTTCATTATTCTTCAATCTTTATCCTCTACATTACTTAGATCTGTGATCTGTGAACATATACTGCTGATTTGTGTTCATACACTGGTGCTTTCATGAAATTCGGGGTTTGTGACCAATTTTGGAGCAAACACTTTGGTGCTTTCACTGAGAACTGAACCCAGGAATTCTACTGTTTGGAAGTTGAGTTTGAAGGCTTAGAGATTCAGATCTGAAAAAACTATGACAAGACAATCAAACAGAAGACCAAGGCCAGAGAGAATTCAGCATGAAGGGAGTCAAGAGGCTTCTTCAGGTGCAAATCAGACATCGATCTTCATCACCAGGGATGAGATGGAGACAATGATGAAAAGGCAAGAGGAAATGATCCAAAATTTGCTTCTTCAAATTGGACAGTTTGGAGCGCAAAATCAAGGAGCAACCAGAGTTCATAACGAAGCAGGGCCGTCTGGTGCAGCACCCGAGTTAGGAGGCAATAACCCAGAGCATGTTGGCCCAATCTCGGACGGAGTACCAGGGGGAACTGTGCGATGCGACATTGACGGAGAAATGAATGCTCAACCAGCAGAGCAGATCCCAGGAATCCCTCGTGAACTCTGGGGGGAAATCGGAAACAACAGACAAGAACTACAACTTGGAGATAGTGACAGATTGGCGGAGATGGTCAGACAAGCCATGAGGGGCGGACTAGTGAATAGAGATCTGGAAGATGTTAATAGGAGTCCCTTCGCTCCTACAATCAGGCAAGCTAGGAATCCACCAGAATTCAAGCTACCAACATTAGAGACGTACGATGGAAGGACAGATCCTGCAGTTCATCTAACATGATACATGAGGCATATGGAGGTATTGGGGGCATCGGAGGAGGTCATGGCCCGGTGCTTCCCAGTGTATTTGACAGACATCGCAGCGCTATGGTTTAGACAGCTGGAAAGCGGCTCCATAGGAACATGGACCGATCTGACTGAGAGGTTTATGAGGCAATTCAGAGTTCACATTTCAAGACCCAAGAATGTGATAAGTTTGGCAGCGTTGAAGCAAAGAACTGGGGAGTCTTTGAGGAACTTTCTGACACGATTCAATGCAGCAGCAGCATCAGTGGATCGACCCGATCCATCCATGGTTTTGATGGCAGCTGTATCTGGCATAGCTGATGGCACAGAGTTCAAGAATTCGTTAATAAGGGATCCCCCTATGGATCTAGGAGAATTTTATCATGAGGCTGAAGGATTTTTACAATTGGAGGATGCGAATGCTGAAAGAGAGGAAGGAGAAGGAATTGATGTTTATGCAGTCAAGGGCGAAAATCCTCCTAAAACATATTCAGGAACTGGTAAAGGGAAACGAAAAGCTGAGGATAATAGTGATGGACCGATGCGACCACGAAAGGAACCAAGATTCACCTCTTATACGGAGTTGAATAAGACTTTGGAGTGAATCTACCAGGATACTAGGGGGCAGGTTCCATATCGAAGGCCCATGAGAAGAGATCTGACCAGCAATGAAAGAAGGTCAGACAAGTACTGTTTATTCCACGAGCTAAATGGTCATAGCACGAATGATTGCAGACGCTTGAAGGATGAGGTTGAGGGACATATCCGGAATGGTTTGCTATCGTAGTATGTAAGAAGGGGAACAACAACGGTGGAACGGGAGTGACCACCACTTGCACCTACTGGGGACGGCTCAGGATCGAGGCGTCAGCTTGTCATCAATTGATTGAGATAATGACGAACAAGTAGCAAACTCCACACCAACGCGATTAAGTCATTTACACATGTACAGGACCGCGAACGATCCTCAGGCATGCTCTGATACAACTACTAATCGCAATAGTGTAGGTGTTTGCACTTTGACGTCCCTGTTTTTGCTTTTATTTTCCATTTCTCATGTTTGGACATGATTTTATTGGACATTTCTGTTTAAAGACTCATTTTGAATGCAAATCTACGGTTCCATTACGGCTAAGCCACTTACACATGCACGGGGTTGCGAACGATCCTTAGGCATGCTTTGAGATGACGATAAACTGTCATAGCAAATAGTTCAGAAACTCACTCGAACGTGAAATCTGGCACTAATGATGCTAAGTTCCCCCCGGGCACACACAATTCGCCTCGAACGGCACCCGACCGCGAACGGTCACAAACCGCCTCGAACGGTACCCGACCGGGAACGGTCACAATTCGCCTCGAACGGCACCCGACCGCGAACGGTCATAATTCGCCTCGAATGGCACCCGATCGTGAACGATCACAAATCGCCTCGAACGGCACCCCGACCGTGAACGGTCATCATTCGTCGCGAACGGCATCCGACCCTGAACGGTCGCATACTACCCCGAATGACATACGATCCCGAACGATCGTCATTCGCGGTCAGATAAAACTATCAATTTCTTTGCAGGTCATCAACCGGATATGAACATCTAGCTTAAGGCATTACAAAACACACCTTCCTACTGCAAGGAATATTTTGGGGGGCAAGTGTTATCCCGCCTTTTAGCAAGGCCGTGATACCAAAAGATTAACTGGAAACTAAGGATCGCTCATTCCGAATATCGAGTACGCACAGGTTCACCATGGATATCGACGAATTTTGTCCGAGTCCAGATCGAGCCAAAATTGATATGGCACGACAAACGAAGCTATGAGAGTCAACATTCTAAATTTCAGGTCAATCCGAGTTCGTATGCTCAAGTTACGATCGATGCAAAATTGGATGAAAACCAACCACTGTTCGACTCGCTCACTTCGACTCCATCAGAAAACCACAGATCGACTCGCTCCACTTCGACTCCATCTCAGAGCCTCTGTTCGACTCGCTCCGCATCCTTCAAAAAACAATAGTTCGACTCCATCAATACGAAGCCACAGTTCGTATCGACCACCTTCGACTCCGTCTCCTATGCAGTTCGTATCCATCGTGGATCTTCTGATCGAATCCATCGAGTTGACATCTATCGATACGAGCAAGGCAAGGTCCAAGAACGACTCGATCAAAGTAGCATCAAAGGCGGAGTTACCTGAAGGTTCGAACGCCATGTCATCGAGTCGAGCATCGACTCGAATAAAACCGAGTCGAACAGCGATGCGAACGAGAGCGAGTCGAACAATACCGAGTCGAATAAGAGCGAGTCGAACGAAACAGCCAACCGAGAATCCCATTTCGTATCGATCATATCTCCTGATCTACAAGTCCAAATGACATGAAATTTTCACAAAAGTCTACGTGCATGCTAAAGAATGTCCACGCCAAATTTCGACTCCATTAGATGAAATCTTGATCGATACGAAATCTGTTCGTATCGATCACGGATCGGACCAAAACTTCACGGGCTTGGGCGCGCGGGCCTGGTCACGTGCCAGAGAGGGTCTCCCGAGATTTGAGTGAAATACCAGCCTCCTACACCTATATATAGAGCCCCAAGGCATACAAAAATGGGGCTTCTTCTTCTTTAAGTTCTCCAACGCCCAGACTCTGCCGGATTCAGATCTAAACTCCCTTGCTGCTGCCAATAGCGAAGTTCACTGCTGCAAATCATAATTATCTGCTGTAACTCATTGAATTCACTTGTAATCTTCAAAGAAACATCAATAAAGCAATCAACTTCAAAGTGGACGTAGGCAAGATCGCCGAACCAATATAAATCTTGTGTCTCTGTCTATTTCTTTCCGTTTTAAGTTCATTATTCTTCACTCTTTATCCTCTACATTACTTAGATCTGTGATCTGTGAACATATACTGCTGATTTGTGTTCATACACTGGTGCTTTCATGAAATTCGGGGTTTGTGACCAATTTTGGCGCAAACAACGTCCAAGCCTAAGAAGAGGCACATCAAGTAATGGACTAAGATGTCCAAGCCCAAGAAGAGGCTCATCGAATAATGAACTAAGATGTCCAAGCCCAAGAAGAGGCTCATCAAATAATGGACTAAGATGTCCAAACCTGAGAGGCGGTATATCTCCAATGGACTAAGATGTCCATGCCCAAGAAATGGCACATCAGATTATGGACTAAGACGTCTAAGCTTGATAAGCAGCCAATCAAATTTTTACTATATACAAGGCCTAAAGGGTTTATGCATGTCAAACGAGAAAGAATCTAAGGAGTAAAGCAGAACTTCGTCTATTAAGTATCTGAATCTAGTTTTCAGGACTTTCATTTTTGAATTTCATCGATTAAAACCCGAATCTGGGTTTTGGGTCTTTATCAATCACTTACGGTCTTTATTACACCTGAATCTGGGCTTCGGGATTATTATTCAACTTCACTTTAATGCCCTAATTTGGGCTAAGGATTTCTATTATAAAAACAATCACCATAGATTTCAGCTTACCCAAAATATGCCCTAATCTAGGTTGGAGATTCCTATTATGAAGATAATTATTATAGGATTCTGATTATCCCACATATGGCCGAATCTGGGCTAGAGATTCTTATTACAAAGATAATTGATGATAATTTTTAATTATCCGACATATGCCCTTATCTCGGCTCAGGATTTTTGAAATGAAGACAATTATTACAAATTTTTAATTATCCACTATAAATACCCGAATCTGGGTTTGAGAACTCCATTCTGAAAACTATTAAGACCCGAATTTGGGTGCAAGATATCTTACTATTAACTTCTAAACTCCATTAGCTAATACCCTAATCTTGGTTAGGTTCCATAATCTTGTAATTCCTAAATTTGTATTTTGGGTCTTTATCATCAATTGTGATTTCTATCAATCGAATCCCAAGCTTGAGATTTAAAGTAGTAGTATGGAAGCTACCACGGACGTTTAAGTCATCAACCAGAAGCTTCAAGGTGGCTTTCTTAATACCCAGATTAGGGTTATTAGTTTCCAAGTTTAAACAATGCTCACCAACATCTAAATTCAGATTCTGGGATCATTCTTATCTCCAAGAAAAATCTCCAAGCACATATTAATAAATTTAACGAGTTACAAAGGCTTATCACCAGATAGTAGCTAATAACCCCCTATTTCCAAGCATCAGATATCTCCGGTAGGAAGTTCTTAGAGTTCAATTATTACGTGCAGGGATAACTATTAATTGCAGACCTCATATCCTTTGTTAAATCAAGCCTATGATTAACTAACTAGTTAAATTTATAAGCACCCCTATGCTAACTTATCATGAGGCATGTCTATAAGATAATGGGTCAGCAATAGAGAATGTCACTTACTTTGATTTTTGCAGGAAGACGGAGTAATTAAGAGCAAGAGAGTTTAACATTTTTGTCCTAAAGAATAAGAGCTTCTATCATACAAGGAGGGGCAAAATGTTAGCCATAAAATCCACTTAAGCACAGAAGTATGAAAGAAGGTTAATGAAAATGTCAGGCTCTGCTGGAGTTATAGGAAAGGGTATCGACAAAGGTCACAAAAGAAGGTTTCAAAGGCATTGAGAAGGCTTTCGAAGGAGTCCGGGGCACCAAGTGCCCTTACAAGTAATAAACAATGTGAAAGATTTTGGGTCAGATGGAAGAGAAAGGCAGGACTACCCTTCCGCCACTTTCAACCTTTCGATGCAGATGAATTCACATATTTAAAGAAAGCAAGGACAGGCTCGAAACCACCTTTCGAAGGCAATGAACATCAACCACTCATATGCGCGCCAAATCTTTCGAAAACAAAGGTTTCGCCTTTATAACAACCCTTTCGAAAGAATACCCAAACCTTTCGGACCGGTCGAAGCCAATGACATCAGGAGAAGGTTCGGCATCAATTCACAAGCATGCATTCGAAAGCTACCCACTGCATCGACGCCATTGGTGCTTCAACATCTTCAAAGCCCTTATGGACAACCTATCGACAGAGTTAAAAGCTCCTATTTTTACTTCAAATTACAGCAAAGCAACATGAAGAAAAAGGCGCATTTGAGGACCTTTCGACGATGTCGAAAGGAGTTTTGGAGAAAGCAGGAAAAGGAATACTAAAAACTCAACGAAGGCGAAAGGTTGATAAAAGCCCCTTTCGAATTAGTCGAATGGTCTAGAGTAAGATAAGGTAAGCGTTAGGGTGAGTTAAAGAATTCGAAAGAAATGCCTTTCGACTGCGTCGAAGGCAAACGAGGCCTTTCAACCAAGTCGAAAGGAATGTTGCAGCATATAAAAAGGGGCCTTTCGACTGGGTTGAAGGCATAGGCGCGGAAGGGGGCCGACCTACATCTATAAATAAGACCCAAGGGGTCTAGTTTTGGGGACCGGATTTTGGGAATCCTAATCTCATTTCTTTTACTCCAATTTCTTAGCTATAACAAATCTTTGTAAACCCTAAATCAATTTGGGAAATAATCTCTCATAATTGTAACTCATTTTGAATTAATAATAATGGAGGGATGTCGGATACATTAAGGATTTTAATTATGAGGAAGATCATTATGATCATTAGCTAGACAATGATCCATTGCACATGATTCTATCTTATTCTCTTAACTTCTTTTTGTCTAAGCAATATATAGGATCGACCTGGATATATACATCTGAAACACATCACCATTGAAATCAATACTAAACAATGGAAATAAGAATAGTGACGGTGTTTTGACATTGATGAATTTAAGAAACATAGGAATGTCCAGGACGATCTCATATATAATAAATCGAATGGAGCTTAGGCAGTTACAAGCTGGATCCGTTTCAGAAGAATGGAATTCCTCTCGACCTGATCGAAAGGGGGTTCCGAAGGGAGTCTAGTTTGTAATTGGCAAGCAAATGTCTAGAAAGGAATTCATTCAAAAGGGGTTTATCCCCAACTACATCTACAACCCTTTCGAAGGTGTTCCTCAATGAAAGTGGCAAAACCAATCGGGTCGGGAGCAGCAATCACACATTAATAAGACATGTATACCTTCCGACATGGTCGAAAGGGCCAAAACAAACCTTTCGACATGATCGAAAGGAATGGAAAGCCAAAATGAATAGTTGCTTCTGACCCACTCAAAAGAAAGGTTTCGAGTAACATGCTACTTCCTTAGCCTGCATTTCTAAGATAACTTCTTAAATCATTTCGACTAAGTTAACCTGGTCAAAAGGTGGGTTTCGAAGGAAGTAATTTTCTTAATGATCTTGTTTTATTTGAACTCATTCACCTTTCATATAGCTTTGGGGATGTTGAAAAGAATTCTTATTAATAGATGTAATGAGCTTGAATGGTAGAATTGCATCCCTAAGCAGATTTATCTCCAAGGCAACCGATAAATGCATCCCCTTCTTCAACATGATTAAGAAAAGAAAGAATTTTGAATGGGGAGAGGATTGTAAGAAAGCCTTCCAAAAATTAAAAAATCATTTAGAAAGTCCCCCTATATTATCTAGCCATATGGATGGAGAAAGACTATATTTATATATGGCGGTTTAAGAATACACTAATAGTTCAGTACTAATTAGAGAGGAGAATGGAACTCAACTTCCCATTTATTATATAAGCAGATGATTGAAAGATGCCGAGGTTCGGTATCCAGTTATAGGAAACTTAGCTTACTGTTTGATACTGATGGCATGGAAACTCAGAGCGTACTTTCAAGCAAATCCAATCAAAGTATTGACCAACTTTCCACTCAAACAAGTTTTTGGTAAACTTGAGACTTCAGGGAGGCTAGTAAAATGGGGAATTGAACTTAGTCAGTATGACATTGAATTTCAGTCACGAGCAGCAATTAAAGGGAAGGCTTTAGCAAACTTTATCAAGAATGTACAAGCTTTGCTAAGGAACAATCAGAGAAGGATCAAAATTCCATATGACAACTATTTGTGGATGGTGCATCAAATGAGAAGGGAGCTGGAGTAGGGTATATCGTAATCACACCTGATGGGCATCGCTTACATTATGCAGTGAAGCTGGAGTTTGCCGTAACAAATAACATAGCTGAATATGAATTGATGGTGGTAGGATTAACTCTGGCCTTGCAACTTAAAATCCCACGGATTCAAATTTTTAGCGACTCTCAACTAATGGTGAATCAAATAAAAAAGATATATCAGACTAAAGATGCCAAACTAGCCCTATATGTTAAGAAGGTGCTAAAAATGCTTGCCTTATTTGAAGAATTTCCTATACATCAAGTTCCAAGGGAAGATAACTCTCAAGTGGATTCATGAGAAAAATTGGCTAGCTCAAGAGGAGCTCCAGAAACCAGCATCGTACTAGTAGGATATCAAGCAAATCCCAACATTGAAGAGGAAACTCCTGAACCAGGGAAGGAACTGTTGGTTTTAACTAGATCCTAAGGCAGGACGCAAGAGAGAAAAGGAAGAGAAATTAGTTAAGAAATTTCATATGAGAAGCCCAATTATCCAAAGACCAATAATTGTTATGATAACACTTGGATGACACCTATTGTAGAATATCTTCCTAGTGGGATATTATCGTCTGACAAAATGGAAGCGAGGACAATCGGGAAACAGGCTCCATCTTTCATAATGATGGAAGGAATTCTTTATAAGAAAGGATATGCCCTTCCTTACTTAAGATGTGTGAGTTTGGAGAATGGGATGAAATTGTTGGTGGAAGCGCATGAACGATTTTGCGGAGACTATTCCAACGGGGTAAAGTTGGCTAAGAAAGTAATGAAACAAGGTTTTTATTGGCCTCGAATGGAAGGTCAAGCTATTGAATATGTAAAGAAATGTGATAGATGCTAGAAATACTAAAAGATTCACCATTTACCACCAAGTTAATTAACTCTTATCTCTAGTCCATGGCCCTTCGATATATAGGGAATCGACTTAATCGGGCCATTGCTAATTTCAAAAGGAGGAGCAGAATATATTGTAGTGGCCATTGATTACTTTACTAAGTGAGTAGAAGCGGAGCCACTCCCCAAAATCACTTCTGGAAAAGTGCAAAAATTCATCATTAAAAACATCGTTACCAGATTCGGGATCCCTTATAAGATTATATCTGATACTATGCAGTTAATGCCCTGCTATAACCCTGCTATATCTCATAGCAGATTCCAACCGCTACGATTTTTCCATATAGCTCCAAATATATCCTTTCCGCTTTAATCCCCGCTATTTCCGCTATATCCCGTTATTCCTGCTATATTCCCCTATTTACGCTATATCTTCTTTAAAAGAAATGAATTGAAAAATGACATTTGTACATTATAAAAATTATGAAATTAATTCACTTAATTGAATTTTTAATATATTTTTAGAACTGAAAATACTCTAATATTCTACTAAATTCAATTATGTAATATAATAGTTTTACTTTTATTTATAGTATATTCGCACATGTTTTATTTAAAATTATTCATGTATTAATTAAAATTCAGTTGAATATTAATTTTTCATTTAATTACCATTTATATATTAGTAAAAACATTAAGTACGAGTTTTATATGCTATTTTAGAGTCATCGGCTATATCCCGCTATATCCTCGCTGTATCCCCGCTATGACTTTTTGCACCTCTACCGCATTGAGTCTACCGAGCGCTTTAACTACACAGATCTGATAATGGAACACAATTTGAAAGTGAAGAGTTTTCTCGATTATGCCATAAGAATGGGATTATCAAAAGCTTGTCTACCGTGGCACATCCAAAGGCTAATGGAACCGTTGCGGAGGCAAATAAGACTATTAAGATTATCTTGGAAAAGAGATTGAATAAAGCCAAAGGAAATTGGGTAGAAGAATTGCCAATTGTACTCTGGGCCTATCATACAACCACTAGAACTACAATGGGTCATACCCCTAATTCTCTAACATATGGGTGTGAAGCAATGTTGCCAATTGAAATTGAGGTACCCTCATATTGAAGAATCGCATATGCATTTGATACAAATTAAGAATTGAAGAAAGAACCATTGGATTTAATACATGAGCTAAGAGATGAAGCAGTTATTCGGACTGCAGAATATCAGAGGAGAATCTCGAAATACTACGACTTAAAAGTAAAAACAAGATCATTTCAGAAGGGTGATTTAGTACTCCGAATGGTGATGGAAAACACAAGAAATCCTACGGATGGACTGCTTGGACCAAACTAGGAGGATCCCCTAATCGTACGCCAAGTAATTACTGCTGGAGCTTATAAGTTATGTTGACCAGATGTCAATATGGTTCCTCGAACGTGGAATGCGGAACATTTTCGACCATATTTTCTAACAATGGATGAATAAAGCACCACTTCTATTACTACTAAAAAAATTTCAACCTAGTCGAAACCAGTTTAAGCAGAAGACAATGAAGAACAAGTGGAAAAGGCTCTAGCTATACCTTTCAAAGGAGTCGAAGAGATGCTATAGAAAAAGTCCAAAAGCTTTAAAGCCTTTCGAAAAGGTCGAAAGGATACTACAGTCAAGGCCCAAAAGAATCTCAACCTTTCGAAGGGGTCGAAAGCACCCTTCTGCTTTAGTGACCACTTTTCAAAGCAGATGATTCCACATACATTAAGACCTTACGAATGGGTTAAAGCAACACCTTTCGAAGACAAGGAACGGAAATCCTTCATATACGCGCCAAACCTTTTGAAACCAAAGGTTTCGCCTACACTCAAACTACTCAGAAATATGCATTAGCTAGAGCAACCTTTTTGAAAACCAAACCAAGCCTTTCGAACCAGTCGAAGCCATTATTATCCAGGGAGGTCTCACATCAAGTCTCAGGCAGAAGTTCAGAAGCAACTAACAAAGTCAAAACCATCTGTATTGCAACACCTTCGAAACCACTGGATGAGGCCTATCGATAAGGTTGAAAGCTCCTATAAAGCAACATAGAGAAGAAAGATGCAACCGCCCCTTTTTACAAAGGCGGAAGCGTTCTAAAGGCAATATGGCAGTCACCTTCCGACCAAGTCGAAAGCATTAAGGTCGAAAGATGCTGACCCGCATCTATAAATAAGACCCAAGGGGTCTGGTTTTGGGTATGGGAACTCAGTCATTCTGTACTTGTATTTTCTTAATTCTAAAAGCTGTAAATCCTAATTTGTAAATTGAATTAAGGAAGATTGATCAATAAAATCTTCTTTGAGTTGTGAAAGGGATGTCTTCATATATTCTTAATTACTTAATTGTTTCACAAGTTTTCATTAGGTGTGATCTTGTGTTACAGGTGTCGACCATATCGAAAGGTCTCTTCCGACTAAGTCGAAACTCTTATATTTTCAAGTAATATTAGTTATAGACTCCAAGTCACCTTTCACAAGACTTCTACTTTCGACAAGGTCGAAACCTTATACTAATCCACTTTAACCATAGATACCCAACCCAATCCCAAGACATTTTAGACTATAGCTTTCGACAGGGTTGAAACTTCAATCCCAGATTCCTGACCCAAGCCATAACCACTAAACGACTTAAGCCTTGGATAGGATCGAAACCCACCAAATCAAGTTTTAATCTTGGATTCTTAGAGTTATCCTTCTATGTTCTACAACCGCTTCGAAAAGAAAGGCTTTCAAAGAGATTACCATTCCATCTCAGCAAGCGTGAAAGGCTGATAAGAAGAGGAATTAATCGTTTCGACTGGGTCGAAAGTTTGATCTGAACAAGTTTTCACTACATCAAGCTGTTCGAAAGGGTAGTCAAAGAGAACATACACATTCTATTCTCCTCGACTTATCTAAAGGAAACCAATAGGGATAAACCTAGTCCTTTAACTTTACTTCGGGGTGTTGACAAGTTTCTTGTTAACATTTTGGCGCTATAAGGAGGGCCCGAACCTCCGACTTGATTGAACACCCAACACCACTTGTCTCTATCCCAACTCAATTTCAAGCTTATCTACTTTGGTCTAACACCATCATGGCTAGAAGAATCAAAAATCTGAGCAAGGATCTTCCAAACCACATTTGATAGGATTCTCCCTAAGAACCATCTAGGATTCCAACCAATATGAAGAGCAAAGGCTAAAATTAGAAGCCCTAAGAATTATAAACAAGAAAAAAATGGAATCATATGATCTAGAGAAATGGAGCTTGAACCCCTTTCATATTGGCCATACCCCTATTTTTGCCTTAGGAAATAGGAAAAGTGGAAGTGACAATTTATTCAGTTAAATGAGGAAACTATTCAACATTATTCCAAATGCACAATCTTTGAAAAAGAGATAATGGCTAACTACAATGCCTTTGCACTTGAATGGCAATAAGTTACAACAAGAACACTTTCAACGCAAGAACTCCAAAGGGTATCGAAAAGAAAAGCAATCGAAGAATGTGAAACTACAAGGCCAAGAAATAAGAAATCAAAAAGCCATCCTTAAGAAACAAGTTTCAAGTCTAGACTTACTAAAGAATGCAGCTTAACAACATCCATAGAGAATGTCTACTTGTTAACCAAGGATGAGCTCAATTATTGGCCATCATAGAAAAAGAAGCCAAAACACGAAAGGAATTTAGGGGGATCCTACTGCCATTATCACATGATGAATGGACATAAGACTAATCATTGCAAGGCCCTAGAAGGGCAACTTCTTCAATCATGGAAAGATTAACGAATTTGTAAAGAAATATTAAATGAGATCGATAAAGAACTATATTTCTAAAGAGAATCTACTTGGTCGAGAGTGAAATGCTCCTCTTATTTGGACACTACCTAAGATGGTAGAAAGCCTCTGTCCGCGCCGAGTTGGCTAGGGCAGAGCGCCTCCTGGAAGGAGGTCGGAGTAAGGTTTTATCCGCACCACACTATGGCCAGGATAAAGCACCTGACAAGCCCTTGGCCGCGCCTCTGGTCAGGTCAAGGCGCCTCATGGAGGGAGGACGGAGTAAGCCTTTATTCACGTCACGCTATGGCCAGGATAAAGCACCGAGCAAGCCCATGTCCATGCCACGCTATGGCCAGGGCAGGGTGCCTCCTGGAGGGAGGTCGAAGTAGCCTTTATCCACGCCACGCTGGTGTCAGGTTAAAGCACCGGACAAGCCCTTGGTCGCGCCTCTTGCCAGGTCAAGGCACCTCCTAGAGAGAGGTTGGGTAAGTCCTTGGTTCTAGCCTCTAAGAATGAGCTAACCAAGAGCACCAGACAGCAGAGGACTAAGACGTCCAAGCCTATAAAGAGGCTCATCAAACAATGGACTAAGATGTCCAAGCCTGAGAAACGACATATCTCCAAAGGACTAAGATGTCCAAGCCTGAGAAACGACATATCTTTAAAAGACTAAGGTGTTCAGGCCCAAGAAGTGGCATATCAGATTGTGGACTAAGACGTCCAAGCTCAAGAGGCAACCGATCAAATTACAACTACATACAAGACCCTAAGGGTTCATACATGTTGAAGAAGACATAATCAAAGGAGTAGAACAGAAATCCACTTATTAATACTCGAATCTGGGTTTCAGGATTTTTATTTCTGAACTTCATTTACTTGTACCCGAATCTGGGTTTCGTGTCTCTATCGATCACTTACTGTCTTTATCATACTCGAACCTAGGTTTTGAGACTATTATTTATAAATATTCTAATCTGAGCTTGAAGTTTCTATTATGGATTTCTGCTTTTCCAACATATGCCCTAATCTAGGCTGAAGATTCCTATTACAAAGATAATTGTTGATAATTTCTAATTATCCAACATATGGCCTGATTTGGGCTCGGGGTTTTTGACATGAAGATAATTATTACGAATTTTTGATTATCCACTACTAATACCCAAGTCTGGGACAAAGAATTTTATCCAGAAGATCATTAATACCCGAATCTAGGTTTCGAACTTCTATGCTTTTAAATTTCATTAATACTCAAGTATGGTCATTGGATTTCTACTACAAATATTCAGATAATGATCTCTGGACTTTTTCATATTTAGCTCTTTAACTATCTCCAGAGGGTGAATCTCTAATATTTATAACCATGCTTCGGACAGGATTTTCAACCGACAAACTTTTGATATCCCAGCAATATGGTTAAAATTTCTCATCATGATCCAATATGAGATTTGGACAGTTGATCAAATATAAACTACATTTCATATGATTAACATGATGATTTGTTAATCTTCACAAATGATATGCATAGACTTACATATAAATTTCAAGCTAACCATAAGAAATGTTGTTAGCCTCATACTTTTTAGGGAAATCAAAACAACAAAGAAGAATGAAAGGTTCAGCAAACACAGAAGTTTTGGTATAAGCTATCAAACAAATGCTTCAGAAATAACATTACAGGAAAGGATCACAAATTAGGTGATATTTACAAATTACATGATTTATATAACTTATGAAATTATTTACAAATACACAGAACAAGTATGTGCATTTCATGAATATAAATCTATCATAAATCTTGAGTGGTCTTATTCAGGCTCTCAGCAATTGAAGGATCTATAATGTGACGAATTACGATGCAGAGGACCTCTTTGAGTTTCTTCTCTATCTTCCTTATCCTATCTGCATCATCAATTTCATCGATATTAGTTTTTAAGGTGCAATTGAAAGCCCTATTTGCGCCTCTAAGGGTTTTATTTTCCATTCCAATTCGAAGATGCACTTCAAAAGGAGATTGTCCTCGCGTTTGAGTTTTTGGAGTTTAGCAGCATATTCGTTTATGCGCATGAATATCTTGCTTTTTGTTGTTCGTCAAAGAATTTCATCATTTTGAACTTAACCTTCCTACACCACTCGTCCACTACCTTCTCATCTAAGCCTGGAGGAGGATTTGTTGTATTGGGAAATTTCTAAGAAGCGAGGGAAGTAGATCTAGTAGCTTTAGCAACAGATGAAGTAGCAGGGAAGAATGGTAAATCAATACTCAAGATATTATCCCCTATAATAAATTCCAGCGACTCACACTGAGCTTGGTTGTCCTTTAATTTTATCTCCAAATCACTTATCTGCTAGAGTTATGATCATAGTTGATTGAAGGATTCGACTTAACTTGACGCTTCGAAGCAGAAATCGCTTCATTCTTATTATTAACATAAGCCTCTAAACTGGCGATTTGATACTTAAGATTTCTCATAATCGTTTTCTGGAGTAAGGATCTTTTATGCCATTTTAAAGCTTCTGTATTGCCTTGAAAGCGAGCAAGTAAGGTATCTTCAAGGAGTTTACTCTTTTCAAGTTCCGTTAATAGCTTATCTCTAAGATTAACAAAGCGTGACGCTGAGTCTAGTGAAAGAGGGGCTGCCGATAACTCTAACTCCTATTTAAATAAAAAGAGGCAGAATAAAGTCAAAACCATAATAATAAATTTCTTTATATTACAATAAAATATTACAACTTAGATAACAATGAAACTGAAAAGGTACAACTGAATATTTACTTTAAATCTAAAGTTAAGAAACTACATTTCTAACTTTATTTAATGAATTAGTGGAAAGGGTAACTGTCGAATCAAAAGGATTATTGATTCCTTCTGGAGTAATAATCGGTGGAAATTTACTGTAGTCCCACTCTCTAGCAGGAGGACTATCGTGTCCACACATTAGTTTAGTGTGGAATGTCCGAATTTCTTTGAGTATTTTCTCCTTTTCTTCACCAAGAAAGTCAAAGCGAGACGAGGATGTTCCATGTAAAGTCTTTGTAAATCTCTAAGAAAATAATATCTTGCTAATTTGAAAGATTTTAAATTAATGACTTTTCGGGATAGAATCTTCTCAATCTAACATATCAGCTTAGGTAATCTCTAGAAACAAGATTGCCTGAG
The DNA here is from genome assembly GCA_030737815.1 of Allium fistulosum. Classification (NCBI taxonomy): domain Eukaryota; kingdom Viridiplantae; phylum Streptophyta; class Magnoliopsida; order Asparagales; family Amaryllidaceae; genus Allium; species Allium fistulosum. The sequence continues at coordinate 1,539,581,445 of CM060901.1, read as the reverse complement.
GGACATTCTCTCTGTAATAACATAATAGAATGCAGCTAAGCATAAAAAGCAAGACTAAAACAAATATTTACAGATCAATATATTATTACATGTTTACAATGAATCATCTGGTTCATACAAAATTGACTTGGTAAACAACTCTAAAACAAATTTGTCCGTATAATACTTGAGTTTTTCAGGAGGTAGATCTTGGGGAATGGATCTGACTCGTGGTAAATTCAAACAAGCTTCCGGGTGCGGGTCAGATCAATCGTCCAAGTATCTATTATGTAAGCGCCTAAGTAGACGTCCACTAAATTCACCTAAATATGAAAAGTCAACGATGGGGTGTCTACAATAGGCCTTATATAAGAAGTTAACTAAAATGTCCCTCTCTTCAATCAACATCCAAAATAAGGTAACTAACTCCCGGTTCTCTTTCAAGAGAGCGTCATTGCGAAGGCGCGCTCTTCTTAGCCGTGAGGCGGCTTTTAAAAGATACTAACACCGCTACACTTCTATTCAGTCTATGATATTTATCAAAAAGTATATTGTGCTCCCTCAATTGCTTGTCTAACTCCCTAAATAAACTATTTATCTCAGCCTGTTTCCTTTCAAGCTTAGTTTTATAAGATGGACATACTTCTTTCTTATCTAAATAAAAAAAATTACACTATTATTGTCCTCGAAGAGAAAGGTGTTTACAGAGAATCCCGTACCTAAGATACTGAGATTGGTGCTTGAGAAGCTTGCTCCCTTTCTTTTGGCGCTTCAGCATCAATAGAATCAAACTCTTCTTATGTGGCGGAAGGTGCGGGAGACTTGCATGGAATCGCTTCATGAGGAGCCGAATCTTTTTCAGTAGACTTCGTATTATCATCCCCGTCTTTGTTAGAAGCGTCAGTGTGGCCCCCTCTGTCGCCACCTGAACCCTGATCGTCGTTGAAGTTATCACCATCATCATCATTATCATCGTCGTCATCATTATCATTGTCACCCTCTTCTGTGGCGGCAACATCTTTGTTGCCTTCATCTTCGAAGTTAGATTCAACTTCGAAAGAAGGGACTTCAAAAGAAAGAATCTTAGAGGCGTTAATCTCCTGCGTTTCAGCAGCCTCAATTCCTTGCTTCATCTGATTAATCTTGCCCATGGCTCTATCAACAAGGGCAGAGTCGAGCGAAGGAAAGCTTAGCTCAGGGCATTTGTCGATGTTTTCGGCATAAGCGAGCATAGAGCTTCTTTGAAAGAATTCATCATAATTTCATCAAGTGTAGTATCGAGAAACTGTGACACTCACTGTTTTGCATCTGAGATAGTATCGACGGCCAATTTCAGAGAAGACTCGTCCTTCTCCAACTTCTCCTTCAAAGTGGCATTCTTTGCCGCTATTCGGACTTTCTCCTCGTTGGATTCTTTTATGGTCATTTGCATTGCCAAGTTTTCATCGGCAAGGAGTTGTCGGGCTTTTCTTTCCTCTAAAATAGTGGATTCCGACTGGACGAGAGAAGCTCTCAGTCGCTCTAGTTTGGACATAGCTTCATCTTTTTTTGCATACAAGGTAGAAAATTGATTCTTTAAAGCAAAAATTTCCTCCTGAAACTTGGAGGATTCGGTAGAAGATTTGGATGTCTGCTCGTGCAAAGATAACCAACTCTTAGAGATCTGAAAGAGAAAATACAACATAAGACAGAGACTTAAAGTAGAACAGCAATGATAAAGTTAAGTGCAGAAAAACTTACCAAGAGTTGTTGCTCTATCAAAGAACGATAGTGACCCGCCAAGTCAAAAATAGAGGAAGGCGGGTGGATGGAGGTAAGGACGTAGGGCTTAACATGGAATGGACTATTTCTTAAAAATTAATGGAGGATGAAGGAGATGATGACCTAGGAGGAGTGCGCTTTTGAGAAGGGGTCATCTCCAAAGCCATTCGCATCTGCTTAAGTGCACCAGGAGAGCTAGAAACAGTGATTCAGGAGAGAGGATCGATTACAGTGGGAGTCTTCTTGGATTGGTCATGAGGAGCTTCAACAATCAGACTCTCCGAAGCTTTATCAAGAGTTAAAGACTCCTCCTCCATAAAGTCAGGAACATTGACAATTTTAGGTATTTTCCAAGGTGGTTCCACCTCAGTCAATTTCTCCAACTTTCTCTTGATGGCCATCTTTGTCCTAGTAAGAGATTGAGCAAAGAATGATGCACAGGAAGTCATAGGAGGAGGATTCGGACCACCGACAGGTTTTTCAACCTAAGGAGCAGTTGTAGAGAATTTAAGCAGATTGTGAGTTAGTAGAGTAATTTGGAAAACAACATAGAAATGGAAAACAAATGCCGTGTCTATAACTTACCAGAGTGGTCAGAGCAGATAGGTGACATAGGAGAAAATTTTGCAGGATCTCCCAGGGAAAGATAGTGTTTGCTTTTTGACGTATGTCGGATCAAGGGAGGTTGTCCCAGAATCCTTTGACTAGAGGAGAGGAGAGAGTGATTCCTCAAATTTGTAGGATTCAACAACTTCAATCTACTTCCAATCTTGTTTGAAGCTACAAAGACTCCACCGTTCTCTTATCTGCCTCATTCAGTTCTTTAGCAGGAGCACCTAACATAAGGCAAAGAACAGAAAAGAAAAGTAACTAGATAAAAAGAAAATAATGAAATCCAAGCATACGAGTAGTAGAGAAAGTCCCGTTGATATTCGGGAAGCATCTAACGAAGAAGAACTGGTTCTCCCAATCTCTAAACTTGTTAACTCCCTCTGATATCAGCTTCTTCGGAGGGTTCACCTTAAACATTTGGTGGTTAAGATTGCTAAGCTTGACTAATCGAACGAGGTGATTTAACACTTCAGCATTCAAAGAAGGGATGTTGGATTCTAAAGCCAACAACTCCAAAGATAGGAGATAGGTGTATACATTCTGAGATAGCTGGATTGGAGCGACTCTAAGATAGGATAGAACCCTAGATAAGAAGTCTGGGAATGGAAGAAACCCTCCGTGCCATACATGTATAACGGTGTAAGCGAAGAACCCTTTAGGTGGGTTGATGATGGTATCATTCTCTATAGGTGGAATGGCTTCCACTCCGGTGATTCCATAGTCATTGAGAATGGCGTCCACTTCATCTTGTGTAGATATCAAAGAACACTTTGAAGTGGCTTCGATTGTCTTTGGAGAACTCATAGTTCAGCCAGGTGAAAACGTTTCAGTTAGAATTTACAGTTTGTTATGAAGTTAACATTCTTTCAAGGATTAGAAAAAACCTACTACGTTAATTTAAACATCAAACAAAACAAGAAACTTCAAATTCTTTAAAGAATGTTGAAGTTAAAATGAGATATATTGATCTTTAGACAAGGTCGAAAGGAAAGGAAAAATTAACACTTAACAAATATCTCTTAACAATGTCGAAAGCCCTGATTATAAACATCTACTGAGCTTTCGACAAGGTCGAAAGGAAGAGCTAAAGGATATGTCTTATCGGCACCCTTCAACAATGCCGAAAGCTCAATAGGAACTATGTTGTTCAAAGGGAATGGTCAAACCCAACTTAAAATTTTGAACAAAGTACATACTACTAGTATTCAACAGACAAGATAACAAAACCCTTTGACACTATCGAAACCCATGGCCTAATTTTTTCTAAGCGAATACGAATGCTGTCGAAACCTTATATACACATTGAGTCGAAAGGTTCTAAGTTGAAATCATACTGATAAAAATAAAAGAACTTATACATTTCGGCAGTATTGGAGAAAGGTGATTATAGAAGATTTCGACTCATTAGTTACATAAGGTTTTGATAGGGTCGAAAGGACATCATGGTTTAGAAAGCATACAAAAAACAAAATTTCGATTAGTACAAAAGGTTTCGACTAAGTCGAAACATTTGGATTGATTCATGAATTTTGCAAAGGGTATAAAGTATATCTATCTCAAACTTAAGCAAATTTAAAACAAGTTACATGAATGGTTGCGAAACCCATGAGTCAAAATCTATGCTTTTGAAAATGTGGATTGCAATGCAATGATCAACATCTTCGAAAGGTATTAGAGCCGAAAGTATAAGATTGCTTTCGATGGGGTCAGTTTCGTATGAACTAAACAACCTTTCGACGAGGTCAATGAAAATAAGCGCTAGATTACCTTTCGACCCTATCGAAAGGGGTTGAAAAATCAAAATGGAAAATTGCCGCCTCAATCCCTTTCAAAAGGGTAAAAAGGTAATATTCTAGCGCCAAATTTTTAGTTCGTACATCTCAAGACTTCTGGGCGAAGTTAACCAAATTATCCTTCTTCCCCAAACCCGATTTCAATCCAGAACTTCAAAAAATTAATTAATCAAACAAATGGATTAAAATGCAAATTAACTGTTAAAATTTAGAAATCTTTGAGATGAAAGCTCGGCTTTCTAAAAACTGCAACAATAATAGAATCTGAAATCGGGAGAAGTCAAACTGAAAATTAACAAAAAGGAGAAAATAGAATTAAACCATGAAATCAAATCGTAGAATATTTTCAATTAGGTTAAAACTCGAACAATTTTCTGTAAATTAAACCAAAATTTGAAATCTCAATTGTGAGATTTGAGAAATTGAAATCCACCACGAAATATTTAAAAAAATAGAGAAAGGGGTTTGAAGAACAAAATGAGTTTAACTTACGATATATCTGATTTCTTCTTCGATTGAGGAAAAGATGATTTGGAGGATTGTAGAATTTCTTTACATTCACTCAAAGTTTGATTTAATTGCAGATAAGTGAAAAGGAAGAAGAAGAGAACGTACTTTATAAGAAAAGCCAGAAAGGATGGCAAGTTGTTCAATCAAATTCAAATGAACGGTCCAGATTCATGGGGGAATATCAAAAGGTGGGAAGATTCTAGGTTTCGACATGCTTGAATTGGAAAGTCAAGAGCATCCGTTTGCAAGGGGTAAATTTTACTACTAAAATTGCTTTCGAACTAGTCGAAACCAGTTTGAGTAGAAGACAAAGGAGAATAAGCGGAAAAGGCTCTAGCTAGACCTTTCGAAGGAGTTGAAGGGATGCTACAGCAAAAGACCAAAAGCTTTAAAGCCTTTCAAAAAGGTCGAAAGGATGCTACAGTCAAGGCCCAGAAGAATCTCAACCTTTCGAAGGGGTCAAAGGGGTCAAAAGCACCCTTCTGCTTCAGTGACCAACTTTCAAAGCAGATGATTCCACATACACGAAGACCTTTCGAATGGGTTAAAGCAACACCTTTCAAAGACAAGGAACGGCAACCCTTCATATACGTGCCAAAACATTCGAAACCAAATGTTTCGCCAACACTCAAACCACTCAGAAGCATGCATTAGCCAGAGCAACCTCTTCGAAAGCCAAACCAAGCCTTTCGAACTGGTCGAAGCCATTATTATCTAGGGAGGTTTCGCATCAAGTCTTGGGCAAAAGTTCAAAAGCAACTAATAGAGTTGAAACCATCTATATCGCAACACCTTCGAAACAACTGGATGAAGCCTATCGATAGGGTCGAAAGCTCCTACAAAGCAACATAGAGAAGAAAGAAGCAGCCATCCCTTTAGACAAAGGCGGAAGCATTCTAAAGGTAATACGGCAGTCACCTTCCGACCAAGTCGAAAGCATTGAGGTCGAAAGGTGCGGACCCGCATCTATAATTAAGATCCAAGGGATCTGGTTTTGGGGATGGGAACTCAATCATTCTGTACTTGTATTTTATTAATTCTAAAAGATGTAAACCCTAATTTGTAAATTGAATTAGGGGAGATTGATTAATAAAATCTTCTTTGAGTTGAGAAAGGGAAGTCTTCATATATTCTTAATTGTTTAGTTGTTTCACAAGTTTTTATCAGGTTTGATCTTGTGTTATAGGTGTCGAACGTATCGAAAGGTCTCTTCTGACTAAGTCGAAGCTCTTATATATTCAAGTAGTATCAGTTATAGACTCCAAGTCACCTTTCATAAGACTTCTACTTTCAACAAGGTCGAAACCTTATACTAATCCACTTAACCTTAGATTCCCAACCCAATCCCAAGACATTTTAGACTACAGCTTTCAACATGGTCGAAACCTTAATCCCAGATTCCTGACCCAAGCCATAACCACTAAACAACTTAAGCCTTCGACAAGATCAAAACCCACCAAATCAAGTTTTAATCTTAGATTCTTAGAGTTATCCTTCTGTGTTCTGCAATCGCTTCAAAAAGAAAGGCTTTCGAAGGGATTACCATTCCATCTCAGCAAGTCTGAAAGGCTGATAAGAAAAGGAATTAATCGTTTCGATTGGGTCGAAAGGTTGATTTGAACAAGTTTTCACTATAGCAACCTGTTCGAAAGGGTAACCAAAGAGAACATACACATTCTATTCTCTTCAACTTACCTAAAGGAAACCAAAAGGGATTAACCTAGTCCTTTAACTTTACTTCAGGGGTTGGGAGTAAAGTTCTCCTTAATTTTGGAAACTACCTTAAACAGTTAAAAGCCTTTGTCTGCGCCAAGGTGGCCAGGTCAAAGCGCCTCCTGGAGGGAGGTTTGAGTAAGCCTTTATCCTTGCCATGCTATAGCCAGGTTAAAGCATCAACAAACCCTTGATCGTGCCATGCTATGGCCAGATCAAGGTGCCCCTTGGAGGGGGGACAGAGTAAGCCCTTGGCCCTACCATGCTATGGCCTGGCCAAGGCACAAAACAAGCCTTCAGTTCCGCCATGCTACGACCTGGCTGGAGAACCTGCTGGAGGGAGGACGGAATATGCCCTTGGTCTCTCCACGCTATGGCCTAGCCAAGGCACCGAATAAGCCTTCAGTCCCACCTATAAAGCCTGGCTAGAGTGCCTCCTGGAGGGAGGATGGGTAAGTTCTTGGGTCCTGCTTATGGATAAGCTAACAAGCCCACCGGACAATAATGAACTAAGACATCCAAGCTCGAGAAGCAGTGCACCAAACAACGACAACATACAGAGCCTAAAAGATGGCACATGTCAAAGTAATCAAAACCCAAATAGTGGTGCAAAATAAAAAGCTCAATTAAGAATCTACAGCCGTCGATTGATTTCCACAAGAGGATTTATGGACTTCATTTATTAATTCCCAAATCTGGGTTTCGGGTCTCCTATATCGATTTCGTGTTTTCACTTGTTCCCAAACCTTTGTTTCGGGTCTCTTACCATTGATTTATAGACTTCATTCATCAATGTCTGAATCTGGGCTTCGGGGCCTCTATTATTAAAAGACCTCTATTATGGATTTCTGGACTTCTATTAATTCCTGGGTCTATCTTACTAATACCTGAATCTGGGTTTTAGACCATCTATTATTTCCAAATAAGGATTTTTGGACTCAAATTATTTGTTCCCAAAAGGGGATTCCTAGTCTTCTATGACTTATTTTCAGCTAATGATCTCAGAACTTTTCTTATCAAACAATTATTCTTGGTCTTCCATCAGTTATTTTCAAAAGAGGATTTTTGAACTTCTATTATTTATCTCCAAATGAGGATTCTTGTTTTTTTATGACTTATTTCCAGATGATAATTTTTTGACTTTTATTACCAGACAATTATTACCACTAGAAGAAGGCTTCTGAATGTCAACTATTGATGCCAGATGTAAACCATATGCCCGATCTTCTATTAATATTACTAGTGTTTTATTTTTGGACTTCTTTCATTATTACCAAAATTAGATGTTGGGACTCCTATTATTATTTCCAAATAGTAATTTTTTTTATCTTCAGTCATTCCTAACTGTGGATTTCTTATCACTTGTTAACTACAGATGATCGTCTATTTATCTCCATTGGGAAATTTTTTGGAATTCTGGAATTTCTTTCTTACTTGAGAGCAAAATTAAATTCTTGTAATCCTAGATCAATTTGGGAAAATATTATCTTACTTGTAATCCAATTTAGATAAGTAAAAAGAGTGGTTGCATGGATCCAATATCGATTTCGAATATGAGGAAAATCATTTCGGCCATTAGCACGACTAATGTCCAATTGCACATGATACTCACTTATTTTCCTAACCCCTATTTGACTTATGCAATGCTTTGGAGTCTACTTGGATATGATTGTTTCAAATCATATTATCTTCATGTTTCAAGATACGAAAATCAAATTGACGTGAAAATGATAATCCAATATTAACAAGTCAATTCAGTTTGTATCATCTGTCCAAGATAAGATTCCATTGCATATCGAGTTTAAATCTTATTTGTTATATGATTTGTACATTAAGTCCCTTTAGAGAATAAAGGTCCTCTCTAATCCTTTGAAAGGGGTTTCGAAGGGACTCATTGTATGATTATTGAAATTATATTTGTTGGGAGGACTCCTTCGAAAGGCGCTTGGATACTCCAAAACAAATAACCCCTTTCAAGGGAACCTTCACCATGATAGTAGAACCTATGCTTTCGAAAGGGTTCTTCCTTTAAAGGTGTAATGACCCTTTCGATTCATTTGAAAAGGGTTTCGAATGAGTTGTTTCTTCCTTAAACTTTATTTCGAAATGTTAACTAGATTTCTTATTAAAAACTAATATCTTCGAAGGGGCACCTTTCAAAAACATGCAGTCCCTATCGACTCATTCAAAAGGCGTTTCGAAGGGGTTGGTCAATCTTTAAGTATTCCTTTGAGGTGTTAACAAAATTTCTTATTAACAGGACGGATCTGTGTACCGATTGTCCACGGTCTTAGATAGGAAGTTTTGTCAGAATGTCATCATTCTAAATTGAGTATCAATCCATGTGTCTCAAATATGCATAGGGATAAGAAGCAGATGTTTTGGTGGAAGGGACTGAAGAGAGATAACTCTATCTTTGTTAGCAAGTGTCTGTGCTATCAACAAATCAAAGGTGGTCATCAGAAGATAGCCGGATTTTTACAACCCTTGGAAATAAATAATTGGAAATAGGAACTGATATCAATGGATTTTATCAATGGTTTACCTAGAACAATAAAAGGAAATGAAGGAGTATGGGTTATCATGGATCGGCTAATGAAGAGTGCACATTTTATTTCGATGAAACCAACAAGGACTGCTACTTCTTTAGCTGAAATTTTTATGAGAGAGATAGTCAGGTTACATGGAGTTCATGTAAGTATTGTAAGTGATCAAGACCCTATATTTACTAGTCAATTTTGGGAAGCATTGCAAACAACTCTAGGAACAAAGTTCAGCCTAAGCACAGGATATCACTCCCAAACAGACGTATAGACGGAGCGGGTGAATGGGATTCTAGAGGATCTCTTAAGAGCGTATATTCTAGATTTTGGTGGATCATTGGGGGATCATTTGCATTTAGTTGAGTTCTCCTATAATAATAGTTTCCAAGCAAGCATCGGTATGGCACCTTAAGAAGCCCCATATGGAAGACCATGCAAGTCACCAGCATGTTGGGTTGAGACGACAGATAGACTAGTACTTAGGCCGGACATGATCCAGGAGGCTACCAAAAAAGTTGCAGTGATTAAGAAAAGAATGAAGGAAGCCTAAGATCGCCAAAAGAGTTATGTTGATAAGAGGCGAAGAGAATTGATATTTGTGGTTGGAGACTTGGTGTTCGTAAAGATTTCACCAATAAGAGAAGCTGTTAGATTTGGGAAAGCAGGAAAGTTAGCTACAATGTATGTTGAAACTTTTCACATTCTTGAGAGAATCGGATCGCTTGCTTATAAAGTTGAATTGCCAGAGAGATTGGCAGGTGTTCATAATGTGTTCCACATGTCTCATTTGAGAAAATATGTTCTTGACCCATCTTTTATCGTGGAGCCGTCGGTTCAAGAGGAATTGAAAATAGAACCAAACTTGACAGTGGTTAGACATCCAGTTTATATTGTAGATCAGGATGAAAAGAGATTATGTAACAAGGTAGTGCAACTAGTCAAGATACAGTGGAGTGAGGATCCAAGAGACTGCACTTGGGAGACTGTAGATCATATGAAAGAAGCATATCCCGATTCGATGTTAGGATAGTTAGTCGTAGGTTGTATGTATAGTGTATGTTTGTTTGCTATGGATGCTTAGTGCATGTCTTTGTATGTGTTTTAAGATATGAATATGTAACTTTTTCATAGTTTTAATTATCTCATTGTTTGCTAATTTTGGGACGAAATTCTTTTAAGGGGGGAGAGTGTAACGACCCGGTATTTAATCGCTATTTAAATGAATATTTAATTATATTTTTAAATAATTAACAAATGAACTTTTATAAACAAATAAAACTATTTTAAATGAATACCAATGATGATAAAATCATTTTCAAAATTTATTTACCAATATATATATATATATAGTTCATAGAGAAATAAAAAATGCGACCGGAAATTATTTTCCAAAATATTGATTTTTCATTAGTTAAGAGTAATTTAAAATGTCATAACACAATTTTAAACACATATATACACACTACAAACTATCTTAACATGGTGTGTACATGTATATATGCATGTACATATTTTCTCCTTAAATATATTATACATATAGGATAAAAGAAGATTTTATTATTAAAATTATATATACTTAACATATATAAAAAATACCTTTTTCAACTCAAAGTACTTAGTGCATGGCATGAATAGTTGGATTAGAAGGGGGAGTACAAGTGAGGACGGAAATGGTGGAGGAGGGATGGAGGTGCATGTATACATATATATTTAATAATAAGCACTTATACATTTTTATATATTTTCCTAAGCCTATATATACTCCTTCCATTTCATGTTTCTCATTTTACAACCTCCATCTTCGCTTTAAAATTTCCTAAGAGATTGAAGTAACGCCCATGGCTTCCTTTCATAAAATTTTAAAGTAAGAAAAATATCACTTCTTTTTACTAAAATCTCCTCTTTGGTTCACTTAAACACTTCTACATCTTCTACAACACCTCCTCTTCCAAAGTTGCAAGCCCATCCACCCTAGAACCCACATGGCCGAGCCCATTTAAGGTGTTCGAACATCGAAAGTTTCAATTTTTGCAAGATCCTAAAGTGTTTTCAAGTTTTAGCAAAAGTTCGCCTTGAGTTAATAAAGTTTCAGTGAGTAAAATTCTTTTTTTTTGGAAAAGAAAATAACTTGATTTTGAAGAACTATATGTTGTGAAAATATAGTGGATGTGCTGAAATATCATGTTGTTTTGATGGTATATGATTATAAGTTTGTGATTGAGCTTGGATTTTTGATTTAGTTGTTAAATGTTATGTTTGGGTATGGAAATGTGAATGGATTGATTATGATATGATGGTAGTGTGTTGTGAAACAAAACCAAGTGTATGTGATGGAATGTTGTGAAGTTAGCACCGTTAAATGTCGCAAAGGACTTGAGATCCGATTTGAAAATAAAAGCCTTGTTTTCTAATTTGTGGATTCAGTAAATGTTTTACATGCTTTCACCTTTTGTTTAAGTTTCAAAACTCTTCCATTTGTGTCTTCAAATATGTAGTAGCTAGAGTTAAAGTGAGGGTTTCACCTAGATCAATTCTAGCGAACTACGCTCATAGCGATAGTCGTTGTGGATGCAGTTCGGAAAATTTCACGATTTCAAGTTTTAAAGTAAATTATTTTGGATTGTTTTTGAAAACTCATCTCAAACTACTTAAGCAAGTTAAAAGTTTAAGTTTTAATTATAAACAATTTTTAATTAATTAAGGTTTAAAGTATGATTTTTGATTTAATTAATATTAATTAAAGTTTTGTTGAGTTTTAAACTTATGATTTAATTAAAGCTTATTTATTTTAAAGTTTCTTTCAATACTCTATCGGTTATTTATTTAAACCAACTTTCTTATTTTAAGTAAATTGTTTTAAAAACAAAGTATCTCTTGCCCATGCTATTAAGTAGCCAAATGAATTAAAGCAGCTGTAATAAAACAATGACACGTTTTATTGGAAGTCAGTCGACTTGTACTTATCACAAATATCACACTTCGGAAACATGATGATAATAAGAGGGTTAATTTCGATAAGCGGGTCATAATAATCTAAGCATATGGAACGTATTTTTATATGTAAATCTTACACCCTGATAATGGGATGGTCCACTATAAACAACTTGACCCTTTAAAATTATCGAACATTGGTTTGGAGACATCGAGATCTGATAGCCGTTGTTACCGAAAACCACTTCGAACCAACATAAACGTTTGAATTAGAAATAGTAAAGGCAAGGTTCAAGATGAAGAATTTAAAGTGCAAGGACTGTTTGCTACTAACCCTGAGGGTGATTCCAAAACGGGTGTAGTGGAGACAGTGTCTTCGGTTCTTTTGTCTCCTGAACGACTTGTATGCATGAGTGTTGACATTGTATCAACATCTGGAAGGCAATGTTAGCATTCCAAGTGGCAATGCTATAGTAAAGGTAAATGTAGCCTCAGGCCTCATCAACCGAGAATGACTAAAACATGGGAGACGTAGCAAGGCTGGGTGGGTCACTCCCATTAGGGTAAGTTCATCCCTATCTAGAGTCCCTACTATCAACTCATGTATGCTTCGATATGGTTGCTGATCCCAACCGAGGGGTAATCTTATTCGGTATTATCCAATAAAGGGTAGGCCAGTATTGTGTTGGCAGGGGTCGATAGGTTCGACCTAGGTACACAAATATAGAGGTGTACTGTGATGGGCGTACCCCAGTAGCCCAGTCATTGTATGGAATCCATTTCCCAATAAGTGTCTTCGGTCTTAGTTATATACCTATTATGCTGAAATTTAATTAATGTAAAAATTTCAGCTATGTTCATTATTTACTTGAAAACCCTAGACATTATCATAATATCACTTCATTTCTATATAAAGTGTTTTAGTTACCGTAAGGTAAAAACCCATCCGTGTTTATGTGTGGCGTGGTCTTACAAGATACCTTTGATTTTCAAAGAATTTTATATAAGTAAAAAAATTAAGTTATTTTATGTTTACTCACACAAGACTCATGTCCGACCCGGAGTTTTATTTTCTTTTCCTAAAACTCTTGGGTAATCAAATTTTTATGAGTAGCCAAGTGATCTAGGTTTCTTACAGAAGCATTTTGAAGGATCTGGAGCAGGTAGCTTCATCGTTAGCTAGTTATTATCTTATTCCACAGTGTTTATGTATGATCTATGTATTTTGTATGGGCAAGTAGCTATAACTATCCAGTTGAAGGTTGTAATGTAATGACTCTGATGTATTATTATTATGGAAATGACTATGTAATATCCTATGTTATTTATTAAATGTTGTTCTGATTTGTGGTAAGATTCTATGATTGTGTATTTTTCTTCTTATATTTCTTTTTCTTCTACCCTTAATGGCTCGTCTTTCGGTGCAAGAAAGGCAGTCGTTACAGGGACGGATATAATCTGTGAGATTTTGGAGAAAGTGAAGTTGATACAAAAAAGAATGAAGGTGTCTCAAGACTAGCAAAAGTGTTACACCGACAAGAGACACACTGATCTTGAATTTGAAGTTAGTGAATTGATATTTATGAAAACATCACCGTTGAAGAGAGTAGTGAGATTAATTTGGGAAATCTTGCACATATATTCTTTGAGCCATTTCATAATGTGGAACATATTGGAAAGCTTCCATATAAAGTAGATATTCTTGAAAAAAATGTCTGGAGTGCATATTGTGTTCCATATTTCGCACTTACGCAAGTGCGTACTGGACACAAGTGTCATGGTGGATCAAAGTCCATTAGATGATGTGGATGTTGAACCGAAGGTTTCTATTCCTAGAGGATCTATTCAAATTATTGAAAGTAGTATCAAGAGACTTCAGAACAAGATTGTCAAGCTTGCTCGAGTCCAATGTGGTGGAGATTCCAAAAATAGCACTTGGGAGCAGGAAGCGGAGATGCATGCTTCCAATTTGTAACTTTTTTATGGGTATGATTCCATCTACTCTAAGTGTATTTTGTTTCCTTATAGTTGATTAGGATTGCATGCATGCTAGTATAGAACTTGCTTTGTATTGCTATGTTTGTGTTGCTAGCGTTCGTGTTATGACGTGAGTATGTTGAGGTAGAAGCAGTACATTATTCCGCTATTGATGATTCTGGAGGTGAATTCCTTTTAAGGGAAAGAATGTAACAACTCATATTTACGCATAGTAATTAATTATCAATCGATTTTATTGAATTAAATTAATTAATGGCCTTAAAAGAAGGATTTTTAAAGATGGATGAATTAGGACTTGAGATTTATTCCATTGTGTTCATAATGTCATTAGGTATGAAATACGTATAAAGTTCGATAAAATGGATAAGATTTATAAAATGAAAAGAAGAGAGAACATAAGGGCAAAATGGTCATCTAGCCAGAATTGGCCTTTTCAATTCTGAAATGAGCTTCTTTCCCTTCATCATTTCATTTGCTTCTTCTTCCTCATTCTCTTGAAAATAAAACTATGTTTTCTAATCTTCAAGTCAACATAACTTCTTCTATTCTTTACCAAAAATTCAGAAATAAATCTCCAAATTTAAGCCAAAAGGATTCTCAACAAGACTGTATCTTCATGTTAACATTTTGGATCATAATCTTTTAGCAAGATTGAAAAAAGCTTCAAATTGGGATTCATTGGTGCAGGATTTCTTGATATTGGATGAGTAGGATTTATACTCTATAATGTATGATCGTTAATTATGTCAAAATCATGTTAAATACTCAAATTTTAGTTAGGGCTTGAGTTATGAATTGGAATTGGGGTTTTAGAGATGAAAATCTTGTTTAATGAATGTTTTAAATGTAACTGATTTTAGAATGAATGGGTTTAATAACTTGATAGGATTTGTATTATATTTGGTTTGTGATGTGCACGTAACTGTGCATATATTTACATCCATATTTTATCTCTTTTTATTTAAATAAACATAATATTTGGGCATTTGTACATGTTAAAACCAAAATTCAATTATTTTCAAACCATCATATTTTCATCTTCATTCAATGGCAAAATGGTCATTTTTGTGCATGTGTAAATTTGAGAATTTTTACTTGGACATTTTTAATAATTTTTATAGGAATTTGGATGCATATGGAAGAGGCTTATATGAAGATACATGCATGCACAAATGAATACAAATGAAGGAAAGAAGAGGGAAATAATTCAAAGTGAAGATCATGGAGGACCCCACCTACCCACCTACCTTAATGTACAAATTAGAGGCTAATGAACATGTTTATGGAATTAATGGCTTCATGTATACTTAAATGATGATTAGTAGAAGCTAATGATTATTTGGCCTCCACACTTTCTAAAGGGTATTTTGGGAAGCCCTCTAAAAATAGAATTAGGGTTTTATGCATGTATAAATAGCCCTCTTATGTACATGTAAATGATTTTCTACCTTTCATATTACTTAGAAAATTAGAGTGCAAAATTGTAAGCAATGTTTCATGAAATAAAAATGGCTTCTTAGCATCTTTCTCTTCTCTTATTTACATGCTTTTATTTACTTTTCATGTTTTTATTTATGCTCTTTCCTTTTTTTGTTAGTAGATTAGTTTTGCATTCATGCAAGTAGTGTAACTTAATTCCTTTTGTTGTAAGTAGTTTAATTATATTTTTTTCTTTGCTATTTTCTATTTTATTCTCTTTTTAATGTTGAAATTTACTTGTGTTGTAATATATATTTCCAATTGCAAATAATAGAACGAAGAGCAGAGAGGAGAAAATAGGAGTGGAGAGAACGAACAAAACATATATTGAAGCAATATGAATAGCAAAAGCCAACTATTAGAATTCAGAGAATAATTAAAGCTTGTGGCCATTGGTATTATACGGTGGATAAATGAAGGGTCAAGGAAAACAAAAAAACTACAGAAATGGGTATCGATATGATTAACC
Organism: Allium fistulosum; assembly: GCA_030737815.1. NCBI lineage: Eukaryota > Viridiplantae > Streptophyta > Magnoliopsida > Asparagales > Amaryllidaceae > Allium > Allium fistulosum. The sequence goes on along the minus strand of CM060901.1, from coordinate 1,539,565,657 downwards.
GTTTCATGGTTTTCGTCGCGTATCGGACACCGATATACACAATTTAATATACTACGGAGACCAGCACGACGAGACAAACGGAATGGTACACAGATATCAGCGATACGATCATTCTATCCAAACTCGATATTTCGCTGCCAAAATGCTGCTAATTCGTCGAAAATAAGATAAACGAGACTATAACAATCCAAATTTGTCGAAACGAAATATGACGTCTCATTCAGAAAATGATTTACATTTTTATTATATAAAAATATTCATATTTATAAAATATTTTATTTTCATCAAATTAACTGATTTTAAATTGAAACTAAAAATTACACAACAGAACTAACTTTCAAATTGTCTGATGAAAATCCATCATTTGCTATGTTTAAATGAACGTATTCCAAATATCAAATTTTCATTTCAAAATTTTAAAGTTTAAATTTTACAAAAAATTAAGTTAATTAAGTTATTAAAAATCGCTAAATTCACCGGGTCATTACAGTGTAAGTTAATTTTCATGTCATTTCCAAAAGCAAATATTGAATTGTTTGTAGGTCATGCAGTAGTGGGCTGGTGCAGAGGGTTTTCTATGGAGCCATTATTTCAATTATGAGTCAGAAATTTGGAATTTTGATAAAAAGAATGTACAATAAAGTTGATGAAAGGTACATCTCAATGCAAATGTAATTTTAAACTAAAATGTAAAACTCCTCACCTGGACAATGGCAACGGCTAATCTCATATTTACAGAGGAAAGGATGATGGGAGTAATGGTTAAACTTCAACAGAAAAATGTTTTGAAGAATCCAGTGTGTAACGGTGAAAAAAGTGTAATAATAAAAGAAATTCATACCCCCTAAAGAATGATAATACCAAAAATATTTATTAATTCTACTCAAATCAAGCAAATGTCATAACAATTAGCCAACCCAAATTACCCTACACTGAGATCAGGCTCCTTTATGGGAAGAAGAACAATAGTAACCAATCTCATAAACCGAGGATCAACATCACACGGACATACAGCAGCAACAGAGGCCAAGCAGCAACATGGACATACAGCAGCAACTGAAATACAATAATTCCTCATAATTATCAAGCTTGAAGATTAGGTTACGGTATTCGAACCATTGTCAAACAACAAAGTAAAATTAGTGTGTGGCATACATTGGCTATCTTTTTTGTATTAAAGTTAGAAAATCTTGAAATTGCCTAAATAGAAGAAAGCCATCATTACTAATAATTTGCAAAAAAAATTTCAATTACCCAAATGGAAAAAAATATAACAATTAATAAAAAAAATGTGCATATATTAGTGAGATATATTATTGGGACGTTGATACCAATTAATCTAATAATACTAACAATCATTTTTTCCTTTTCTTTCCATTTTGAAACAATCGTCATAGCCCATATAAAAGCTGCAGATGAGAACAGATTAAATGTACATGGCAAACAAGAACGAATCTACTGTAATATAAGAGTACAAATGCCAAAAATACATCAATGTAACATGCCAAAATTTGTCTATGCAATCATACTGTGATTTATTTATCATGTTGTACGTTCATCGGCTAATTATTGAACTGTTATCAGTAAACAAATCGTTGTCAATGTCCCAGGAAGTAGAAGACTTTTGTACTTCTGTACACATGATCACTATGTAATTGCCTACTAAGAGCATCAACAGTTCGCAAAAGTGGAAACTATCACATACATAATTTGACGCTATCTTGTCTGTAATTATTACAAAAACAATTGCTGTAAATGCAAGTCATAACCATTACCATTTAATGTGATGCATCCAAACATAGCATGTAATAAAATAACAACCTCCTTGACGGTGTCTAACCGAGATTTTGCAATTAACTAGTTTTAAATTTTGACTTCATATCAATCAATGTAAATCCACGCAATTAAAATTCAACATCAACTGTTAAGATATCTTCAGCCAAATCAGTGATATTTCATTTCATCTCATTATAAAAATTCAACTTCAGAATCAAAAAACAAGACTTCATAAAATGCAAGAAAAATGCAGCAGCGTCAACATCAACTACAACATTGGTTCATAAATGCAAGAAGCACAGAGGGTAAGTCAGAGGCAGAGGGCAAGTGGGTATACGATTGCCTCAAAACCGTACCGATGTATTGTTGGAATAATTCAACATACACTACAAGAGAAAGGGTTGTTTCCAACCGCGGATGGCCGTTGGAGGCCGTTGGAAAGCCGTTGCTCGCCGTTGGAAATGCCGTTGGTATACAATTCAACGGCTTCCGACGGCCTCCAACGGCACCAACGGGGTCATACCAACGGCCTCCAACGGCAAGTTTACCAACGTGGCAAATCCTGTTAACCAAATTGCCGTTGGAAGGCGTTGGAATTTGCCGTTGGTAGCCGTTGGAGGCCGTTGGAAGAAAGTGACCATTTAGCCGTTTGTAGCCTTGCTCGCCGTTGGAAATCTGAGTATATTTTTTTGCCTCCATCCAGCAGTACTTGTTTCCAGCCACACACAACCACAATTATATCAAAACAGCTCCATTTCGAGCATATATATATAACAACTATACCAAAACATTTCCAAACATATAGATATAACCAAATCATGCATATTTTTCAACATCAACCAATATCCAAACATAACCAACATCAAAAAATCCACACCAACATTCACAACCAAACCATCAGAATGTATCAACTTCAAATATACACAGAAACCATCAGAATGTATCAAATTCTCACCAACTCCAAAATATACATGACAATAACAGAACATACCTAAATCACTCCGCACCAGAACCACCAGATGAAGGAGGCTGTCCATACTATGCGATGAACTCCGCCATACGCCAGTTCATTTCCTCCGTCCTTGCTTCATGCTGCAAATTGCGTTCCCGCATCTCGGCAAGCTCGGCTCGTAGCTGCGCAATCTCTTCCTTATCTTGAGCCTTTTGATATTCTTTTTGCGCTGTCTGAGCCTGTAAACAAATTTAAATAATCAACTACACTAAAAAAATTAGTATTAAAATAATTGCAAATTAACTAATCTATATATATTCGCTAACAAATTGATAAAACAAACTACGGATATGGAAGCGTCTGCCGTGGGTATAAGGATAGTTCAAAATATGAATGGAATACACTAGTATAAGGATATTTCACTACGCCATAAATGACCTTCTGCAACATTTTTGCAAGGTGTTGCCAGCTAAAATGTTGCGACAGCTATAAAATTTTGGTCCTACTGCAACGTTGTATTTTTGGTGTTACCTTAGCCATAAAAATGTGTTGCTCTAGCTAAACAAGTGTAACAGGATGCAACATTTTTATATAGTGTTGTTATAGATGTATTCAAATTAAAAAATTAATAAAATTAGCAATCCGCGTGAATACGATCCAACGATCTACATTTAATCTGATTGTTAAAATGGATCACCACTACAATTTGTCCCAAAATTTCGTTTTCCCGCTTTACTTTTCATAACATTTCGTTCTCACCCCCAATTTCCAAATCCCTAATTTCCAAATCATATTTTCGTTCCTCACCCCCAACTACCCCCTGACCCATCGCCCCCAGCTACCCCCTGACCCATCGCCCCCAGCTACCCCCTGACCCATCGCCACCAAATTGTCACCCTCACCCCCAGCTACCCCCTGACCCATCGCGACCATCTAGCTCCAACCAGAGCCCCGTCACGACACCAAAACCCGAAGCCAAACAAAGTTTTCCGTTCAAACCCCTTTTGCCACCGCTGTCGTCGCCATCAGCTCTTCTTTCTCGTTCCTCTCTATGTGAAAATTAGGGCACGCGATTTTTCTTTCTCGTTCCTCTCTGTGAAAACTAGGGCACGCGATTTCAGTTGCTTTGATGCTCTGATTGATCGAATCTAGTGTGAGAAACGTTCCTGGTAGCTTGCTCCTTCATTCTCCTTGATTGATTGCTCGAATTGCTTTGACTTCGTCGTCGGCTGTGATGTGATATTATTTGGTATGTTTTCTGCCTTCTGGTTTACTTGGTTATTCTCGATTTTGGTTACACTCGCACGCTTTTGCCGATGATGAATTGGGATTTATTTATAGGCTTTATTTCCTATAATCTCGAGTTTAATCTTTCTGTTGGACTTTGAGAAATCTGGTATGTTGGATTGCGATGATGTATTGGTATGTTGGATTTTGGTTCACTAGCTTGATTTTGCTTTGCCGATGATGAATTGCGATGTGATATTATTTGGTATGTTGGATTTTGGTTCACTGGCATGTTTTTTATTTCTGATCTGAGCTTGTTAGCTTCTTTCTGCTGCATTTGTTAAACCAGAACTTGAATCTTTGTTAAACTTGCTCACATACCTTTGTACCTTGCTGCATTTGTTAAACCAGACCTTGAAGTATTTGTATTCTGCTGTCCTCTTGAAAACTGCTTCACTTGAAAACTTCTGCATTTTGAAAATTAGAACTTGTATATCATTTTTGAAAATCAGAACATGAACTGATGCTCCAAATCCTCTGTATATCATATTACTGCCTATGTTTCTCTTGTACATGCCTGATGCATTCACTGTTTTTGCTTGATGGGCTGCCTATGTGTACTGCTGTGTTTCTTGCACTGGCTTGTCTATATTTTGCTGAACCTGGTTCTTGTTTGTTTTGTTGGTTGCTTGGCCCTGAGTTGAATCCAGTCGATGACTCGGGTTTGACCTTGTGCCATGTATATCACAGGTTGACCGTGCAAATATTTGGTCCCTGTCAGAAAAAAATATGAAAAGAAACAACCCAAATACCTGAGGCAAATAATATAACAAAAATATTTTCATTTTCTGTTCGAGTTAAATATTATTTTCTAGATTACTGCTTTTGAATTATATGTGACAGGTATTGAAGACTGGACAGCTGGATACAAGCTAGAAGACAGAATCAAATGTGCATGAGTGCATGAGCTTGAAGACAGGTTTCAAAGAAGGCTTGATCTTCCGAAATCGGATGAATCGGGCGGTGCCTACTTGTTCGACCTAACCGGGACTGCGGTGCCCCGGACCCCCGCCGGCACTGCGCCCGGACCCGCTTCTCGGCTCGCCTTCGGCTCGGCACTCGGCTCGTCATATATTTATTAGTGTCGGTCTCTGTATAAATTGAAACTGCATATGTAATGAGTGAACTGAGTGATGTAGTGAGGAATATCTGTATATGTGAATATCAGTGTTATATATCATTGAATTGTAAAATAGTGGAGTCAGAAATTTGTACTATTTCAAATGTTGAAATAAAATATTTATTTAAATAAATTACTGTTTAAATATTAAATTCTGTGCAATAGCATTTTATTAAATAAATATTTATTTTTATTAAAAAATCAAATATGCTCTACATTGTGGGCCCCACAAATTCAGAAAGTTAATATCTATAGCAACATTTTGGAATGTTGCTACAGATACCTATGGGTGTTGCCATAGACCCAAATAGGGTTCTATTGCAACAATATTACTTATGTTGCCTTAGATAGTCAAAATGTTGCCTTTGAGGTCTAAGGCAACGGCAAAAATTGCATCACCCTAAAAGTGTTGCCATAGACCTATGGCAACATTTTTCGGGCCTGAGCCAACATTTTTTTTGTGTTGCAGAAGGCCATTTATGGCGTAGTGTTTACTAACTTAAAATTTAACTTAAAATTACCGATTGGCTTCCATATCCGTAGCGTCTGCCGCGGGTCACTAGATCCATGATAGACTCAAAAATGGCGTCCTCCTCATCGGGGGTCAAGTGAGCTCATCCCGTATCCTCAAGTAAAGCTGTCCGCGCTTCCTAGAACTTTTGCTGTCATGCAAAATATAATTGAATTTAGTTAACGTTATTTCAATTAACTTGTAAGTTTTAGTTACTTATGTTATACTTACATAGGCAGCACGCGCTTTGTCATCGTGGTCCCAAGAGTAAGAAACTGCGCCGGAATCATCAAGCTGAGTCAAGGCATGTGTATGGGTAAACACATCCCAATAACTAACAGCCCCCCGTTGTCTCTCCTGAAATATGCACATATAAATATACATTATTTATATTTTAACAAATTAAAACTTAAAATAATTAACTAATTATCTTATTTAATAATTATACCAAATCTTCCCGGTGATGCTGGAAAGACTTGGAACCACCGCGATGTGTAACGGGCTTCCTGCTCCTGTTTGCAGAATTCCTCTCGGACTGCCTCTGCAAATTTAAATTGAAAACAAAAATTGTTTTGACAGTTTTAATTATTTATATATTATTTGCCTCAAACAATTTAAATTAAATATATGATAGATTTACTACAAAATCCTCATTGCTCCACCCTGTGGCGAACTCATCAAAGACAGCTTCACTCATCCAATGAGGCCTCTTTCCTGATGTTATGATGCTGTTTATTGTTTCGCGATAGTTTTTAGCAATTTTGCTGCTCCAATGGCGTCGGACAACAGAAACATCCGCATCGGCCAAGTCCACTTCCCCCTGCACGTTTGAAAAAATATGAGTTATACAGTTGCTACAAATAGTGCAAACATGAATTGACATAATGTACATGACCACATAATGCAATAATTTGATATACCACACATACCAAAAAGTCCTTCCAGATAGCCTCCCTCACCCCCTCTGGTATCGCAGTCCACCTCGGCCAACACGAGGTCATACGAGCCATATACGCCCGTCGAGAGATCGTGAGCACTATGTTGGAAGGCTCCAACGAAAACCCACCGCTGTGTAAAACAGGAAAAAAGCATTTAATATTCCGTTACTACTATATATATTTGATAAAAGATTGTATGGACTAAAATTTAATTTTGAAACTTTTATACTTACCTGCCATCGGCTTTGGGTTTCAGCCATACCGTAGGCCGAACACCCGGCTGTGAAAGACCAGCATCATCACCTCTCTGTGAGCTGGAAGATCCGGAGTGTGAACGTCTGCGTCCCGACATACCTATATGAAATCATAGTATAAAGAAAAGCAAGAGTAACATTGATTAATTTAGTATGCAAATGGCGTAACATACATTATGGCGTAGCATAAAAGAAACTATGTGATACATATCATATAAAATTACTTTGGAAACAAAAAAATGAAAAAAAATACCTTCTCAAAATATTGATTAGTGATCAATCCTCATCGCTTTCGGATTCAGACTCTTCTTCGCACTCTATATTTTGTTCCTCTATACTCTCAAATGCTTCAATTAATGCATTTGATTCATCGTTTAGAGGTCCAAATTCTATTTGATCGTCGGTTACTATTATTCCTCTATTTTCCTCGATATCTGCTTGGTAAGCTTGTTGTTCAGGAATATTCCGTCCATCAAATGTAAACCTTGGTTTGGTTTTAAAAACAGCCGACCAATCTATTTTATCTCTTCTTAAAGATGGGTAAGGAGCATAATAAACTTGAAGAGCTTGTTTGGCAAGTACAAAAGGATCGTACTTATAATACCTCGAAGTATGTTTTATTTCTATAAGATTATATTTTAGATCCACGTTTATTCCAGAACCTGGAACGTTGCTGAACCAGTTGCATTTAAACAAAAAAACTTCTTCTGCGGGTCGGGTGAAATATGTCAACTGCAAAATCCGGTTCAGCATGCCATAAAAGTCATTTATGTGATCATTTGGATCATCACTACCTTTAACAAATACACCCGTATTGTTAGTTGATTTTTCGGCTCCATAATCTTTGGTATTAAATTTATATCCATTGACAAAGAATATTGGATATGTCTTGACTATCCTTTTTGGTCTCATAGCTAAATGTTTCAATCCTTCATCTACAACACAATTTGTTGTATCAAAAACGTAGTTAGAAAACCAAGCAGCAAATTCTTTACCGATATCGTCGTTTGGATGTTGTGATTCGTAAATACTGCAATTATAGAACAAATGTTGCATTATGATTAAAATACATGTGTGCATATTTGTGTATACATATGTGTAGATGATATGCATGTGTAGACGTATGTGTATATATATTACCTAATAAATGGTGCAACTTTGGCACAGTTGAGAAGAATGTACGTGTGTGCTACTTGATAATCTCTATCATCCAACCATACTTCCACACATTTACCAGCAGGCCGACCGGTTTTTTTAAAAATAGATAAAGTTGCTTGACAATCATCTTCATCAATGCCTTCATCATTACGCGTAGCACTTTCAAATGATATGTTCACATGGTCGCTGAAATAGTGAGAGAAAAAAAACGAAGCTTCTTCTTCGATGTACGATTTGCAAATCGAACCTTCAACTCGAGCTTCCTGTCTCACTTTTTTCTTTAGATGATTTAAATACCTAGCAAAAATTATTTTAAATTAATTTTTTATACATTTAATTAAACCAATATGTAATAAACTAAATATTAATATACCTTTCAAATGGATACATCCATCCATATTGCACAGGCCCTCGAAGACGTGCTTCAAATGGAAGATGAATAGGTAAATGCTCCATAACGTTGAAAAAACCTGAAGGAAATATTTTTTCCAGTTTGCAAAGCAATATCGGGATTTCTTCCTCAAGTTTACGTAGACGATCAACTTTTAATGTAGTTGAACAAATCTCTTTATAAAACAGACTAAGTTCTGTTACAACAGTCCAAACTTTTATGGGCAACAGTTCTTTAAAAGCTACGGGTAACAAATTTTCCATCATAACATGACAATCATGACTTTTCATCCCGCTAAGTTTATTGTTCTTATAGTCAACACATCTACGAAGATTAGAAGATATGCCATCTAGGAATCTTAATCCTTCCATCCATTTTAAAAGTAATTTAACTTGATTATTGTCTAGCTCATAGCAAGCTTTTGGCTTTTTTGTGTCGTTTGGTTTTATATGAAGCTCAGGACGATTACATATTACATCGATATCACGTCTTGATTTCAAATCATCTTTCATCTTCCCTTTAACATTCAAAATTGTATTAAACAGATTATCAAACACGTTTTTCTCATTATGCATCACGTCAATATTATGACGAATCAAGAGATTTTTCCAATAAGGCAATTCCCAAAATATGCTCTGTTTGCACCGGTTATGAATCGATGATTTACCTTGAATTTCAATTTGTTCTCCGGTTTCATGTATCTTTGGATAATCCTTTACAAGTTCATAAATTTCTTCGCTTGACCAAACCGTAGGTGGTCTCAAAGTTTCATGTCTATTAGCTGTAAAGTTTTTTTTTTATCTCTTCGAAAAGGATGATTAATATGAAGAAAACATCGATGACAGTCAAACCACGAAACTTTCTTTCCATGAGGTAAATAAATTGCTCGTGTTTCTTCCTTGCAATAAGGACAAGCTAGACGACCGGCCGTACTCCAACCTGAAAGCATTGCATATGCAGGAAAATCGCTGATTGTCCACAATAAAGAAGCATACATCCGAAAGTTCTTTTTTTTGGAAAATATCATATGTCTCTACTCCCTCGTACCACAATTTTTTTAATTCATCAATCAATGGTTGTAAATAAACATCGATTCCTTGTGTCGGATCATCGGGATCAGGTACGACAACTGTAAGAAACATATATGGAGTTTTCATACACATCCAAGGAGGTAAATTATAAGGTGTGACAATTATAGGCCATGACGAATATTTCGAACCTAATTGAGAGAATGGGGAAAATCCATCCATACATAAACCAAGTCTAACATTACGAATTTTGGATGCAAAATCAGGATATTTCTGGTCAAAATGCTTCCATGCTTCCCCATCAGCTGGATGTGTTAACGTACCTTCTTCCTGTGTTCTCACACTGTGCCATCTCATATGTTGCGCAGTTACAGAAGATGCATGTAACATTTGAAGTCTAGGAGTAATTGGTAAATAATGCATATGCTTATATGGGACTTCCTTTCCCTTTTTCTTTCTTGGTTTGTATCTTTCCTGATTACATATTTTACAATTTCTAAGGTTGATATCTTCTTTCCAAAACAACATGCAACCCTTTAGACATGTATCTATTTTTGATGCGGTAAACCGAAAGCCGACATCAGTTTTTTTACTTCGTAATGATTTTCGCACATTAGATTATTAGGAGGTATATGTCGTTTCGCAGCTTGTACAACAGCCGTAAATCCAGATTCTATGAGGTTGTATTTGGATTTCATCGCAATGTATTCAGCAGTTACTGATAATTGGGTTCCGCTTGTGCAGCCTTCCCAAAGGGGTTTTTTCGCGGCATCTAACAAATCATATATTTTTTTTGCCCCAATATTTGGTTCTTCTTCAACATTACCATCGTCATCAGTTAATTGCGGAACAGGAAACATTGAACGTGCAGCATCTTCAACCATATGTTCTACAAGATTTGTCGTACCAATTTCATTACTCACCACCTCCTCATCTTGTACGGGATTAGATGCTAACTGTTCCCCATGACGATCCCAAATTAAATAGTTCGACACGAAACCGTACTGACGCAAATGAACTCTAACCATTTGAGGTATCAAATGCTTTAACATTTTGCATTTACTACATGGACAACGAATTTCTTTGTAGTTTCCGTTATTACGTAAAGCAAAATCCATAAATACGCTAACATCATTATTAAAATGTTCGCTTGTTGAGCCTTCAGTATCGACCCTTCGTTTTTTGTACATCCAGCTCCGATGAGTAAAATAATTGTCCATTTACCTACGTATATAATTAAAAAGTACGATATAAATTTGCATTGACATTTTTTATTAAAACAATTTTATAAACATTCTTATTGTTTGGGTTATATCTGTTAAAATAATACTTAAAGCTTATTTTGAAATGAACATTATATTCAATGTAAACAATTTTATTAGAGAATTTGATATTAATTGATCATTGACACTTTGTTGATGGGTCATCCTACCTCCCATTACAAATACAATAACGTAATTAAATCGCATAAATCATTTCAATTTAAACGATTCAACAAAATTTCGACAGCACTTCGCTTTAGTTCCCTGAACAGTACACAATTGCGTGTACACACGGAACATAAAGAGAAGCGCTGTCGAAATTTTGTGAACAGTTTAAACTGAAATGATTTACGAGATTTAATTACGTTATTGTTTTTGTAACTTGTCCAATACAGGGACAAATCCAACAAATACTGTACACGATGAATGTAGATGTCCGTTCTGTTAAAAAAACGAATATCCACACAACAATCGTATACAATACTTATCAGACGTGGCCAAAAACAATCTAAGGGTTTAAATTTTAAAATTAGCGATACAAAAGTTTAAATTTTATTTTCATAAAATTTAAACTTTCATATATCAATAAACAATATGTTGAATCAACGCATATATAATGATTTTTTCCTAAAACAAAAAAAAATCCAGTGTGTGCGCGCAACGTATAAAATAAACAAACAATGTTATATACATATAATCGCATCACAAATCACATCCAGTCATGCACAAAATGTATCACGTATATATCGTATCATAACATGTCAAAAGTGAACAATTTATAGGTCAATATCATCACTTTCTATGTACGATTTTACGCAATTCAATCACTAATATAATAACAAGTGAGGTTCATGCTTAGGTTAGTAACAATTATTAAGTTTGACACTAATTTAACAATAATCCAAATTTAACAAATCATAGTTAAACATGCAATAATTAGTTTAATAACAATAATTAAGGTCAAATACACTACACTACACAAACAATAGCACAATACATACACAAAAATTATCAATTTAACCTAAAATTAAAAATTTATCAAAATTAGGGTTTTAGCAAATAATACCTGATTTTGGAGGTTGTGGAGCTTGCAAACGAAGATGAGGATGCTAGAACGTGTAGAAGGGGATAAAATGGGGTTGGAAATTTTGGAGGGGGGAAAATTTGGGAAATTTGATATTGTTTTCGTGTAAAAACTGAATGGGGAAGAAGAAGGTTTGGCTGCAGGTTAGTCGCGGATTTCCAACGGCGAGCAACAGGCGCCAACGATAATATTCCAGCGGCTTCCAACGGCATGTGTTTTTTGTTATCAAAATTTCCGGGAAAAAGCTTGCCGTTGCTCGCCATTGGAAGCCGTTGGTCAATGGCCGTTGGCGGCCGTTGCCCCCCCCCCTTTGCTATATACAGTAATTCTAGTAGTGATAATGAAGCCACATATTTTAATATTTGAATGTGTGGGTTATCTTATAATTAAGTATAATTACGTGATCTATTTTTGGAATAAACATATTAAGACTTAAGGGGTATATTCGTCATGTAAAATTATAAGGTGTGGATAACGGAGTAACAATTTTAGTTTGTTGAAAGGCCGAACTGAAAAATGTCACACTATATATATGGGGTTATGGTTTCCAAATTACACAAGTCTTATAATTTTCTATCTACCCTCTTCTAAAAAGGATTTATAGATCTAAGCTTGTGTCAATTTGGAAGATCTAATCAAAATTAATCTTCACAATCAATTAAGAATCGATGGATTCAAGTACGCCTTCCGCTGTAAATTTCATATACTTGTTTTTCAATTGAATCAAAATAGATTATATGTATTCAGATCTAATATAGATTAATCATCAACAAGTGGTATCAGAGCGACCCATCATTGATTTATCGAGAAATTTCTTGATTTTAAGTATACAAATTAGGGTTCTGAGATTTACAATTTTGGTTGATTCATCTGATGCCTTTATTTTGGATCTGCGAGATTTGCTCTTTTCTTATTGATTCATATGATGCCTTTGTTTCAGATCTATATAAATAATTCATGAATTAATTCCGCTTGTTCGGATCTGATACCTTTAATCGTTGCTACTCATATTATTCATATTTTATTGTTAGTAGTATTGCGACTGTACAATTTTTTTATTGTTATAGATAGATGATTACCATGTTAAGTTTTGTTTCATTCACACGTATGGAAGCATCTTGATGCCTTTTAATATTCCTGTAATACGTACTGGACCACATAACGGTCAATTGCATTTATTTTTTTATCATAATTGCATTAAATGTGGTTATTATAGTAATAAATAAATTAATTTATTATCACAAATGCAGTAAATGCGTCAGTTGCAATAAATTTAATGATGCAACATATTTGTATTTGGAACAAGAAAAGACATATTGTTTATTATTTAATGCATTTATATTTTATAGATACATATATTTTATATGTATGGTCCGCTCAATAAAAATAAATTTCATTTTTTGTAATATTATAACACATGTATTCATATTTGCTTATTCAAATAAGCTTTCATCGAAAGCTAATCACCTGCCGCACTGATATAATAAGCTATTTTGACATGAGCTATTTATTTTCGTTGCTTTCCACTATGTTTGGGATCAACCACTGCTACAGTTTTCAGCTATTCATTTTCTTGCAATATCACATGTATGGACCATGCTATGTTAAAATTTGTTTTATCTTCTGTCTTGAATATTGACAATTAAATTAAGTATGCAATATTTTATCATTAATTGTTATTGCAAATACCATTTGTTATGTATCGTTACAGTTTTAGTCGATGTCAATTTTTTTTATTACGGCTATGAAACCATATTTTCAATATGCATAAAATTGAAAATTGAAATTTATGCAATACACATAAATGAATGAGTTAAAATAAACCAATACAAATATTATTTGGTGTCTCTTTGCAAACTAACTGTAAATATCCTACATTACAAGTGAACTAATTGAAATAACATGTTACTAAAGTGAACTCTTTTATTTTAGTTATTCATGAAAATTGTTTGATGTTTGTGTGTATTTATTCATGCAGATATTAACCGGCCCAAAGGAAGACTAATATTTGGTCGAATCATTTATATATGTGTGATGATAAATATGTGACAATCATATAGTTTTGCATGTGAATATCTAATCGGCCCAAAGGAAGATTGATATTTGACTTGAACTTATTATCAATGTTTGATCATTACAACAAAAGTATCACTTACAATTAATATTACTGTCCAAAAACTTGATATTGATGTTGTGATAGGTATCTTGAGAAGAGACTTACCAATTATTTAAATTTACTGCGGTTATGTTTTACAATGTGAGCATATTTGATTGATTCTTATGTTAAAATTATGGCCAATTTAACTATGGTATCTTCCAATCTTAACAGCATTCCTATTTTGACTAGAACAAACTTTAAGGATTGAAAAGAGAAATATTGCTTGTTCTTGGTTGTATGGATCTTGACCTTGCACTTAGGATGGATGCACCCACCCCTCTTACGGATGAAAGTTCTTCTGATGTTATAAAGAACTTTGAGAGGTGGGATCGTTCAAATTGCATGAGTCTAATGATCACAGAGTGCGGCATTCCAAAGGCATTTAGGGATGCGGTATCTGAAAAGATAACCAATGTAAAAGATTTCCTTCCTGAGATTGAAAAAACGTTTTGCCAAAAAAGATAAGGCGGAAACAAGCACACTTTTGCATCACTTGATTTCCATGAAGTATCAAAGAAAAGGAAACATAAGGGAGTACATTATGGAAATGTCTATGTTGCTTCAAACCTTAAGGCATTTAATCTTGAGCTTTCGGATGATTTGCTTGTGCATTTGGTACTAATCTCTCTTCTTTCACAATACAACCAGTTTAAAATCAATTGTAACTGTCAAAAGGAGAAATTGAATCTTAATGAGCTCATTTCGTATTGTGTACAAGAAGAAGAGAGATTGAAGCATGATAAGACTGAAAGTGCTCATTTAGCATACACCCCTAATGGAAAAGAAAAAAAGAGAAAGAAGGATAAAGAAACTGCTAAGGGTCCAACGGAAAAGAAACAACATAAGAAGGACGATGGTTGTTATTTTTGTAAGAAGGCTGGACATTTAAAAAAAGATTGTACCAAATATTACGCATGGCGTGTTAAGAAAGGTACATCCTTTGTTTTGGTTTATTCTGAAGTAAATTTAGCTACAATACCTAGAAACACTTGGTGGTTAGATTCCGGTGCTTCTACTCACATAAGTGTTTCTATGCAGGGTTGCCTGAGCTACCAAAATCCAACTGATACTGAAAGATACATCTATGCGGGTGATGAAAAATCAGTTAAAGTGGAGGCAATTGGGCATTTTAAGTTGTTACTGAGAACTCAGTTTTATTTGGATTTATTTGATACTTTTGTTATACCGTCATTTAGACAGAGTTTGGTTTCTATTTCTAAGTTGGACAAATCTGGTTATTCTTGTTCATTTGGGAATGATATTTTTAGTTTATCAATAAATTCAAATCTTGTTGGAACTGGTTCTCTCAATGTTTATGATAACTTATATATGCTTGATGTTAATACCTCTTATTATGAAGCCCTGCATGTGGAATAGCGCGGTACTAAAAAGAAAAGCTAATAAGGAAAATTCAGCCACATTGTGGCACAAGCGCTTAGGTCACTAAAATTCAATGGCTTGTGTCAGATGGCATTTTGGAATCTTTTGATTTTTCAAACTTCGATGTCTGTGTAGAGTGCATCAAGGGAAAACAAACCAAACATAAGAAAAAATAGGCGCCAATAGAGCAACCAACATCTTAGAATTGATACATACGAACATTTGTGGACCATTCCCTATGGCATCATGGAATGGTCAACATATTTTATCAAATTCGTAGACGAATACTCAAGATATGGCTACATATATCTTATACATGATAAATCAGAATCCTTAGACATGTTCAAGAAATTTAAAGTAGAAGTTGAGAACCAACTCAACAAAAGAATTAAAGCTATCAGATCTGACCGAGGAGGTGAATATTATGGTAAATCTGATGGATCGGATGAACAATGTTTAGGACCATTTGCCCAATTCCTAAAGGAATGTGGAATAGTCCCCCAGCACACCATGCCAGGTTCACCTAGCATGAATGGTGTTGTTGAGAGACGAAAAAGAACTCTTAAAGACATGGTGAGGAGTATGATTAGTCGTTCTACCTTACCAAAATCACTCCGGAGGGAGGCATTAAAGACAGCAGTTTATATCCTTAATAGGGTACCCACTAAAGCAGCGCCAAGACACCTTATGAGCTTTGGACAGGCAAACAGCCCACTCTAAAGCATTTTCATATTTGGGGATGTCCAGCTGAGGCAAGGCCTTATACGTCAAATAAAAGAAAAATGAACTCTAAAACAGTGAGTAGCTACTTTATTGGTTATTCTGAACGATCTAGGGGCTATAAATTTTATGATCTCACACTAAAGAAATTTTTTGAGATGGAAACTGCAATATTTTTCGAGGATGTTGAGATAATGGGGAGAAATGAAGTAAGGAACATCGTTTTTTAGGAGGAATCATCATCTATGATTCCTACTACAGTTACTTCTTCTGACAATGTACAGATTATCATTCCTGTCATTAATGAAGAAGTTAATCTGGAACCACAACGAAACAATATTGAAGAAAACCCTCTTCAAGATGAGGACAACGTTCCACAAGAACAAACTCAACAACCTCAGAATGGATTGCCACTGAGGAGATCCACTAGAGAGAGGAAAGATTCATTCCGGATGATTATGTGGTATTTCTTCAAGAAATAGAGGATAATAATGGATTGGTGGAAAATGATCCTATCAACTTTCACCAAGCCATGCAAGGTGCTGATTCTCAAAAGTGGATTGAAGCTATGAACGAAGAGTATAAATCCATGCAAGACAATAGAGTTTGAGATCTTGTCTCTTTTCCTAAAGTTAAGAAACTCATTGGTTGTAAATGGATATTTAAAACCAAGAGGGATGCAAAAGGTAATATGGAAAGATATAAGACTCGTCTTATAGCAAAAGGTTTTACTTAGAAGGAAAACATCGATTTTAAAGAGACTTTCTCTCCGGTTTCATGGAAAGACTCTTTTAGAATAATTTTAGCGCTTGTTGCACATTTTGACCTTGAGTTACATCAAATGGATGTTAAAATTGCGATTCTCAATGGAGACATTGAGGAAACAATTTATATGCTGCAACCAGAAAACTTTGTGTTCGGAGATCCAAAGAATATGGTTTGCAAACTAAAGAAATCTATTTATGGACTCAAACAAGCTTCTCGTCAATGGTACCACAAGTTTCATAAAGTAGTTACCTCATTTGGTTTCGAGGCAAATATGATTGATAACTGTGTGTATCACAAGTTCAGTGGGAGCAAATTCATATTTTTTATTTTATATGTTGATGATATATTACTTGCCTGTAATAATTTACATATTTTGCACAAAACCAAGAGATTTCTTTCAGATAATTTTGAAATGAAAGATCTTGGGGATACTTCTTTTGTATTAGGAATCCAAATATATCGTGATCGCTCATGGGGTATTCTTGGATTGTCACAAAAGAACTATATAGAAAGGTGCTTAAAAGGTTTGACATGCAAGATTGTAAAATGGGTGATACCCCTGTCGCTAAAGGAGATAAATTTTGTCTTGAACAATGCCCTAATAACATCCTTGAAGCTAAAGAAATGCAGAAGATCTCATATCCTTCTGCTATAGGGAGCCTAATGTATGCTTAAGTGTGTACGCGTTCGGATATTGCATACATTATATGATTGTTGGGCAGGTATCTTAGTAACCCTGCAATGGATCATTGGAAAGCAGCAAAAAGAATTATGAGGTATCTTCAAAGAACAAAGGACTATATGCTTACATATAGAAGATCAGTTCAGTTGGAGATCATTGGGTATTCTGATTCTGATTTTGATGGATATCCGGATAGCAGAAAATCCACTTCAGGATACATATTTCTATTAAGTGGAGGGGTTATATCATGGAAAAGCGTTAAACAAACGCTCATAGCTTCTTCCACCATGGAAGCAGAGTTTGTGGCTTGTTATGAGACATCTAACCATGCGAAATGGCTGCAGAATTTTATCACTGGGCTGTGCATTATTAATCATATTGAAAGATCATTAAAGTTATATTGTAATGATAGATCTGCAATATTATATTCTAATAACAATAGAAGCTCAAGCAAGTCAAATTACATTGACATCAAATTTCTAGTTATAAAGGAGAGAGTGGAGAATGGGTTAATATCCATAGAGCATATTGGGACAAATTCCATGCTAGCAGATCCGCTTACAAAAGAAGTACCATCCAAGGTCTTTCATGAGCATGTTGCTAAAATGGATGTATCTTTTATGTAAGGATATTTTGATTTAAGGGGAGTTTGTACTTAGTCACTTATTTCGCGACACTACTCTATATTTTGATTATGAACATGCTTTGGCTTTTCTGATCAGAAATAAAGTTTTCTTTTGCAGTTCAATTGTATATAAATATTATTTGGAATTTTGATCTCATTAAAGTAAAGTACACTACAAGAATTACTGTTTATAGCAACGGGGGAGGGGGAGCAACGGCCTCCAACGGCCTTTGACCAACGGCAAGCTTTTCCCGGAATTTTTTAATAACAAAAAACACATGCCGTTGGAAGCCGTTGGAATAATGCCGTTGGCGGCCGTTGCTCGCCGTTGGAAATCCACGACTTACCTGCAGATCAATATTCTTCCTCCTCATTCATCTTACACACGAAAATCAACTCAAAACCCCAATTTTCCCACCCTAAAAAATTTCCAACCCCATTTTATCCCCTTCTACACATTCTAACATCCCCATCTTGGTTTGCAAGGTTTGCAACCTCCAAAATCAGGTATTATTTGCTAAAACCCTAATTTTGTTAAATTTTTAATTTTAGGTCAAATCGGTACTTTTTGTGTATGTATTGTGCTATTGTCTGTGTAGTGTAGTGTATTGGACCTTAATTATTGTTATTAAACTAATTATTGTATGTTTAACTATGATTTGTTAAATTAGGTTTATCATTAAATTAGTGTCAAACTTAATAATTATTACTAACCTAAGCATGAACCTCACTTGTTATTATATTGGTGATTGAATTGCGTAAAATCGTACGTAGAAAGTGATGATATTGACCTATAAATTGTTCACTTTTGACATGTTATGATACGATATATACGTGATACATTTTGTGCATGACTGGATGTGATTTGTGATGCGATTATATGTATAATATTGTTTGTTTATTTATACGTTGCGCACACACATTGGATTTTTTTTTGTTTTAGGAAAAAATCATTATAAATGTGTTGATTCAACATATTGTTTATTGAAATAAAAGTTTAAATTTTATGAAAATAAAATTTAAACTTTTGTATCGCTAATTTTAAAATTTAAACCCTTAGAGTGTTTTTGGCCCCGTCTGATAAGTATTGTATACGATCATTGTGTGGATATTCGTTTTTTTAACAGAACGAACATCTATATTCATCGTATACAGTATTTGTTGGATTTGTCCCTGTATTGGACAAGTTACAAAAACAATAACGTAATTAAATCTTGTAAATAATTTCAGTTTAAACGGTTCGCAAAATTTCGGCAGCGCTTCCCTTTATGTTCCCTGTGTACACGCAATTGTGTACTGTTCAGGGAACTAAAGCGAAGTGCTGACGAAATTTTGTTGAATCATTTAAATCGAAATGATTTATGCGATTTAATTACGTTATTGTATTTGTAATGGGAGGTAGGATGACCCATCAACAAAGTGTCAATGATCAATTAATATCAAATTCGCTAATAAAATTGTTTAAATATAATATAATGTTCATTTCAAAATAAGCTTTGCAAACTGGAAGAAATCCCGATATTGCTTTGCAAATTGGAAAAAATATTTCCTCCAAGTTTTTTCAATGTTATGGAGCATTTACCTATTCATCTTCCATTTGAAGCACGTCTTCGAGGGCATGTGCAATATGGATGGATGTATCCATTTGAAAGGTATATTAAAATTTAGTTTATTACATATTGGTTTAATTAAATGTATAAAAAGTTAATTTAAAATAATTTTTGCTAGGTATTTAAATCATCTAAAGAAAAAAGTGAGACAGAAAGCTCGAGTTGAAGGTTCGATTTGCAAATCGAACATCGAAGAAGAAGATTTGTTTTTTTTCTCTCACTATTTCAGCGACCATGTGAACATATCATTTGAAAGTGCTATGCGTAATGATGAAGGCATTGATGAAGATGATTGTCAAGCGACTTTATCTATTTTTAAAAAAACTGGTCGGTGTGCTGGTAAATGTGTGGAAGTATGGTTGGATGATAGAGATTATCAAGTATCACACACGTACATTCTTCTCAACTGTGCCGAAGTTGCACCATTTATTAGGTAATATATATACACATACGTCTACACATGCATATCATCTACACATATGCATACACAAATATGCACATATGTATTTTAATCATAATGCAACATTTGTTCTATAATTGTAGTATTTACGAATCACAACATCCAAACGACGATATCGGTAAAGAATTTGCTACTTGGTTTTCTAACTACCTTTTTGATACAACAAATTGTGTTGTAGATGAAGGATTGAAACATTTAGCTATGTGACCAAAAAGGATAGTCAAGACATATCCAATATTCTTTGTCAACGGATATAAATTTAATACCAAAGAATACGGTGCCGAAAAATCAACTAACAATACTGGTGTATTTGTCAAAGGTAGTGATGATCCAAATGATCACATAAATGACTTTTATGGCGTGCAGATCCAGATTTTGCAGTTGACATATTTCACCCGACCCGTAGAAGAAGTATTTTTGTTTAAATGCAACTGGTTTAGCAACGTTCCAGGTTCTGGAATAAACATGGATCCAAAATATAATCTTATAGAAATAAAAGATACTTCGAGGTACTATAAGTACGATCCTTTTGTACTTGCCAAACAAGCTCTTCAAGTTTATTATGCTCCTTACCCATTTTTAAGAAGAGATAAAATAGATTGGTCGGCTGTTTTTAAAACCAAACCAAGGTTTACATTTGATGGACGGAATATTCCTGAACAACAAGCTTACCAAGCAGATATCAAGGAAAATAGAGGAATAATAGTAACCGATGATCAAATAGATTTTGGACCTCTAAACGATGAATCAAATGCATTAATTGAAGCATTTGAGAGTATAGAGGAACAAAATATAGAGTGCGAAGAAGAGTCTGAATCCGAAAGCGATGAAGATTGATCACTAATCAATATTTTGAGAAGGTAATTTTTTTTTCATTTTTCTGTTTCCAAAGTAATTTTATATGATATGTATCACATAGTCTCTTTTATGTTACGCCATAATGTATGTTACGCCATGTTCATTATTCTGACACCATTTGCATACTAAATTAATCAGTGTTACTCTTGCTTTTCTTTATACTATGATTTCATATAGGTACATCGGGACGCAGACGTTCACACTCCGGATCTTCCAACTCACAGAGAGGTGATGATGCTGGTCCTTCACAGTCGGGAGTTCGGCCTACGGTATGGCTGAAACCCAAAGCCGATGGCAGGTAAGTATAAAGTTTCAAAATTAAATTTTATTCCATACAATCTTTTATCAAATATATATAGTAGTAACGGAATATTAAATGTTTTTTTTCCTGTTTTACACAGCGGTGGGTTTACGTTGGAGCCTTCCAACATAATGCTCACGATCTCGCGACGGGCGTATATGGCTCGTATGACCTCGTGTTGGCCGAGGTGGATTGCGATACCAGAGGGGGTGCGGGAGGCTATCTGGCAGGACTTTTTGGTATGTGTGGTATATCAATTATTGCATTATGTAGTCATGTACATTATGTCAATTCATGTTTGCACTATTTGTAGCAACTGTATAACTCATATTTTTTCAAACGTGCAGAGGGAAGTGGACTTGGCCGATTCTGATGTTTCTGTTGTCCGGTGCCATTGGAGCAGCAAAATTGCAAAAAACTATCGTGAAATAATAAACAGCATCAAAACATCAGGAAAGAGGCCTCATTGGATGAGTGAAGCTGTCTTTGATGAGTTCGCCACCTGGTGGAGCAACGAGGATTTTGTGGTAAATCTATCATATATTTAATTTAAATTGTTTGAGGCCAATAATATATAAATAATTAAAACTGTCAAAACAATTTTTGTTTTCAATTTAAATTTGTAGAGGCAGTCCGAGAGGAATTCTGCAAACAAGAGCAGGAACCCCGTTACACATCGCGGTGGTTCCAAGTCTTTCCAGCATCACCGGGAAGATTTGATATAATTATTAAATAAGATAAATAGTTAATTATTTTAAGTTTTAATTTGTTAAAAAATAAATAATGTATATTTATATGTGCATATTTCAGGAGAGACAACGCGGGGGGGGGGGGGGGGTGTTAGTTATTGGGATGTGTTTACCCATACACATGCCTTGACTCAGGTCGATGATTCCGGTGCAGTTTCTTACTCTTGGTACCACGATAACAAAGCGCGTGCTGCCTATGTAAGTATAACATAAGTAACTAAAACTTACAAGTTAATTGAAATAACGTTAACCAAATTCAATTATATTTTGCATGACAGCAAAAGTTCCAGGAAGCGCGGACAGCCTTACTTGAGGATACGGGACGAGCTCACTTGACCCCCGATGAGGAGGACGCCGTTTTTGAGTCTATCATGGATCCAGTGACCCGTGGCAGACGCTACGGATATGGAAGCCAATCGGTAATTTTAAGTTAAATTTTAAGTTAGTAAATATCCTTATACTACTGTATTCCATTCACATTTTGAACTATCCTTATACCCGCGGCAGACACTTCCATATCCGTAGTTTGTTTTATGAACTTGTTAGTGAATATATATAGGTTAGTTAATTTGCAATTATTTTAATACTAATTTTTTTTAGCGTAGTTGATAATTTAAATTTGTTTACAGGCTCAAACAGCCCAAAAAGAATATCAAAAGGCTCAAGATAAGGAAAATATTGCGCAGCTACGAGCCGAGCTTGCCGAGATGCGGGAACGCAATTTGCTGCATGAAGCAAGGATGAAGGAGATGAACCGGCGTATGGCGGAGTTCATCGCACAGTATGGACAGCCTCCTTCATCTGGTGGTTTTGGTGCAGTGTGATTTAGGTATGTTTTGTTATTGGCATGTATATTTTGGAGTTGGTGAGAATTTGATACATTCTGATGGTTTCTGTGTATATTTGAATTTGATACATTCTGATGGTTTGGTTATGGATGTTGGTTTTGATTTTTTGATGTTGGTTATGTTTGGATATTGGTTTATGTTGAAATATATGCATGATTTGGTTATATCTATATGTTTGGATATGTTTTGATATAGTTGTTATATATATATGCTCGAAATGGAGCTGTTTTGATATAATTGTGGTTGTGTGTGGCTGGAAGCAAGCACTGCTGGTTTTATTTAAAAAAAATATACCCAGATTTCCAACGGCTTCCAACGGCGACCAACGGCGCACTGGTCATTTACGTCCAACGGCTTCCAACGGCAAATTCCAACATATTCTAACGGATTTCCAACGGTAGTTTGGTAAACAGGATTTCATGTAATTTTCAACGGCCTCCAACGGCTTTCCAACGGCCTCCAACGGCTTACCGCCGTTGGAAAGAGCCGTTTCTCTTGTAGTGGTAAGACTAGTTGTAAATAGACATGTAAAGATCACATTTCATGTAATTTTCATGCTACACATACATAATTGATCTATGTCGTTTGATTGTACTGATATCTGTGACCATTGATGGGTTTAGTTACAACAACTGTAATGACAACCACTTTGGTTCTATGTTAACACAATCAATGGACGAGATTGTTTTGAATATACCATATTATCAAGATAGCTATTTAAGAGCTCATAAAGTTGAATACATTCTATAAAGTTGCATATGTGGCCCAAGGGGAGATTGTTGGAATAATTCAACATAATGGGACCACATATTTTAATGTTTAAATGTGTGGGCTATCTTGTAATTAAGTCTAATTATGTGATCTATTTTTGCAATAAACATATTAAGACTTAAGGGGTATATTCATCATGTAAAATTATAATGTGTGGATACCGGAGTGACAATTTTAGTTTGTTGAAGGGCCGAACTGAAAAATGACACACACTATATATATGAGGTTTGATCCCCAAATTACACAAGTCTTATCATATTCTCTTTACCCTCTTCTAAAAAGAATTTACAGATCTAAGCTTGTGTCAATTTGAAAGATCTAATCCAAATTAATTTTCACAACAATTAAGACTCGATGGATTCAGGTACGCCTTCTGTTGTTAATTTCATATATTTGTTTCTCAATTGAATCAATATGGATCAGATGTATTCAAATCTAATATAGATTAATAGCCAACATGTATGGCTTGGGACCTACCCAACCGGTGAGTCAACAATGTATGCATATGACCTGGCGAGGAGAATACGCCAAGCTCAACATCCAACACCTTAAAAAGATGATTGGGTGTAGTGAGGAGATGAAGCGTGCAAGAGCTGCTGTAGATTTGAAGATAGAGAGGATTTGGCAGAAGATTGCTGGAAATAAAAGGAAAGAGGTTGCTAATGAAGTAGCAGAATCATCCTGTTCATCGGTTTTGGAGAAGGGTTTGGTGGACGCTGTGGATGAGGAGTGTTCTCTAGCTGCATTGCCTTCTTTGGATCCTGAACTTATTTGGGAGGTGCTTTGTGACTAGCATAGTTTAACTAAACTAAGAATGAACGACAATTATGTACTATACTACAAGGTTTTGGTTTTTCTTTGTTATGAAACTTATATTTTCCTCTTTGTCTAGAAATGGCAATAGTCATGAGAAATCATATGTGAATATTGGATCGAGTCCCCCTCCCCTTGGATCATCGGGGGTTATACTATGTGTATTTAGAAGTGGTAATATACTATCCTACTATAATATGAGGTATTTGATGATGCTTCTGCTTTTGAGACTTAAATTTTCTTAAGCAATTAACTCATTGTATCTCATCATGAAGGGAAGCAAGATAATATGCCATTTGATTGTTATGGATTATTTGAGTTTCTATTATAAAAAATTCAAACAACCTGCACAAAAAAAACATTGGATCGCTATTGAAACAATCAAGCACTATTAGGCAATTTTCAATAGATCCCAGTTTACAAATGTCACAAACCAAAACAATTACAACCAACAATGAACCAACAATGATATGAAATGAATGAATAAGAAATTAAATTTGATGCTACAATAATTGTGAACATCAAACACTAAGCCACGAATAAAACCATTTGATATACTTTTATTGTTTTATTACTATTTCCTAACCTATGCTACAAATACACCCACTTGATATACTTTTGACCCCATAAAGTATATAATATAATTTTATCTCATAGAACAAGTTTTGAATTGCATAAAGTCAATCTACATCAAGTTGTAGCTCATGCAAATCTGGTTAGGGAAGTTTCTACATCTAGTTGAAGTGAAGCGAAGTTGCTACATACATATACATAAAAATAATAGCACTAAAATAATTATCATATTCACCATTATATGATTCAGTTGTAAGTTATATATTAACAAATTACAAATGAACATGGGATTGGCCTTAAGATTTCACTATGTCTAAAATGCAAACAGGAACCAAATTCCTTCTGGTTTCATCTAATAAAATAAAGCACAGCCAAATCTTATCTTATAGATAATAAGCTTCCTTTTCTGGTTTCTTACTTCTTCAAAAAACAACACACAGACTACTTTTGAACATTCTATCTAAAGTGTTATTTCTCTACCTAACTCCACCAATTCTTCGCTGCTTTTTTGACGCAGCGGCGGAATACAAAAATTGATGATACGATGAACGTAGCAATCAGTGGATTGATGGATGCTGAAATGCCCAAATTCGTTGATCCGAAGATGCCGAATTTTAGCTATCTACGTCACGTTGATCGATCACGATACCGTGAAAGTAGATCTTCAATTCTTCGAGCGTTGATCAAGCGCACTTGATACCGCGAATTGGCTTCACGATTGTTGAATCGAGCGCACTCGATTGACCGAAGGTGGAGATAGGAGATCACACTCGACTACCAATTGGATGAAAGCACAAAGCTAACAAAGGAAATTTTATTCAAAAATCAACAACCATTTACAAATGACCAACATCCCTATTTATAGGGTTACAACAAAACACACACTTAAGAAAAATTACAACACAATACCCTAAAATACAACTCACGCGACCTAAAATCAACGAACGACTTACGACTTAAGAAAGTACGACCTAAAATAAACTTCGCGACTTAACATCTCTGCCATCAGACTTCAGCGACTTATCATTCTTCGCGACCTGCTTCTGGCGACCTAAGGAAGTCGTAGCTCATCCGCGACTTAAGTTTGCTCGCGAGCCAAGTTTGGGGAAATCGCGACATAAGAAGTGCGGCATGCCAATCTGGAGCTCGCGACCTAGGGCTATCAAGCGCGCGTTCTTCTTCTTCCTTCGGAGCTCGCGACCTAGGGCTATTAAGCGCGCGTTCTTCTTCTTCCTTCGGAGCTCGCGACCTAGGGCTATCAAGCGCGCGTTCTAAGGTAAATCGCTCCTCTTGTTTTCGCGCTACATCATCCTCCCTTGGTTGGGAAAAATTCGTCCTCGAATTTAAAAGTTCTTCCTCATTGGTTTGTTCATCTCCATAATAAGGTATAAGATGTTTAACATTAAACACGTCGGAAGTGTAAACATCCTCAGGCAGTTTCAACTTACAATTATTCTCACCAATTTCCTTCACAATTTCCAATTGACCCATTCCACCGGCATCTAGCTTGTTGTATGTACCAACAAGAAATCGTTCAACCATCAAGTAGATAGATTCGTTGTCCCTTTGCGTCTTCATCAAATCCAATACAGAGTCCATACTTTTGTCCACCCATGAACTAGTATGTATAGGTAATAACATACATAATTTTGACTTCGTCACGGTCTCTTTTGAAATTTGATAACTCTGACTCTTCTGAACAAGCCTTTCAACCACTTTTCTTATTGACGGTCCAAAACAAAACATTGTAACCAACTGCTTGGTATGATAACTGTCCACGTGTCTTTCTACATGCACATCTTTGATAACTTTTATTCGCCAACCGTGATCAGGAGTATACAATTGCTTTCCTTCGAATAGAAACCCATCAACCAATCTTCTCAATTCTACCTGCTCTGTCGGACACATATGTTTACGTGGCATACACGGTACAATAGCACTTGACATTTTATTAACATGACGTATGTTCCTCAGTGGCAGTAATTCTTTGAACATTTCTGCAGAAACTACATCTTTACATTCATTCACCATTGGCTTAACTTCTTCGATAATTTCAACACTTTTGCTGGTTTCAATTTCATTCAACGAGAATACTTCTGCACTACCCTCCACTTCTTTAACAAGCTCTTTTGTAGATTGTAGACTAGTCGAATCCACCTCCTTCATCAACAAATTACCCTCTTCATCTCCTGACTTACTTTCTTCACCTTCATCCAACTTTGCTGACTGTGAATTTTCAACCTCATGTTCATCGGATTTTGTTGGTTGAAAATCAACAACTTCATCTCCGTCAAACTTTGGTGATGGAACACTATCGACTTCATCCTCCACATCAACAAATTCCTTTAAAGACAACAAAGTTTTTAGCTCCTCGATTTCCTCCAATTTGTTTTCACTCTGTTGACGCCTTTTAGGAACCAAAATGATCCGTGTATCCTCGAACATAAAACTGTAGTTGTTGGTGCGACCATCATGCTGCACAGCTCTATCGTATTGCCATGGTCTCCCCAACAACAAATGGCAAACATCCATATCAACCACATCACACCAAATTTCGTCTTTGTATTTCTTCCCAATGGAAAAATTAACACAAGCTCTTCGATTAACCTTCACTTTTCCTCCTTTCCTCAACCAAGCTAACTTGTAGGGGTTTGGATGTTTCTCTGTTTTCAATGACAGCTTCTTTACAGCTTCTGAAGAAATGATATTATCACAGCTTCCTACATCGATGACAAATTTACAAACCTTTCCCAGAATAGTGCATGTTGACTGGAAAATATTGCTCCTCAACCAACTAGAATCATCTTCTTGCTTTGGCGTTAAACAAGATCTCCTCATCAACAAACTACAACCCTCATCTACAGACAATAATTCTTCTTCTTCAACTGGTATTGAATTGACACACCCTTCCTCCGCATATTGATTCTCAATCTCCGCAATCATTGCTCGCTTTTTTGGCATTGTACATTCATTGCTTTTATGGCCCAACTCTTGACAATTAAAGCATTTGAGACTACTATTGACCTTTGCTTTGTTGGCTTCATTAATAATCGGCTTACTGACGACTTTGGAAACATCCACACTGCTACTAACATCCTTGTTCTGGTTGTTGGAATTTGTAAACACACCACCTCCTCGTCTCCCTTGCTTTTCCCAAGCTAACGCTTTCTGATGTGCTTCAGCAACAGATCTGGGATCAAACATATTCACCATATCTTGAATCTGCATTCTCAACCCTCCAACAAATCTAGCGGTCAACTGTTTCTCCGTCTCCATGATGTCATTCCTCGCAATCAATTGGTAAAATTCATCCGCATAATCATTCACTGACCTTGTTCCCTGTCTTAGATTCTGCAATCGTTGATACATAAGAGATTGATAATTATACGGCAGGAATGTAGCTTTCATCAACTTCTTCATCTTTTCCCATGATTCAACTTTTGACTTCCCCATTCGTTCACGTGTAAGTTTGGTTTGCTGCCACCATGCCAAAGCTCTACTCCTCAACCTTGTAGCAACCAACTTCACCCTACGATGTTCTGGAACTTCCTTGAAGTCAAAAATCTCCTCTACATTAGCCATCCAATCTAGAAACTCCTCCGCTTGCATACCACCCTTGAATTCAGGAATTTCCGTCTTCATTCCCGACTCCCACTTGTGATCATACTCAGAGTAATTTCTTCCTTGTCCTCGTCCTTGTCCTCGAACACTACCACCATCATACTCCTCTTCACAATCCGACGTATATCGATATCGATCCTGACCACCAACATCTCTACCACCACCATTTCTTCCACCAACATTCCTACGATCTACATTCCTCCGATCTCGATCAGTCACATTTCTATCACGACTTCGATCATCAACATTTCTATCACAATCTTGATCCACGCTTCTATGATCACTGTCAACACTTCTCTCTCGATTTGAATGTGGTGAAACTCTACTTCTCCCATGGCTCGATTCAGGTGAAACTCTTCTCTGATTTTGACTCATCTCCAACATCATCCTCTCTAATCGACCAATCCCTTCATTAAGCTTCTCATTAAAATTTTCGTTAATTCTTTGCTCCATCTCATCGGCCTCTTCTCTCCCATACAAAGCATCAATGTTGCGATAACGGTTAGCTCTTCTCGGAGGCATGATCACTCTTCGACAAATTCCAACAAAAACTTCACTTCGATCTAAAAATCTTCAAATCAAAACTACCCACTTGTTGAAATCTTCAAAAATCTCCAAACGAACAAATCTCTTCAAAATCTCGATAACTCACTTCTCCAAATGATGTAAATCTCGCACAACTCCAAAAATCTACGCAAACTCCTTGCGTTCTAGCTCTGATACCAAATGACGCAGCGGCGGAATACAAAAATTGATGATACGATGAACGTAGCAATCGGTGGATTAATGGATGCTGAAATGCCCAAATTCGTTGATCCGAAGATGCCGAATTTTAGCTATCTACGTCACGTTGATCGATCACGATACCGTGAAAGTAGATCTTCAATTCTTCGAGCGTTGATCAAGCGCACTTGATACCGCGAATTGGCTTCACGATCGTTGAATCGAGCGCACTCGATTGACCGAAGGTGGAGATAGGAGATCACACTCGACTACCAATTGGATGAAAGCACAAAGCTAACAAAGGAAATTTTATTCAAAAATCAACAACCATTTACAAATGACCAACATCCCTATTTATAGGGTTACAACAAAACACACACTTAAGAAAAATTACAACACAATACCCTAAAATACAACTCACGCGACCTAAAATCAACGAACGACTTACGACTTAAGAAAGTATGACCTATAATAAACTTCGCGACTTAACATCTCTGCCATCAGACTTCAGCGACTTATCATTCTTCGCGACCTGCTTCTGGCGACCTAAGGAAGTCGTAGCTCGTCCGCGACTTAAGTTTGCTCGCGAGCCAAGTTTGGGGAAATCGCGACATATGAAGTGCGGCATGCCAATCTGGAGCTCGCGACCTAGGGCTATCAAGCGCGCGTTCTTCTTCTTCCTTCGGAGCTTGCGACCTAGGGCTATTAAGCGCGCGTTCTTCTTCTTCCTTCGGAGCTCGCGACCTAGGGCTATCAAGCGCGCGTTCTAAGGTAAATCGCTCCTCTTGTTTTCACGCTGCATCATTTTTTCAGCAGATTTCTTGCAACCAAAAGTAATAAGTTTTCCTACTACTACAAACAATCAAGACTAGGAAACAATATGCCTATAAAATTGTATTAAAATGCATATGCAATTTTTTATCTAATGCTTATAGTTTCTATGTATCATACGTAAATTATTTTGATTAAAATAAGGGTCATTCTAAGAGTCTATAAGTGAATCAACATCATGACATGTTAGGTTATATTCAAACTAAAAAGAATTTTCAATGGAAAGGAAATGAACAATTTTGAATGAACTAAAAGATATATGACAGAACTCATAGAACAAAACCTATCAAGAAGTCTACATAAACATATGATAAACTATCTATAAGCTAAGCTCCAGTTATATTGCGGTGGTGTGTGTAGTTTAAGAAAAGATGAACGTAGGCAAAAGTTCTGAAAATTTGTAACAAGACAACATAATGTTAACACAATTCTGGTTAGTGTTGCTTCGCATGTTACAAGGAGGAACGGCGGTTTAAAATTGGAATAGTCCCACATCGCTAAATAAGTTGAAGAAGTGGTGTATAAATATAATTCAGTAGGCATGTAACATTGAAAAATAAATTTGTTACAATGGAATGTGTGTCAACTCATTTGAGTACGGCACATGCTATAGATTTGGACAATCCCATTTTTTTAACTGGTTAGTCTTCCTTTTTAAACTATTTAAGAAAAGGGTGGACCCCAACTTACTCTGAATTTACATATAAAGGGATAAAAATGAGGGAATTAAGCACAAGGACAAACTTTGGAAAAAATAAGAATGGACCACAACTTACTCTGAATTTACATATAAAGGGTTAAAAATGAGGGAATTAGGCACAAGACAAACTTTGGAAAAAATTAGTCTGAAGGACAATGCTAGTTATAACTAGCATTATATTCAGTTTTTATAGTATAGAAAATGCTATTATAACTAGCATTATATTCAGTTTTACACTGTACAAAATGCTAACTATATTTAGCATTGTTCTTCAATCTAATTTTTTTCAAAGTTTGTCCTTCAGTTTAAAAACGAAACGTGTTGTCTTTCAGCTTAATTTTTTTCTAAAGTTTGTCCTTATGTCTATTTTCCACGATAAAAATACTTTCCTTGGTCCTCATGTTTTTGAAAATTAACTTTATTACAAGAAACTTTAAAGGTTGCAATTTGCTTTAGAAATACCCTTTATATAAGGGCAATTCAGTTTCAATGTTAAGCAAAACATCTTTTCAAAGCCCCTCTAAATCTTGTCAAGTCATCATTTTCATCGTTTTCCCTATTAATTTAGACGCTTCTCAATATCTTCTTCTTTTCTCATACAAAACTCTCCTTAAAAAAGAAAAGGATTAAAAAAACATGGGATTAAGAAGAATTTTAGAGCATATGTCTGATCTATTGTGCCATAGCAAATAACCATGCACGTTCAAAGAAGAGGAAAACAAAGCAAACAGTTGCCTCAACAGTTAATTGGACTGTGAAGGATAGGGCTGTCAATGGATACCCGAAAAATCCGAAATCCGTCCGCATCCGTATCCAAAAAGCGGATAATATCCGATATCCGAAAAAATGGATGCGGATACAGATACGAAGACATCCGCATCCGAAAATTATCCGTCCGGACTTTGTCAATATTATAGTACAAATTGTGTGTATTTTAGTATAATGAAAGATATTTATTTGTTGTTTTGTCAAGTTAATAGTTTATCTTAAATACATTTAATGCTTATTAACCGCTCAAAACTATTTACTATCGCCATATTTGTTTATATTTAACACGTTTATGATCAATTGGATTGAAAAATATGTATGTTAAACTTAAAATTTATATTTATATTTCTTGATTTATCGGTCGTTAGCGGATAGGATAATTATCCGATATCCATCCGTATCCGCGGATGCGGATATCCGATATCCGAAAATTATTTCGGATACGGATGCGGATATGGCACTATCCGCATCCGAAAGTATCCGTTGACAGGCCTAGTGAAGGATGTCTGCCTAAAGCGAAGATTGCTCTTAATTCTATGAAAGGTTTGTTTCTCATCTTCTCATTTCCGCAAGCCTTTCTGCTATCATGTTAGGGTTTGTGAACAAACATGCAAAAAAGAACCTTATTTAGCTAGGTAATAGTAATATACCATGACTGTAAAATTTCATAGATGACAACTGTGTTGGTTTCAAGTCATAAAGAATAACTATGTCAAACAAATAAGCATGTATTTTGTTTACATCTATGACAATATAACCAAAAAGACAGGAACGACAACTAGAATAGCATGCATGGCTAGAGCAAATGAAGAACCACAATATGAACCAGGGGACATAGAGGGAAGGCATCCCTTAACATACAAGACACGACAAATACAAGGTTGGGTGAATAAATCCTAAAACCAAACAAGTATGTGTACAAAAATGAATAAAATAGCAAGGTACAGGTGCAAAACTGCACAAAGAAGCCAACAATGCCATTACTGGTACTTTGCTATCATTTCTTTTCGATTGTTATTTTTATACCAAATGCTATTGGCATACTAATAAATTGATAATCACTATCTTGACTATGGTAGTTCTCATTCGCATAAGAAATCAAAAGGTTAAGTATTTCTTTACTGTAATGATATAATTCATTATATCTTTCATTGTAATGCTTAGTAAAACACCGCCAAGAAAAATGCAGTAAACACCATTTCAGCAGAAATTCTCAACTAACTGTTTAAGAAAAATATACACTGAAAAAACAAAGATAAATAAATACATTGGTAAGTTAACATAATCATCATAAAACAAATTTGTTTTTACTATCATTTACCATTATCTTATCAATTGTACTAACACACCAATTTAGCTTTAATTAAGTTGATAACCAACCGGTTGGTAAAATAATAAGAGAACAACATACCTACCATTAACATAAAACACAACTTTGAACAATAAAACTGTTAAACTTTAAGCAGCGTAAAGTAGTTGAGAATAGAATAATATCAAAAATCAGTTATACATCTATATATGTTCAGACATTCTATATTACATAATCCTATATAATAAAACATTATGAAGGATGCTTATCTAAATCATACTTTCATAAATACTTGGGTACAAAATCATGTAAATTTCTTTTACAATCAGTGTATACTTCTTCTTTTTTATAGTTTAGTGCCACTTTACAAAATGATTTTTTATATATATTACATAGTATTAGTTATGTACACTTTTCTTCTTACTTGTTACCCGGCAGTTTAGCCCGGCTACAAGGTGATAGTTGCATAATGAATAATTGGGTTCGATCCTAACTCAAGCCAAGAAAGGGTTGAACCTATGAAGATTTGGTTCCACTAAGTGGTTCGGCAAGACTACGTGGAACGGTGGGATGGCATAAGTGTGGGTCAGCATCATTTGGTGGATCGGCTTGTGTGTGTGGGTCGATATTTCATTTGTGGCTTGGCATTAGGTTGTCGCTCAGTAATTTCTGGATTGGACATTCATGGCTCGGTATGTGTGGCCCATTAGACTTCAGAGAGGTAGCAAGTTGTTGGGCATTAGAGGACAAACCCTTTGACGCTTTAACTCGTGTCGCTACTCACTTCGAGTCAGTTAGGGGATTGCTTCGAGTCATCTACGAAGAAGGGCTGGCCCGATATTGGTGGTTCGGCAAATATGGGACGGTGCACGTTGGTTCGGCTATGCTGGTATGGTCATAATCGTTCGGTGCTCCTGGGTCGGCATTCCTCGTTCGGCCAACGTCGCTCGACTATCCTCATTCAGCAAGCATCGTTCGACATTCCTCGTTCGGCATTTCCCGCTCGCCAAGAATCGTTCGACAAGCATCGCCCTCCCTTCGGTCGACAAAGCATCGCTCGGCAGCTTTCGTTCGAATAGTGCCAACCGACATTTCTCGCTCGGCATTGGTCGTTCGGCATGCTTGGCTCGGTGCGCAGAAGTCACCTACTATGGGCCAAAGTACCTTGCTCATGGGCCCACGGAGGAAGTCCAACTTGTCTTTGTCAATAAATAGAGGGGCAAGGGTGCAGTGAAATGAGACCTTTTTTCGAGAACTCCAGAAAGACTCTACCATTTTGAAGACTAATCTATTTTCGATCCTAATTTGTAATCAAGTCGTTATTGTACGGATTGTATCTGTATTCAATAATTTGAAGAAGCAATAAAGATTAAACTCAAAATGGACGTAGGCAGTTACGCCGAACCACTATAATTCTGGTGTTCTTGTTTCTGTAGTTAATTTTGCATACATTCCTCTATTTTAATTTTTTATCTTCATTAATCTCTCTACACAAATCTTTTCTTGGGCGTTAGTGACTAATTTTGATGCTAACATTACTATTTCAAGAATTTAGGACGTCCCTAAATGAGAAACAGTGGTAATCCCATTTATTAGAGCAGAATATATATACAATTAAAGAATAAAAAAGAAATATGAAAAGAAATAAAGCGTTTGATGTGATATTTTCCATCATAATATATAATGCCAAATAAATCATACTGCGTATAGATGGAGAGAAAAGCAAATCAATGAAATTGTCCAAAAAGCAATCATAATTAAATTTGGGAAGCAGAACATAAATTACTGTGCACAGATAGATTAACTTAATATTAAAACATAATGAATATCATGCAAACAAAACAAAAAGGTTTATCAACCAATTACATCAGCACTTAAACAAAAACCATAACTTCATAAATAATCTATAGAGTTAAAAATGGTAAGGAATGTCAAACAAATGAACCAATTACAGCAAAATGGAGATTTGCAAGAAAGAAATTTTTGTGAATAACACTGAAAAGTAAGACCTCGATGTAAATTGGCAAGCCTTGTATCTCAATTAAAACCAAAGGCAAAAATCTTAATAGCATTAGAATATTACCGCAAGGACCTGTCATCTTCCACCCATCGTCTTCCACTTGCGGTGTCCTCCATGTCCTTGGATCTCATCGTCCCGTAAAGGTCGTCTCCTCGTTGTTGCAACTACTTGATGGAGTCAAAGGAGGATGGGACGACATTGTCTTATTGCAGCCGAAGGGGGATGGGATGGTAGTTTAAATCCCCGATACCCAAATTCCCCTGTACCCAACCAATTGAGGACGTCGATTTTCAGCCATTTTGCAATTAAACCTCCAACAGCAGGAGAGAGAAATGGGGTTTAATTGCAAAATAGCTAAAAATCGGCTTTTCCGATTGGTTGGGGACAAAGGGAGCAGGGGGTTTGAGTACATGGGAGTTTCTCTCATGGGATGGTAGTGGCTTGATGGATACGAATGGGATGGGGCCAGCGATTTGTTTTTTTTTTTGTCGAGACAGGGGAATTGGGTGGGGATACATAAGGAATTTTTTAGTTTTTAGTTTTATTTTTTTTAGAATTAGGTAATTAGCATGGAATGGAGGGAAATGAAAACGTTGGCAGGCTCTCAGGCAGTCGTTTAACAAACTATTTTATATTATTTCTTGTTTTAAAATACAAATGGACAACATATTGCCCTAAAACGCTGTAATTAAGAGCTGTTAAAAATCATTTTTCTTGTAGTTTCTTCTAAATGTTTATAGGCATATTCTATTCTATTCCTTCCGCTGTGAGATTTAGCAGTAATAGAAATTTTCTATGTTGTTGATTGTTTTATATTCTACCCTTAATAGAATATCATCGTGATATTTATGGAATCGGAATCTGGTTGCTTGTACGCATTGATCATGGGTATTGCAGAGGATGGGTCATTACAGTGTCCTCCATGAGCCTTGCAACTCTTCATCGTTATACAAATCACTTTCATTTTTCAGTTGTGGTTTTCCATGGTAAAAGATTTCTAAGTATCGTAAGTTTTTCTAAGAAGTTGAATATTTAAAGGCACAAAAAGCTAAGTGACATTGTAGAAGAGTCCAAAATTTTCTATTACACGTGTTACAATGAATCGAGACAAAGACGAACTAACACAAGTGTGTTTGTTCAGCATATTTGAAGGGTAGCTAATGCTTTCACTGGGATTGTTTAATGGCTGAAAGCTAGGGAAACCAACACAGGTTGTGTTTGTATTCATAGCATTGATGAAAAAAAATGCACACAACTGATGGTTTCTATAGAAATAATGTGGATTAATGACTTGTCTACTTTACACCATGTGAAAAGGAAATGATGATAAAATACAACTAGGACTACTGGAAATGTAGAGGAGAAACACGAATAGACTACTCTACTCTGTTTAATTATTACTTTCAAGTTTTGCTCTTAACGCATATATATAAAGAGATGATGTTTGTTACTCAATACATACACTTCATATTAAACATGAATTCACTATAATTTGTTTTGCTTCTCTTCTTCATTCTCGTCTTCCTCAAGTGATGATGATAATCATGTGCGATATAATCGTCGACAACAACTTATAGCATCTCATGCACTAGAGCTTATTGCACTTCACCAACATGAGGATGAATCATCAAGTCGAGGTAGTAGGGTAGTAGGTCGTAGGGATTGTAGGAAAAGGGAACTATCACTATGTCGCAAAGTGAATCTGACAACAGTGATCATACAACATAAGGCAGATTTTCCGTTGTCCTACTTTTTCACACAACACATGGGAAAATCATCTGTTGTCTGAATAGCCCGTGAATTCTCGATGTACGTGCTTGTTATTCAGATAACATTTTATATGTCATTAGATTTAAGTTATCAAAATTTGTGTTTTGGCTCCATCTTTTCCTTCTCAATTATTTCGTGACCGCTTTTTTTGTTTCCCCTTTATAATTTTGTCCCCCTTTTATTTTTATTTTCCTCTCAAATATTTTCGTCGTCTGAAAAAATTAAGTGTCTTTTGGAATTAGGGTTTTAGCCCCTTTGAAATTCATTCGAATCATCTTGCTCCTTTCATTCCTTGTTGATTGTGTGTCATGGCTATTGATGGTTGCAGCTCCTTGTTGAGTGTTCTTCGATTGATATTGGTATGATTTTTTCCCCTTTCGATTTATATTGTTCTCGACTTTGATTATCCTGCTAATGATGAATTGGGTTTTTTATATAGGAATTAATTCCTATATTTTCATATATATGTTGAGATTTGAATTTCAAAGTATGTGCTTGGCCATTGGATTCCCTTTTGATTTTTGCCCCCTTTCCATTTTGTATTGATCTCGATTTGATTTTCCTATGATAATTTGGGTGTATATGTGACAATGAACCAAACTTGGCTGAAGTGCACTGATAAACATGTTTTGGTCATGTACATAAATGTTTTGAGATATATGCGTTGTGATGGTGAAAACTTTAATTGCTACTTTATTAATTCATGTTTGAGTTAGTGGATATTTTGAACTTCCATGTATATACATACGTACATATATATGTATATATGTGTGTGAATGTTCTTTTGGTTCCTGTTCATTTGATTCTTGCACCTTGCAATTTCATTTCAATTTCATTGTATGATTATGGAAAGTTAAGTTCGACTTTGATTATTTCATTATTTAGCCGGTTGCCCTTTGCTTTTTTGTTGCCCCTTGCAATTGTGATTCTTTCACCTATCTGTTAGTGTTTTCCTTGAACTGAAACAAAATGTTTTGCCTGATGCTTGACACTGAGTGATATACTTGTTGCCTTTCTACTCACTATGTAGATATGTGTGTATCTGTATGTATGTTCTTTAATGTTTTCATATGTTCCTATGTTTTTATATGTTTTCATATGTTTCCATACCTGTCAAAACGGTTCCTAGAATTTCTATATGGGAGCAAAATGTTTTCATATATCCCTTGTTTATTTGCTCCTATGTTTTCATATACACTGTCACTTGCTTCTCCTTGTTGCTTTGAGCTTAACCATTTTGAGTTGATCTTGTTGCAGTGCACTTTGATTCCAATATCATCCATGTATATACATACTTATGTATGTATATATGTGTGAATGTTTATGGCACTGCCTTGTTTTTATTACACTTGCTGTTTGTGGTACTGCCTTGTTTTGATGTGTTTGTGAACCATTTTGAGCTTGAACTGGTTTGCTTTGAACTGAACCATTTTGAATTGCTTGAACCATTTTGGGTTGAACCATTTGTTGAATTGCTTTAAGTTGGTTTGAGCTTGAACTATTTCTACTCACTATGTACATATATATATGAACTGGTTTGAGCTTGAACCATATTGAGCTGAACCAATTGTTGAATTGCTTTGAGCTGAACCATTTTGAATTGATCTTATTTTGAGTTGCCTTGAGCTGCTCCTATGTACAGTGGCACTTGAGTCTTGCTGCTCCTATGTCGAAACGGTCCCTTGTTTATCTATATGTATGTTTTCATATACACTTTAATGTTTTCATAATTACCTATGTTTTCGTATGTTTCCATACATGTCGAAACTGTCCCTAGAATTTCTATATAGGAGCAGAATGTTTTCATTATCCCTTGTTTATTTGCTTATATGTTTTCATGTACACTGTCACTTGCTTCTCCTTGCTACTTTGAGCTGAACCATTTTGAGTTGATCTTGTTGCAGTGCACTTTAATTCCAATATCATCCATGTATACATATACATATGTATGTATATATGTGTGAATGTTGGTGGTTGTCTATACTTGTACATTGCTTTGCTGCCTGAATGTTTGTGGCACTGCCTTGTTTTAATTTATGGCAATGCCTTGTTTTAATTTGCGGTACTTGTTGTTTGTGGCACTGCCTTGTTGCATTGTTGGCCTTGTCCATGTACTTGCACACTGCCTTGTTCAAGGCAGTGCCAGTGCACTGCCTTGTCAAGGTAGTGTGCACTACCTTGACACTGGTTGAATCTCTTTCATGTGCTTTGGTTTCTTGTTTGTGCACTTTGATACTTGCTTCAGCACTTGTTATTTTTCCTGAGCTTGTTTATGTGCATTGTGATTTCTTGTTACACTTTCAATTGCAAATCTTTGTTAGTCCTTGAGATGATGGTTTTGATGACAACAACTTTAGAATAAGATTATAAAATATAAATACTAACATTATAGTTTAGATATATATGTATATGTAGGATCTAACCATGCAGGTATCAAGAATGAAGACAGTACAGTATAAAGATATTAAGATTGAAGACACATGAGTATCAAGAAATCAAGAATATCAAGAATAGCAAGATTATCAAATAGTACAAGATAAGTATTGAGTCTAGAATTATGTTAAAACTTC
The DNA here is from genome assembly GCA_030737815.1 of Allium fistulosum. Taxonomy (NCBI): domain Eukaryota; kingdom Viridiplantae; phylum Streptophyta; class Magnoliopsida; order Asparagales; family Amaryllidaceae; genus Allium; species Allium fistulosum. Next base: position 1,539,526,268 of record CM060901.1, on the reverse strand, counting down.
ATAATAGCACTGAAATCTTCACTCCATATTTCATTTGGGATGCAACCCATTTCTACCTTTTTAGTGGCTTACAAACCCACGACAAGTAGCTTACAAACCTACGACAAGTGGCTTACTGTAACGACCCCGGATTTTATATAAATTTAAATTGATAATTAAATTAATTTTTGAATAAAAATTGTGAAATTAATTGTCAAATTGATCTGAGTTTCCCCAAATTCAAATAAATATGTGTTAAATCATTCGAATTTAAATCTTGTCTATATATGTGAATATATATGCATAAATAAGTTTGAATTTATATATATATATTGAATTTAAATTTTAAAGTTAAAATAGAAATAAATATAGGAAGTAAAATAAAATACAAGATAATGAATATTAAAGTAAAATAATAGTAATAAATTAAGCTAGAAATAGAAATACAAATATACATGATAAATTATAAAAAGTTAAATTATAATAAAAATATAAAGTAAACAAATAATTGCTAAAATTTTAACAACAAAATAAAATATGGAAATTCATCTATATTATAAAATAAATAAATTATATAGTTCATACAATATAAAGTAAATCTTGATATCATAAATCAATACAAAATAATACAAAGTAGTAAAACAAAACCAAAGTATATATGTACATGAAGTATAAAAACAAACCTGGCAAAAGTAAATATGAATGTGAAGTAGTTATGAAGGCAAGTCAATATATATGTATGCAGCCTGTAGAGTTAGAAATGCAAGGCAAGAAAATACAAAGTGAAAAGATAAAATATCTATGAACACAAACATAAGAAAATGGATAAGCATGAGACATAAAGTACGTTAGCATTTAATGCCATCATCTTAGCAACATCTTTTGTCAATTCGAATTGTTTTTAAAAATCAATTCAGCCAGCAAGCAAAGAAAATATCCCTGCTAAACATTGTACAAACCACATTATCACCCTGTACAAAATTACATACCCTGTAACTTCATTTTTCATACATCAACTTCATCTTAGTTCGTTCCATTCCAGCTGAGAAAAACTAAAGTATATCATCTCAAACTGAAACAAAAATTCAAATTTTTATATCGATACAAACCAGAGATCACAAGAAAAGGTTTCAGTTTTGCAATTTTCACAAGCATGTTTCAACAATGGAACTCTGTTCATTTCTTAACCACTGTGAGTAACTTCACTTTAAAAATTTAAAGTATAAATTAGTTTTCATGTTATTACTGTGATTAATATTATATTGTGAAGTATGTTTGAGCATTTACATTATTGAACTTATGAAGTATGGTGTATGCATGGATCTGAACATTTGACTTCTCTGTTTCCAGCTTTGGTTCATGTTTTAATTTAAATTCAAAAGCTTGAAATTTAATCTCTGTTTAGCCTTAAGATTTAAATGGAATTTGTTAGTTTCATTTCAAACCTTAGTTTAGGATTTTACTTACGTCAAAATAATAAGTATAGGACCCTGTAAACCAAGAAAAAACTGAGCAACTCAATATAAGCAAAATTCAAACATCTTAATTCATAATTCCAGGAACATAGATCGAATCCCTGAACTAAACCATGATTTTTAAAACTAATATGATGATTTTTAGATGCGGGGATTGAGAGCAGTTTTTAGTTGAACGGAAATTGCTTTTTAACCAATTTTTGGTGATCTCGTCGATGGGGGTGGTCGTAGTTCTTCCTGGAGCTAGATGAATGATCAGGTGTGTGGGAAAAATTATCTGGAAGGTGGTTAATCCACCATGGCATTGAGAGTTGTTCGATTTTGTTTTTAAACCTAGTTCGGGGAGGTCGAAATTTTTGATTCGTTCTTCGTCTGTGTTGGATCGAGTGCGACGTGGTTCGGGGAGATGGTGGAGGAGGTGTTGACGAAGTGATGGTCGGAGTCGTATGAATTCTGGTGGTTGGAGGCGCGGCGACGAGACATTTCTTTGGTCGCTGTTTTGGTCGTGATGGATCGAGCTATGCTCGAATTCGATTGAGGGTAGGTTTGGGTTTTTGGGTCGATCTGGGGTCGAGGGTGTGATCGATCATGACTTGCTGGAGCTAGTGGGGATCGCCAAAAGTTGGTCGAGGTCTGGCGCACGTGCACGGTTAGGCTGTTGTGTCTGGTGGTGGGTCGTGTAGAGAGACTCGGGGAAGCACTCGAGCAAAAGAAGTTTTCACGCGGGTTTTTCTCGGGTTCGTGAGGGTGAATTAACAGTTTATACTTAATAGAAAATAAATATATAAAAGTAAAGAAGAAATGAAGTACAGGGATGGAGCTCGGGGAAATAGGCATACCACTTGGGATTGAACTCGAGTTCACCTGGGATTTTTCTTGAGTATGTGTTATTAAAGCTTGGCCTAATAAATTAAGTTTATAGTTAATCATTTTGGAACCAGTTAGTATTAGTCTTAAATAAAATGGTAAATTTATAAATAGAGGTTTAACTTAAATTAACATTAAAACTTTTAAGTTTGTAAATATTTAGGTTTAAAGTTATTAAGGAAGATTTTAAAACGTAAGATAAATAATTTTCATATTGTAAGTTAATTTAGAATCTTAATTAACTTATGATTGTAATCAACTAAGTAATTTAAGATTTATCAATTTGCAATTAAAGATTGGTATTATTAATTAAGTGTTTAATAAATTTGTAATCAAGAAATTTTAAAGTAACTAATTAAAGTTAATGAATTTATGATTAATAGTTAACTAATTAGGAAATTTAATTAAGAATTAATAATGGATAAATTAAAGAAGTTCAATTAGTTAATTAAGGAATAATTAATTTGTAAATTAAGGTTTATTAATTAGATATTAATTAATAATTAAAGTTGATTAATCAAGTGATTAAACAACAATTAATTTAAGGATAAAGTGATAAATTAATTAAGGTAATTAAATTGTAATTAATGAAAGTGATTAAGAAATAATTACTAATTAAAGAAGTAATTAATTAGTTATTGTAATTAATTAAGAATTAATTATTAATTAAGGGTTAATTAATGATTAATTAAAGGATGATTTATTAAATGTTTTGTAATTAATTGATTGTTAATTTATCATAACTAGCAAATTTATTCATAGAAATTTATTTGATCTAAATTAATCAGATAATTAAGTTAATCCTACTTATGGATGTTTGGATTATATTGAATGGTTGAATTGTTTGATATCCCTGATATATGATGCTTTGTGATATATCATGATTTATGTTGTGATCTGTTTCTCTCGGATGAATGTAATTAATTCCCTGTGATGTAATTTGTTTGCGCCAAAAATGGTCACAAACCCCAAGTATTGTGAAAGCACCAGTGTATGAATACAAATCAGCAATATTCAGGCACAAATCACAGATCTAAGCTAACAATAAACAACAATCCAGAAATAAATCACAAGAACACGAGATTTATAGTGGTTCGGCTATCTCCGGCCTACGTCCACTCCAAAGTTTTATTCTTTATTGATTATCCTTGCTGGTTACAGTTGAATACAACAATTACAATGAAGAAATTCGTTTATAACAGCAATGGTAGAATGCAAGTTTGAATCTGGCAGAGTCTGGACGTTGAGCAGCCAAAAAGGAAGACTCCTTCTGGCACGTGAGGGGGCCCACGCGACCGACCCCACCAAGTTTCGACTCGATTTGCAATCGATACGAAGTAATTTCGTATCCATCAAGAAATGATCCAATCGAGCTGAAACTTGGCAGGATTGTTCTTTACCTTGTATGTAAGCTACTGTGAAAATTTCGTTGCATTTGGATCAGTGGTTCGTGAGATATGATCGATACAAGATTGCATTTTCGTGAACACTGCTGTGTTTGAATCCATGTTTCGTATCCACCTGTTCGACTCGATCGGAGCACGTGCGCGTGCGGTGATGTGTCGCGAAATCCCTGGGTTGATCCGCTTTGTGTGTCGAGTTGAAGGTTTCTTCCTTCGAACCATGCATGTCCTTCGCCGCTTTGAATGCTTCTTCTCTTGATTCGCGCTCGCATCCATATTTTGCGTTCGTTCGTGCCGATAAATCTACATCCAACTGCCATCGTATCATTCTTCCTATTGATTTCAGGAAAGTGTTTCGTATCGATCCAGTGATCGATACGAAATAAAGTTATGCGATATCGATCGATACGAAAAATGCAACAGGACACGAAGTTGGATGATGGATACGAACGAAGCCTTACCTGATGGACACGAGCGTGGCCTTACCTGATGGACACAAACTCCGACAGCTTTCCATGGATACGAAAGCGCCAAATCCCCCTCTCGCCGATACGAAACCATCGAGCCGGACCAAAACCTGATCGATGCGAAGAGCCCAATGCCGGATGGATTCGAACAACACTGATTCGAACAAAGCCTTGGGATGGATTCGAATAGATCGAAGCGGTATCCTTTCGATGGATACGAGATCGATCGATTCGAACAAGCCAATATGATGATTTTATGATCGATGCGAGCATGATGGATTCGAACAAACCATCATCCCAACGCTGATGGATATGAACAGCATATTCGTCTACCTTGTATCGATCTTATCTCCTCCATACAAACTCCGATTAACTTGAGATTTGAAGCATAGCCTTTTCTAGCATTGATCATCATCTCCAATTGATTCTACCCCGATCACAGTCCGGCCAAATTTCGACGACATCCATCGCAGCCTTGTTTCTAATCGATCTTCGATTCTGATATCCATCATTCCTTGCCAATTTGTTGATATTCCAGCCTTGACCAAAAGGTGGGATAACATTTTTCCCCCAAAACATGCCTTGTGATAATAAGGCGTGTTTTGAATAACTCCGAATCCGATATCCAAAATCCATAGCCAATTCCGTGCCCATCCAAACTCGATAACTGAGTTTCAATCCATCCTTATCCAATAGCCAATAACCGAATCCAGGACCTCTCCGGGCCGATATCCAAATCCATAACCTCTTTGGGCTCTTGTCAAGCGCAATCCACACCTGGCGACCGTGGTCCAGTGTCCCTAGACGTTGAGCTAACCTCTCCGGGTTCTTACCAAGCGCAATCCACACTTGACGACCTTGGTCCAGTGTCCCTAGACGTTGAGTCAACCTCTCCAGGTTCTTGCCAAGCGCAATCCACACTTGACGACCTTGGTCCAATGTCCCTGGACGTAAGTAATGCCGTGGCTTAAGTCCTAAGCCGAATCCTGGTCGCTCCGGACCCTTGTTGAGCATAGTCCATACTCAACGACCTGAAATAATAACCGATAATATAGGGCCTAAGTCCTAGGCCGAATCCTGGTCTCTCCTGACCCTTATCGAGCACAGTCCATGCTCGATGACCTGAATGAGTCACTTTACCGCGTTCGGGCAAAACGACTCACCCCTTGCCAGGCATAATCCATACCCGACGACCGTTTTATCAAAATCCAGACAAAAATCCAGTCAAAATCCAATCCAAAATCCAAGTCAAACCAAAAAGATCAGAAATCCAAACCAGCATCCAAAACAGAAACCAGTCATCCAAACGAAAATCCAAACCAGAAAGCAAACAAAACCAGGAGTTCAAACCAAACTTGAAAACCAAACCAGAAAAACGAGTGTCCAATCCAAAAACAAAAGAAAGCAGATTTCGCAAACCAAAGCTTCGCGGTGTATCATCATTTATAGCATGCCTAAGGGCTATCTCCGTCCCCGTACATGTGTAAATGACTTGGTTGCTCGCCAATGGTTTGTTACTTATTTCATATTACCCTGGTCAATTGATGACCAATCGACCATTATACCTGGGCCTCACATCCTCATGGCTTGAGGTAGGCGGTGGTTGCTCCTGCTCCACCGCTGCATTCCGAGCCCCAACATACTGCCTCAATTGTCCATTCCTCACATGCTCCTCAACTATGTCCTTTAAGTGCCTGCAACTGTTGGTATCGTGTCCATCCAAATCATGGAAGAGATAGTGCCTTCCCGATGCCTTTTCTCGTTCAGAAGGTTCTCTCCTAACTGGCCTTCGGTAAGGAAGGTGATTCCGGGTTTCCATGTATATCCGCTCCAGCGTCTCGTTTAATCCTGTGTATGTGGAAAACTTTGGATCCTTCCATCGCTTCCTAGCTTTTCCTGAATCGTCATCCAGCTTCCTTTTTCCTTTATCTTTATCCGAGCTTCCGTTGGATGGTCCTCCACCCTCAGTCACATTCACCTCCTTTAACTTTAAGTCCATACATGGGTCTTCTTGTCGGAGGAATCTTTCTGCTTCATGAAATAATTCCCCAAGGTCCAGTGGTGGGTCTCGTATTAAAGAGACCTTAAAATCTGAATCCTCTCTGACTCCCGACACTGCCGCCATCAAAACCATTGATGGATCTGGCCGATCCACCGAAGCCACCGCCGCATTGAATCGAGTTAAAAATGCTCTAAGCGATTCATCCGTCCTTTTCTTTACTGACGTTAACGTCATCACGTTCTTAGGTCTTTTGATATGAACCCGAAACTGTCCCAAAAACCTGTCCACCAACTCCCTCCAAGTCCTTATAGATCCTTCCCCCAACTGCCTAAACCACATTGCAGTTAGATCTGTCAAATACAACGGAAAACATCTGGCCATCACTTCCTCCGATGCCCCCAGCACTTCCATGTGTCTAGTGTATCTCATCAAGTGATCAGTCGGGTCAGCCTTGCCATTATATACTTCCACGCTAGGTAATTTGAACTTAGGTGGATTTTGAGCTATCCTGATTTCCCGAGCGAACGGAATCCTGTTCACTCCTTCCAAATCTCTATTGGTCAAACCTCCACGCATAGTCTTCCTAATGATTTCCACTAATCCAGCGTTGTGTGCCGGGGGTTGCCCCTCATGCTCTCGAGGGAACTCTGGCACATATTCCTCATGTGGCTCATTAGTAGCAACGTTGGCCCAAGCTTGTTGAACTCCTTCCAAAGGTCCTCCTGTGTTGGATTCTGCGGGCCTTCCCCCAAGCCCTTGTTGATTGCCTTCCGGTTCTGTATTCTGTCCTATGTTGAGTTCCGCAACCCTAGTTCCTTGTTCCACATTTGCAGTTGCTGTAGTTGGTCCAAGGTTCCGTGTTCCTGCAGCTCTCATTTGCTCGAAGAAAGTCTGCATCATATCCTGTTGACTCTTCAACAACCTCTCATGCAATGAATTTGCCATAGCTTCCATTTCGTCTCTAGTAATGTAAATCGAAGCTTGTCTTTCCCCAGCTCCGGAGGATGCCTCTTGACTTCCTCCTTGTTGACTTCTCTCAACTCTTTGTCTTCTACTTGTTTGCCGAGTCATTGTCTTTCAAATCTTCGAGCTTTCAAACCTGAACTTCTAATCTTGTGAAGCGGGTGGCAGTCCTTCTCAGTGAAAGCACCAAAGTGTTTGCGCCAAAAATGGTCACAAACCCCAAGTATTGTGAAAGCACCAGTGTATGAATACAAATCAGCAATATTCAGGCACAAATCACAGATCTAAGCTAGCAATAAACAGCAATCCAGAAATAAATCACAAGAACACGAGATTTATAGTGGTTCGGCTATCTCCGGCCTACGTCCACTCTAAAGTTTTATCCTTTATTGATTATCCTTGCTGGTTACAGCTGAATACAACAATTACAATGAAGAAATTCGTTTATAATAGCAATGGTAGAGTGCAAGTTTGAATCTGGCAGAGTCTAGACGTTGAGCAGCCAAAAAGATCCTTTTTCTGTAGGTCTCAGGGGGCTATTTATAGGCGTAGGAGGCTGAGATCGCGCTCAAACTTCGGAAGACTCCTTCTGGCATGTGAGGGGGCCCACGCGACCGACCCCACCAAGTTTCGACTCGATCTGCGATCGATACGAAGTAATTTCGTATCCATCAAGAAATGATCCAATCGAGCTGAAACTTGGCAGGATTGTTCTTTACCTTGTATGCAAGCTACTGTGAAAATTTCGTTGCATTTGGATCAGTGGTTCGTGAGATATGATCGATACGAGATTGCATTTTCGTGAACACTGCTGTGTTTGAATCCATGTTTCGTATCCACCTGTTCGACTGGATCGGAGCACGTGCGCGTGCAGTGATGTGTCGAGAAATCCCTGGGTTGATCCGCTTTGTGTGCCGAGTTGAAGGTTTCTTCCTTCGAACCATGCATGTCCTTCGCCGCTTTGAATGCTTCTTCTCTTGATTCGCGCTCGTATCCATATTTTGCGTTCGTTCGTGCCGATAAATCTACATCCAACTGCCATCGTATCATTCTTCGTATTGATTTCAGGAAAGTGTTTCATATCGATCCAGTGATCGATACGAAATAAAGTTATGCGATATCGATCGATACGAAAAATGCAACAGGACACGAAGTTGGATGATGGATACGAACGAAGCCTTACCTGATGGACACGAGCGTGGCCTTACCTGATGGACACAAACTCCGACAGCTTTCCATGGATACGAAAGCGCCAAATCCCCCTCTCGCCGATACGAAACCATCGAGCCGGACCAAAACCTGATCGATGCGAAGAGCCCAATGCCGGATGGATTCGAACAACACTGATTCGAACAAAGCCTTGGGATGGATTCGAATAGATCGAAGCGGTATCCTTTCGATGGATACGAGATCGATCGATTCGAACAAGCCAATATGATGATTTTCTGATCGATGCGAGCATGATGGATTCGAACAAACCATCATCCCAGCGCACTGATGGATACGAACAACATATTCGTCTACCTTGTATCGATCTTATCTCCTCCATACAAACTCCGATTAACTTGAGATTTGAAGCATAGACTTTTCTAGCATTGATCATCATCTCCAATCGATTCCGCCCCGATCGCAGTCCGGCCAAATTTCGACGACATCCATCGCAGCCTTGTTTCTAATCGATCTTCGATCCTGATATCCATCATTCCTTGCCAATTTGTTGATATTCCAGCCTTGACCAAAAGGTGGGATAACATAATTTATTATCTGTGATATATATATCTGTGATCTGTGAATGAACGATAAGCGTTATAGTTATACCGCTTATCAACTATATTTCTGTATTCTGATCTGTGATGATTGAATGATGTTGCACTACTGTGTGAAACCCCTGAACTACACTCTTACACACACAAATATGGATTTCACGAGGAAATCAATTCAGTCACGGATGATTTTAAATTTAATGTTTTTGAAATTGATATTTTAATTTCAATTGATTTTGGAAATGGATTTGGGTTAAATGTTAAATCTTTTGAAAAGGAGTTTTTAAGAGAAAAGTTATTTTGAAAAACTTGGTAAAGTTTTTCAATTTAAATAATTTAATTTGAATTTGAATTCAAAATTTGGAATTGAATTCCATGTTTGGAAATTATGGTTAAAGATGTTATAAATGTGTTTATATGAATTTAAACCATTTTAAAGGTATTGGTTTGAGAATTTGAATATAACCCAAGGACTTTAACTCGTATAAATGAATCAGATTTTCCAAAATGAAAACTGTTTGTTTTCAAATGATAAAAGCTTTCATATAAGAAATGAAATTCCAATTTAAGTTAAAGGAATTTCAAGTTTGAATTGAAAAATGGTTTTCCAAGTATGAGTGAATTCTTTTTGAAAGCTATCAAATAAATCTTTGATTTAAAGATTTAATGAGTTAATTCAATTGAAATGGAAATCGATTTGAAAATCTATGAATGGATCTTTGTGAAACTGGGTGAACTTTGTGAATTGAATCTTTTTGTTTAAAAAGATCAAAATGGTAATGTGTTTAAACCATTTGAAGAAAAGTTTTGGGTAATAAGTTGTGACTTAATTGAAATCCCAATATCCATATGTTTTAAAATATTGCGCTCATTATTCGGTTTAGCCGGGAGAGGACCTTTGTGTCATATAACCCATTCCGAATAGTGATACGACGTAAATGGATAGCATTTGAAGACCAGTGTTGAAGACCGGGTATTTGCAAGAACGATAGGATAACCTATCGATTGTCTCTGCACTGAGTTGCTCCGGTATAGAGATTTCCTAAGTGATGGGAAGTCCGATCGGGATTGTGAATACCCAGATTGCAAGGGCTTCTTCGGAAGTGCCTTCGGTTCTGTTCGAACCTGGAACAGACTTGTATGGTTGTATGTCTGACATTACACTTTGAGATATAAAGCTAATTTCTTTCAAATACATTTCTGTTTGGTGGCGGAGAATTTATTCTCTTAGCGTAACACCCTTCTTTGAAACGTACGAGCTCAAAGGTTATGTAGTTGAAGGTTATCAGTGATATACTCCCAATTTGGTAGTGTGGCATGCTGAGTGTTAGTGTGTGTTGATGGTCATTTGCTGATCATTTGTTGATCAAAGCATGGCTTTGTGAAAAAGCGTAGCTTTGTGGACGAGACCACATCGAACCTCACAAACCGGAAATGGTCGAAACATGAAAGATGCGTCAAGGTTATGAGGGTCGCTCCCTTTAGGGTATGTCATTTCCTTTTAGAAAAGGGTGGTATCAAGTATGGAGCCCTGATATTTAACCTATGTGGTTGCTCCAATCTCATTTACCTATGTGATTGTTGCTGTGTGATCAAGGCCTCGGATAAAGGTCCCAAAGGACCGGGGGTGGCATATTCGTGTAGTAGTTACCTAGTGTAAGAGGTAACCCGGCCTTGTGTTGGCAGAGATCCGGGTAGGTTCTCGGGACGTCCCGCCAGAGGCGTACCCATGTGGCAGTAGGAAGTTCCTTAGCCTGACCATTTGTTGGAAATCCAATTTCCAATACGAACCCAGTATGGTTTTAGTTGTAGAACCTGCCATTTACTTATGGTGGTCCCCACTGTTTAGATGGTAGCTATAGTAGGCATAGTTCAGAATGTCTATGCTGGCTAAGATTAATATTATACTTTCGAAACGATTTTGTACACTATGCGCTAATAGTAATAATATCCAATGATTTTGCGTAGTAAGCATGTTTGACTATCATAAGAAGAAATCTCCTCCAATTCTGCGTTTACATTGTGTGTGTGGTGGGAGGTCTTATGGTAGTTTCAATTTCCAAAAAGCATTGCGGATTTCAATGTTTAAAATTCCTATGTTGTTTGTTTAAAGATAAACTATTTTTGTTACTCACACCAGTCCTATGTCTGACTCGAAGTTTATTGTTCCCTTCCTAAACTCTGGGTGCCCACAATTTTCCACACGGGCAGTCTAGAGTTGGGTTTTTGCAGATAGTCAGGTTTAGTAGATTATCGGGAGCTAGTTCAGTGTTCGGAGTTCACGGATGACTGACGTTGCTTATCTTGGTGCAACGTGATAGTGGTTCGAGCTTGATGTTGGAGTTGTTGGTCTCATTCTCTTTTTCAGATCATTTGGAGATATCACTTTTGTTTTCCGCTGTATCATTATTTATCTTTGATACTCTTGTATCATATTGATATCATTGTTGTATATGATTCGGGATATTGTATTCATTTGAGTTGTATATGATATTATCCGTTTCTTTATTTCGATGTGTTGTTATACTTCATGGTGTTATAAGCTCCGGGGAGCCAGATTCGGCGTTTGAATCTACGACATTTGAGTACAAGTGAAGTACGGGTGCCGATTTTCGAAGGCCGAGTCCGCAATCGCTACATTTGGTATTAGAGCTAAGGTTGAACTTTAGCTCAGGAGTATAACACATTAAGTAACTCATTAGAGATAGGGTGTAGTATACCCTAGAATGAGTATGTCTAAGATATCTGTCAGTATGCCTCAGTAAATTCTCTTGCTATTCACTGATAGTAAGTATGAGTGCAAGAAGAGGATGAGATAGGGGATAGGGGAATACGACTATAAATGGTCAATAACCTGTAACAACAAGGAAGCAATCTTTTCTCTATCAATCTATTTTATTCGTCATCTTTTCTCAATTCTTCGATGGTTCCTGGTAGATCCAGGAAGAGATTCGATATATTAATATGGGACATAAACTCAGGATAGGTCAGAATTGTTTGTTTGGATGAATTGGTTGCTTTGTTTGCTATGGTTGATAGGTATACTTTAGTTTCTAAATTAAAAAAGTTTTGAAATTGTACCCAAAAATAGACAGATATATGAATACAAATTGGGTCCCAATATATTCTACATATGGTTAGTTATCCCTTCGGACTGACCAATGCCACTGTATATTTCGTAGATCTGGATAACCCGAGTATCTTGTGAGAAAAATTAAAAAGATTCGTTCTTGTATCTATTATTGATATTCTGATTTGGTAAGCCAAATGCAGAATAGACGTTCAGTTGATTTGATGAAATATTTTTCATCTATCCTCGTGTCTCCTTGGCAAATTTCGAGGACGAAATTTCTTAAGGGGGAAGGTTGTAACAACCTCGGATTTTATATAAATTTAAATTGATAATTAAATTAACTTTTGAATAAAAATTGTGAAATTAATTGTCAAATTGATCTGAGTTTCCCCAAATTCAAATAAATATGTGTTAAATCATTCGAATTTAAATCTTGTCTATATATGTGAATATATATGCATAAATAAGTTTGAATTTATATATATATATATATATTGAATTTAAATTTTAAGTTAAAATAGAAATAAATATAGGAAGTAAAATAAAATACAAGATAATGAATATTAAAGTAAAATAATAGTAATAAATTAAGCTAGAAATAGAAATACAAATATACATGATAAATTATAAAAAGTTAAATTATAATAAAAATATAAAGTAAACAAATAATTGCTAAAAATTTAACAACAAAATAAAATATGGAAATTCATCTATATTATAAAATAAATAAATGATATAGTTCATACAATATAAAGTAAATCTTGATATCATAAATCAATACAAAATAATACAAAGTAGTAAAACAAAACCAAAGTATATATGTACATGAAGTATAAAAACAAACCTGGCAAAAGTAAATATGAATGTGAAGTAGTTATGAAGGCAAGTCAAATATATATGTATGCAGCTTGTAGAGTTAGAAATGCAAGGCAATAAAATACAAAGTGAAAAGATAAAATATCTATGAACACAAATATAAGAAAATGGATAAGCATGAGACATAAAGTACGTTAGCATTTAATGCCATCATCTTAGCAACATCTTTTGTCAATTCGAATTGTTTTTAAAAATCAATTCAGCCAACAAGCAAAGAAAATATCCCTGCTAAACATTGTACAAACCACATTATCACCCTGTACAAAATAACATACCCTGTAACTTCATTTTTCATACATCAACTTCATCTCAGTTCGTTCCATTCCAGCTGAGAAAAACTAAAGTATATCATCTCAAACTTAAACAAAAATTCAAATTTTTATATCAATACAAACCAGAGATCACAAGAAAAGGTTTCAGTTTTGCAATTTTCACAAGCCTGTTTCAACAATGGAACTCTGTTCATTTCTTAACCACTGTGAGTAACTTCACTTTAAAAATTTAAAGTATAAATTAGTTTTCATGTTATTACTGTGATTAATATTATATTGTGAAGTATGTTTGAGCATTTACATTATTGAACTTATGAAGTATGGTGTATGCATGGATCTGAACATTTGACTTCTCTGTTTCCAGCTTTGGTTCATGTTTTGATTTAAATTCAAAAGCTTGAAATTTAATCTCGGTTTAGCCTTAAGATTTAAATGGAATTTGTTAGTTTCATTTCAAACCTTAGTTTAGGATTTTACTTAAGTCAAAATAATAAGTATAGGACCCTGGAAACCAAGAAAAAAGTGAGCAACTTAATATAAGCAAAAATTCAAACATCTTAATTCATAATTCCAGGAACATAGATCGAATCTCTGAACCAAACCATGATTTTTAATACTAATATGATGATTTTTAGATGCGGGGATTGAGAGCAGTTTTTAGTTGAACGGAAATTGCTTTTTAACCAATTTCTGGTGATCTCATCGATGGGGGTGGTCGTAGTTCTTCCTGGAGCTAGATGAATGATCAAGTGTGTGGGCAAAATTGTCTGGAAGGTGGTTAATCCACCATGGCGTTGAGAGTTGTTCGATTTTGTTTTTAAACCTAGTTCGGGGAGGTCGAAATTTTTGATTCGTTCTTCGTCTGTGTTGGATCGAGTGCGGCGTGGTTTGGGGAGATGGTGGAGGAGGTGTTGACGAAGTGATGGCCGAAGTCGTATGAATTCTGGTGGTCAGAGGCACGGCGACGAGACATTTCTTTGGTCGCTGTTTTGGTCGTGATGGCTCGAGCCATGCTCGAATTCGATTGAGGGTAGGTTTGGGTTTTTGGGTCGATCTGGGGTCGAGGGTGTGATCGATCGTGACTTGCCGGAGCTAGTGGGGATCGCCAGAAGTTGGTCGAGCTCCGGTGCACATGCACGGTTAGGCTGCTATGTCTGGTGATGGGTCGTGTAGAGAGACTCGGGGAAGCACTCGAGCAAAAGAAGTTTTCGCGCGGGTTTTACTCGGGTTCGTGAGGGTGAATTAATAGTTTATACTTAATAGAAAAATAAATATATAAAAGTAAAGAAGAAATGAAGTACATGGATGGAGCTCGGGGAAATAGGCATACCACTCGGGATTGAACTCCAGTTCACCTGGGATTTTTCTCGAGTATGTGTTATTAAAGCTTAGCCTAATAAATTAAGTTTATAGTTAATCATTTTGGAACCAGTTAGTATTAGTCTTAAATAAAAGGGTAAATTTATAAATAGAGGTTTAACTTAAATTAACATTAAAACTTTTAAGTTAGTAAATATTTGGGTTTAAAGTTAATAAGGAAGATTTTAAAACGTAAGACGAATAATTTTCATATTGTAAGTTAATTTAGAATCTTAATTAGCTTATGATTGTAATCAACTAAGTAATTTAAGATTTATCAATTTGCAATTAAAGATTGTTATTATTAATTAAGTGTTTAATAAATTTGTAATCAAGAAATTTTAAAGTAATTAATTAAAGATAATGAATTTATGATTAATATTTAACTAATTAGGAAATTTAATTAAGAATTAATAATGGATAAATTAAAGAAGTTCAATTAATTAATTAAGGAATAATTAATTTGTAAATTAAGGTTTATTAATTAGATATTAATTAATAATTAAAGTTGATTAATCAAGTGATTAAACAACAATTAATTTAAGGATAAAGTGATAAATTAATTAAGGTAATTAATTTGTAATTAATGAAAGTGATTAAGAAATAATTACTAATTAAAGAAGTAATTAATTAGTTACTATAATTAATTAAGAATAATTAATTAAGAATAATTAATTAAGAATTAATTATTAATTAAGGGTTAATTAATGATTAATTAAAGGATGATTTATTAAATGTTTTGTAATTAATTGATTGTTAATTTATCATAACTAGCAAATTTATTCATAGAAATTTATCTGATCTAAATTAATCAGATAATTAAGTTGATCCTACTTATGGATGTTTGGATTGTATTGAATGGTTGAATTGTTTGATATCCCTGATATATGATGCTTTGTGATATATCCTGATTTATGTTGTGATCTGTTTCTCTCGGATGAATGTAATTAATTCCCTGTGATGTAATTTATTATCTGTGATATATATATATATATCTGTGATCTGTGAATGAACGATAAGCGTTATAGTTATACCGCTTATCAACTATATTTCTGTATTCTGATCTGTGATGATTGAATGATGTTGCACTACTGTGTGAAACCCCTAGACTACACTCTTACACACACAAATATGGATTTCACGAGGAAATCAGTTAAGTCACAAATGATTTTAAATTTAATGTTTTTGAAATTGAAATTTTAATTTCAATTGATTTTGGAAATGGATATGGGTTAAATGTTAAATC
Source organism: Allium fistulosum (assembly GCA_030737815.1). Classification (NCBI taxonomy): domain Eukaryota; kingdom Viridiplantae; phylum Streptophyta; class Magnoliopsida; order Asparagales; family Amaryllidaceae; genus Allium; species Allium fistulosum. The sequence goes on along the minus strand of CM060901.1, from coordinate 1,539,510,523 downwards.
TTTTGAAAAGGAGTTTTTAAGAGAAAAGTTATTTTGAAAAACTTGGTAAAGTTTTTCAATTTAAATAATTTAATTTGAATTTGAATTCCAAATTTGGAATTGAATTCCATGTTTGGAAATTATGGTTAAAGATGTTATAAATATGTTTATATGAATTTAAACCATTTTGAAGGTATTGGTTTGAGAATTTGAATTTAACCCAAGGACTTTAACTCGTATAAATGAATCAGATTTTCCGAAATGAAAACTATTTGTTTTCAAATGATAAAAGCTTTCATATAAGAAATAAAATTCCAATTTAAGTTAAAGGAATTTCAAGTTTGAATTGAAAAATGGTTTTCCAAGTATGAGTGAATTATTTTTGAAAGCTATCAATTAAATCTTTGATTTAAAGATTTAATGAGTTAATTCAATTGAAATGGAAATTGATTTGAAAATCTATGAATGGATCTTTGTGAAACTGGGTGAACTTTGTGAATTGAATCTTTTTGTTTAAAAAGATTAAAATGGTAATGTGTTTAAACCATTTGAAGAAAAGTTTTGGGTAATAAGTTGTGACTTAATTTAAATCCCAATATCCATATGTTTTAAAATATTGCACTCATTATTCGGTTTAGCCGGGAGAGGACCTTTGTGTCATATAACCCATTCCGAATAGTGATACGACGTAAATGGATAGCATTTGTAGACCGGGTATTTGCGAGAACGATAAGATAGCCTATCGATTGTCTCTACACTGAGTTGCTCCAGTATAGAGATTTCCTAAGTGATGGGAAGTCCGATTGGAATTGTGAATACCCGGATTGCAAGGGCTTCTTCGGAAGTACCTTCGGTTCTGTTCAAACCCGGAACAGACTTGTATGGTTGTATGTCTGACATTAAACTTTGAGATATAAAGCTGATTTCTTTCAAATACATTTCTGTTTGGTGGCGGAGAATTTATTCTCTTAGCTTAACACCCTTCTCTGAGACGTACGAGCTCAGAGGTTATGTAGTTGAAGGTTATCAGTGATATACTCCCAATTTGGTAGTGTGGCATGCTGAGTGTTGTTGTGTGTTGATGGTCATTTGCTGATCATTTGTTGATCAAAGCATGGCTTTGTGAAAAAGCCTAGCTTTGTGGACGAGACCTCATCGAACCTCACAAACCGGAAATTAGGGCTGTCAATGAGTACTCGAAAAATCCGATATCCGTCCGAATCCGTATCCGAAAATATGAAAAATATCCGTTATCCGAAAAGCGGATACGGATATCCGATATCCGAAAAGCTTTTCGGATACGGATATGGTTATAGTGGTATCCGTATCCGAAAAATATCCGTCCGATTAACTGATGCATATTTATATAATTTAAAATAGGAAAATAAGACTATGAGTGTTTAACTTTTGAATACTTTTGGATACACATACATATATTAGTATAAAACAATGTTTTATCACCATATTTTTTATTTCTTTGTTTTTTTATAAACAATAGTACAAAAAATGTTTTATGTTGATCTAAACTTTTTCGTTTATACCTTTAAATTTATCAATTATTGGCGGAGCGGATAAATATCCGATATCCGTCCGTATTCGAAAATTAAGCGGATACGGATATCCGATATCCGAAAATTAAACGGATACGGATATCCGATATCCGAAAATGATTTCGGATACGGATACGGATATGGCACTATCCGTATCCGAAAGCATCCGTTGACAGCCCTACCGGAAATGGTCGAAACAGGAAAGATGCGGCAAGGTTATGAGGGTCGCTCCCTTTAGGGTATGTCATTTCCTTCTGGAAAAGGGTGGTATCAGGTATGGAGCCCTGATATTTAACCTATGTGGTTGCTCTAATCTCATTTCCTATGTGATTGTTGCTGTGTGATCGATGCCTTAGATAAAGGTCCCAAAGGACCGGGGGGTGGCATATTCGTGTAGTAGTTACATAGTGTAAGAGGTAACCCGGCCTTGTGTTGGCAGAGATCTGGGTAGGTTCTCGGGACGTCCCACTAGAGGCGTACCCATGTCGCAGTAGGAAGTTCATTAGCTTGACCATTTGTTGAAAATCCAATTTCCAATACGAACCCAGTATGGTTTTAGTTGTAGAACCTGCCATTTACTTATGGTGGTCACCACTGTTTAGATGGTAGCAATAGTAGGCATAGTTCGGAATGTCTATGCTGGCTAAGATTAATATTATACTTTCGAAACAATTTTGTACACTATGCACTAATAGTAATATTATCCAATGATTTTGCGTAGTAAGCATGTTTGACTATCATAAGAAGAAATCTCCTCCAATTCTGCGTTTGCATTGTGTGTGTGGCGGGAGGTCTTATGGTAGTTTTATTTTCCAAAAAGCATTGCGGATTTCAATGTTTAAAATTACTTTGTTGTTTGTTTAAAGATAAACTGTTTTTGTTACTCACACCAGTCCCATGACTGACTCGGAGTTTATTGTTCCCTTCCTAAACTCTGGGTGCCCACAATTTTCCACACGGGCAGTCTAGAGTTGGGTATTTCAGATAGTCAGGTTTAGTAGATTATCGGGAGCTAGTTCAGTGTTCGGAGTTCACGGATGACTGACGTTGCTTATCTTGGAGCAACGCGATAGTGGTTCGAGCTTGATGTTGGAGTTGTTGGTCTCATTCTCTTTTTCAGATCATTTGGAGATATCACTTTTGTTTTCCGCTGTATCATTATTTATCTATGATATTCTTGTATCATATTGATATCATTATTGTATATCATTCTGGATATTGTATTCATTGGAGTTGTATATGATATTATCCGTTTCTTTATTCCGCTATGTTGTTATACTTAATGGTGTTATAAGCTCCGGGGAGCCAGATTCGGCGTTTGAATCTACGGCATTTGAGGACAAGTGAAGTACTGGTGCCGATTTTCGAAGGCCGAGTCCGGGATCGCTACACTTACAAACCCACGAACATCCTAGTTTTGTACAAGTTCTCGAGTCCTGATGTGATGAGATATTCTGCAGGAAGAAGCTTGCAAAACTACTACAAAATGATTTTCAAAACTGCTTTTCAAAATGTTTTAGCCTTAAAAACTATGTTTTCAAATGATTTTCAAAAAGATGTTTTAGCCTTAAAATATTCTCTGATTGTGTTTTTAAATAAACTCTTGTTTTAAACTTCGTTTGTTTTAAACTATCTTTTAATTATAATTTAACTTTTAATATTTATACTTAGATTTAAATATAAAATTATAGTACAATTTTATATATATTATTCTCTATATTTACTTATGTATTTTTAACTAAAGTTAAGTATATTTATAAAGTTTAAAATAGTTTTAATATAAGATAGAAGTAATTTTCAAAGAAAAACAAATCACCAAAATTTTCTTTGGGATGTCGACATACCCAAGATAGCCATGTCGACATAGTGGCAGTTGGTTTCAAAATTTTGAATTTCAAAAGAAGTGTCTATTCGCCATAACCTTTCACGAATAGACATGTCTGTTGTTCTTCTATAAATAGGGGATGTTTTCAACGAATTTTAAACAATATTTTTTCTGGTTTTCACTCCTCTTCTTTTTCCACATTTCTTTATATATATTCTTACCATTACTCTGCCGAAATCACCATTGAATTTAACTAGATCATTTCTGGTTTGATTCTCTATCACTATCTCAACAAGATCTCAGTGCTATTCAGAGTTATAGGCTTCTTTGTAATCAATCATGTAAGAAAAGGTGTGATTGTAGCTTTGGAAATCAATCAAGTGAGAAAAGGTGTGATTGTAGCCTAGGAAATCAATTGGGTGAACTTGTTGCCCGGGAAATCAAGTATCTCTACCCAGAGGATTGTGAATCTAGAGTGGTGTACCTCGTGGCCTTGAAATCGAGGGTTGTAATTGTAAAGATTGCTTTTGAAAGGAAATCCGTACTTGTGTGCGGGACTGGATGTAGGGTAACTCCGAACTAGTATAAAATCTGGTGTGTTCTTTCCTTTACTGCTTTTACTTTATATTTGCATCTGTGTTTGAATCTGTGATCATATCTATGTCTGAATATTGCATACATTTGTGTTCAAATTAATATAAACTCAAAAAGAATTAGTAATTCCTTAAAACACTATTCACTCCCCCTTCTAGTGTTTATACCAGCCTTAAGATCCGTAATCCGCATTTCTCACATTTGGTATCAGAGCAAGGTTTTCAAAGTTTCATAATCTGAATTTTGAAAAGTTTTCAAAATGGCTACCAACACTGGTACTGTTACTAACACTAGTTCTATTACTACTGGTACTAGTTCATTTGTAGAAGGTTAGTCTACTGCCAGACCACCACTTTTTAATGGCAGTAACTATGCATACTAGGCATGTAGGATGAAAATATATTTACAATCTGTAAGTCTAGACACTTGGAATATCACACAGATGAATATTCCGAACCCACAACTAATTTTGCACAGTGGACCACTGAGCAAAAGACTGTTGCACAGAATAATTCTAAAGCAATGAATATTCTATTTTGTTCACTTGATAGGAATGAATTTAATAGAGTGTCAGTTTGTAAGTCTGCATATGAAATCTGGAAAACTTTGTGAGTTACTCACGAAGGAACAAGCAAAGTTAAACAGACCAAAATTTCCATGCTCACAAATCAGTTTCAATTATTTAAAATGAATTCTAATGAGTCTATTTCAGATATGTATAGTAGATTTTAGGATATTGTGCATTCTCTAATATCCTTGGGAAAGGAATTTTCCGAAGAAGATCAAGTCAGAAAAATCTTAAATTCTCTTACTCCAGAATGGGATCAAAAGACACTTGCAATCGAAGAGGCAAATGACATCAGTACCTTAAAGATAGAAGAATTAATTGGAAATCTAATGTCATTTGAAGTCCAAATGATCGGGAGAAGAGAAAGCAAAGCATCTGAAAAGAAATCAATGGCATTCAATGCATTAACCGATGGATCGGACTCAAACAGCGATAATGATGAAGAGATAGCCTTTATAACCAAGAATTTTCGGAAATTTCTGAAATACAAAAAGATGAATAATCTCAAGAGAAACAACTATAAGAATGCAGGAATCAGAATGTAGTGCCAAACAATATCAAATGCATCAACTGTGACGAATCGGGCCATATCAAAAGAGACTGTAACGCCCCACCTCTATGCCCACAATAACAAAGTGTATTAAAAGAAATACTGTCTCTTATTAGGAAGAATAAGGCTGGATAAGAGCGGCCATCCGTAGTTGGCCTTACACTAGTATTGGTTACCTCGATAGGAGTGGTATATATTTTTCATTTTTCAACGCTTATTTATTTACTCCCATCGACATACCCAATTTCCAGTATAAAACGAACTACGATGGTTCATAATAGTTTAGGACAATATATATAATAATAACACAGATAATAAAATGCGGAACATAGATAAAAAAAATCTCATATATATATATATAACTGATGTCAGTTACAATACATTTGACATAATACATATGATACAACTACAACTGTCGACTCTGGAAGTTATATATACAAATACATTATCAACTAATGTACATGAATACATATCAACCTATACTATGACACGACTACTCCAAAAGATATGAAAAGTCTTCACAGCTCAATCAGCAACTCAAAGCAGAATATCTATAACCTAAAATAACTCGGGTCTGACTCGAGTATTACATTCAAAAGAAAATAATACACGGGTCAGTCTAATTCAAACTCAGTTATTAATGCACAGAAGCAATAATAATCAATATCAAATAGACGACAGTCACAGAAATCTAGTATATCCGACTCCTCGATAAGATAATCGGATAACGGCAGATATAACACTAAATAGTGTTAAACAACAATCAACAAATCCAATCATCGACAAGGAGAAAGAAAAAGATTATCGATGAAGTTAATTTTAGAAAACAACAGAATTGCTTAAACAGCAATTAACAACCAAATCCAATTATTAAATAAATAATTAGAAAATCTCAAAATGGTTAAATCAAACCAAACTCTGTGCGGCTGCAGTACACGCACGCGTGCACTGCCTCGCCGCTACAGTACGTGAAATCATCACAACAGTGAATACTAACAGCAATCAAAACTACAGAGGTCAATATAAATGAACCAAAAACAATTTGCACTAACTCAAATCAAAAGGAACGAATTACACACGAATGCACAATGAAAGTTTACATCCGAGTACAAGGTCAAACCCAAAATAAGGATGGGTTCAACTCACATGTAATATAAATAAAATCTTGACCTCGGTACAAGGTCAAACCCGAGTTGTGAAACTGGATTCAACACATGTGTAATTAAAATAAGGAAAACAGTCAAGACGACTAAAACAAGTCTCAACAAAAATCAGCTTGACTCAAGTGAAGCTACACAACCATATGCAGACAAGCTACATGAAGATGAAAATTCAAAGTCAAAGCCGTGAGTGATTGGATAGAGTCAATGTCGAGACAAGTTTCAAAAGCACATCAGAGAAACCAGAATGCAACATGCCTCGAATACCAGTGAACAACCATACTGCCCCGACTCAAAGTCCCAAAACACTACATGCATCCACACATACTCTTATGTACATATGGATACACATATGTGACAGCCTCAATTATATACAAATACAAGTATACATGTTCAATAAGAATCACAAGTGATGTACACTGGAATATACAGTGCAAACAAGTACACAAGTTAATCTTAACAACGTGAATGCAACTAGAAATAATCAGACTTCAAGCTAAGCAATGGATCAAAATGGTGACTTCAACATAACAGTGACAGCTATACAAACTGAAACTGGATCAATAAGCAAAACCAAAGTCGTGAATCAATGTTACAACATCAATGACCAGACTTATACATGAATCTGCACCGAGACAAAGAATGGCCAGAACCAAACTACAAGCTATAGATATCAGTGCACATGATCTGACAACCAAAATATACAAGACAAATAAAGAGCAACAACAATGATGAACCAGTGCCAAAGTCGAACAACTCAAACCAGAAAATACGACACAAGAACCAGTGCCAAAGTCGAACAACTCAAACCAGAAAATACGACACAAAAGCACAATCATCGGCACATTCAAGTAAATGAACGAGGTCAAGTTCACAGCAGTTTTCAAGTGACAAAAGCCAACAATGTGCCAAGCAAAAATCAATGTCATGGTCGAACTAAGCTCATCTGTCAAAGCCACATTAACAATGCAACCAAAAGTCGAAACAGCGAAAGGTACAAATTGAAACCAAGTCATAATAAACTGATTCAAAGTCCAAGTTTCAAATTGAGAAATGCAATAACGAAGTCAATTCGCAAGGCAAAGCAAAGTGGTTGGACCGAATGCCCTCAAGCGAACATACACACACACACACACACACACACACATATATATATATATATGTAGCCAGTTCAATGCCCAACTAAGTCTAACCAAATTATTAAATAATAATACCATCACAGTTATTACAAAGTCATGGCCAAATTCAAGATGAATAAAGAAGTCAATTTTCGAAATGAGTCAGTGTATCAGAATTTTCACATAAACAAAGTCAGGCCGAGATATACGATTGACAAAATCAAGCAAATTCTTACGAACGAAAATAAGGGTTTTGAAACCTATAAACAGAAATCTCATCGGCAAGCAATTTCAATTTACAACCGCAAGGCCAAAGTCGAAAAGAAATCAATACAAAACATCATGAATCACTACAAGTAAAATGAATCGACCACCAACAATTGAACACAAACGAAAACACAAAGTTTAAACCCTAATTCAACTAGAGACAAGAATTAGTTGTGAGTGGGTACCCACCTTATCAATCGGTCGAAAGTTTGTAGCTGATGCTCAAGAAAATCGAAAGCCCTAATTGTCGAAGAAGAACGAGCGAGACGAGCTTGCCCTAATTTTTGAACGAGGCAGCCACCATTTTTCTTTTCGTATGTTTAGGGTTACAAATCGAAAATGTGGCAAAGGGGAACGGGTCTGTCTTGGTAGTTATCACGACACAAAGAAAAAGGTATGGGCCAATATTATAAAGCCCATAAATTCTTAAACAAATTTTTAAAAGAATTTACCCGATTAGAACTTTAAATAGCAATTTGGCAACCATATTAATCGTCTAACGACGATTATAAATTTTCACAAAGCCCCGGTTTGTTACAGACTCCCCTCCTTATAAAAATTGCGTCCCCGCAATTTTCATAATTAAGATTGTCAATAAAAATTATTTTTCTAACATAAACTGGTTACTAGAAAAATAAACATCAAAACACAAACGCCAAAGAAATCCTTCAATTTCATAAAAGAAATTCACAAACTCTCAACAAAATCTAATTATCAATAGATAATCAGAAAACAGCTTAACTGGATAAACACAATTATCGGCAATATCCAGTTACCAATTAGATAATCTGAAATACAGAAATCACAAAACAACAACATCTAACTATCGAAACGATAGTTAGAAAACAGCAAAATCTAATTATCAACAAAGATAGTTAGAAAACACAAATCTCAAAACCGCAATTATCTAGTTATCCTACAAATAAATAGAAAACACAAACTCCATAATCAACAAACTCTAACTATCAACAGAGAAAGGTAGAAAATAGCAATTTAATATAATTAACATAATCTAGATTCAATTAGAGACTAGAAAATCTCATATCAATATAAATTAGCAATCAACCAATATCTAATTATCAAAACGATAATTAGAAATCAACAAATCAACAAATATCTAATTATCAAAAACGATAATCAACTCTCAAATCAACAAATATTCAATTATCAAAAACGATAATTAAATCTCAATTCAACAAATATTCAATTATCAAAAACGATAATTAAATCTCAAATCAACAAATATTTAATTATCAAAAACGATAATCAAATCTCAAATCAACAATTATTTAATTATCAAAAACAATAACCAAATTTCAAATCAACAAATATTTAATTATCACAAATGATAATTAAATCTCAATTCAACAAATATGCAATTATCAAAAACGATAATCAAATTTCAAATCAACAAATATTCAATTATCAAAACGATAATTAAATCTCAAATCAACAAATATTTAATTATCAAAAATGATAATCAAATCTCAAATCAACAATTATTTAATTATCAAAAACGATAATCAAATTTCAAATCAACAAATATTTAATTATCACAAATGATAATCAAATCTCAAATCAACAAATATTTAATTATCACAAACGATAATCAAATTTCAAATCAACAAATATTCAATTATCAAAAACGATAATCAAATTTCAAATCAACAAATATTCAATTATCAAAAACGATAATTAAATCTCAGATCAACAAATATTTAATTATCAAAAACGATAATCAAATCTCAAATCAACAATTATTTAATTATCAAAAACGATAATCAAATTTCAAATCAACAAATATTCAATTATCAAAAACGATAATCAAATTTCAAATCAACAAATATTCAATTATCAAAAACGATAATTAAATCTCAAATCAACAAATATTTAATTATTAAAAACGATAATAAAATCTCAAATCAACAATTATTTAATTATCAAAAACGATAATCAAATTTCAAATCAACAAATATTTAATTATCACAAATGATAATCAAATCTCAAATCAACAAATATTTAATTATCATAAACGATAATCAAATTTCAAATCAACAAATATTCAATTATCAAAAACGATAATCAAATTTCAAATCAACAAATATTCAATTATCAAAAACGATAATTAAATCTCAAATCAACAAATATTCAATTATCAAAAACGATAATTAAATCTCAAATCAAGAAATATTCAATTATCAAAAACGATAATTAAATCTCAAATCAACAAATATTTAATTATCAAAAACGATAATCAAATCTCAAATCAATAAATATTCAATTATCAAAAACGATAATCAAATCTCAAATATCTAATTATCATAAGCGATAATCAGAAACAACAAATATCCGATTACCAAAAACGATAATCAGAATCAACAAATATCTAATTATCACAAGCGATAATTAGAAACAACAAATATCCGATTATCAAAAACGATAATCAGAAATCTCAATTCAAAAATATTTAATTATCTCAAACGATAATCAAATCAACAAATATTTAATTACCGATACGATAATTAAGTCTCATAACAGCAAATATTTAATTACCGATACGATAATTAAATCTCATAACATCAGATATCTAATTACCTATAGATAATTAGAAACAAAAAATATCTAGAAATCAATTAAGAAGACTAGAAAATCAACATAAAAGCTTGGATCGATCCCATCAGATGGCGAGTTTTTAGTTCGCCGCACGTGCATCAACAAATGGCCGAAGCCTACCAAGTACTCAACATAATTTTGGCGCCCAACAAATGACCCGAAGGTCCGTAAAGTGACCCGAAGGTCTAGTACTGGTATTTGACCCGAAGGTCCATCAGAGTGGCCCGAAAGCCCAACAAATGACCCGAAGGTCCAACAAATGACCCGAAGGTCCAACGTAGTGGCTCGAAAGCACACAAATCATCAGAATCATCAAAACATCAAATATTTCAATTAACGAGTCCGGAATTAACCGAAATAGCAAACGCACATGTCCCATACCAGGTGTTTTACTAAATCATTTGATTCTCTTCATCGTTTCCTTGAAAGTGCAAAATTTGTATATTTTGTAAAAATACATTTTACATTCTCAAATGGACAAGTCCTAAATTAAGCAAATCAGTAAAAGAAAGGGGTCATAGTCCTCGATTTTGTTGAAACATTTAAATCGCTTTCTCATTCTTTTGGAAGCGCAAACTGCAAAATTCCTGAAAATAATTTTATTCATTTTATAAAAATAACAATTCACATTCTCAACTGGAAAAGTCGGAGTTAAGCGAATCAGTAAAAGAAAGGGGTCATAGTCCTCGATTTTGCTGAATCGTTTAAGTCGCTTCCTCATTCTTTTGAAAGCGCAAACTGTTAAAATTTTTATAAAACAATTTTCATTTTAAAACGATTTTCCAATCACGTGATTAAAGCAGCAATATTAGTAACAATTTCGAAAACGAAATTGTACTTCCCAAAACACCGTAAAACGAATCTCAAAATCAGCATTGCGGAATAACCGCTTGAAAATCCACTTTTAAAATTTGACGGTTACTGAAGCCAAAGCGATAGTAAAAATTTTTTTAAACGTCAAAATCTCATCAAAATAATTTATATCAAAATGTAATATCAGTGAATTTTCATTCACCAAAATGCCAACAAAACACCGTACTTCAAAAATTTAGCATTGGTGTAAAAATCCCGTTATAAAAATAACAGCAACAAAATACGTTTCATAACCAAACATCGGTTCAACGTAAAATAAATGCAGTAACGTGCAACTCAAATTTGCACGTACTACAAAATGAACAAAGAAATCATTCGAATGTTTCTTCAATGAAGATAATTCAAAACAGAAAAAATCTAATCAATATATGATTAGCATAGAAGAAAACCAGCAAAAATTTCAACAAAAATCACATAACTGCAATCGCTTCGAATCCTCAAATCGGATTCGAACTTTTCAAAGAAAACAAATTAAACACAGCTATGTAAACAACAAATGAAATTTATTTCAATTTCATATTTTGATTTTTTTTAAATCAAAAAGGTTATCAGTTGTGTTTAGCGAAGACAGTCACACTGTTTTCGCTGCGCACTCTAATAAACAAAACACAATTTAATCAAATCAACAAAACACAGTTTCACTTTTATTTTTAAATAAAGATATTTAAAAATTTCATCATAATTTCAAAACTTTAGTTTTGACTCAAAGCACAAATAAAACATCAACAATTAGTTATAACACATGTTCCATCCAAGTTATGTTTTATATTATGTCCATAAACCCCAAGCTCTGATAACAACTGTAACGCCCCACCTCTATGCCCACAATAACAAAGTGTATTAAAAGAAATACTGTCTGTTATTATGAAGAATAAGACTGAATAGGAGCGGCCATCCGTAGTTGGCCTTACACTAGTATTGGTTACCTCGATAGGAGTGGTATATATTTTTCATTTTTCATCGCTTATTTATTTACTCCCATCAACATACCCAATTTCCAGTATAAAACGAACTACGATGGTTCATAATAGTTTAGGACAATATATATAATAATAACACAGATAATAAAATGCGGAACACAGATAACAAAAATCTCATATATATATATATATATATATATATAACTGATGTCAGTTACAATACATATGATACAACTACAACTGTCGACTCTGGAAGTTATATATACAAATACATTATCAACTAATGTACATGATTACATATCAACCTATACTATAACACGACTACTCCAAAAGATATGAAAAGTCTTCACAGCTCAATCAGCAACTCAAAGCAGAATATCTACAACCTGAAATAACTCGGGTCTGACCCGAGTATTACATTCAAAAGAAAATAATACACGGGTCAGTCTAATTCAAACTCAGCTATTAATAAACAGAAGCAATAATAATCAATATCAAATAGACGATAGTCACAGAAATCTCGTATATCCAATCCATCGATAAGAGAATCGGATAACGACAGATATAACACTAAATAGTGTTAAACAACAATCAGCAAATCCAATCGTCGACAAGGAGAAATAAAAAGATTATCGATGAAGATAATTTTAGAAAACAACAGAATTGCTTAAACAGCAATTAACAACCAAATCCAATTATTAAATAAATAATTAGAAAATCTCAAAATGGTTAAATCAAACCAAACTCTGTGCGGCTGCAGTACACGCACGCGTGCACTGCCTCGCCGCTACAGTACGTGAAATCATCACAACAGTGAATACTAACGGCAATCAAAACTACAAAGGTCAATATAAATGAACCAAAAACAATTTGCACTAACTCAAATCAAAAGGAACGAATTACACACGAATGCACAATGAAAGTTTACATCCGAGTACAAGGTCAAACCCAAAATAAGGACGGGTTCAACTCAGGTGTAATATAAATAAAATCTCGACCTCGGTACAAGGTCAAACCCGAGTTGTGAAACTGGATTCAACACATGTGTAATTAAAATAAGGAAAACAGTCAAGACGACTAAAATAAGTCTCAACAAAAATCAGCTTGACTCAAGTGAAGCTACACAACCATATGCAGACAAGCTACATGAAGATGAAAATTCAAGTCAAAGCCGTGAGTGATTGGACAGAGTCAATGTCGAGACAAGTTTCAAAAGCACATCAGAGAAACCAGAATGCAACATGCCTCGAATACCAGTGAACAATGATACTGCCCAGACTCAAAGACCCAAAACACTACATGCATCCACACATACTCCTGTGTACATATGGATACACATATGTGACAGCCTCAATTAAATACAAATACAAGTATACATGTTCAATAAGAATCACAAGTGATGTACACTGGAATATACAGTGCAAACAAGTACATAAGTTAATCTGAACAACATGAATGCAACTAGAAATAATCAGACTTCAAGCTAAGCAATGGATCAAAATGGTGACTTCAACATAACAGTGGCAGCTATACAAACTGAAACTGGATCAATAAGCAAAACCAAAGTCGTGAATCAATGTTACAACATCAATGACCAGACTTATACATGAATCTGCACCGAGACAAAGAATGGCCAGAACCAAACTACAAGCTACAGATATCAGTGCACATGATCTGACAACCAAAATATACAAGACAAATAAAGAGCAACAACAATGATGAACCGGTGCTGTAACGACCCAGAATTTCCGTCATTTGAAATTAAAATATTTAATTAATTTTAAATATTAATAAGTAAGATTTTTAGTCGAATAAAATTAAATTCGAATATCTGGATTTAATTGGGTAATTAAATCGATAAATTAATGTTTGAAATTCCAGGAATAATCGAAATCTAGATTAAATGTGATTAATCAGATTTATAAAGTTATATTAAATCATATTGAAGTTATAGTGATGTTATAGAACTTTTAAAATTGAATTAAAAGTTAATTTGTGAAAATTGAATATTTTAATATTTAATGGACGACTAAAAATGACCATTTTTCAAACAGTCTCGGATTTCGACGAAACCAGTTTCATCGGATCCGTAATGTGATATTTTTGTATGGTTTCAAATTTCGTGTCAATCGGATGTACCGTTTGTCCGGGCCAAGCCAAAACGCATCGAACTCGGTTTAAATCGGTTTAATTTAAATTTGATCGTTTAATTCCGTAACTCGCACAGATGACCGAATTAGGTCCCGAAACACGTTCCATTGTGTTCGGAACGCAGGGTAAACCTTAGAAACGCCAGCCGGCACGCTCGATTTGGAGTTCGAAAAATCCAGGATGAATAGTGCTTTGGAATATTTTCTATAAACCCCCCCCCCCTTATTCACGATTTTCAAAAGAAAACAAACCCTAACCCTAGTTTGTTCCAACCGCCGGCTACAATATCAATGGCCAGAAATGTCGATTCTTTCTTCCTCGATTTCTCCTAATCTATCAACAATTATGAAAAACTTTCAACACGAAAGTTGAAGAGCACTTTGAGTTCTAGATATTCAATGGTCAAGATCGTTTTTAGAGTGGTGGATCGACAACAAAAGGGTCGGGAATGACGCATGTTTAGGGTCGTTTATCACGATGAGATGGAGGCCGAGCTTCTTGGCACTTCAGGCGTAGGGGGAGTCGAGGTGGGGCATCATCATGGCGCAAGTTGATCAAGGCGAAAGCAACTGTGGTGGCCGCGTTTTTCTAAGGTTTGGGGCAGCTATGGGTGTTATTTGCATTCGTATAAACTGGGTGGGGAAGATGATGCAATTCACGGCTAAGATATGTGATGCAGAAACGTGTGGCCAGATTATAGCTAGGTTAAAAAATTAAAAAGAATTTGTAAATTATTATCTTTTAAAATTCATTTGAACTTTAAAACGACGTAACTTTTTGATGCGAGGTCGGAAAACTACGAAACCAGTTGCGTTGGAATCGTATGGTCGAGCACTACGCTATGGAATTGGATTGGAGTCATTTGGAGTTAGTGAAATTTTTGGGTAAAATTAAACGCGTGTTTAATTTTATTCGAAATAAAACGCTGGAACGGAATTGAAATCAAGGTGAGAACTTCTCACTCAATCGAATATTTTGTTTCGATGTAAATTTTAACTAGTTAGATTTAAAATTATTGATTGTGATGATTGAACGATGATTGCTATTTATTGTGTTAAATAGACCCTATACGCCGTATATTAAGCGGAGGTTATTTATTAAAAACATATACCGCGATAATTTCACATTGAAGTGGAATGGGTATTATATATGTATATAGCAATATATATATATATATATTGGAATATGTATATATTGGAGTTGATTTCCTGCATTGTATAGCGGATGAGGCCCTATCGTGCCGCATAATAGCGGATAATAATTATAAATCCCATATAGCGCGATAATTTCACATTAAAGTGAAATTGGTATTGTGCTAACATCTGTGGATGCAGGGAAACAGGTTGGAGGGATCCAACTGGATTCCTCAAAAATTTGAATTTATTTCAATGTTGTGTGTTGAATTATTTATAATCGTCGTGTGATTAATTATTTATAATCTGTGAATGATTATATCTGTGATTGAATGTGTTGAAGGCTATAATTTAGCCGAATGTATTTTTGGTATCGTTGGATACCAGAAATGAATGAAATTTGATTTTTAAAATTAAAATTGGAAATTTTAAGTAAATTCTTTTGAAAGAATTGGTTGAATGTAAAAGAAGGAATTTTAAAGTATAAAGTTGATTTTCGAAATCTTATCGAATTATTTCTAAAAATGGTAAAGGATTTTGAATAGTATTATTCGAAAGTTGGAAAATTTATTAAAAATGGAATTTTAAATGGTTTGGAAGAGATAAAAGAATTTATTTTAAAAGGTGATTAATTCCTAGAAATCAATTTATAATTGATTTGGTATTTGAAAATAAATCTTTGGGAAATCGATTTGGGTTTTGAAACAGATTTAGAAATCAATTTGAAAGTTGATTTGGAGTTAAAAATGGATATTTGGAAATTTAATTTCACAATGGAATTTATTAAGGAAAGGGAAATTTTTTTTAAAAATAAACATTGATTTATTTTTAAGTGTGGAAATAAATTTACAGATTTGGAATGTAAATTTGAAATAAATCGATAAGGATTTTTTTAATCGGTTTAAATGAACAATTTTATGATTTGAAATTGGTTTTCAAATGTGAAGTGTGAAATTATGATTTGAAATTGGTTTTCAAATGTGAAGTGTGAAATTATGATTTGAAATTGGTTTTCAAATGTGAAGTGTGAAAGGATAATTTGAAATTGGTTTTCTAATATGGAAGTGTGGAAATTATATATCTTGCAAAGATATTTTGAAATTTAATAATTTGGGAAAAATTATTTAAATTGATTGATTGTTGTGAATGTTGTTGATAGTTAAATAACCAACTATCAATATTTGCCTTTGAAATGGCACTTGATTTGTTTTTAAAAAAAACGCGCACTATTCGGGTTAGCTGGGAAAAGACCTTTGTGTCATATAACCCATTCCGAATTAGTGATACGACGATATGGATCGTATTGAAGACTGGTGGTAAAGACCGGATATTTCGAAAATGAAAGGACAATCTGTCGAATGTCTCTGCACCGATTTGCTCCGGTATAGAGATTTATATCACTCTTTTTGTGATGGGAAGTCCGGACGTGATTAGTGAATATCCGGATTGCAAGGGCTTCTTTGGAAGTGCCTTCGGTTCCGTTCGATCCCGGAACGGACTTGTATGGATGTGTGTCTGACGTTACACTTTGAGATGTAAAGCTGGTTTCTATCAAATACATTTCTGTTGGTGGCGGAGAATTTATTCTTTTAGCTTAACACCCTTCTCTAAGACGTACGAGCTCAGAGGTTATGTAGTTGATGGTTACTAGTGATACATTCCCAATTTGGTAATGTGGCACACGAAGTGTTGTTGATCAAAGCGTTGCTTTGTGAAAAAGCGTGGCTTTGTGAAAAGCTTGGCTTTGTGAAAAAGCGTGGCTTTGTGAAAAGCGTGGCTTTGAAAAAGCGTTGCTTTGTGGATGAGACTTCGTCGAGCCTCACAACCCGGTAATGGTCTAAACAGGAATGTTGCGGCAAAGGTTTGTAGGGGTAGCGCCTTTAGGGTATGTCATTTCCTTTTGGATAAAAGGTGATATCATGGTATGGAGCCCAGATATTTTACCTATGTTGATGCTGCACATTTATTATACTTTGTGGCTGTTGCTTTGTGATTGAGGATCCTCGGATAAAGGTTGGTTACGACCGGGGGATGACATACTTGTGTGTTAGTTACCTAGTTAGAGCTGTACAGCGTGAGGTAGCGTCAGTGTGTTAGTTACCTAGTTACAGCTGTACAGCGTGAGGTAGCGTCGACCTTGTGTTTGCAGAGATCCGGTTAGGTTCTCGGGGCGTCTTTCCAGAGGCGTTTCTATTTCGGTATAAGGAAGTTCCTTTGCCTGACCATTTATTGGAAATCCAAAGAAACAATACGAACCATGTACGGTTTTTAGTTGTATTACCTGCTATGGAATGTGGCGGTAACCTGCTACTGAACGTAGTAGCTATAGTAGGCATACAATAATGGTTGTATGCTGGCTAAGATTAATATTATATTTTCGAAATGGTTTTCGACACTATGCACTAATGATAATAATATCGAATGATTTTGCGTAGTAAGCATTTTTGACTATCATAAGAAGAAATCTCCTCCAATTCTGCGTTTGCATTGTGTGTGTGGCGGGAGGTCTTATGGTAGTTTCACTTTCCAAAAGCATTGCGAAAATGTTTTATTTTCTTTGAGATAAACTATTTTAGTTCAGTCACCATGATTGACCTGGAGTTTATTGTTTCCTTCCTAAACTCTGGTTGCCCACCAATTTCCACACGGGCAGTCTAGAGTCAGGTTATCAGGTCATTCTGGATTCAGGAGATGCTTTGGAGCTCAGTGGCGAGCTGGATGGCGAGACGTATCACTTGTATATGATATTATTTATTCCGCTGTGTATTCTGTATGAGGACAAGTTTATATAACTGTCCAGTTGTGTTGTATATTGTTGTTGTACACTCTGATGATGATGTAATGTATAAAAATATATAGTTCTTTGATTTAAAGATTATTCATTTATATATTATATGTTGTTCCGCTGCGAATGTGAGATTCTGATATTGTTTCTGTTGTTTCTTCTTTCTTTTCTTCTGTCTTCTTCTACCTCTTCTTTTTCTCCATAACAATTCGGTTTTCCGGCATTCGATTGCTCGGCAGTTGATACAGTGAATGTATTAATGTCGATTTTCGAGCGACGACAAATTGCGTTCGTTACATTTGGTATCAGAGCGTATGGTTAAGCGATTAACCTTGGCTCCGTTGTGTATTACTTATTAGAGATAGAGTCAGTAGTACTCTAGAATGAGTGTGAGTGTAATAATAGATACGAGTGCGTATTTGTTAGTGAATATAAAATTGTTTTATATTGTGTTTGCGTATTCGTTGAGCTGTTTATGAATTTTGGTCGGTATGTGGGACGCCATATTATCGATATGGGTTTCTAAACTCTTAAACGAGGCAAGTCGACATAGTATCATTTTAAATTTGGTAAATGAAATAATTTTACCCAAAACTATTTTTGTATAGAAGAGAAATGATTTTCTATGAATTATCATAGTATATGGATGCTTGGTTGTTTGGAAGTGATAACATTAAATTATTATCATTAAAGTTGAAAAGGAAATTTAAATCGTAACTCCAAAGTTAAGAAATAAATCCATATACAAATAGAATTTGTAAATATAAATTGTAATGTGATTTATAATTGGAAATAGAATTCTAGAAAAATATTTGGAATAAAATTCATAAATGGAATGTAAATAAGTTTGAAGACTTATGAAAATATTTGAAATTGATTGGACTAAGATTCAAATTGAAAATGAATGAAAATTGTGAATGAACAAATGAAACTACATTTGTAAATAAATAAATTGAAATTTTCTTGTTATTGATAAAATAAATTCGAGACGAATTGAATATGGAAATTTGAAATTTAAAATGGATGAGTGAATATACTAATTAAATTAGTAGATGGAATGGATTTGAATGGTTTTCAATGAGATTTGTTTGATTAATGGAATGCCAATTAAAAATTGAATGGAATCAATTGGAAATGAAATACTATACATATATGACATATTATGTTTCTAAACTAAGGATATGGAAAAGTACCTTCCATTGAAAATTGTGAAGGTGTTAGAACTTGGTATGAATGTCCATTTGAGTTGAAATCCCTCGTAATGGGATCATGTTGATGGGATCATGTTAATTGATCACAATGTATGCTAGCGTAATTCGAGGGGTGTGATGCCCACAGTTACAAGCGATTCCACTGGGATAGTGGCGCAACCGCCGTGTAAACTGCAATCTAGATGCCATAGCGAAATTCGAGGGGCGAGATGCCTACGGTTACAAGCTATTCCACTGGGATAGTGGTGTAACCGTCGTGTGAACTACGATCTATGGCAACAACCATGGCGAAATTCAAGAGATGTGAAATCTACAGTTACAAGTGATTCTACTGGGATAGTAGCAAAACCGCCGAGTAACTGTGATCCATGGGGAAACATGCTTTCCATATCCATTTTTTAAAAGGATTTTTAAGTGTTTTCACTAGGAGTTAGAAATTTTTTTGAATTTTTTGGAAATTTTTCACTAACGACAAAAGATTTAAAATTGGGAATTGAATTAAAAGTGTTGAACCAAATTGGATGTAAATTAAATAATTTGGTTATGTTGAATGACATTGGTTGTTATATGATTGCTAGTTGATTGTGTATAAATTCATTAAGAGTTAATGAAAGTAAATTAGCGAAATTGAAAGCTAAAGTAATTGAATTTGAATTGAAAGTGAAGTAAATTTAAATAGAAATTGATTTGAATTGAAAGTGAACCAACTTGAATTTAAATTAGTGAATGTAAACTAATTGAAAATGAATAATTGAATGTCATTGCATATTAATTGGTTGTAAACAATTACAAGTGATGTCGAAATTATATAAGTGGCTTATAAACCTTGTTAGTATGCATTTCTTTTGATATGCAAGTGTTGTAGTTGTTTAAAAGAGTAAAATTGTTAATAACTTTGTATATATGTTGCTTACATATTTGAATTGAGTAAGTACATGTGCGGTGGCTACTGTTCGGTTGGTTTGGTTGTGCTAATATGCTAATAAATAACTGCTTTGCTTAAAATTCTAAAAAGGTACGCCTACGTAATAAAAATAGGAAATATGAACTGTTTTTCTGCTTTTCCGACCGGGTCGGTCGATGTATACATATTTATGTCTATTGTGATCCTACTACGATCGAATCGCACAAAGGAGACGCTGGCGAATTTTTCTGAAAATTTAAGGCGTTAGAAAATTTTCGGGAAATTTTGTAAATTTTTTTTAATTGAAAGTCAATTTCCAAATTGAAATGAAAGAGTAGGAATTGAACTAGAAAATGGAAACCACTGTTTTGGTTGAAGTTAAAGGTTTTGGAAAAGTGAATATAAAACTCTCACGAAGTGGATTTTTGAAAAGTTAATGGATTTGGGCATTTCCTTACTTTGTAATTTCGAGGACGAAATTCTTTTAAGGGGGGCAGTTTGTAACGACCCAGAATTTCCGTCATTTGAAATTCAAATATTTAATTAATTTTAAATATTAATAAGTAAGATTTTTAAGTCGAATAAAATTAAATTCGACTATCTGGATTTAATTGGGTAATTAAATCGATAAATTAATGTTTGAAATTCTAGGAATAATCAAAATCTGGATTAAATGTGATTAATCATGATTTATAAAGTTATATTAAATCATATTGAAGTTATAGTGATGTTATAGAACTTTTAAAATTGAATTAAAAGTTAATTTATGAAAATTGAATATTTTAATATTTAATGGACGACTAAAAATGACCATTTTTCAAACAGTCTCGGATTTCGACGAAACCAGTTTCATCGGATCCGTAATGTGATATTTTTGTATGGTTTCAAATTTCGTGTCAATCGGATGTACCGTTTGTCCGGGGCAAGCCAAAACGCATTGAAATCGGTTTAAATCGGTTTAATTTAAATTTGATCGTTTAATTCCGTAACTCGCACAGATGACCGAATTAGCTCATGAAACACGTTCCATTATGTTCGGAACGTGGGGTAAACCTTAGAAACGCCAGCCGGCACGCTCGATTTGGAGTTTGGAAAATCCGGGATGAATAGTGTTTTGGAATATTTTCTATAAACCCCCCCCTTATTCACGATTTTCAAAAGAAAGCAAACCCTAACCCTAGTTTGTTCCAGCCGCCGGCTACAATATCAATGGCCAGAATTGTCGATTCTTTCTTCCTCGATTTCTCCGAATCTATCAACAATTATGAAAAACTTTCAACACGAAAGTTGAAGAGCACTTTGAGTTCTAGATATTCAACGGTCAAGATCGTTTTTAGAGTGGTGGATCGACAACAAAAGGGTCGGGAATGACGCACGTTTAGGGTCGTTTATCATGATGAGATGGAGGCCGAGCTTCTTGGCACTTCAGGCGTAGGGGAAGTCGAGGTGGGGCATCATCATGGCGCAAGTTGATCGAGGCGAAAGCAACTGTGGTGGCCGCGTTTTTCTAGGGTTTGGGGCGGCTATGGGTGTTATTTGCGTTCGTATAAACTGGGTGGGTGTAACAACCCGCATATCTATCGATTTTATATTTAAATATTTTATTCAAATATTTTATCGTTAGTCGGATGTTAGTCCGAAAAGCTACTTTTTGCATACGGTCAAATTAGGACTCGAGACCACTTCCATTGAGTTCAAAATGACGTTTGCGATCTTTTTGAGTGTAAACTTCGATATGTTTGGAGATAGTGAAATTTTCGACACTTTTTGGCTTAGGACTTTGGTTTGGGGCTGAACACACACTAACTCAGCCCAACCCCCTTTTCTCTTCATCACTTCATCAAATAACATTCAAGCTTCATCAAAAATGGTGGTGGGAAGTGGAAATTAAAACTCCAAACTTAAATTCTATTGCAAATCCGAGATTCCACATCAAATTCACGTGAAGAACATTGATTCAAGCTTGTTGGTGTGCTTGCTTTGCTCTCAAGTCTCATCTTCATCAATTTCGTGGAAAAGGTGAGATTTTTGATCTCACATCTTGCCTATAATTGTCATTGGACTGTTGGGAATGGTTCCCTATCATTTTAGCATGCGCATTTGCATTTGGTTTGGATTGGATTGGCGAAAAACCCAAATTTTTAGTGATTTTGGAGATTTCCTGAGCTTAGGTCGTTCTGCCTCCATAGGTCGCCCAGAATTGTAGCTCGTTCGCGTTGAAAAGTCACGCAGTGTTAGGTCGTTCGCGAGTTAAGCCTTAAGTCGTAGGTCGTTCGCGAGTTAAGCCTTAAGTCATAGGTTGTTCGCGAGTTAAGCCTTAAGTCATAGGTCGTTCACGAGTTAAGCCTTATGTCGCGAACCAGATAGGTCGCGTACTTCTTTAGGTCGCGTGCCCAGTTAGGTCGCGAATCTATAGGTCGCGTACTTCTTTAGGTCGCGTGCCCAGTTAGGTCGCGAGTCTATAGGTCGCGTACATTTTAGGTCGCCACTTTTAGGTCGTGCACCCTCCTTAGGTCGCGAACCAGTTAGGTCGCGCACCCTCCTTAGGTCGCGAACCTGTTAGGTCGCGCACCCTTCTTTAGGTCGCGAGTTTTAGGTCGCGAACCTGTTAGGTCGCGCACCCTTCTTTAGGTCGCGAGTTTTAGGTCGCGAGTTCCTTAGGTCGCTCACCTCCCTTAAGTCGCTTGCTCCAGTTAGGTCGCTCGGCTATTTTGTTAGGTCGCTTGGCCATTGTGTTAGGTCGCGTGAACCCTTAGGTCGTATGACCTACTTTTCCTTAGGTCGCTTGACCAGCTTGGCTTCAATAGGTCGAACCCCGTACATCTCTGCGTAGGCGATCTTATCTGAAAAGCATTCAACAGAACTTCCACTTTGATGCATTTTGAGCTGATTTCCTTGGATTTTGTTCACGTCTTCGAATGTGAATTTTTGTGATAGATTGTTTCAACAATCGCTTTATGACTTGTCACTTTAAAGATATGAAGGTTTTAATGCTAGTAGTAAATATCAAAACTCTTTCATCAAATCGATTTCAACACTATTTTAAATATCAAAAGTTCGTTTTCTCAAACCGATTTCCAATCTACTAATATATACAAGCCTTTACTTCACTCGGATGAGAAATCGACTTAAACGACTTAGTAAAACGAGTGGTATGAAACGCTTGCGTTCACTTTGTCGGTTAGCTCTTGGACTTGTTCGATTGAACCCTTTTTGTGACAATTTCCTAGTGAAGATTTACAGCTTGTTCATAAATATTTAAGTTAAGCAAGTGGTTATGGGACATGAAGCTAAACTCATATATTTACTAGCTTGGTGTGATTGACACTTCTCGTTGATCATGACGATCATTTTATGATTTAGACTAGCAATTGTGCGATGTCTCTTTGTTTGCAAGGTTAGACTAGACCGCATTGGTGTGATTCCGACTCACACATATCTCTTTGTCTGCAAGGTTAGTCTAGACACCATTTGTGTGATTCCACTCACACATACCTTTTTGTTTGTGAGGTTAGGCTAGACACCACTTGTGTGATTCCACTCACACATACCTTTTTGCTTTTTGGTTAGCCTAGACCTCAATCTGTGTGATTCCGACTCACACATATGGGGTAGCTCCCCATGGTCTTCGGACCATCATGTGATAGGCCTCTTTCTCTTTTTATGATTTCTGGATTTCTTGTTTTGATTTCTGGATTTCTTTTATGTCATTGACTTGTTATGAGTACAAGTTTAGGGTATGATGCTCTCTTTGGATCTTTGAGAAGATTCTTGTGATATTGATCGTTTCTTATCGGTTGATCTCCTGTTGATCATCATTTGCATACTTATAGTAGTATGTCAGTATGGATATTTTATGTTTATGCCATATCTTTTATTTTATATCATGTCATCTGATATTTATAGCTAGACTGATCCGTTTATTATTTTCTTAAATAATACTCGGGTCAGACCGAGATGTTACAGGTGCTTCTGCTTGACTTCCTCCCAGGATTTGCTACTCTGACTTTTGGCTAACTATTTAGTTTAGCAGTTTTTGTTGTATACACTTGAGATATGGACTCATTGTTGTATTCTTTTGGTATAGCACTTGTTGCTATTCTTTTGTATTATTGTGGATCTTTTTGACCACTACTCTGATGTACACTTTCACGTGTTAGTTATATATTCATCTCTTCTTCCGCCTTTGTGATATGGATGTCTGTGACTGATTTATGTTATGTTTATTTCTATGTTTGTTTCCGAAGATTATTTTATAGCCACCGTGTGATAAGCAATTACATGGATGGTCGCTCCTCAACAGCCTTATTCTCCGTGCTAGTTGACAGCACTACATCGTAGTGTTCTTGGCTAGCGTGGGTATTGAGGTGGGGCGTCACAGTGGGGAAGATGATGGAATTCACGGCTAAGATCTGGGATGCAGAAACGTGTGGCCAGATGATAGCTAGGTTAAAAAATTAAAAAGAATTTGTAAATTATTATCTTTTAAAATTCATTTGAACTTTAAAACGACGTAACTTTTTGATGCGAGGTCGGAAAACTACGAAACCAGTTGCATTGGAATCGTATAGTCGAGCACTACGCTATGGAATTAGATTGGAGTCGTTTGGAGTTAGTGAAATTTTTGGGTAAAATTAAACGCGTGTTTAATTTTATTCGAAATAAAACGCTGGAACGGAATTGAAATCAAGGTGAGAACTTCTCACTCAATCGAATATTTTGTTTCGATGTAAATTTTAAATAGTTAGATTTAAAATTGTTGATTGTGATGATTGAACGATGATTGCTATTTATTGTGTTAAATAGACCCTATACGCCGTATATTAAGCGGAGGTTATTTATTAAAAACATATACCGCGATAATTTCACATTGAAGTGGAATTGGTATTATATATGTATATAGCAATATATATATATATATATATATTGGAATATGTATATATTGGAGTTGATTTCCCGCATTGTATAGCGGATGAGACCCTATCGCACCGCATAATAGCGGATAATATTTATAAATCCCATATACCGCGATAATTTCACATTGAAGTGAAATTGGTATTGTGCTAACATTTGTGGATGCAAGGAAACAGGTTGGAGGGATCCAACTGGATTCCTCAAACATTTGAATTTATTTCAATGTTGTGTGTTGAATTATTTATAATCGTCGTGTGATTATTTATTTATAATCTGTGAATGATTATATCTGTGATTGAATGTGTTGAAGGCTATAATTTAGCCAAATGTATTTTTGGTATCGTTGGATACCATAAATGAATGAAATTTGATTTTTAAAATTAAAATTGGAAATTTTAAGTAAATTCTTTTGAAAGAATTGGGTGAATTTAAAAGAAGGAATTTTAAAGTATAAAGTTGATTTTCGAAATCTTATCGAATTATTTCTAAAATATGGTAAAGGATTTTTATAAATGGATTTTGAATAGTATTATTCGAAAGTTGGAAAATTTATTAAAAATGGAATTTTAAATGGTTTGGAAGAGATAAAAGAATTTATTTTAAAAGGTGATTGATTCCTAGAAATCAATTTATAATTGATTTGGTATTTGAAAATAAATCTTTGGGAAATCGATTTGGGTTTTGAAACAGATTTAGAAATCAATTTGAAAGTTGATTTGGAGTTAAAAATGGATATTTGGAAATTTAATTTCACAATGGAATTTATTAA
Source organism: Allium fistulosum (assembly GCA_030737815.1). NCBI lineage: Eukaryota > Viridiplantae > Streptophyta > Magnoliopsida > Asparagales > Amaryllidaceae > Allium > Allium fistulosum. The sequence goes on along the minus strand of CM060901.1, from coordinate 1,539,484,639 downwards.
GGAAAGGGAAATTTGTTTTAAAAATAAACATTGATTTATTTTTAAGTGTGGAAATAAATTTACAGATTTGGAATGTAAATTTGAAATAAATCGATAAGGATTTATTTAATCGGTTTAAATGAACCATTTTATGATTTGAAATTGGTTTTCAAATGTGAAGTGTGAAATTATGATTTGAAATTGGTTTTCAAATGTGAAGTGTGAAAGTATGATTTGAAATTGGTTTTCAAATGTGGAAGTGTGGAAATTATATATCTTGCAAAGATATTTTGAAATTTAATAATTTGGGAAAAATTATTTAAATTGATTGATTGTTGTGAATGTTGTTGATAGTTAAATAACCGACTATCAATATTTGCCTTTGAAATGGCACTTGACTTGTTTTTAAAACAAACGCGCACTATTCGGATTAGCATAGAAAAGACCTTTGTGTCATATAACCCATTCCGAATTAGTGATACGACGATATGGATCGTATTGAAGACCGGTGGTGAAGACCGGATATTTCGAAAATGAAAGGACAACCTATCGAATGCCTCTGCACCGATTTGCTCCGGTATAGAGATTCATATCACTCTTTTTGTGATGGGAAGTCCGGACGTGATTAGTGAATATCCGGATTGCAAGGGCTTCTTTGGAAGTGCCTTCGGTTCCGTTCGATCCCGGAACGGACTTGTATGGATGTGTGTCTGACGTTACACTTTGAGATGTAAAGCTGGTTTCTATCAAATACATTTCTGTTGGTGGCGGAGAATTTATTCTTTTAGCTTAACACCCTTCTCTGAGACATACGAGCTTAGAGGTTATGTAGTTGATGGTTACTAGTGATACATTCCCAATTTGGTAATGTGGCACACGAAGTGATGTTGATCATTTGTTGATCAAAGCGTTGCTTTGTGAAAAAGCGTGACTTTGTGAAAAAGCGTGGCTTTGTGAAAAGCTTGGCTTTGTGAAAAAGCGTGGCTTTGTGAAAAGCGTGGCTTTGAAAAAGCGTTGCTTTGTGGATGAGACTTCGTCGAGCCTCACAACCCGGTAATGGTCGAAACAGGAATGTTGCGGCAAAGGTTTGTAGGGGTAGCGCCTTTAGGGTATGTCATTTCCTTTTGGATAAAAGGTGATATCATGGTATGGAGCCCAGATATTTTACCTATGTTGATGCTGCACATTTATTATACTTTGTGGCTGTTGCTTTGTGATTGAGGATCCTCGGATAAAGGTTGGTTACGACCGGGGGATGACATACTTGTGTGTTAGTTACCTAGTTAGAGCTGTACAGCGTGAGGTAGCGTCAGTGTGTTAGTTACCTAGTTACAGCTGTACAGCGTGAGGTAGCGTCGACCTTGTGTTTGCAGAGATCCGGTTAGGTTCTCGGGGCGTCTTTCCAGAGGCGTTTCTATTTCGGTATAAGGAAGTTCCTTTGCCTGACCATTTTTTGGAAATCCAAAGAAACAATACGAACCATGTACGGTTTTTAGTTGTATTACCTACTATGGAATGTGGCGGTAACCTGCTACTGAACGTAGTAGCTATAGTAGGCATACAATAATGGTTGTATGCTGGCTAAGATTAATATTATATTTTCGAAATGGTTTTCGACACTATGCACTAATGATAATAATATCGAATGATTTTGCGTAGTAAGCATTTTTGACTATCATAAGAAGAAATCTCCTCCAATTCTGCGTTTGCATTGTGTGTGTGGCGGGAGGTCTTATGGTAGTTTCATTTTCCAAAAGCATTGCGAAAATGTTTTATTTTCTTTGAGATAAACTGTTTTAGTTCTCACACCAGTCACCATGACTGACCTGGAGTTTATTGTTTCCTTCCTAAACTGTAGTTGCCCACCAATTTCCACACGGGCGATAACTATAGGTCATTCTGGATTCAGGAGATGCTTTGGAGCTCAGTGGCGAGCTGGATGGCGAGACGTATCACTTGTATATGATATTATTTATTCCGCTGTGTATTCTATATGAGGACAAGTTTATATAACTGTCCAGTTGTGTTGTATATTGTTGTTGTACACTCTGATGATGATGTAATGTATAAAATGATATAGTTCTTTGATTTTAAGATTATTCATTTATCTATTATATGTTGTTCCACTGCGAATGTGAGATTATGATATCGTTTCTGTTGTTTCTTCTTTCTTTTCTTCTATCTTCTTCTACCTCTTCTTTTTCTCCATAACAATTCGGTTTTTCGGCATTGGATTGCTCGGCAGTTGATACAGTGAATGTATTAATGTCGATTTTCGAGCGACGAAAAATTGCGTTTGTTACAAGTGCCAAAGTCGAACAACTCAAACCAGAAAATACGACACAAAAGCACAATCATCGGCATAGTCAAGTAAATGAACGAGGTCAAGTTCACAGCAGTTTTCAAGTGACAAAAGCCAACAATGTGCCAAGCAAAAATCAATGTCACAGTCGAACTAAGCTCAACTGTCAAAGCCACATTAACAATGCAACCAAAAGTCAAAACAGCGAAAGGTACAAATTGAAACCGAGTCATAATAAACTGATTCAAAGTCCAAGTTTCAAATTGAGAAATGCAATAACGAAGTCAATTCGCAAGGCAAAGCAAAGTGGTTGGACCGAATGACCTCAAGCGAACATATACATACATATATATATATATATAGCCAGTTCAATGCCCAACTAAGTCTAACCAAATTATTAAATAATAATACCATCACAGTTATTACAAAGTCGTGGCCAAATTCAAGATGAATAAAGAAGTCAATTTCCGAAATGAGTCAGTGTATCAGAATTTTCACATAAACAAAATCAGGCCGAGATATACGATTGACAAAATCAAGTAAATTCTTACAAACGAAAATAAGGGTTTCGAACGCTATAAACAGAAATCTCATCGGCAAGCAATTTCAATTTACAATCGCAAGGCCAAAGTCGAAAAGAAATCAATACAAAACAGCATGAATCACTGCATGTAAAATGAATCGACCACCTACAATTGAACACGAACGAAAACACGAAGTTTAAACCCTAATTCAACTCGAGACAAGAATTAGATGTGAGTGGGTACTCACCTTATCAATCGGTCGAAAGTTTGTAGCCGATGCTCAAGAAAATCGAAAGCCCTAATTGTCGAAGAAGAACGAGCGAGACGAGCTTGCCCTAATTTTTGAACGAGGCAGCCACCATTTTTCTTTTCGTATGTTTAGGGTTACAAATCGAAAATGTGGCAAAGGGGAACGGGTCTGTCTTGGTAGTTATCAAAAATTTGAATTTCAAAAGAAGTGTCTATTCGCCATAACCTTTCACGAATAGACATGGCAATTGTTCTTCTATTAATAGGGGATGTTTTCAACGAATTTTAAACAATATTTTTTCTGGTTTTCACTCCTCTTCTTCTTCCACATTTCTTTATATATATTCTTACCATTACTCTGCCGAAATCACCATTGAATTTAACTAGATCATTTTTGGTTTGATTCTCTATCACTATCTCAACAAGATCCCAGTGCTATTCAGAGTTATAGGCTTCTTTGTAATCAATCATCTAAGAAAAGGTGTGATTGTAGCCTTGGAAATCAATCAAGTGAGAAAAGGTGTGATTGTAGCCTAGGAAATCAATTGGGTGAACTTGTTGCCTGGGAAATCAAGTATCTCTACCCAGAGGATTGTGAATCTGAAGTGGTGTACCTTGTGGCCTTGAAATCGAGGGTTGTAATTGTAAAGATTGCTTTTAAAAGGAAATCCGTACTTGTGTGTGGGACTGGATGTAGGGTAACTCCGAACCAGTATAAAATCCGGTGTGTTCTTTCCTTTACTGCTTTTACTTTATATTTGCATCTGTGTTTGAATCTGTGATCATATCTGTGTCTGAATATTGCATACATTTGTGTTCAAATTAATATAAACTCAAAAGGAATTAGTAATTCCTTAAAACACTATTCACCCCCCCTCTAGTGTTTATACTAGCCTTAAGATCCATAATTCGCATTTCTCACAATCTTATTCCAATTCAGTTCTTGTATATATACTTGTATGTACTTGTATGTACTTATGTACACTAGAGCTTGTATATACTTGCTTCAGCACTGTGATTTTTTTTCCCTGAGCACTTGTTGTTTGATGCCTATGTATATGTATACATATATACATATATATGTATACATATATACATATATATGTATACATATATACATATATATGTACATGCTCACTTTGATGATATATACTTGCTGCCTATAGCATGAAATGCTTGTCATGCATGTACCATTATACATGCTTCATGTGTGAATTTTCTTGTGTTCCTTGTTCATTCCTCTATCCGAACCATTTTCAGTTTTTGAACCATTTTGATTTGAACTTGTTTTGAGTTGCCTAGAGTTGCGCCTATGTGCACTGCAATTTTTCCTGAGCTAGTTTATGTGCACTTGAATTCTTATTTATGTGCACTATAGTTATAAACATTATGTGCACTGCAGTTTTTCCTTGAATTCTTACCTAGTTGTCTTGTTTGCATTTCCTGGATGTGCAAGTGTGCATTTTCATGTATAATCATACATACATATGTATGTATGTGTGAATGTGCAAGTGTGCATTTCCTGGTTTGAGTATTTTGGTTGTATCATCTCACACTTGAATTGCATATATTCCTGGTTTGAGTATTCTGGTGTTTCACCTGTTGGTACACTTGTTTTGAACTTGAATTGTTGAAACTTGTTTTATGATATATGCACCTGAGTTGAGCCCGAAGGCTTGGGCTTGACCTTGTGCACATTTGCACTGTGTTGAGCCTTCGGGCTTGACCTTTACAGCAATCCATGAGATTTAATCGATGCTTGACCTTGTGATATTCACTATGATACACTGTGCATATCATAAATTGTCCATGCACATATATATATTTGTTTCTATCTAGAACATGAAGATAAAACAAACCCATAAACCGAGGTAATATTAATATTCAATTCAATTTTAATTTTTCAATTTAGCTTTGTTTCCTTTTCCGTTTTACTACGTTGTTTATTTGATAGGTATAGGAGATGGTTAGATTCCAAAAAGTGTGCGACCAGTGGAACAAGATGATCATTCAAGCTCAAGCTGGAGCAAGCAAATCAAGATCAACATCAAAAACAAACTCATGTGAGTAAAAAAAATGTTATATATGAGAGTGTAGAGATATATTGTATATATGAGAATGATAGTGAAAGTTGTATTTGAAAAAATAAGTATAGTGATAGTGAAAGTTGTATTGTATTTGAATTTGATTTAAAATAAAATATTTGTTTAAACAAAATATTTGAATTTCATTTTGTGAACAATTATTCATATTAGTCAATATTTATATGTTGTCTAATAGGAATTTCAAAAATGATACTATCACATCAGACAACATTTGGTTTTTTTGTTGTGCTAGTGCATATCAGACGATAGAGCATCTCTGTGGTCTAATGTGCAATGAGACGACATGGGATTTAATGACAGATAAGTATTCAATCAGACAACAGAGCATATATGTCGTGTGATTCGTTTTTTCCCATAGTGCATGCATTAGGTCATGACCTAATAATGAAAGACTATTTTAGTGATGATCCTTATTTCGACATGGATAAGTTAAAAGGAATTATCGCATGTTCCAAAATGTGTTTGGCCATGTAATACACAGGTTGGGAGAGACGAACGTGTCTTTTACTCAAAGACATTATACATGTTGATATATGGATTTATCACCTCATCAAAAATGAATAATGTACTTCAAATGCTTCCTTGTGGTGATAGTTTTGGTAGGCAAGACAAGTACATTTGAACTGGAGATTCTTTGGAAAATCAGTGCATTAAAGAATTTTGTAAAATAGTGGTTTCGTAGGTTGGCATAGAATATCTTAGACCACTGAATCCAAATGATATCCAACAATAATTAGCAATGGGTGAGGAAAGGGGGTTTCCACATATATTGGGTTACTTAGATTGTAAACATTGGCACCATAAAAATTATATAGTTGCCATAAAAGGACAATACATCGTTTATTATCAAAAAGCAAATATGGTTTTGGAAGCTATAGCCACTTTCGATTTATATATTTGGCTCAAATTCTCAATATTCAAAGTTCTTTAAATGACAATAACGTTCTTCGTCAATCACAGTTATTTAACAATTATCTAATGATACTGACCAGCTTGCAGTTACATGATAGTGGATAAACAACTAAACATGGGATACTATCTTGTTGATGGACTCTATCCTATGCAGAAAACATTGGTTAAAGGCGTTTCATAAAACAAGTTATGAGAAGGAATGAATTTACCGAATAGCAAGCGAGTTTAAGGAAACGTCAAAAGTGATTTTAAGGTATTACAAGGTAGATTTCATATTCTAAGTAAAGAAATGTACTACGATAATATCATTATGATTTCAGATATAATATACAATGTGTAGTACTCCATAACATGATTGTTGAAGAAAAAATGGGTGGGCATAAACTTTAGTTATGTAATTACCCCAAGCTTGTGCCCACTTTCCATATTCTTCACATACAGGAACCAAGCACATTTGCATAATACATGATGGGGTTTAAGGAGATTAGAAATCCAAAGGCGCATGTAGACTTGCGTAACAAACTAACCAAACACTACCATCATTTCGTTGGTAATAATTGAATAATTATGACTCAATTGTTATATTTTTACCAATATTGTTAATCTATTAAAGAGTTGTGGATCCTTTTTGATTAATGTTATTAATTTGTTAGAAGAATCTATATTCATTTGTTGTGCTTCCTTTAAAAAATACATTATCTATGTATTGAAAACACAAATTGATAGAAGAAATTAGAAAAGCAGATGCATAATTGTTAATATAAAACATAGACATGAATTTCTGCTAGAACATTAAGTGAATTAATTAAAAATAAATAAATAAAAATAGGTTAATGGTTATATATTTATGAGCCTTTATTATAATTGAGCTGCTGCAAATGTATAATGGTAATATATATTTATGAGTCTTTATTATAATTGAGCCATTGTAAATGTATAATGGTCGTATATTTATGAGTAATTATTATAATTGAGTCTTTGCAAATGTATTACGATAATATATATTCATGAGCAATTATTATTGAGCTGTTGCAAAAGTTAATGGTATTAAAAATTCATTTTAAAAGACAATAAATTAAAATCCATTAACATTTCCTCACTTTAGTAACGTATACAATTTCCATTCTGCCTATTTAAACTATAGATAGGCAGAAGAGAAAATGTGAATTATAGCCAATTTTTCTTTCTTCTTCTTTATCCTCTGCATTTTTCTCTCTTTAAGAAACTTTATAAGTAATTAAATTAGAAAATGCTATATTCATAACAATTTTTTGTAGTGCAAATAGCAAATTGACCAAATTTCAGAGGCTGTTTTATCCTGGGACACAACGGTTGATAGATAGATTTGCACCTTGAGGTGAAGCCATGAATTGTCTTAAAGAAAGCTAACTAATCCACGACTCAGCCATAAAAAGATGCTACAGATTCAGATTGAGGTACAACGATTTTAAAATGATCATGGCTTTGATCGCTGACAGCTCTGCTGCCCCGATGTCGATGTTTGAGGTTCCGACTGTATCTGCTGTGCCGTTCAAATTCGAAGGCTTGCATTTCAAACGATGGTGCCAAAAGATGGAGTTTTTTTTGACTACACGAAAGGTGGCATGTGTGCCGACGACCGAAAAACCAATGCTTCCTGAAGAAGCAACAGACAATCAGAAAAAGCTTTAAAGGACTGGATTGAACATAACTACCTCTACAAAAATTATGTTCTTAATGGCTTGAGCAATGATCTATACGATTACTACAACTCAGACAAATCAACAAAGAAGATCTGGATGCGCTGCAAAAGAAATATGATATCGAGGAAGCTGGGGTGAAAAAATATGTTGTTCGTCACTATTTGAAGTTCCAGATGACGAATGACAAATATGTGTAGCCGTAGTCGCATAAGCTCTCGAAAATTGCATTGAGATCATCTCCGAAGGTATGGCTTTAGATGAACAGTTTTAGGTTGTTGTGTTAATTGATAAATTAACCCCTAGTTGGAAAGATTTGAAAATAATCTCAGGCATAAGAATAAGGAGTTTTCGTTAGAGAGTTTGATTACTCGTCTTCATATTAAAGAGGATGCCAGAAAACAGGACCGAAAGAAGAGGTGCTTGTTGTATCTACCAACAACACTAAGAAATCAACAAACAAGAGTACGAAATCAAGTGCGAAAAATTTTAAAAACCAAATCGCAAATTGAATCACAACCACAACAATCAGCATCAGAAGAATCAGCATGATACCCCTCTAAAACGATAGTAGACAGTTGTTCTTATGTTACAACAATGGAAAACCAAGCCATATGGCACGAAAGTGTCGGAACAAGCCAAATCCTGCACCGCAGGCTAGCCTGACTGAAGAAGCCCTTATGGCTATGCTTACTGAGATCAACCTAGTCGGTAGATCAGAAGGGAGATGGGTAGTAATTGGTGCTTCTCGCCGTGTCTACTATGATCGCAAAGTGTTAACATATAATGATGCTAACGACATGAAAGTGATGTTAGGAGATTCTCACATCACTACTATTGCTAGAATTGGGATTGTGGAGTTAAAGTTTACCTCTGGAAAGAATTTATTACTGAAAGACATGATGCATACTACATAGATGAAGAAAATTTTAATCTCTGGTTTCTTGTTAAATAAAGCTAGTTTTACTCAAAATATTGGATCAGACTTGTACACCATCACTAAAAATGGTGTTTTTGTTTCTAAAGGGTATAATGTAGATGGGATGTTTAAGTTGAATGTTGAATTTAATGGTTCTGTTTAAATGTTGTGTGATTTTAATATTTGACATGCTAGACTTTGTCATGTTAATAAGCGAATAATTCATAACATGAGTAACTTAGGTGTAACGACCCAGAATTTTAGTTATTTGAAATTAAAATATTTAATTAATTATAAATATTGAGAAGTTAATTTTATAGATTAAATAACTTGAATTTCAAATATAGCGATTTATTGGATAATTTAATTATTTAAAATTAATAATTAAACTTGTGTAAATAATTGAATTTCATATTTTAAGTTGGATAAAAATGATTTAAAATCTTATTTAAATTTTATTTAATATGAATGAAGATAATAAAACTTTTAAATTGGATTTAAAAGTAATTTAACCGATTTTGGAAATAACTCGTTTTAATTAACATATAAAAATTGCCTTCTGGGGCATTGTCTTGGATTTCAACCAAACCAGTGTCATTTGGTCCGTAATAATGAATTATAATACACTTTCAAATTTCATGGCGATTAGGTTTACCGTTTGACCATACGAAATCGAAACGCGTTGAAATTTATACTGAAAATTTAATATAATAATTGGGTTCAAAAAGCTACCTTCTACATACGAACAAATTAGGTCTCGAAACAAGTTCCATTGCATTTAGAATAGGGGTATAATATATAGAATGCCAGGCGGCACGTCTCGATTGGGTTCCAAAATTATATAGCTAGATACTTTGAATTTAAATATTATAGATATTTTGATTTAGATTTAACCATACATATGTTCATTCACATTAGCCCATACCTTATCTCTGCCCATTCCCATACAATCCCACGCCTCCTCGTTCAATCCCATCTTCCCTCCCTTATTTAAATGATGTTGGTTACCAGAGAAAAAAAATCAGTTCAAATATTTTGATGATAAATTGTAAAATTAAATTCCTTGGACTGCAAATAGTCATGTCTTCATGCTGTAGGGTTTTAAAGGGTTGCGATCGAGGTTAGGGGGACGACTGTGACAGTGGAAGCTTGAACTAGGGTTGTGTTTGTTTGGATTGCAAGTGAGAATTTGGGGATTTGGAGGCTAGATTGGAGTTAGTGAGGTCAAATAGCAGGTTGTGGATGAAGATGAGGAGGTGTGGTGCTTGAAAGAAATCGCGGCCTATACGGTCGGTGAAAATCATGGCAGAGTTGCATTTTGACTTGGTAGAGCGGAGGCCAAGTTTTCGTGATAGGGGAGTCGAGTTCATCGAGAGATGAAAATCGACGAAGTTGAATTCTGGAATCGATGAGTGTGGTGGATGATGTGCATGGTGTATCCTTCTTCATGTGTGAACATGAGGGAGTATCAGATGAGTTGGGGATGAAAAGGAATCAGGGGTAAACTTGTTAATAAATTAAAGTTATTTAATTTTAAATTAATTTTATCCTATAACTTATAAAATTGATAACTCCTTCATACGAGGTCTGATCGAGATGAAACTTATTACGTTGCGCTCGTACCGACGAGAGCTTCACAATAGAACTGGTTTGGTTGGATTTGGAGACCGTTGAAATTTGGGCTAAAATCGGACGTCGTTCGATTTTAGTTCCAAATCGAAACGCTTCGGCAACGAAAGAAAATTTCAGTAAGTTAAACTCACCTTTTTGGATAGCTGATATAATATTTAGTCAATAAAAATTGTTGAATGATTGTTTGGATTAATTACTATATTTATTTGTTGGTTTGGATATATTCCCGCCTATTGGAGCGAATGAGACCCTATTACATTCCCGTGTAAGAGCGGATGACCCTTTGTATATGAATTCCGCCTCGAAGCGGTTGATTTATATTTTACAATTATATAATATTTGTGATGCAGGGGGAAACAGGTTGGAGGGATCCAACGGGATTCCTCGCTATTATTGAATTATATTGTTTTAATAATATTTCCTTTATATGGATTATTGAATAATAAACTTGATTGTGGACATTATGGTTATAACATTGCTATATGTTGAAAACTAAAACGCAGTAGTGATAGAAAATTGATATTGATATTGGTTAAGTGTTGGGTGGCTATTGGCCTCATATTAGTATTTTAAAAACATTATAATTTGCCGTTTAAATCGGAAATTGATTTTGAGACAAGGAACAATTTTAAAATCCGAAATTAGGTTTCAGAAATATTTCTAAGGATTACCTAATTAAATATAATAATATTGTTTTTAAGTTAATTAAATATATTAATATTGTTTTTAAGTTAATTAATTATATTAATATTGGTTTTAAGCTATTTAATTATAATAATATTAATTTAAGGTTATTTAATTATAATAATATTATTTTAAAGTTATTTAAAGATATTAAAATTGTTTTAAAGTTATAATATCATATTAATATTATTTTAAAGTTATTTAATTACTTTTATATTGTTTAAAGGTTATTTGTTTATAGTTAATATGTTTTAAGAATTTATAAAAAGGTTAATAAATTGAAAGGTTAATTATTTCAAGGATATATATGGTTTAAAAATTAATAATAAGGATTATTAGTAAAATTTGAAATTTAATTATTATTTGTAAAAATGGTAAAGATTAATTATTATTATTTCTTAAACAATATTTTGAAATTAATAATTATTATTTTTAAGATGTATTAAAGTAAATAATTTATCTATAATGTTTATTGTCAATAAACATTATTATGTAATGGTGTTTTTTGAAGTAAAAGGGTTTAAAATTATGTAAATGTTTCTAAGACCATGAATGGAGTTGAAAGACTTGGACTTTATGAAGGAATTTATAAAATGGTTGAAGACTTAAAGAAGATTATTTGCACGGTTAAGAGTTTATAAATGGTTAGATACTTATAAAAGAATTTTAGAAATGAGTCTATGGATTTATAAAAGAAAGTTTATAAATGGTTTATGGATTCATATAGGGTTTATAAATGATTTTTGAAATGTATAAGAAGCTTATAAGCGATTGAATTTTTATAAAGGGATTATAAATGGATTTTTTGAAGATTTATAAATGGTTTATAAACGATTGGGAAATTATAAATGATTTGAGAATCGAATAAAAAGAAAATCTTTTTTTAAATTTTGTGGATACATTTATACCGTGGGATAAGTATATGGGTATTTTTAAGTGTTGAAATATAAGGATTTGCGAGTATATCTTTGTAAAGGTGTTAATATACAAGTAATTTACAAAGTAATTATATGGATAAAGACTTATTAAAGGAGGCTAGTGATGGCTTATATGCTTAACCAATGTTGGTTTCCTTATGAAATAAATCCATGATTGAATGTTTGTTATTCGATAGTTAAATAACCGATTATCGAAATTGGACCCAAAATGTAACTTTGGAAATATCTAGGAGAAACACATGAGTTATATGGCACTATCATCTCCGATGATGCTTTACTGTGCGTATAACTCTCATTTCATTCTCCTAATACAATGATAAGGAAATCCGTCCACTAACAATTAGGAGGTGATCTTCGATCTTATCTTTCGCTGTTTATTTCCTAAAGAACTAGGGTTGAGTTTATCAGAAATTATAGAACGTTGTTTCGAAGAGACTGAGATCGGATATGTTATCCAAAAACCACTTTGATCCAACGAATGCGGTTCGAAGTGTGAAGAGCATGGAATAGAAGATAGTGATGCGAAGTGCAAAGGCTTATCACTACTAATCCTAAGGGTGATTCCAAAATGGATATAGTAGAAATAGGGCCTTCGGTTTCGTTCAAACCCATAACAGACTGGTATGGATAAATGTTATTAGCACATTGTCATTGGAGGGCAATAAGCATTCAACTGTAAATGTTCTTGAAAGGTAATCGTAGCCTCAGGCCTCATCAACCGGGAATGACTAAAACATGGGAGATGCAGTAGGGCTTAGTGGGTCGCCCCCAAGTAGGGTATGATCATCCTATCTAGAGTCGCTATTATCTCTCATTTGTATGCTTCGGGGCCCATTGACGGAAGGGTGATCATATTCGATACTATCCAGCAAGGGGGTAGGCCAGTCCTGTGTTGGCAGGGGATCCATGCAAGGTCCTCGGTGTTATTTTATCTAAAGAGGCACCGTGATGGGCGGTACCCTAATAGCGCAGTCATTGTGTGGAATCCCTTCTCCAATAAGCACCGTACAGACTTAGTAGTGCCCAACTATGCTAAAACGTGAGATGCAAGCATTTTAACTATATTCATATTTTACTTTGACCCCTAGAGATTATTATAATATGAATGGATTTTCTATAAAAATGTTTTGGTTATTGTAGTTTATGTGCGGCGTGGTCTTATGAGATACTTTTGATTTCAAAAAAAATTGTATAACTTAAAATCAAGTTAGGTGTGTTTTCTCACGCTGGTTTTCCAAACTGACTCAGGTGTTATTTTATTTATTGCTCGGGTCAAACCGAGCATATTACAAAGTAGTTTGGATGCTTGGAGCTTCAGGTGACGAGTTGGAGGCCTAGAGACATATTCACGTAGATGGTTATTTTCCACTGTATTCATTGTGGTGTTATCAGCCATTATGAGGACAGGCTATTATAACTGTCCAGGCTGAAATAGGTTAGTATACTCTGATTGATGTTTTTATATACACATACTACCATTTTTCTTTGTGTAAAGATTTGTGGGTATATTATAAATTATTCTTTCCATTAGGAGATTCTATGTTGTTTAGTTTTCTTCTTATCCTTTTCCTTCTTTCTTTTTCCCTAACAATCGGGTTTTCTGCATTTGATTGCTCGACACATGATACATTGGATGTATTAGTGTCGATTTTCGAGGACCGAAAATCCGGTTCATTGCATTTGGTATCAGAGCTGAAGGTTAAGCGAGAACCTTGGTTTTGGTGGGGTACCCATTAGAGATAGGGTCAGTAGCACTTTAGAATGAGTTTGAGTGTGTGTGTGTGTGTATGAGCGCGTATTTGTTAGTGATATAGAAATGTTTTATATTGTGTTGGTTGATCTATTGTGCGTCTTATGGATTCTGGTCAATACGAGTAATTAATGTTATTGATAGGGATCTCTAAACGCTTGAACAGAGCAATTCAACATGGTATTGTTTAAAATTGGGTAACTGAAATAATTTTACTCTGATTATTTTTATATATAAAGGGATAATTTTTCAAAAAATTATTATTGTATATTTGGTGTGCTTGGTTGTTAGAAAATGATAATATTGATTATTATCATTTGTTGTTGTTGTGCTCTAATAAAAATTGTCATTAATGTAATGTAAACAAGATAAACAATTGAGAATTGATTTTATATGAAAAAATGGAATTATATAAATATGGTTCGTAGGTAAAGAGGGTTTAAAAGCTGGAAAATGGAAGATTTTTATCCCGTTATTTTGCATATGATTTTTCAAAGTTTTGGAAAATAACAATAGTATTATTTAGGAAAAATATTTTTGAACAAAAATATTTTAAAAAGGATTTAAAATGGGGTAAAAAGCGCCGAACTCACTTCGGTCGTTGGAAAATAATTTTGGTGATGACTGCAGCATCATTGACGTTCATTTTCGATTTTCCAAGAGAGGAATTGCTACCATTGGAGCTTTGTTTTGGTAAAACTAGTTTTGATTTTAAAGTTCAAAAGGAATGATTTGGTATGCCAAAGGGAATTATGAATATATATGATTTCAAAATAATTTGAAATGAATAAGAATAAGGTGTTTAAACTTTGGAAATTTTCAAATAAGTGTTTTATGAAAATATGAGAAAATAAGTTTGATAACTTATAAATTTTGAAAATTAGTAAGCTAAACAATATTTTAAATTGTTGAATATGAATTTTAAGAAAAGTAAATTTAGAACTGAACTTGGGAATGAAATTTAACTTAAGATAAGTTAAACAAAAATGAATCTTGAAGAGGAATTTGACCTAAGTTAGGTTAGATGAAATAAATTTTGGAAATAAAATTGATTATGATTGAATGAATTAATGATGGAACTAATTAAATTAATTAGTGAACTGGATATGCTTTGGAATGTTGATTGATAAAATTGAATGTTGAAATTGGAAAATGGAATTGAATTTGGTTAGAAATGTAAGGGACTTAAGTTATGAAATGGGAATAAATATGAGAAGAGTTGTGTAAAATGTTTATAAACCTAAGTAAAATTTTATGAAATGATTCATAAATAAAATTAGTATGGGGTGAAATGTTGTTAAACATAAAATCTGATGAAATGGTTCTTAAGTGATATCAATATTGAAAGAATATACTAAGTAATAGATGAAATGAATGTGAATAAAAGAATTTGGGATAGCTAAGAAATCAATTTAAATAAATGCGTAAGTTGTACATATATTATTTTATTCGCATAACGGTTTGATCAAGATTTGAGTACATGATTTCGAGATGATTTATATCGATTTGAGTTGGAATTTTTCACTCGATTGTCCACAGCGAACACTGGATATTGATTTTTGATTGATTCTTGAATTATCTATTATAGTATATGGCTACGCTAGGAGAATGACGGTTTTTAATCAAGGAACCAGATCCGAGTCCGCACTAGAGTGGCCCTATGAACGATACCAGTTCGGAAGTGAAATTATGTGATCGGGTGAGCTATCAAATTTGATATTGCGTACGGATGTTATATGTACATCATATAGTTTTAATAAAGAAAATGTTGGAAATTGAAATTTGCAAATGGTTATGAACTATATATTTGGATATCATGTATAAATAAGATGCAGGTATATAAAAGCAAGAGTAAATTTGATGCCTTTGATTTCATAAGAAAAATTGGGTTGCTCGACTAAAAGGTACATATTTAAATTGTTGTTTGAATTTGATGGTTTTATGGTTGAGCTACTTGGCTTTTGTTTTCTTTGGCTGGTTTGGGCCCGTAGTGGCGATTTGTGGTTGTTCTAATCCAGCCGCGCAAAGGAGATGCTGGCGAAATTTTCCAAAACTTAAACAGTGAGAAATTTTGAAGAAATTTTTTATGACTAAAATTTGATTTTGGGTTATAACCTGAAATGATTAAATAGATGATATTAGTTGGAAATCTATGAATGAATTTGGGAACTTAGTAAAAGTCATAACAAGGTTTCAACAAATTGTTTTAAATGAAGGATGATGAGGCTGTAAAAGATTACCATTCATAATAAAGGAAATAGTAAGTCGATAAATTGATGAAGATGAATAAATAACGCTAAAAAATGGCATCTGCATCTCTTCATCATGATCCTTCTTCCTCGTTTCTTCCGTCCTGTTCCTTCCCTTCAGATCAATTCCATCGAGAATCTCTCCCCTATCGTTCTTATGCGCAAGTGGTAAAAGACTGTCAGCCTTCATACCGATTTCAAAGATCTCCATCGCATTTATCAACAAAAAAGAAGAATTGGATTGATTTAAGAAAAAGCAAGATCTTCTGATTTAGATGTGGCGGTTATAATCATCTGGCTTTTCAATGTCGCGAGCCTATCATTTGTTTCGCCTGCGGCAAATCTGGGCACAAGAAACATGCTTGTTCGTCCAGATCGATCGAATTGGTTTCTACTGATTCTTTGGTTGAGCACGACTTCCAATTCGTCTTAAAATGTATGCTGCTGAAGGGGATTCTTATTGATCATCTATGGCAAAATCGTTTTGAAGGTATCAAGTTCTTAGAGGATTTGCTGTATCACTTCAACATCATAAACGAGCCGAATATCGGTAAAGGGTATAGGGATAAATTTGGGGATCCAGAGTTATATTTTGGCAAGACAGATTCTCGTCCTAATATCTCGAAAAAGGAAAATCCAGTTGGTGTTACAGGAAAAGATTTTCCTGTTTCTGTCATAAATAAGGATTCTTCAAGTTTCGACCCTATGTCGATTGACCCCAATGTTGTAGCGTTTAATCATTCATCAATTGTTAAGCCTGGAATTGAGTTGAAAGATAATTTTACTCTAAATGTGCAAATGTCGTGGCAGGAGCAGGGTCGGTCAAATCATCTGCAGGTACATAAACTGCTTGGATCGAATTTATAGACCCTTCTTTGGTGGAAGTAATTCTTTCTTGTAAAGAACCATGTTAAAACCAAAAAAGGCAAAAATCTTAATAGAAGATTGGAGAACTTCGTGATTCCTACTGCAAACAGTTTCGAATATCTAGATTCGGCATCTTCCTTAGAGTTCATTGAGGGAGTAGTGGATAGAGACAAGTGTGTCCATTCCTTGTCTGATTGTTTGATGGAAAATCATTCGACAGAGATGGTTTGCAATGTAGCCTCGGTTGATAATGAAGGAGACAGTCAAGGTGACAGTCTAATGAATTGTTATTTTGTTAGTGAGTTCTTGTTCGAACACGATTTGGATCATCAAAACAATTTGTGAAAGGAGGTGGATCAGGTTTCTTCACTAGGTAAAGATATGTGGTCAACAATTTCAGCAGTTAATCTGCCATTGGTATTTGATTTATCTGATCGGAACACAAGGTTGGATTCCTGTAAAAGTGACGGTGAGTTGAAGGACGATTTGGGGTTATCAATAGAATCTGATGAATCTGCATATTCAGATGGTTGTGAGTTAGTTGATTTTAGAGATTGGTTCTTATCACCCGAGCAGCTTAAGGAGTTTGATATTATTGTTGAACCAAAGAGTTATGTTGATGATGAGTTTAATAATTTGATCAATGTTTCTCTTAATGATATGCACACTGATACAGTTGTGCATGATGCGCAGACTCAGGTTGTTGTTGATGATAAAAATTCATCATTTTCTTCTCTGAGTTCGGTTAGTCTATCTATGGTGGGTTTTCATGGTGCAAATGTTGTTCCTAACACCTTGAATGGTTGCGATGCTAGTGATAATGGTTGTGATATTGTAGTATCCCTTGTTGAGCGATTGGGTGGTAATGATAATTTGGTGGAGGTATCTTTGGCTTTTGAGGAATCTCATGAAATTGGTGGTCTGGATAGGAATTCTGGGTTTCATTCGTCAGGTCAGATTAGGGAGGCTGGTGGCGATTCGGCATCTTGTTTTACGTCTTTGAAGAGAGGCAGACGAAGAAAGTTTTCAGCTTCTAGCGGGTCGGTTCGTCGTAGTGTCAGGATTCGAGGTAGTCGCTCTCAGTCTTTGGGTAAGTTTCCTAGTTCGAGCACCGTGAGTGGTGCTACGGAATCAGGCTCAGGTATGCATTTTGATTTGGGTAGTGCATATTCATCTTATGCCCTAGGTAATTTGTCAGCTTCTGAATTCAGTCAGTTAGCCAGTGAAACTGCTTTTATTTTCACTAATATTGAGTTAGATCGTGAGTATATTAGAAGTAAGGAACTTGATAGGGCTAGGTCCATTGGTTTATGAGGATCACTAGTTGGAATATTAGAGGTTTGAACGACTCGAATAAATGTGATAAGGTTAGAGTTTTCTTTAAAGACTATTCTATTGACATTGCTCTTCTTCAAGAGACTAAAATTGAATGTCCGGATATTTGCTTTTTTAGAAGATTAGGTGGTTATCATTTTAGAAAATGGTTTTTTTACCTTTTGTTGGTTCTTCCGGGGGTTTAATGATTGGTTGGAGGGATAATTATTTTAAATTGCTCCAATGTATTTACAAACAGCACTCTTTACACATTATTCTTATTAATCTTTCTGACAATTCTTTTTTAAATATTTCTAATGTTTATGGGCCTAACTCAAAAATAGATCGTCGAATTCTTTGGAATGAATGCCTGGAATTTAGATCTTTAGCGCCGGGTTCTTGGATTTTGGGAGAGATTTTAACGTTACTCGCTTTATAGGGGAGCGAACTCCTCGAGAGGGTGATTACTCCGCTATGGAGGAATTTGACCATTTTATTCTTAGTTATAATTTGATTGAAATTCCTCTTTCTAATAGAAAGTTTACTTGGAGTAATAATAGAGAATCTCCTTCTATGGCCCTATTAGATAGGTTTTTCGTTAGCGATGAAATAGAGGACAAATTTCCTTTATGTAGAGTGTCTGGTTTGCCTTACACGTTTTCTGACCATTGTCCCATTATTCTCTCTTGTGACCACCATAGAGCTATTATTAGATCTTTCAGATTTGAAAAAATGTGGTTACTAGAACCAAGTTTATCTAATTTAGTAATTAATAAATGGTTGTCGATGAGTTTTTATAATATTAAATATAGTGATAATTCAGCCAAAGCTTTTGTTTCTAAGCTTAGAGAACTTAGGAATTCACTTAAAAATTGGAATAAAAATATTTTTGGCAATATTAAAAGTAAAATAGAAAATATTCTTAATGAGATGCTTAAATTAAATAAGATAGAAGAAACTAGACATCTAAATCTATGTGAGAGAAACGTCCTCACTAACTTAAAAGAAGAGCTTAACTCTATTCTTGAAAAGTAGGAAGTTATGTGGAAACAAAGATCCAGAATTCAATGGATTAATGAAGGTGACAATAATACTAAATTTTTTCATAATATGGCTAACGGTAGAAAACATAGTAATACGATTAACTCCATTCTAGTTAACAATGTGGAATTTGTCACGTACCGAAATTTTCGACTTTCGAAAATTCGACATCGATACTCACTTTATCGACTGCCGAGCCATCGAGTGCCGGAAACTCCAATAGTGAGGGTTTTAAGAAAAAGAAAAAGGTAGAAGAAGATAGAAGAAAAAGAAAGAAGAACAACAACAGAACAAGAGCAGAAACAGAAACAGAAAACAATAACAGAATCTCACATATCGCAGCGGAACAATATATAATAGATAAATGAATATCATTTAAAAACAAAAGAATTATATCTGTTATTACATTACATCACATCATATCATCAGATTCAATAAACAACAATGGACAGTTATATAAACTTGTCCTCATACAGAATACACAGCGGAATAAATATATCAGATACAAATACTACGTCTCACCATCCAGCTTGCTTCCAAAGCTCCAGAATATCCAGAATATCCTGATAACCTAACTCTAGTATGATTTAAATAAAATTGTACAAATCATTTTCAATCATTTTAAACTCGATTTTTAATTATCTCTGGAATTTCAATCATTAAATTATCGATTTAATCATCAAATTTAATCCAGTATTCGAAAAATAAATCATTCGACTTCTAAATTCCATTTATTAATATTTAAAATCAATTAAATATTCGAATTTTAATTATCAAAAATTCTGGGTCGTTACAGACTTCCCCCCTTAAAAGAATTTCGTCCTCGAAATTACAAGTCAGGAAGAATGGTCCTTAATTCGTCTACTATTTTTCACAATCTAATGGTTTTATCAAATTTCAAAACAAATCTTTCTACTAAAGATTCGTTATTTATTCAACTAAATTTCTAACTTCAATCATAAGTTTCAAACAACTTTGTTTACTTCTCCATTCAAATTTAAATTTAAATTTAAATTCAAATATTAAACTTCCAAATTTTCTCAAAAATTTTCTAACGCCCTAAATTTCCGAAAAATTTCGCCAGCGTCTCCTTTGCGCGGCTAATACGGCACGACTACAAAACGTCCCTACGGACTCTCAGATTTCAAAAAAGAAAAAGAAAAAGCCAAGCGGCTAGAGAAGAAATCATAAAATCTCATATTTGAAATTTAAAATACATACCTTTTGTCGAGCAATTCAATTTTATCTTTGAAATCAAATCCAATCCCTTTAATACACCTGTATATCCTACTAGCCATAATATCTAGTTATACATTCAAACCATTTTGCAAATTCGATTACAAAATTTCGATACCTACTTCTTATATCATTTTTGAATTCACTATTGAAGTTACATCATTCAGTTTCGTTCAATTTCACATTTCAATTTCATTTGAATTCAATTCACAATTTCAATCTAATTTGGATTCAATTTAACTTCTGAATATTGAATTTTTTGTCAATTGACTTTAGTTCGCTTCAAAATAATCTCAAAACTTCATTTAATTTTTACACAATTCAAATTCATTTTCAATATTCAGTTTTACTTACTTACAAATTCAAAATGAATTTTTAACATTCAACTTAGTTCAACACCTTTCAATTAGCTTTAATGAATTTACACTTACATTCATTCTTCCATATCAATTTACTTTCATTAGATTGATTAACCTCCAATACATTTATTTATTCAATTGCTAATTCATTTAACATTTCAAGTTGAATTTCACTTATATAACTCAAGTTCATATTCATTTCAGTAATAAATTTTGATACCCAAAATCAAATTCATTCTTCATTTCTTAAGTTATATTCCCATTAAACATCATTTATTTCACTTTCATTTTCTCATTTTATAAGTTATACAACTTATATTCAAAAATTACCACTTGAATTTTTATTGATTCACTTATACTTACTTTAATTCAACTTAAAATTTCTTAAGTTAAATTTATTCAATCAAAATTCAAATTGTATAAGTTATCAACTCATTTATTATTCCCATAAATATTTTAAATAGGATTCCAGAGTCTTTCCAACCTTTTTTTCTGAAAACAATTCAAATTTATCTTCTGAATTCCAAAAACCAAACCCAAATTTCAAACAACTTCCATTTAAAACAATTTGGCAGCAATTCCTCTTTTGGAAACCCGAAAATGAACACCAATGATGCCGCGGTCATCATCGAAGTTATTTTCCAGCGACCGAAAAGAGTTTAGAGCTTTTATCTTTCCAAAATACTTTTCAAATCCTTTGAAATCCATTTTCAAATCAAAAAGATTTAAACTTTTCAAATCTCCAAAATTCTCAAATTCTTTTCAGAACATTTCCAAAAACTTCTCTGGAATTCCGTTTTAAATTACAAATCACATTTATAATTTGCATTCTTAAATTTCATTTGTACATGGATTTATCTCTTAACTTTGGAGTTATGATTTCAATTTCTTATTCAATTTTAGTGATGATAATTCACTATTATTACTTCCTAACATCCATGCAACCATATACTATAGTACTTTATAGAAAAACATTTCTTTTCTATACAAAAATAGTTTTGGGCAAAATTATTTCATTCACCCTATTTAAAACAATATTGTGCCGAATTGTTCTATACAAGTGTTTAGAGATCCCTATCGATAGAGTTGTACGGACAATACCGACCAGAATCCATATACCACTCAACAAACCAATCATCACAATATAAAACAATTTTATATTCACTAACAAATACGCACTCGTATCTATTATTACACTCAAACTCATTCTAGAGTACTGCTGACTCTATCTCTAATGAGTAACACCCAACAGAGCAGGGTTGTCGCTTAACCATATGCTCTGATACCACGCTGTCACGTACCGAAATTTTCGACTTTCAAAAATTCGACATCGATACTCACTTTATCGACTGCCGAGCCATCGAGTGTCGGAAATTCCAATAGTGAGGGTTTTAAGAAAAAGAAAAAGGTAGAAGAAGAAGATAGAAGAAAAAGAAAGAAGAACAACAACAGAACAAGAGCAGAAACAGAAACAAAAAACAATAACAGAATCTCACATATCGCAGCGGAACAATATATAATAGATAAATGAATATCATTTAAAAACAAAAGAATTATATCTGTTATTACATTACATCACATCATATCATCAGAGTCAATAAACAACAATGGACAGTTATATAAACTTGTCCTCATACAGAATACACAGCGGAATAAATATATCAGATACAAATACTACGTCTCGCCATCCAGCTTGCTTCCAAAGCTCCAGAATATCCAGAATATCCTGATAACCTAACTCTAGTATGATTTAAATAAAATTGTACAAATCATTTTCAATCATTTTAAACTCGATTTTTAATTATCTCTGGAATTTCAATCATTAAATTATCGATTTAATCATCAAATTTAATCCAGTATTCGAAAAATAAATCATTCGACTTCTAAATTCCATTTATTAATATTTAAAATCAATTAAATATTCGAATTTTAATTATCAAAAATTCTGGGTCGTTACAGAATTAGTTAACCAAAGAGATCTCAATAAAGATTTCACAGATTATTATAAAGATATTTTTGGTAATAAAAATAAGCATAGAATTAATGTAAGATGGAATGATCTTTTTTCGGCTAACTCTAATCTTAATCTTTCTGAGTTAGATGATCCTTTCACTGAAGAGGAAATCCGAAAAGCCATTTTTGATCTACCGGGTGATAAATCCTCGGGTCCGGATGGATTTCCGATTTTCTTCTACAAAACTTTTTGGGATATTTTAAAAATAGACTTAATTAGTATGTTTAATGATTTTTATAATGGAAATTTACAACTAGGTAGATTTAATTTTGCAAATGTTATTTTATTGCACAAAAAAGTAGGTGCTAATAATTTAAAAGATTTTAGACCCATTTCATTGATTAATTGTTCTATTAAAATTATTTCAAAAGTTTTAGCTAATAGACTTAGTATAAGAATGAATGACCTAATTGACTGTTCACAATCTGCTTTTATTAAAGGAAGAAATATCACAGATGGTGTGGCAGTGGTTCAAGAATTTATTAATCATTGTTGTAAGAATAATATTACTTGTGCTATCTTAAAATTAGACTTCGCTAAAGCTTTTGATTCGGTTGATTGGGATTTTCTTGTTGATATTTTTCATGCTAGAGGCTTTAGTAATAGATGGATTAACTGGATTATGAATTTACTTAAAACTAGTAACTCTAGTATTATGGTAAATGGCATTTTAGGTAATAAAATTCAATCTAAGAGAGGTTTAAGACAAGGGGACCCTTTATCGCCTCTTCTTTTTAACTTAGCTGCTGATGTTTTTGCTAGGATCATTAAAAAAATAGTTGATAATGGTTCTTTGGGTAATATTGGTAATGATATACCGCGTTATGGTTTATCTGTCCTTCAATTTGCAGATGATACCTTGCTTTTTTCCTCTCATCTTCCTAGACACATTATTACTCTTAAGTTTATTCTTTATAGTTTTGAGCTTTTATCGGGTTTAAAAATAAATTTTGACAAAAGTTCAGTTTTAGTTTTAAATGACTTTGAAAATGTTGAAAATTTAGTTGCTAATACATTAAATTATAAAACTATGAATTTTCTGTTTGACTATCTTGGTTTTGTTATTACACCTTCTAAACTTAAACATGATGATTGGTTAATAATCATAGACAAAATCAGAAATAGGATATCTAATTGGAACGGGAGATTTTTATATAGAGCTGGTAGACTGTTTTAATTAACTCTGTTTTATATGCTCTCCCAATTTATTGGATGTCTTTACATCTTTTTCCTGATTGGGTGATAGATAAAATAGATAAAATCAGAAGAGATTACCTATGGAGTGGTGATAATCCAAACAGTTGCATAAAATGTCCTGTGAATTAGGAAACTGTATGTAAATCCAAGAAGGATGGCGGTTTAGGTGTCATTAATTTGCGTAATATGAATTTATCCCTCCTTGGTAATTGGTTGTGGAAGTTCAGAAATACCAATGATAATACCACTTGGAAGGAAATTATTTCTAAATATTATTACAATGGTAGTAATAATCTTTATCAAATTAGTCCTTCGGTTTCTCGTAAACAATCTTATTTTTGGAAATCCATCTTAAAATGTAATGTGATTTTTGACTTAGGCATTAATATTATCGTTCACTCAGGTAATAATACTTCCTTTTGGCATGACAGTTGGATTTCCGCTACTCCTCTTAGGAACGATTTTAATGAGTTGTATGACATTTGTAACTTTAAATACGCTTTTATTTCTGAAGTTTATGATTCCGATAACGACCATCATTGGATCTTTAGTTTTAATAGAACTCTAGTTGGTTTAACTCTTAGACAGCTTAAGTTGCTTTTCGCTAGATTAAATCTTTATAATATTGACAATGATAATGATCTTATTAGTTGGGAATGGGACAAGAGTAAGAAATATTCTACTAATTCTTTTTATAATTTTATTAACTTTTCGGGTGTAACTAATAACTTTTTTAACTTTATTTGGAAATCTAATGCTCCTCCAAAATCTAAAATTCACATGTGGTTAATTATGCATGGTAAATTAAATACTTTAGAATTTTTAAAAAGGAAAAATATTAACTTTGATAACAAATGTTATTTTTGTAATTTGCATTCAGAGGATATTAATCATATTTACTATGACTGTACGAAAACTTATTTTATTCTTATGAATATCCTTAATATTTTTGAATTTAATATTAGTACTAGAATTACTAATTGTGTTTTTTATTGGAATACTTTTAGATTTAAATTCGATAAAGTTAACAGATATTTGCTTGATACTTTATTCACTATATCTTGTTGGTACATTTGGTTTGAAAGAAATCAAATAATTTTTAATAATAATAACATTAATCACTTCAATAAATTGATATTTTTAATTTCATCTTTTTGCTTTAATTGGGTTTCTAATCCTAAATATAAATTAGCTAAATATTATCTTTTTAAGGAATATCTTAATAAGGTTAGTAACAACATCAATATATTCAAACAAAACAACAATAATTTTAGCATTAATAATATTAGTATTGCTGACCTTTCTAATTTAAATAACGATCACTTAGTGCATCATTATTTACTCTCTAGTGAAAATTCATAGAGATATTACTTGTATTGATTTTGTTTTATTTAGCTTTAATTGTTTTAGTTTTTCGTTCGTTAATTTTATTCAGTATGGATCCTTTTTCTCTTTCTTTTATAGAATTGTTAATTTTTGTGCTAAATTATCTTTGTTTTTTATCGCTTTAGATTTTATTTACGCATATATGTATATAAATTCTATTTATATACATATATGTGATTCGTTCTAATTTTGTTCTTAGTTTGCTTACAGGTCTTGGATTAGATAGATTGTCAGTGTCTCTTTTCAGGTTTGCAGGACAGCTAGAGTCTTTTTTCAGGTGCTTAGGATAGCCGTTTTCCAGGATTGCAGATTGCATCAGGCGTTTATTTCAGCTATACCATTTCAGAGTGGATCTTCCTTTCAGCATCACCTTCAGTTTTCACCTTTGTGTAGTTGCTTATTCATTCCGCCAGATGCAGTTCCAGATTCTTTGCTTATTTGGCGATGGCATCCTGCAGTTTCTTTAGCTTTTAGGTACTCCTAACATCTTGATATCAGGGGGTGGCCATGCCGGATCTTGATATCAGGGTGAGATGGGTGGTGGCCTTGCCGGAACTTATCCTAGGAGTATCTGATTTTTTATTATGATATCAGCATTCAGTTTTTGTTACTTGCCAGGCATGTTGGTAGCACCTCATTTTAGTGTTATATATAGTTTCATGTGTGCTCTCCGCTATTCATAGTGGACCACACATTTTTCTCAAAAAAAAAGGTTTCAACAAATTGGTTTTAGGAAGTTAAAAGCTTAAATGGATTTGGGAAGTTATTTCAACTAATTGGTTTTACAAAACAGTAAGGGGTTTGGGCATTTTTCCTACCTCAGCAATTTCGGGGAAGAAATTCTTTTAAGGGGGGAAGAATGTAACAATCCAGAATTATAGTTACTTGAAATTAAAATATTTAATTAATTTTAAATATTGAGAAGTTAATTTTATAGATTAAATAACTCGAATTCAAACATAGCGATTTATTGGATAATTTAATTATTTAAAATTAATAATTAAACTTGTATAAATAATTGAA
This sequence comes from Allium fistulosum, assembly GCA_030737815.1. NCBI lineage: Eukaryota > Viridiplantae > Streptophyta > Magnoliopsida > Asparagales > Amaryllidaceae > Allium > Allium fistulosum. Next base: position 1,539,458,280 of record CM060901.1, on the reverse strand, counting down.
TTTCAGATTTTAAGTTGGATAAAAATGATTTAAAATCTTATTTAAATTTTATTTAATATGAATGAAGATAATAAAACTTTTAAATTGGATTTAAAAGTGATTTAACCGATTTTGGAAATAACTCGTTTTAATTAACATATAAAAATGGCCTTACGGGACAATGTCTTGGATTTTGATGAAACCAGTGTCATTGGGTCCGTAATAATGAATTATAATACACCGTCAAATTTCATGGCGATTAAATGTACTGTTTGACCGTACGAAATCGAAATGCGTTGAAATTAATATTGAAAATTTAATATAATAATTAGGTTCAAAAAGCTATCTTCCGCATAGGATCAAATTAGGTCTCGAAACAAGTTCCATTGCATTCGAAATAGGGGTTATAACATATAGAACGCCAGGCGCCACGTCTCGATTGGGGTCCGAAATTATATAGCTATATATTGTGAATTTAAATAATATAGATATTTTGGTTTTGATTTAACCATAGATATGTTCATTCACATCAGCCGATACCTTATCTCTACCCATTCTCGTACAAGCCCATGCCTCCTCGTTCAATCCCATCTTCCCTCCCTTATTTAAACGTTGTTGGTTACCAGAGAAAAAAAATCAATTCAAATATTTGATTATAAATTGTAAAATTAAATTCCTTGGACTGCAAATGGTTAGGTCTTCATGCTGTAGGGTTTTGAAGGGTTGGCGATTGGGACAGTGGAAGCTTGAACTAGGGTTGGGTTTATTTAGATTTCGAGCGAGAATTTGGGGATTTGGAGGCTAGATTGGAGTTAGTGAGGTCGAATAGCAGGTTGTGGATGAAGATGAGGAGTGTGGCGCTTGAAAGAAATTGAGACTTGTATGGTCGGCGAAAATCATGGCAGAGTCGTGTTTTGACTCGGTGGAGCAGAGGCTAAGTTTTGGTGATAGGGGAGTCGAGTCCATCGAGAGATGAAGATCGGCGAAGTCAAATTCTGGAATTGATGAGTGTGGTGGATGATGTGCATGGTGTATCCTTCTTTGTGTGTGCACGGGAGGGAGTATCAGATGAGTTGGGGAAGAAAAGGAATCAGGGGTAAACTTGTTAATAAATTAAGTTATTTAATTTTAAATTAGTTTTATCCGATAACTTATAAAATTGATAACTCCTTTATACGAGGTCCGATCGAGACGAATTTTTTTGCATTGTGCTTGCATCGACGAGAGCTTTGCAATGGAACTGGTTTGGTTGGATTTGAAGACTATTGAAATTTAGGCTAAAATCGGACGTCGTTCGATTTTAGTTCCAAACCAGAACGCCTCGGCAACGACAGAAAATTTCGGTGAGTTAAACTCACCTTTTTGGATAACCGGTATAATATATAGTTGATAAAAATTGTTGAATGATTGTTTTAATGAATTACTATATTTATTTGTGGTTTGGATATATTCCCGCCTATTGGAGCGGATGAGACCCTATTACGTTCCCGTGTAAGAGCAGATGACCCTTTGTATACGAATCATGCCTCAAAGTGGTTGATTTATATTTTATAATTATATAACATTTGTAATGCAGGGGGAAATAGGTTGGAGAGATCTAACAGGATTCCTCGCTATTATTGAATTATCACTACATCATAACAGCCATTTTATAACACTTATTTTTTTCAATTGCCAACACTTATTTGTGTTGTAGATTAAACACAATAATATCCGTCGCTAAGCCAAAAATGTGTGACCGAAAATACACATTTATAAAAAAATTATTGCTAACACATATTTGCGTTGGAAAATCTGGTTAAATTGAAATTACCTGAAATTTGGTTGGGGCAAAAAAGTAAATGAGCATCCTTTCCATCCGTAGCCCTAATTCCCATCCATCTCTACGCTTTTTTACTTCTGCTCTGGTGCTGCTGGAAAAAAAATTTGATCACGTGATTCAATTTCAGTTGCCGCCTCGACTTCAACTTCAGGGAAATCTTGGTGTCTCAATTTCAGTCGTCGACCTCGACTTCGACTTCGATTTCGCCCTAGCGATTTGATTTTCACCCTCGACTTCAGGTATCGGCCTCGACTTGGATTTTGGCCTAGCAATTTGATTTTCGCCCTTGACTTCAGGTGATTCGATTTTTCCCTCTCTAGGTTTAGTTATTTTCTCTATGCATCATTTTTGCCATTAATTGATTCTGTATTGTGTATTAAACATGTATTAATCAACGATGGATTCTAATTGTTCACGGGGTTGATATTACTGCAAAATTGTTATTTAGATCATGTATAGAAAACCATAAATAATTAGAATTAAATGTTTCTAAGTTGCATTAAGCATAGACATAAAACTACATTTATATGTACAAGAGAATTTATTGATCGCAACTTAGTTTTAACTAGTAAATTTTTGGAAAGCATGTATTATATGACTGATGCATACTTTAGGTAAACGAACGATGCTACAAGGGCCTGCTCTGTTGCATAAATTATCACGTATTTGGACACAATTTTTCCGATGGAAATTTTGGAACTCAAAGGTGCATTCAGTTTTTTTCCCCATGGCCGGTTAAAAATGCGGCACTGTATTATGGTTTGAATAGCTATTTCATAATAAAATCAACTTGAACTTTTTATCCCGTCGCTTGCTCAATCAACTGCACTCATGACTGATGTTTGTAACATTTTCTTTTCTTGTATGCTTGCTTAAGAAAATGCATTGTTTTTGTGTTAACCAAACTGGTTATTCTGTAATAATGTTTTATGGAAAAACTTAGAAAACCTAACTAACCATGAGTTCCACAAACTTACAAATTTTCTGCAGTAATATTTCGCAGTAGCATTGTCCAATTTCCAACTTGCTTGATCTCTATATTTATTTAATTTAATAGTAACTTAAACTTACTTATTTTGACTTCCATATGAGTATAGCCACTTTAATAAATTATAAAATTTTAAGAGGATAATAAATTGTTTTCTTATCTTATACATTTTCTGATGTTTATGATCATGAATAAAACAGCTCTAGCATCACTTCTAACTATAGATTCTGCTTACATCATAATTTTTAGTAAATAAAAGAAATGAAAAAAAACTAAATGTAAGATTAATATTTTAAATTGTTGCTTAATCGAAACAACTATTATATCGACATTTAACTACAACTTTTAATCATGAATAAGTGTGAAAAAGAGTTTAGAAGTATAAGAGATAGAAGAAACACGTGTATATGTGTCAAGCCATAAATTATCCTCATCTCTTATGTAAATTGAGTTCTTCTCTAATACTTTACTGAAGAGTACATGGCTCTTTAGTCCTTACTAGTAAAATCTTCTGAAATCAGCCACACCTGTCAGAAATTTAACAGTTTCATGCAAATAAAACAAATGCACAAGCTTTAAATGTGGAGAAAGCGTAAATTTTATTAAATAAAAATATTAATAGAGAGAATGATCTACCTGCTTCTATTGAGAATTAATGAAGCACCAGACGAACAAGGACAGAAGAAGTATGCTTTAAATTTAAAGCTACTACTGAAAATGTCATTGATTATCATGCATGGACAAATCTGTTTCATAACTTAAGACTAAAGCTAGGAAAAGCAAGAGTTTTAAGATGAGTTCCACCCTTGGTAACTCTGAAACCGGGGTACACATTACAAAATAATTATAATGTTCCTATTTTGAACGTAAGTGGACTAGTATTTTCCAATTGAACTATTAGATGTTCTTTTCATGACAAATAGACATTGGTTATAAGAACAAATAACATCAGCTCTGTTTTGGAGGTAGAGGTACATTAGTGATAAATGTGTGTTATAACTTACATCCCTGTTTTATGTAAAATAGGTTCCTGTACTTGTTCTTTTTTTTGGGTACACTTATTAGTTGTTACTGACTAAATAGTATTTAATATTGCAACTGTCCATTCAAATTTCTCAAATTGTATATGTGTCATATTTATATTTTTTCGTAAGGACAGAATAGTGATTGGAAAGCTAAAAAGATATGCCTTGATAAAGCTTATACCGCCACAAAGTCCAATCCTACTTATTTTTTATCTTTTATGTAATTTTATTATAGTGTATCTACGCAAATTGAATTAGTTATGAAAATTGATTTTTGTAGGGAGATCCGAAGTGTTTGGCTATTGTTTACTTTTAATACAAGCATAATTCAGGTTAGATCCAAACGTCTAGTGGATAAGCTAACCACGGAGGATGAAGAATCTTGCACAACTAATAATATGCTTAAGTTTGTAATATTGATAAAGAAAACAATTAGAATGGAGTTCAATAGTCATGAAACTTACATAAACTCCCTTCCATTTTTTTCATCTTAGGACATGTAAATGCTTCAATCATGTTTTTTCAACCTTTTAATATCATAACCTACTTTTGTTACTGTTTTAATATGTAAACCTACTTTTGTTGCTATTTTAATACATAAATTAAGTAAGGTAGCCGTTCATGCTTTTGTTAAAAGTTTCAGACCAAACTGGTGCTATGTACATAATGTATGGAAGTAGCATAATACAAATAAATATACATTGCAGAAATATATCTAGACATGGTAACTTGTTTACTTCTTCCTGTTTCAACTAATGGTTTGGTTAGATATGAAAATCACTTGTTTCAACTAATGGTTTGGTTAGATTTGAAAAACATTAAATTGGTCTTTGTGTTACTTGGTTAGATTTGCATATTATATATTAATTTGCAATATTCTTTTTAGTATAGGTCTCAACTTAATGTTATATTAAATGTAGAGGCACTTCTGATAGTAAGAGAAGTTATTGTTGAGTAATTACACTACACCACTGTGGCCTTTGTGCCTCAGTTAAACTGAGGCCACCATGGCTTCAGTTTTAAACTGAGGCACTGTGACTCAGTTTAAAACTGAGGCCAAACTGAGGCAAGTGCAAGTAGCCGCATTATATTCTCCTCTCAAGCAATGTCTTAAACTGATTATTAGATAAATAATATGAATTTTAAATGCTATCAAACATGTCACTGGACAAATTCAAGTTCATAAACTTTACAGATAAACAATATGAATTTTAAATGCTCTGTGGAACTGATTATTAGAAACATAGGATTATGATTAATTACTATTTACTCGTGCATGCCAAAGAATTCATGCATATGTACATTTTACATTTTTTATGCTTAATTCGTTATTATAATGAACAGTATTTTTCTTTAATAGGCCAAAGGGTAAAACTTTCTCTTTATGTATGACGAGTATATATGCACGTCCAGGTGGGCCTGCATTTAATTACATGAATATTAAACCCAGCTCCTTGAAATCAAACTTAATACACGAAAACTCCTCCTCAAAATAAGATTGTAAATTAGGTCTCTAGAATTAAGTTACTGAATAATTGTATACATTTATGCAATTATTCAATGAATAATTGCAGACATTTATGCAATTATATCAAAAAATTGCGTATATTTGTCTGTAATTATTCAGTAAATAACTGCAGAAATTTTCGCAAATTTTTTACGAATAATTGCATCCGCACTTCTTCAGTGAATAATTACGGAAATGTCTACAATTTTTGGATATAATTGCATAAATGTATGCAATTATTCACTGAATAATTGCATAAATGTATGTAATTATTTAGTACATTAATTCTAGAGACCTAATTTACATACCTTCTTTGGCAATGTTGTTTGGTGCATTTTGAAACTTAATTAGGACTTTAGTCAAACAGTCTCAATCACAATATTCATGCATTTATGGTTACACCTATGGAAGTATATTTCACAATACCATTGCCAACATAAAATGAACCCGAAGCAACAATCAAGAAGACCGAGACAGCTAAAGAACATTCATAGAGCTAATAACTTAAAAGCTTTCATTGTTTCATTTGTTTTGACTTATTTTACATTATTAGAAATGGAAATAATACTTATACTTTTACATGCATATACTCGTTTAGCTAATGTGCGCTGTGAGCAAAAAATTTATCAGAATACATCATCTTTTCAAAGTTCTATTAATAGTGAGAATTTAACTAACATGATTTCCATCGTGGCTTTTTGAAATTTCAAATTTGAAAGGTGATTCTGATATATGACCATGTTTAGAAATTTAAAAGGTGGCTTCCAATAAATTTATGGCCAATTTGGGATGCATCATTTAAACTTAAAGATTTCATCAAAGTCATTGGCAGTTTTTATGACTGCCAATGTCTATGAAAGGTCCAACTAAATTTTGAATAGATAAATATGAACAAATTACGCAAAATTTAGACTTTATAATCTTTGGGTACATTTCAGTAAAACATTATCCAAGAAAATAGACAATGTATAACTTAGTAAAATTTATTTGGCAAACAATTATGTACTCTGACTTTAACTTGAATAAACTCTATTGCAATTCCTAATGCAACTTCATCTGAATATACACGATCAAGCTCCCAAAAAAACGATGGTATGCCTTCTAATTGTACGCACATTACCAAATTCATATTTCTATCCAAATCCAACATCAAAGATGAAACCCAAAAGCTAACTAATATTTCAAAATTCATCCACTAATCAACTGCAAGTCTTATTTATAAAAGTGAAATGACCTGATCACAAAATAAAAATAAAAAAATTCCAAAAACGGAAGCAAACTTCACACATTGAAATGTCCGGTGTATAAAAATAAACTACAAAGAATCCAATCATAGTATGAAATCACACCACTTATCGTATTCATCTGTTGTGGAAAACAAAGCACTTTCAAACAATAACAAACATATTTACATAAACAACTTAAGTTACATAAACGCATCAAATATTCCTACATAATTATCAAATTCATGATCACTATTCGGACATATAATCCACATCACCGCTGTTGACTTGATCTGCACCGAGCCAACTCAATAACCCAACATAAGCTTCACCATTCAATCTTTGAGCACAATACTCTACTAACATGCTCCATAGATCTCCAACTGTTCATCCATGCATCATGACTCATTGTGTCACCTGCCATACATACATATATGTGAATACCTATTTTGCCATACATCCTTCTAAATATTATTTACAATTGTTTTTACATATTTTTTTTCCTTCTAAAACACTTCCATATGAAAAATATCATCATACCCATTTAAATGCGTTGGCATCATTGGTCTCCTACTTTCTAGTAAGGCATCGGTCGTTTCCTTCTCTATAAACAACAATGTGTTTTTGTGCTTCGGTCCAAGCTTCTCAATGGCTTTCTTCATAACTGAATATCCACATGTAATCCTGTATGTAATCTAATCCAGTATGTAATCTAATCCCTTGTACGGTGCATGTATATCAAGGAGTTTCAGCAAAATATAAGCATATTTCTTGCTATAGAGTTGCATATAACAAAGATAAGAAAGCATGACCATGTTTTACGTGAATTTGTTGAAAAGGTGAGACTATTTTCAATGTCGTGTTATTTCCAACTCAAATATAAAATGAATTATAGATTGAAGTAACAGATAATGTTTGCTGTTAGTTGTGCTAAACATAAAAATAAAAACAGTTCATGCATGAATTAAATTACAACAAAGCTCCCTAATGTTTTCCATATAACTTAACGCCAAATATTGTCGTTGCAATTTTTGAATGCTAAAAATTAAAGATGAAACTAAGAGTTAACTTAACCTTATATGGTTAACCCACTTCTATATATGCTGCAAGTTATGAATGTCCTGACGTACAAACCTCCATGCAAACTCAAATATTTATGTTCATATGCGCCCATCCAAAGCTGTATACAACAAAAAAACATAATTTTAAGTTTCAGCCATTTCTAGTAAACTGCAGAATGATATGCAGGCTCAATGCATTCTTAGATAACTCAAACTTAGACACATGTATAAAAATACTTATGTAGCAGATATAAACACGTGTCGTTTTCAAAATTCAAAAAAATGTAATTCCATTAAAATATAATCAATTTTTTCACATGAATATCACAAATTTGAAAAACCCATAATACTAAGTTAATGTAAATCACATTAACATGTAGGTTGAGAATGATGTGTAGAAATGAGTTCACACTAAAAGGAGCGGTTCTAGGTTTCTGAAAAAGTGAGCATGAATAAAAAATTGAGAAAAATGGTAAGGACTATGGAAGATGGATGGTCATATGTAGTAATTAACTTAAAAGGTGGATAGATTTAATAACCGCTTACCAAATATTACTAACTAACCAAAAGATAAGAAATTAACGTTAGATAAGAACATAAAAAAAATTGCAATCTACAAAACAAAAGGCTATAAAATTAAAAATATTAAAATACCTTGGGAGCAAAAAAACGCTTAACAGCAAATAGATTAGTGTGAGAATTATAGATTTGAGGAGAATCAATGTGCTTTTGTTCAAGGAAGGAAAAAAATTCATGATAATGACTCATAGGTAATTACCGGATTAAGAATGGGGAAACCATATGATATTGAATTGAGAGAAATAATTTAGGTTTTCGAATCGATTTTCTGGTGGGAGAAAAGTTGGTGAGAAGAGGGAGCATGGATTGGAAATTAGAACGGAGGAGAAACTAATTCGATCATAGGCTTTAATCTAGAAAGCAAAAAGTTTTATGTGTGCATTATTGTTACTCATACAAAAATAATAGCATAAAATTATCGAATAAAGTAATTAATTACCTAGTGGATCAAGAAGGAAATATTAACTTCTACAACAGAGATTCAACTGAACTGACCTAATGTTGAGAGAATTAAAGTTTCAGAAACCATAAATTCATCATCTTCATACTGATGATACCACAGAAAAAGAGTGGAATTGAGTCTATTTTGAATGAAAAGTTGCATATTTATTTTCCTTTGCCATTTTAGCTTTAATTTAGAAAGCAAAGAGTTTTATGTCTTCATTATTTTTACTCATACAAAATTAATAGCATAAAAATAAAGCAACTTTTAAGGTAGACAATGCTACATTAAATGTCTCTTTCACCACACTTCAAAACATCTCACAACTGACCTGACATTCCTCCAACCAAACGCCACATTTCAGATCACTATAACAGTCGCATTCACCATCTATGACATCATCGCAGTCTTCCTCCATCATCATATCAACTACAAACTTCATCTAACAGCTCCTACAATAATTGCACTGCACTTTGTAACAATTGCACTTCATCTAACTGATCAGACTACAACACTCACAACCTCAGCCAGTCCACACTTCAACCTTCTACTGCATTTTATTACACTCAGCCACTTCTCACCAAACATTATTGCTTCAATCTCCACAATACCATCATTTCTTTCTTCACCGTTAATCAGTTTCATCATCATACTTCTTCCTTCACGCCAACAACAACATAGCCATCTTCATTCAATAACGGTGCCACCACCATTACACTGATACATTTCAGCCACTGCACTTATCAAACCATCCACTGCTATTCAAATACCCCCCTGAAATCACAAACTACATCATAGTGCCCTTCATCGAACTCTACTCACGAACCCATGAGAAAATTTACTGCGCATTCCAACATCGCCTGCGAGCACCATCACCCCAATTCTCCTTCAACTCAACTCGCCTACCACCCTCGAAATCGCGACCAAATCAGTGAACTCGTGACTTCATCGCATTCCAACCACCACTCGCGGCCATCCTCTTCGCCATTGAACTTCGCGACCACTCCATTCCCAATCGAATTCGTGAAAAAAAACCCAATTCGAATCAACTGTCGAACCCACAGCGCAAACGAACTATCTCTTTCTCCCAAATCTGGACCGCAACCTCATCGTCTTGTGTGCCTAAATCACTACAATTTCCTTTCCGGAATTTAGTTTCCGAATCTGTAGTCGCGTTGGATCTGAGGTCGTGTCTAGCTTTGTAGGAAGGAAGAAATGAGAGTAAGAGTTTTAATTTGGGGAAGGCTGAAAGAAGCGGAAGTGATAATGGATTGTGAGTCAAGTTGGATGTGGATGTAGAGCAACGTTTATTTACAGCGACTTTAGGATCTGGCTTTTTAGGTTTATTTATTCTAGGAGAGGACGATGCGAGACTTTTTAGGTTTTTTAGTTTGGGGGAGGACGAAGTGAGAAGAGTAAATGTGGTGAGAAGCAGATGCAAAAGGAACGATGCGATACGAACAGCGTGCGAAAGAAAAGAAATAAAAAGGCATTTTTGGGATTTCAAAAAGACACCGTGCAAATCAGTTCATGGTGTTTTCATTATTAATAGTAAAGATATAAGTTCAAGAGAGTGGATTAAAAATCTGCATAGAAATACTGAAGAATATAAGCAAAGCATTCTAGACTTCATGAGTTTTGTGAAGAATCACTCATCCATTGATGCTAAAATATGCACTTGCCCTTGTACTAAGTGCAGAAACTCTAAAAAGCTCTCATTGTAAAACGTTGAAAAACACTTGATTATACATGGTATGGTTAAAACATATAATAGGTAATTTTTCCATGGAGAGATGAACAACAATAACACGGTCGTGAATCATGCACAAAATATTATTCCAGAGCCTCATATTCAAGATCAAATTCAAACCGAACATTGCGTAGAGGGAGCTCTTCGAAATCTCGTAGATGATGCTTTTTGAGTACATAATATGCTACAAGCTAGTGGTAAAGCGGATGTTTAGCCGACAAATATAGGTTATTCTTGTTCTTTCCATGGAGAAAAGCACTAAAAATACATAAACAAAGAATATGAGAAACTCTATTCTTCTTGCGAAGACGGGCTTATAGCATTAGGTCTAATCATTGAGCTTCATAACCTTAAAAAAGAGTTTAATTGGTCGGAAAATAGTATGACCAAGTTATTGAAGTGATTAAAATGTTGGCTTCCAAAAGAAAATAATTTTCTTGACAAGTATCCCACGATCAAGAAAATGTTAAAGGATTTGGGAATGGAGGTGAAGTACACACATGCATGTGAAAATGATTGCATATTGTTTTGGAAAGACAACATTGATGCAAAAGAATATCCTCAATGTCATACGACAAGGTATAAAACTAAAAGAAAAGTGTTAGGAGAGGTCAAATTAACGAAGGAACCATGAAAAGTTTTAAGACAGTTTCCTATAATTCCAAGATTAACTAGATTGTACAGTATACCATGGATAGCTCGTAAAATGCAATGGCATAAGAAAGCTACACCCTCATGGAATTCCATGCGACATCCTATAGATTCAGCTGAATGGAGATCACTCAAAAGTCGATGGCTAGAATTTTCTAGTGAATTACGCAATGCTTGGCTTGGTATTATCACCGATGGGTTTAATCCAAATGGAGTCCTCTCCAATAGTTATAGTTGTTGACCTGTTTATTTAATACCTTATAACCTACCCCCTTTATTGTGTATGAAATCACAATTCCAAATGCTGAGTCTATTAATTCCCAGACCAAGAGCACCAAGTTAAGACATTGATGTATACTTGGGACCTCTTATAGATGAATTGAAGCATCTTTGGGTCGAAGGAGTGTCTGTTTTTTATACGGATAAGAAAGAAATTTTCAATATGAAAGCAATATTACTATGGGGAATCCATGATTTTCCAGCATTTGGTAACTTATCTAGTTGTGTGATGCATAATTATAAGGCATGTCCTATTTGTGCTACCGAGACCGAATCAGAGCACATCGGCAACAACATCATCTACCCAAAGTATAGAAGGTTTTTAAAGGATGGTCATCCATATAGAGCATTAAAACACGGATGGTATAAGGATGTTGAATGCAAAGAACCTCCAACTCGGTTAAGAGGCTCGTCTCTCTTAGAAAATCTTGAGCGTATCAAATGTGTTCCTGGCAAACTACCATAAAGCAAGAAGAGGATGATTTATGAAGCTTATGGTAATGTAGATTGTTTGATCGATGAGGATGAAAGACCGGTGTGGTATAAGAAGTCAATTTTTTTGACTTAATTTATTAGAGCAGTCATAAAGTTTGTCATACTATTGATGTGATGCACAATGAGAAAAATGTTGCTGAACACCTCATCAATTTTATGTTTGATAAAGGAAAACAATCTTCTAAATATGCATTGAATAAGATTCACAAGTTACAATGTTGTCAAGTTCTTAAAGATGCAAAACTTCCATCATGTCTTCCAACTAAGTTACACGGCCTTATGTGACAACCCACATTTCGAAAGGTTTAAATTGACAATAATCCACACATGTCTAACTTAAACAATCCAAAACATAGACAATCAATGAGGTTAATTAAGAAAAATAAGAAAGATGAAGAAAACAAACACAGAATCTCACAGTAGAATGACAAAATATAATAATCAAATAAACAGTTCATGAAGCTGTTTACTATACATTTGATTATAATTTATACAACATTTATCAGAGTTATATATATATAAGAATAATAGAATAATGCAGTAGAGCAAAGAGTGTGATGAAATAGTACTAGTAATAATAATATATCAAATCTTCCTCTTCATCCTCCAGAATAATCTTCAATGTGCTGAATACTCAGGGCTGACCCGAGCGTAATGAAAAGACAAAACACTCGAGTCAGGACTAAAATATCCTTATGTGAGTCTAATCGATATCACATAACATGAGTGTAGTAGCATCGGAGATGTTTACGGGGTTTCACATCTCTTATCTAGTGTATAACGTGCATGCAATAACTCAAGAGATTTTACAGGATTTTCCGTCTCTTATGGATCCGTCAAATTATTTATATATAGTAGAATACGCTATATATATAAAGTCTAATCAGTAAAATAAATATATTTTTAGCGTTAAGGCTTTACATTAATCCCCCTTAACGCGTTTTTAAGCATTGTCGTACAGTTTGCGTATAACGCCCCAGTATCACGTCTGGGGATAGGGATGCACCGTGATACGATAACACTAAACCAAAATCGTAGTGGTCTCGTATAGGGATAAAAGTATTACATGGCACGTGAGGCAAAGCCCAAGGTAGGATACTACCAGTTCGGGTCACAGGGCTGGTGGTAATGCATCGTAGCCACAATCGCCCACCACGTCCATCCATCCCATATCAAGTCAAAGGGAGGTTATCCCAAAATCAAGGTGCACCAACCGAAACCAACATCAAGAGTAATAATATGGAACGAGTCCAAGAAAATCGAAGAATGGATGTCCACTAGGGGTAGCTAGCCCGCTTGGTCCTGTCAAGCCGCCCTATTTTAGTCATTTCAAATTGGCACAAGTGCCGGGATCTATCCATCATCGTTCTCTTTCTTCAAATCTGGCAAACGACGCCAAATCCAACCATTTCATTCTATAGTCTCCTCCGCATACACAGTTGTTAAAGTGGTTTCAATATTGACAGAGAGTATGCCAATAAGAGGCCCCGGTCTCTTTAACAACCAAACGTCGTTTTACACACCTGTTGGTACTTTTACATTTCGAAACGATTTATACTTGATATCAAAATATCATATTCGCTTCAAAAATCCTTTTATTTCAAAATCAACAAATTTACTTCAAAATATATCAATTCAATTCAATATGTCAATTTTTACTTCAAAGTCGTTACGAATTTCAACTTAAGTTATAACTTCATTTTAACCCAATTTGCATTTAAACCAACGATTTAAATATAAACGATTCCCACACTGACCAGTTTGAATTTTTAGACAATAGTTTGAATATTTTTAAATAGTTTAAATATTTAAAATAGTTTGATATAAATGATTTAAGTATTGAAAATGTTTATATAGTAAAATAGTTTGGAAAATCAAAATAATTTGAATATTTGAAAAGATAGACTTTCAACAATTTATACTAAAATCATTTATTTAAAATAGTTTCAAAGTCAAACTGATTCAATTCCAAATCTTCGAATTCAAATTACTTTGATCTAAATTCAATTCGAATCGATTCAATTCGAATCGATTCAATTTCGATTTCAATTCAAATCAATTTCAATCATAACTTCAAATTCCAATTAAATTCTTTAAAACAATTTCTTTTAACCAAATTTAATTTCAACATTTCAAACTCGAATTCATAATTAATTCCATCTTCATAAATTCGATTTTTATTTCTTTAAATCAAAATCATTCAAATAATTTCAAATTCAAGAATTTAAAATCATTTAACTTAACCAGTCCGGTGTCCGTATATAATTTTCTATCTTATGGCCAAGTGATCAGTTATTTTAATTTTAATTTTAGGGATGGATATATATCATTTCAATACAAAGTAAATGTCATAGGTATATATCATTTCAACCTGTTTCTTAATTTATTCGAATATAATTCAGATAATTGTTTATATGATGTCGATAATGAACAGGGTGATAACAGGAATATATATAAAAATAAATAAACATCCAAATCATCCAAAATATCAATCAATAGCATCCATCACAGTCAACATTCCAAAACAGTCAATATATCACAACAATTAACCAGTTATCAATAATTGGGAATTTAACTAGCAGTTTAATTCCAGTTTCAATTTAACTATTAATTCAACATTTCAAACATATAAATTTCTATGTCGATTTCCAAGTCGGTTAAATTACCAATCAATAGTCGATAAAATAAATTACTTCATAAATTCAGTTTAATGAACATAAGAATATTTTAGTACGTCACGAGTGTTATAAACACTCACCTTTTATTTGAAACTGAAAATATTTCAGCTTTAGATAAATTCCACTTCTACTCCATGCTGTAGACGACGTCGATATGGTCGCAACGTGAAAGAACACACTCGAATCCGACCTCGTATGAACGATATATGAATAAATTAGTAAAACGAATAATTAAAGCAAAATTAACTAAAATAAAATAAAAACAAGACCTCATTCTTCTACTCGTTGGCCAAGCCGCACGTGGTTGCTTCAGTTCTTTTTTTTACATCGATCGATCAAACAACTCCTCCAGCCAAACCATCGCCGCCACGATCCGACCCATGCCAGCATCTGCGTCTCCCCTCCACCAACGTGCGCAAACAATGAAGCCACGCAAACCCTAAAACACGATGACGATGAACACGAGCCTACCCCATCTCGTGTTGCCCTTCCAGTCGTCGCACGCGAGTGTGCCTCCGACCCTAGCCTACTCGCGGCGAACGAGAATCGCCTCCATCGACTTCCAGGTCGCGATTATTTGATTGATTTTTTCTTCTTCCTATCGACTGCGGTAATTTGAAATAAAAGAAAGGGGAGGGTACGGGGAAGACAGAAAGTAGGCGGGCATGTACGAAATGTTGGAGGGGAGGAAAGTATATATATTATTATAATAAGAAAATATCTAACTCGATCTACCTGCGAAGCTCCGAACTCCAAACAAAGCGTGCTGCCTAGCGTTCTATATGTTATAACCCCATTCCGAACACAATGGAATAGGTATCGAGAGCCAGTTCCCATCATATTCAGAAGATAGCTTTTCAAAATCAATTTATGTTAATTAAATTCCTTTAACTGATTGCTACGTGTTTCAAGCTCGCACGGCCGAACGATAAGTCTGATTGCTACGAAACTTGAAATCCTATAATAATTCACTATTATGGATCCGATGAAACTGGTTTCGTTAAAATCCAAGATAGTGGCCAAAATGGCTATTTTAACACGTTAATTAAAATATAAAATTTTCGATTTCTATCTATTCACCTTTAAATTCAATTTTAAAAGTAAACGATCTTCATTCTTGTTTGAATAAAATTTAAATCAACTTTTGAAATCATTTTCATTCATATTAAATCCAGAATTCAATTATTTAAATAATTCCAATATTAAATTTAAACAATTTAATTATCTAATAAATTACATTAATAATCATAAATTTTCAAATGAATTTAGTTATCGATAATTATTTTATTTTCATCTAAACAATTCAACATTTTTTATTCAACTCCAGTTATTGATTATAAACACAGTCAATACATAGAATTTCCTTTCAATACTTGTTATCGCCTAAATCTTCGAAACTTGTTATTTCAAAATTTTATAACAGTTCATATTTAAATAAAATACATAAATAAACCATAAATTTTTATTTCTAACCATTTTATTCCATAATCATATTAAATTTAATAATTTAAAATAGTTAAAAATACGGGTCATTACATTCTCCCCCACTCAAAACTTTTCATCCTCGAAAAGGGGTTAAGTAAGGAATTTAACATTTAATATATTTTATTCAAAATAATCAACTTATAAAACATTTAAAATATTAATTACAAAACCATTACCACACTTCCACGTCGCAACTCCGATCGGTTTTACGGAAATTACAACTTATATATAAAAACAAGTTATAAAATTTTAGAGCCTTAAAATTTTTCTAACACCTAGATTTACGGAAAATTTCGGCAGTGTCTCCTTTGCGCGGCTCGATCGGAATTTTTTTACAATACAATATATATATACCAAATATATCAAATATACATCTCATCTCAATGATGAGGCATCCCGTAGGAAAAAAATATAAAAGTGTGGTATGTAATCCGAGATACGTACATTATTATTTTTAATACGAGCGAGTTCGCTCATATTAAGCAAGAAAAAGCAAATTAAATCCGCGTATATGTCCAAACGTCTTCGTATGTACCTATCTCAACTTAATTTAGAATATTAGTCACTTATAATAAGATAAAGAACATGTATGAGTTATATAGAACCGCATAACATGATTTTGAATCCAAATCATATGCACAAGTACAAATACATAACATACAACAATCATATGCAAACAAAAACAGTAATAATAATGGTTTGCAATAAAAGAAACCATTCAACCATCAATATTCATTCAATTAATTCATAACTATGTGAATTTACATTATCTAATGTCAATATTTAATTTGTACACTTCATTTTTTACCAACATCCAATTTTTATTAACATTTAATCGGTTTGCTTCAAATTTATTCACATCTATTTCATTCACATTCAATTTATTCAATTCAATTTGTTAAATTCCAATTGTTTCACTTTTTTTTAACATATTTAATATAAATTCATTTATGAACCGTTTTATAAAATTATTCCATTTAACCTTGTTTACGTTAAATTTTATTTCATTACCACTTAGTATATTCTCTTTAATACTAATATCATTTATAAACCATTTAAGTTTATCATAAACATTTTATATAACACAACTCATGTTTATTGTTACTACCTCATATCTTAAGTTCATATTAATTCATTGATTCAATTCATTAGTTTATTTCATTTATTCATATCATTAATTAAGTAAATTTTATTTTATAACTCAAATTCATATAAATAATTTTCTTCTTTTTATCACAATCAATTTCATTCAACTTGACTTAAGTAAAATTTCATTTCACAATTTAAATTTTAACTTTCCTATTTCATTAATCATTTTTTCAGTTTATAATCATTTTATACAGATGTATCTTCTTTTACACATATTATCCAAATTATAATTATCTCAGAAAGCTATAATTAAATCTTAAAACATTGTTTGCAAATTTATTTATTTTTCCTTCAAACAATTTACAAAGATATGATTTAATTTATTATTTGTTTACCTTCTCTTAAGTTCATATCTAAATAGTATTTTCTTTTTTACTACTCAAATTATTCATTTAACATTTCTTAGAACATTAACTAAGTTTATGCTTTTTTTATATAACAACTTAATTTAATTTTATAAACATTTCTTTACACATAATTTCAATTTAAACATTTTTATTACTTAAATTCAAACTTGTATAATATTCTATTACATATTCATATTTAACATTTTAACTTTTTAAACATTTCTGGTAAGTTTTATATATGTTTTTAGAATGTAATTGAAAGTTATACAAATTAATCTTATTCATCTTAGTCAATAAGAAGTTCAATAATTTACACAAGTTTAAATATCTATTGTCTTGAAATTTTAGAGTTATAATTTAACTTCTCGTATTTTATATAAACACTTAGCTTATATTTCTTATTTCTAATTTTAGAAGTTTCCAACTATTCAAAAATCCACTTTATTTCTACAACTGAAAATCACTAATTAACAGAAACTTAAGAATTCAAATACCGGGTTCATTTCAAATCATTTTGAAATAATATATATACACACACACTCATATTTTTTATATGTACCATTTGTTGGATCAAAAGCATAGCAAAGCTACTAAGTGGCCTCCTCCACTTTGAGACTCGAAAATCAATGTTTATGATGCGGTGTCATCACCGAAATTATTTTCCAGCGACAGAAGAGGAGAGTACAGGGACTTATTTCCTTTTAATTCCTTTTTGAAACAATTTTTATTCGTAAATATTTTTTTAGATAATACTAACTATTATTTTCAAAATCTTAGAAAACAATTTCAAAGCATCAGGATTTAAATTCTCAAATTCTTAGCTTAAATTCATTCTTTTAACTTAAACTAAGATTTGATTTTTATTTCATAACTCATTACTTAAGTTTATAAACATTCATAAACTCAAATTAGTTAACTTAATATTTCCAAACCTAGTTTTTCAACCTATTCTCTTCATATTCAATTTATGTTATAAATCTATTCATTTCATAATTTAAACTTATATTTCTTACCTTTTACACTTAAGTGTATCAACATTTCTTTATTTAACATTCACTTATTACATTTGCATTCCATTTATTTACATCCAAGTTAAATCCAATTTAAATCAAATTCAATTACTCACCTTAATTTCACTAACTCATTTATTCTCATTCAATTTCTTTCATATGTAATATATAATTTAGGTAATATTATTTCATTTACCCTATCTTAAAGAAATATTATGTCGACTTGCCTCGTTTAAGTGTTTAGAAATCCCTATTGATAACATGGCATCCCACGTGTTGGAACCTGCCTTCTTCGATTTTAATGTGACAACTATATATTTCAAATTATATACTATGATGATAAATATTCTTGCAGGAATCTACAAAGAAAAGCTATTATCATATCGTCAACAAACTAAGCTCAAGCTTTCTAGTATACTGATTATTATTTCCGGTTAGATATTTTTGTACAGTCTCTGATATGATGATAACAACACACACACACACACAAATAGTTTTTGGAAAACATGTTCTACAAAAATAAAATATCTTTTTATAGACATAAAAGTATTTTCAAAAAATTTCTCAAGTTCAGAATCACTAAAATAAAGAAGAGGAACAAATCAGTACAAGTTCAGACATCTGAACTTTTATTTAGCCATCTGTCATCAATGACAGACGTCTGATAATTTAATACAGACATCTGTCATAAACGACAGACATCTAAATTAAATAACAGACGTCTGTATTCACTGAAATTTGTTTCTTCTGCCTATTTTGGCTTTTTAAACTTACTCAGCCATCTGACTATTTTTCTCAGACATTTGAACTTGACGAACTGAAGCATCTCTTCATGAAAATTCAAATTTTGAAGAGTTGTCTTCTTCACCAACAGTTGCACTCCTTCTAATGGTTGCAACTATTGAATTAAAACTATTCAATACTATAAATAGAGATGAAAATCCACTATTTCAATAACTAATTCTTTCTATTTATACTTGCTTTGTATTATCATAATCACAAGCGATTTTCAATCTCTACTTCCTACAAATTGCACGTTCAAATCATCATATCAAGAAGATTATAGGAAGGGTGTACTACGTTGACTATATTCGTGTTATTCAAAGAACACACAAGTCAAGAAACAATTTACCAAATTGTTTTAGAAGTCCTATTTGGTTGCTTAGGCGGAAAAGTCCTGTTCGGTTGCTAAGGCGGTGTAATACCTGTTCCTCTGAGTTAAGTGAGGGTTATTCGAGAAATTCCAAAAGGAGTCTGGGACTGGACATAGAACGGGAAGTTCGAACCAGTATAAAAGTCCCTGGTGTCATTTTTATTACTACTATTTACTATTATTTATAATTCCGCACTTGCTAGTCGTAGTTTAACTATATTATCGATCCATATACACTTTCAATTGGTATCAGAGCAAGGTCATCACATAACTATAACACAGTTATCTGATATTTTAATAATATGGACAATAACACTAGCAATAGTTTTACTGAGGGACAAGCCACTACATGACCACCATTGTTTAATGGATTAAATTATAGTTATTGGTCAACTAGAATGAGAATTTTTATGCAAGCTAGTGGATTTGAAACCTGGAATATCATTCAAACTGAATATACTATTCCTACTACAGAGTATGCTGCTTGGTCTAATACACAAAAACTAGATGCTACTTCAAACGCAAAAGCAATGAACATGTTATTTTGCGCTTTAGACAAAAATGAATTCAATCGAGTCAGTATTTGTAAAACTGGATATGAAATTTGGAATACACTTAAGGTTACACACGAAGGAACGAATAAAGTAAAACAAAGCAAGATTTCTATGCTTAAAAACCAATTTCAAAATTTTAGAATGAAGCAAGGAGAAAGTATTAGTGAAATGTACTCTAGATTCCAGGATATCTATCACTCACTATTAGCTTTAGAAGTTACTTTTACTGAACCTGATATTGTATCAAAAATCCTTAACTCATTAACTGATGAATGGGAATGAAAAGTCTTAGCTATCGAGGAAGCTAATGATATTTCAACCATAAAAACAGAAGAGTTAATAGGAAATCTAATGTCCTATGAAGTAAATTTACAAGCAAGACGAGCACAAGCATAGGACAAGAAAACTATTGCTTTTCAAGCAGAAAAAGAAGACTCTGAATCGGAAGACGATATGGCATTTATAGCTAAGAATTTCAAAAAGTTTTTGAAATTCAAAAGGGGTAATAAATTTGGAAATAACAAGGGTTTCAATAAGCCATCAAGCTCATCTCTTGAATGTTACGAATGTCACAAGAAGGGCCACATAAAGAAAGATTGTTCTGATCGTAAGAAAGAAAATAATCTCAAAAAGGACAAATATAAAAAGAAGCAAGCCTTCTCAGTTACATGGGATGATACAGAATCTTCTTCGTCAGACAGTGATAATGACAGTGATTCAGAACAAGCCAGCGTTTGTTTTATGGCAACAAATGATGATGTAAGTGATCTAACTTTTGACGATTTAATAGAAATAAACTCTGAACTGTTGAATAAACTTAGAATCCTAAAGAGTAAATATAAAGATGCTTTAGGAAAATTAAATAGAACTGAAATAGAAACTGACATGTTAAAAGATGAAAAGAAAATATTAGAGGAAGAGTTAGAAAAATCTCAAGAATCTTATGTTAATATAACATCTCAATTCACTGATTTAAGCAGTGAAATAGAAAGACAGAAATATGAGAATGTTAAATTAGCAAAAGAGAATTATGATTTAAACTCTAATATTAAAACACTTGATATAGAAGTATCACATCTTAAAACAAAACTGGAAAATATTTCTAAAAATGTTTCTAAATTTAACAGTGGAAGAGAGAGTCTCTCTAAAATAATTGAGAATTCTCAAACCTGTTCAAATAAAAATGGGTTAGGATATAAAAAACTGATACAAAAGAATTCTAAAAATAATGGTTCACTATATACTAATTTTAAGAAAAAGGAATCTATATCTGCTCAAAAATCTTCTTCAAAAGTTATTCATCCAAAATCAAATATGATTTGGGTTCCAAAAACTAATAATAATTTGATTAGGAATAACTACATTAAATCTTTCATTATGTCTGTACATAAGAATGAAAATTTTATTTTTAAAGGGAACTCTAAACCCAACTGGGTTTGGCTTCCTAAGATTTAACCCTTTGGACCCTAACGGAGGAAGTGGGTACCAACATAATTTGAATATTTTTTGCAGGTACCGATTAAGAAAAGAGGAAAATGGATTCTAGACAGTAGTTGCTCAAAACACATGACGAACGACAAAAATATGTTAACAAACATTATCTACTCAAATGGAGGATCTGTCACTTTTGGAGATAATTCCAAAGGTTACATCATCGGCAAAGGCGATGTGAGAAATGACGGTACATCTAATTTACCTCTTATTACAAATGTTTTATTAGTTAAAAATTTAAAACACAATTTACTAAATATTAGTCAATTATGTGATAAAGGTTTTAATATAGCATTTTCTGAAAATAAATGCAATATCTTTGATCAAAATAAAAATCTTATTTTCGAAGAAATTAGAGAACGCAATATTTATATTTTGAATATGAAAATCAATCATAATACAAATATGTGCTTATTATTCAAAGAAAATGATCCTTGACTATGGCATAAAAGATTTTGTCATATAAATTTCAAAACTATTAATAAATTATCCAAAAATGATTTAATAAAAGGTTTGCCTAATATGAATTTTAAGATAAATAGAATTTGTGATGCTAGTCAACTAAGAAAACTAACTAAATCTTCTTTTAAATCTAAGAAAATCATCTCAACATTACAACCTCTTGAGTTGTTACATCTAGACTTATTTGGACCAACTCAAACTCAATCTATTAATCACAATAGATATGTTTTTGTAATAGTTGATGACTTCTCTAGATATTCATGGACCTTATTTATGAAAAACAGATGTCTGATAGTTATTAACAGACGTCTGTATACCTATTTTTGTTTGAGCCGTCTGAACATTTTGTCACAGACGTCTGTCCTAAAAAATAGACGTCTGCTATAAAAATTTAATCGTGTGAATTCAGTTAAAAATGTTATTTACTCTCTGTTCAAAATTGAGACCTCTGAGCCGTCTGAACAAAATACTTCAGACGTCTGTACTCAAATATAGACGTCTGACAACAAAAATTGAGCCATCTGATTCTAGTCCATAAAGTCTAAATCTCTGGTTCTTATTTAGCCGTCTGTCTATATTATCACAGACGTCTATCATTGCGCATAGACGTCTGATAATATATTTTCAACAATCCTATTTCAGTCCTATATCACTTTTTCTCTTTGTTTAGTATATTAAGATGTGGAACCTGTTCAAACATATGTTCAAATCTGTTTTTATACTCCAAATATTCTGACTCTTCCACAACAAAATTTTATCACTGGTATGTTCTGAACAAAGTTCATATTGCTATTCAACAATGTGTTTTATCATCACATTTCTAACAAAACCCCTTACAAATTCCTTTTTGTTAATGACAAAAGGGGAGAAATATTAATCATTTTGCTATATAATATGGTCATGTTGACAGGGGGAGCAAAAGGTATGGTTTATACTAACCGTTGAATTATATAGTTGTCATCATCAAAAAGGGGGAGAATGTTGGAACCTGCCATCTTCGATTTTAATGTGACAACTATATATTTCAAACTATATACTATGATGACAAATATTCTTGCAGGAATCTACAAAGAAAATCTATTATCATATCATCAACAAACTAAGCTCAAGCTTTCTAGTATACTGATTATTATTTCCGGTTAGATATTTTTGTACAATCTCTGATATGATGATAACAACACACACACACACAAATAGTTTTTGGAAAACATGTTCTACAAAAATAAAATATCTTTTTATAGACATAAAAGTATTTTCAAAAAATTTCTCAAGTTCAGAATCACTAAAATAAAGAAGAGGAACAAATCAGTACAAGTTCAGACATCTGAACTTTTATTTAGCCATCTGTCATCAATGACAGACGTCTGATAATTTAATACAGACATCTGTCATAAACGGAAGACGTCTAAATTAAATAACAGACGTCTGTATTCACTGAAATTTGTTTCTTCTGCCTATTTTGGCTTTTTAAACTTACTCAGTCATCTGACTATTTTTCTCAGACATCTGAACTTGACGAACTGAAGCATCTCTTCATGAAAATTCAAATTTTGAAGAGTTGTCTTCTTCACCAACAGTTGCACTCCTTCTAATGGTTGCAACTATTGAATTAAAACTATTCAATACTATAAATAGAGATGAAATCCACTATTTCAATAACTAATTCTTTCTATCTATACTTGCTTTGTATTATCATAATCACAAGCGATTTTCAATCTCTACTTCCTACAAATTGCACGTTCAAATCATCATATCAAGAAGATTATAGGAAGGGTGTACTACATTGACTATATTCGTGTTATTCAAAGAACACACAAGTCAAGAAACAATTTACCAAATTGTATTAGAAGTCCTATTCGGTTGCTTAGGCGGAAAAGTCCTATTCGGTTGCTCAGGCGGTGTATTACCTGTTCCTCCGGGTTAAGTGAGGGTTTTTCGAGAAATTCCAGAAGGAGTCTGGGACTGGACGTAGAACGGGAAGTTCGAACCAGTATAAAAGTCCCTGGTGTCATTTTTATTACTGCTATTTACTATTATTTATAATTTCGCACTTGCTAGTCGTAGTTTAACTATATTATCGATCCATATACACTTTCACCACGCACCGACCGGAATTCATAAACAACTCAACGGATAATTAAACACAAAATAAAACATTTTATAACACTAATAAGTACGCACTCTCATATATATACACTCAAACAAACTCATTTTAGGGTATTACTACCCTATCTCTAATGAGTCAAACCCCACAAAGCTAAGGTTGTCACTAAACAGAAGCTCTGATACCAACTATGACAACCATATTTCGGAAGGTTTAGATCGATAATAATCCACAGATGTCCAACTTAAACAATCTAAAACATAGATAATCAATAGGGTTAATTAAGAAAAATAAGAAAGAAGAAGAAAAAAAATAAAAAATCTCGCAGCGGAATGACAAAATATAATAATCAAATAAACAATTCATGAAGCTGTTTACTATACATTTGATTATAATTTATACAACATTTATCAGAGTTATATATACATCAGAATAATAGAATAATGCAGCAGAACAAACAGTGTGGTGAAATAGTACTAGTAATAATAATATATCAAATCTTCGTCTTCGTCCTCCAAAATAATCTTCAATACGCTGAAATACTCAGGGCTGACCCGAGCGTAATGAAAAGACAAAACACTCAAGTCAGGACTAAAATATCCTTATGTGAGTTAAATCGATATCACATAACATGAGTGTAGTAGCGTCGGAGATGTTTACGGGGTTTCACATCTCTTATCCAGTGTATAACGTGCGTGCAATAACTCAAGAGATTTTACGGGATTTTCCGTCTCTTAAGGATCCGTCAAATTATTTATATATAGTAGAATACGCTATATATATATAATGTCTAATCAGTCAAATAAATATTTTTCTTAGCGTGAAGGCTTTACATCAATCCCCCTTAACGTGTTTTTAAGCATTATCATACAGGTTGCATATAACCCCCTGTAGCACGTCGGGGGATAGGGATGCACCGTGATACGACAACACTAAACCAAAATCATAGTGGTCTCGTATAGGAATAAAAGTATGACAAGGCACGTGGGGCAATGCCCAAGGTAGAATACTACCAGTTTGGGTCGTAGGGCTAGAGGTAACGCATCGTAGCCACGATCGCCCACTGCTTCCACCCATCCCATATTGAGTCAAAGGGAGGTTATCCCAAAATCAAGGTGCATAAATCGAAACCAACATCAAGAATAATAATGTGGACCAAGTCCAAGAAAAGCGAAGAACGGATGTCCACTAGGGTTAGCTAGCCCGCTTGGCCCTGTTAAGCCGTCCTGTTTTAGTCATTTCAAATTGGCACTAGTGCCGTGGTCTATCCATCATCGTTCACTTTCTTCAAATCCAGCAAACGATGCCAAATTCAACCACTTCGTTCTAGAGTCGCCTCCGCGTACATAGTTGTTAAAGTGGTTCCAATATTGAAAGAGAGTATGCCATAAGAGGCCCTGGTCTCTTTAACAACCAAACGTCATTTTACACACTGGTTGGTACTTTTACATTTCGAAACGTTTATACTTAGACATCAAAATATCATATTCGCTTCAAAAATCTTTTTATTTCAAAATCATCATATTTACTTCAAAATATGTCAATTCAGTTCAATATGTCAATTTTTACTTCAAAATCGCTTCGACTTTCAATTAAGCTTATAACTTCAATTTAACCCAATTTGCATTTAAATCAACGATTTAAACATAAATGATTCCCACTCTGACCAGTTTGAATTTTTAGAAAATAGTTTGAAATTTTTTAAATAGTTTAAACAATTAAAATAGTTTGATATAATGATTTAAGTGTTGAAAATGTTTATATAGTAAAATAGTTTGGAAAATAAAAATAATTTGAATATTTGAAAAGGTAGATTTTTAACAGTTTATATTAAAAAAAATTGTTTAAAATAGTTTCAAAGTGAAACTAATTCAATTCCAAATCTTCCAATTCAAATTACTTCGATCCCAATTCAATTCGAATTGATTCAATTTCGATTTCAATTCAAATCAATTTCAATCAGGACTTCAAATTCCAATTAAATTCTTTAAAACAATTTCTTTTAACCAAATTTAATTTCAACATTTCAAACTCGAATTCATAATTAATTCAATCTTCATAAATTCAATTTTTATTTCTTTAAATCAAAATCATTCAAATAATTTCAAATTCAAGAATTTAAAATCATTTAACTTAACCAATTTGGTGTCCGTATATAATTTTCTATCATATGGCCAAGTGATCGGTTATTTTAATTTTAAGGATAGATATATATCATTTCAATTCAAAATAAATGTCATGGGTATATATTATTTCAACATGTTTCTTAATTTATTCGAATATAATTCAGATAATAGTTTATATGATGTCGATAATGAATAGGGTGATAACAGGAATATATATAAAAATAAATAAACATCCAAATCATCCAAAATATCAATCAATAGCATCCATCACAATCAACATTCCAAAACAGTCAATATATCACAATAATTAACCAGTTATCAATAATTGGGAATTTAACTAGCGGTTTAATTCCAGTTTCAATTTAATTGTTAATTCAAAATTTCAAACATTTAAATTTCTATGTCGATTTCCATGTCAGTTAAATTACTAATCAATGGTCAATAAAATAAATTACTTCATAAATTTAATTTAACGAACATCAGAATATTTTAGTACATCGTGAGCATTATAAAACACCCATCTTTTATTTGAAACCAAAAAATATTTCAACTTCAAATAAATTCCACTTCGACTCCATGTTGTAGACGACTTCGATACAGTCGCAACGCGAAAGACGGCACTCGAATTCGACCTCGTATGAACGATATATGAAGAAACTAGTAAAATGAATAATTAAAACAAAATTAACTAAAATAAAATAAAAACAAGACCTCATTCTTCTGCTCGTTGGCCAAGCCGCACGCGATTGCTTCAGTTCCTCTTTCTTTCTTTTTACATCGATCGATCAAACAATGCCTCCAGCCAAACCATCGTCGCCTCGACCAGACCCACGCCAGCGTCTGCACCTCCCCTTCATCAACGTGCGCCAACAATGAAGCCACACAAACCCTAAATCATGACGATGACAAACACGAGCCTCCCCCATCTCGCGCTGCCCTTCCAGTCACTGCACGCGAGTGCGCCTTAGACCCTAGCCTGCTCGCGGTGAACGAGAATCGCCTCCCTCGACATCTATGTGGCGATCGTTTGATTGATTTTTTTCTCCCTATCGATTGTGGTAATTTGAAATAAAGAAAGGGGAGGGTACGGGGAAGACAGAAAGTAGGCGGGCATGTACGAAATGTTGGAGGGGAGGAAAGTGTGCCTATATATATATATATATATATATTATAATAAGAAAATATCTAACTCGGTCGACCCAAGAAGTTCCGAACTCCAAACGAAACGTGCCGCCTGGCATACCCCCATTCCGAGCACAATGGAATAGGTATCGAGAGTCAATTCCATTATATTCAGAAGATAACTTTTCAAAAACAATTTATTTTAATTAAATTCTTTTAATTGATTTCTACGCGTTTCAAGCTTGCACGGCCGAACGATAAGTCTGATCGCTACGAAACTTGAAATACTATAAGAATTCACTATTACGGATCCGATGAAACTGGATTCGTTGAAATCCAAGATAGTGGCCAAAATGGCTATTTTTACACGTTAATTAAAATATAAAATTTCGAGTTATATTTATTCACCTTTAAATTCAATTTTAAAAGTAAACGATCTTCATTCTAGTTTGAATAAAATTTAAATCAACTTTTGAAATCATTTTCATTCATATTATATCCAAAATTCAATTATTTAAATAATTCCAATATTAAATTTAAACAATTTAATTATCCAGTAAATTACATTAATAATCATAAATTTTCAGATGAATTTAGTTATCGATAATTATTTTATTTTCATCTAAATAATTCAACATTTATTATTCAACTCCAGTTATTGATTATAAATACAGTCAATACATAGAATTTCCTTCAAATACTTGTTATCGCCTAAATCTTCGAAATTTGTTATTTCAAAATTTTGTTACAGTTTTTATTTAAATAAAATACATAAATAAATCATAAATTTTTATTTCTAACCATTTTTATTCCATAATAATATTAATAATTTAGAATAGTTAAAAATATCGATCGTTACACCTCATATGTCTTCAACCACATAGTTTGCAAATTAAAACGACATATGATTATCATATTATTATCCAATATTTGCTCCCTATCATGGTTCAACATGCATATCCAAAGTGTCGTGAGTTAAGACGAGCTCTTTTACAAGTAAACTTGTACTTCAACATAATATGTTCAAAAGTTCTAGTTTGGGTGCATGTGCAAGCTGCTAAAGCTATGATTGCTGAAGCACTATGTATCTTGGCACACTATCTTCCAATGTAATTTTTTGATATAAGCATCCATTTGATGGTACATTTAGCCGATCAAGCTCTACTTTGTGGTCCATCGAACTATATATGGATGTATCCTGTTAACCTTCAATTTCCTACGACTTAAAAACTTCACGACTCAAGAAAGTCACGCGACTTAACGAGTTAAGAAACTGGACTCTTTAACGACTTAGGGATTGAACGACTTAACAGCTTGGAAGGGTTCCACGACTTAACGGGCTAAGGATTGGTCGACTTAAAGGTATCTACGGCATAAGGAGGTGGACGACTTACGACCTAAGGACATCTACGACTCAAAACCTAGATGACTTAATGACTCAGCGAGTTAACGACTCAGGGCAATCCACGACTTAACGACTCAAGGGATGGATGACCTAAGAAAGCTTACGACTCAGCGAGTTAAGAAAGCCCACGATTCAACGAGTTAAGGTCCAAACGGCTTAAGAGATGCTACGACTTAAGGGAAGTACTGACCTAAGGAATTAAGAAGACTCACGACTTAAGGCTATCAGCGACCCACGACTTAGCTTAAGTCGTCCACGACATAAAAGTTATCGAGTTAAAATCCGATGCATGCACCTATGCCACTTTTATTTGATAAGTCGGCCACGACTTACAACTTATTATAAGTCTGCCACGACTTAGGACTTGTCATCTACCAAGCCACAAGCTGAACTCAGTAAGACGCCCACGAGATACCTTAAGTCAACCACGAGTCATGACTTATCTTAAGTCGGCCACGACTTATGACTTGGTAGAAACTCCTGTCCAGATTTCACTATAAATAGACCACCACTTTCAACATAAAGAGGACTTTTGGCCGATCATTTCTTAAAGCATCGTTACTCTACTGAACTCTCCACTCATTCAACAACTGAAGATCTTCAAACATTCGAGACACTACAACAAGCTTCGAGAGGAATTCCCTACATCCAACACGGATTCATCGAGTTTCATCATCGAAGTTTGAGCAAGTAGTCGAGATTGTCTTTGTGATCAAACTGTATTGTTTTCATAAGTGAATTGTATCGATTTGTAACCGGATTCAGTAATAAAGAGATTCAAAGTGGACGTAGGCTCGATCTCAAGCCGAACCACTATAAACTTCTGTCTTTTACTGCTTTTCTGCTATTTTACTGCTTAATTTCTGTTCCCGTCATACGGGTGGTGCTTTCACAATTCTACTACACACACCGGGTGTTAGCGCTCACTTTTTAGCGTTAACATTTTGGTGCTTTCACTGAGAACCCAACTCAGGCGATCATTCACCATTGCTTCACAGAAGTTTGTTGAAAGAATTTCCTTCAAAACCAGAAGCCTATTAGACATAATGGCTCCTGGAAGAAAATGCAAGTCCGTCCGATCTGATGATGACCGTGACAATACTGCCACTTCTCTTTCTCCAAGTCAGGCAGCTCCAAGCGTCGGGGTGACGCGAGAAGAGTTGGATGCTGCTATGTCCGGACTGTACCAGCAGATTGAAACTCAGAATAATCTGATGATGGAAAAGTTGAATGCTCTGCTCGGAGCTAATCAAAGACCAGTAAATAATGAAGAAAACTTTGCTGATGTTGCTCCCAACTCCGAAGGGAGAAATATTCCTCAGGATAGATCTGGTGCTGCTGAAAGGGTTCCTCCCCAAGCGGAAGGATCCAGGCCATCGCCAGCTCTCCCCGAACGTTTGCCCGGACAAACTTCTGAGAAAATGGCCGAAGCCTATTCTGCAAGGTCACTAAACAATGAGGAGTATATCTCTGGCATGATCCGGCGGATAATGAAAGAAAGCATGCAGAGAAACAAAGATGAAAATGATTGGGGATTCGCTCCAAGTAAGACCCCATTTACAGAAAGGATCTTAAAGGCTGAGTTTCCCAGAAAATTCGTTCCTCCTACCATCCATCCTTATAGAGGAACAAGTGATCCGAATCAATTCCTCTATAATTATGATTGGCACATGACTGGCGCCAGAGCAACTGATGAGATCAAATGCCGATATTTCCCGGTATACTTGGAAGGAGTGGCGTTACTTTGGTTTACCAAGCTTCCTGTGCGATCTGTTGACCAGTTTTCTGATCTGACCCGAAAGTTCAAGGAACAATTCAGATTGTACATTTCAAGAGCAAAGGATATAATGTCTCTCTCAAGTCTTGAACAGAATCCTGGAGAGCCCATCAAATCCTTTCTGAATCGCTTTAATTTAGCCCTAGCAGAAGTTGATAATGTGGAACCGCGAATGATCTTGACCTACTTAATGCGGGCTATTGACAAGTCAAGCGAGTTTGGAAAATGGTTAAAAATGAAGGAACCAAATTCGCTCGAAAAATTCTATAATAAGGCTTATGAGTTCATGCGCCTGGAGAATCTCTCCGCGTCAGCTAAAGTTGTGACAACAGTGGTGGAAAATAATGCTACAGTTTAGAACAAGAAAGAACCCGCAAATCAGAAAAGGGAAAGTAATGGTGGAAAGAAGCAGAAAGATCTCAAAAAGCCCCGCTTCCTCAAACCTTCGGATTTTACCCCTCTAACTGATACACCGGAGAATATTTTCATCGCCACTAAGAATGCTGTTGAATTTACAAAACCACCGGCAGTTAAAGTTGGGAAAAATGCTGCTCAAAGCGGAAGATTTTGCAAATTCCATAACCAACCAGGCCATGATACCAACGAGTGTCGCCACTTGAAAAGCCTGATTGAAGAATTGTTAAGAGAGAATAAGTTGCAGCAGTACGTTAAGAGGAATAGAAAAGACCCGTCTTCATCTAACCAGGGGCAACTACCCCCAGCTCATTCATCTAGTTCAGGAGAGAGGTCTGCTGAAAAGGAAAGACCTGTTATCAATGTGATCACAGGAGGACCTCATCCGGCTGGCAGGAGTTGGGGTGAGATGGAAAGGTATGCTAGAGCCTTGAAATATGCCCCAACTGAAGAAAGTGTCTTAATCTTGGAAGATGCTGCACCTCTAAAGCAGCAGAAGACTTTTCATGATGATATTATGTTCAGAACCAGGGATTCTATTGATGTGGAAGCTCCTACTGAGGACCCTTTAGTTGTCTCTGTCGGTATTGGGCCGGCTATTGTTAGGAGAGTGATGGTTGATAGTGGTGCCTCGTGCAACATACTCTTTAAAAAGACATTTGACCAAATGAAAATTCCAATAACAGACGTACAAGCTTCTTCACACAAGATTGCCGGATTTACAGGAGAGCTGAAACAGCCAATTGGAACGGTGGACTTGTTTGTTGAAATGGGCGAAGGACATAAGAAGTTGGTTCGGAAGCAAACTTTTGTAATTTTTGATGGATTCTCCGCGTATAATGCTTTCTTGGGTCGGCCTACTCTTGCTGCTTTCAGGGCCGTCCTCGCTCCGTGGTGTTTAACAATGAAATTTCCCACTGACAATGGGGTTGCTGTCATTAAGGGAGATCAGAACGCGGGGCGAGAATGTTATCTTGTAGAGCTCCGAGATGCCAGGAAAAGAGAAATGGGGAAAGATGCGGCAGCTCCGCTCCGCATCAAGGAACCAACCCTGTAGCAACTACGGAGTGGCCCCTGTACTGGCGAACACAGCAATGCAAGGAAAGAAATGGATCCCAGGAAAGCCAGTACAGGGGAGAATAGAGTGGTACCTGTGGAGGTAACGGTACCAATATCTGTTGACTCAAAAGACCCAAACAAAGTACTTAATGTGGGTTCACAGCTAAGCATAGCAGTTCAAAACGCGCTGATATCATTCTTAAAAGCCAATCTGGATGTGTTCGCCTGGTGTCATGCTAATATGTGTGGGATCTCCCCGGAAATTGCTGTACATACTCTGAACATTGATCCAAAATTCACGCCAGTGAAACAGAAAAGAAGAACTCAAGGTCCAGAAAGGTCGACAGCACTAAAGGAAGAAGTCGATCGACTCATGGAAAACGGCTTCATCAGAAACTCCACTTATCCAAATTGGGTTTCAAATCCAGTACTGGTTAAGAAGGTAAATGGAAAGTAGAGAGTATGCATCGATTTTTCGGATCTAAACAAAGCTTGCCCCAAAGATTGCTTCCCACTGCCCAGAATCGATCAATTGGTGGATGGAACAGCTGGGCATGAGTTGTTATCATTTATGGATGCTTACTCCGGATACAATCAGATTATGATGCATGAGCCGGATCAGGAAGACACAAGCTTTATCATAGATGTGGGTCTCTACTGCTACAAAGTTATGCCTTTCGGATTGAAGAATGCTGGGGCAACCTACCAAAGGCTCGTCAATGCGATGTTCAAACCTCAGATTGGTAGAACCATGGAAGTTTATGTCGACGATATGTTGGTAAAGTCAAAGAAAGCTGTAGACCACATGAGTCACTTGGAGGAAATGTTTGCAATTCTTTGAAAGTACGGGATGAAGCTCAATCCATTGAAATGTTCATTCGGAGTAGAGTCCGGGAAGTTCTTGGGTTTCATTGTGAGCGCCAGGGGCATCGAAGCCAATCCTACTCAAATCACAGCTCTAAGAGAGGTCAAAGCTCCTAAAACAAAGAAAGAAATGCAAAGCCTCAATGGAAAAGTCGCTGCTTTGAGTCGCTTCATTTCCAAGGCCACAAACAAATGCATTCCCTTCTTTGATGCTCTAAAGAAAGGAAAGAAAAATTTTGAATGGACTCCCGAATGCCAGAATGCTTTCGATGAACTAATTCGTCATATGGAAACACCTCCGGTTCTTTCTAAGCCTACTGATGGTGAAGACCTTTTCATCTATTTAGCAATTTCATCTCACGCCCTCAGTGCAGCACTTGTACGGGAAGATATGAAAGTACATCGTCCAGTCTATTACATCAGTAAACGGTTCACTGGGGCAGAGATGAATTATTCGAAGATAGAAAAGCTCGCCTATTGTTTGCTAATTGCTTCCAGGAAATTGAGACCATACTTTCAAGCTCATCCTATCAAGGTTCTTACTGATCAACCTCTAAAGCAAGTCCTGTTCGTCCTGAAACTTCGGGCCGTCTTTTGAAATGGAACATTGAACTCAGCCGGTATGATATCACTTACCATCCCCGGAGAGCAATCAACCGACAAGCTTTAGCAGATTTCATCGCAGAATCTACTGACAAAGGTGATAGTGAGAATGAAACAACTGATGGCATTCCAATCCAATGGAAGTTGTATGTTGACGGATCGAGAAATGATTACTGTTCTGGGGCAGGGGTTGTACTCGAAACCCCCGAAGGACGATCGTTGTGTTATGCATTAAGACTGGAATTTCCTTCAACGAACAATGA
This sequence comes from Allium fistulosum, assembly GCA_030737815.1. Classification (NCBI taxonomy): domain Eukaryota; kingdom Viridiplantae; phylum Streptophyta; class Magnoliopsida; order Asparagales; family Amaryllidaceae; genus Allium; species Allium fistulosum. The sequence continues at coordinate 1,539,424,413 of CM060901.1, read as the reverse complement.
AGCGGAGTATAAAGCTCTTATCGCCGGTTTAAAAATTGCCAAGGAACTAAGCATCAAAGTGTTACAGATCTTCAGCGATTCCCAGCTTATTGTTTGCCAGGTAAAGAAAGAGTTTCAAGCTAAAGGTGGAAATCTGCCCGCATACTTGTCAAAGGCATGTGAACTTCTCGAAGATTTCGATCATTATACGATAAGTCATATTCCTCGGGTAGAAAACATGAAAGCGGATTCTCTGGCAAAGTACTCAAGTTCTGGAGAAGCTCAATTACTGGGATTAGTTCCTGTGGAAGTTCTGTCAGCCCCAAGCATTGATGAAATGGATGTTGATTGGATTATGGATGCGTCTCAAGAGCATGAATCATGGATGACTCCAGTCAAAGAATACCTACTCAATGGTTCCCTGCCAGAAAGTTCTAAGAAACGTCGAAAACTATTGAGGAAAGCATCAAGATATATAATTCAAGATGGTCGATTATAAAGACGGGGATTTTCAATGCCACTGCTCCGATGTGTAACTAAGGAAGAAGCCAAGACAATTCTAACTGAGATACACGGAGGAGAATGTGGAGATCATTCAGCCGGTCAAACTTTAGCCAAGAAAGTTCTCCGATATGGGTATTTCTGGCCGGATATTAATCGAGATGCTGCTATTTACTCCAGAAAGTGCGACAAATGCCAAAGATTTGCAAAAATCCCAAAAGCGCCTTCCACCGAACTCACGCAAATGGTCAGCCCATGGCCGTTCGCCATTTGGGGAATAGACTTGATTGGACCTTTACCGATCGCTAAATCTGGAATCAAATATGCTATTATTGCTGTTGATTATTTCACGAAATGGGCTGAAGCTGAACCCTTAGCTACTATTACCTCTAAAAAGATGATAAATTTCGTAACTAAAAATATCATTTGCAGGTATGGTGTGCCGCAGAAAATAATCACAGACAACGACACTCAGTTTGAAAGTGAAGAATTCCAAGACTTTTGCAAACGGTTCAGAATTCGAAAAAGCTTCTCAGCAGTGGCTCATCCGCAAGCAAACGGGCAAGTGGAAGTAGTAAACAAAATCATCAAGTCAACCATCAAAAAGCAACTCGAAAAAGCAAAAGGTGGTTGGGTTGATAAGCTTCCATTAGCACTATGGGCATACAGAACTACTCACAAAACTGCGACTGGGCACACTCCATTTTCACTGGCATACGGATCAGAAGCAATGATTCCAGTGGAAGTAGAAGTTCCTTCACACAGGAGAATTCATTTCAATGAAACTGAAAACGAAAAGCTGCAACTTGAATCACTTGATCTTCTTGATGAAAAAAGAGAAGAAGCTAGACTCAGAGTTTCAGCTTATCAGCAAAGGATAGCCAGGCACTTCAACTCTAAAGTTCGCCAATGCAGCTTTGAGGTTGGAGACTTAGTTTTGAAAAGGATCATGACAGCAACTGGTGTGTTTGGGCCAAACTGGGAGGGACCATATGCCATAGGCAGTAAACTTCTTTATGGCACTTTCAAACTCATAACTGTTGAAGGAGAACCAATTTCAAGAGCCTGGAACAACAACCACTTACGTCCTTATTTTACTTGAAAAAAGCTTTGCTCAAATTTGTAAAATAGAGATGAATGTATCAGTTGTTCTGTAAGGCATTGTAAATCAGTGTAAATGAATGAAAGCTATAAAGTGGACGTAGGCCCGATTTTTGGCCGAACCACTATAAATCTTGTGTTCTTTACTATTTCATAATGCCTGTTTCATTTCGATATGTAAATACTTTAAATGTATTGCTAAAATGTCGATTCAAAATTGCAGGACATTAAAACAAGGCTTGCTCGTCACAAAGCCAAACGACTTCTATAAATCACCAATTTAGCAAATACCAAGCGACAAAAATTCCAAATTCAAATCCTATACAAGAAGAACTTCGCATAAAAAGTTGGCGACTCCACTGTGGCAAGCCTTCTTTAACTGGTTGTGATTGTCAATATGAACAGACAACCAACTAGGTAACTCGCGTTTGTCCCGTGAAGTCGTTCAACAGTGAAGTCCACTTCTTCGGATAAGGCAATTTACTTGCAAAAGGAAAGAAGATGCACTTGGAAACGATAATAAAAGATCGCTAATGAGCAGATGATAAGAGAACATGGCCAAGCAAACAAAGAAGCAGCCAAAAGGAGGTATGCCTCTCAATAAAAGGACCGGTAGAACCACCAAAGGGACACCTTCCTAAGCAGAAGGAACAGGGCCCTTACTAACTGATCGTGATGCATCCGATCAGGCAGCTTGCGTCCATCCCGTGGATCTACTCGCCCCTAAGACGCAACTTTCCTGGCACACCAACCAACCGATGCTCCTTCCTAAAGGTCAACAAAGCCCTCTAACAAGGCACGCCAAAAAATGAAAGTGCTTCTCTCAATCAAAAAAGGTTGGTGGAACCACCGGAGGGGCACCTTCCCAAGCTGAAGGAACAGGGCCCTTGTTAATTGATTGCGATCGTTTGTGCAAACGAACATCCAGTCAAACAACTTGCATCCGCCCCGTGGATCCATCCAACCATGAGAAAGTAACTTCCAGGCAATCAAAAAGCCCTCTTCGGAGGCACAAGCCCTCTTCGGAGGCACCCGCCCTCTACGGAGGCGAAAGCCCTCTCCCGAGGCACCACAAGCCCTCTTCGGAGGCACACGCCCTCTTCGGAGGCGAAAGCCCTCTCGCGAGGCACCACAAGCCCTCTTCGGAGGCACAAGCCCTCTTCGGAGGCACAAACCCTCTTTGGAGGCACAACTCTTTAAGAGGAGCCCTCTCCGGAGGCATGTCCCAAAATAGAATACTCAAACAAAAAAGCCTTCTCCGGAAGCACATTTCAACTCTCAAAGGAAGGTTAACTTATTCATCTCAAAAAGTTCTTCCTTAAAAAAAAGTTGAAATGCTACAAAAAGACCTCTTCGGAGGCACACTCCACCGTGTTCGAAGTACCAAAAATAAGCCCTTTACTGGGGCACAAAATCAAAACCTTCTTCAGAAGCTCATTTCATTGTGTAGGAAAATTCACTTTTTAACAAATAAAAGTGATCATCTCTAAAAGTTGAAGTGTCCTTCAAGAAAGAAAGAGAAAGTAAAAACTTCTCTAAAAACGAGATATACTCTATTAAAAGCAGAATGATTCTTCCTTTAAAAGCGGAATAGTTATTCTCTGAAATAGGAATATCAGTCTTGTAAAAGCTAGAAATGTTCCAATGCACTTGTGGTATGGGGGCAATACTATACAATTCAGTTATATTAATAAAAGTAACACGCAAGCAACATACCACAAATTCATTGCAATATCACGAAAAATAGGTGTGGAATAAATGCATTCTCAAACACAGACAAAAAAGTTTGTACAAGTAAAAAGAATCGTTTATTCTACACTAAAAATGTGAAATAAATATACTCACATATACATAAGCATTTGTACAAGTGAAGGAACTATTTTATTCAATACTATGAAAGTTCTTTACATGTGTAGATATCTCAAAAAGGCAAAAGCAGGGACCGGTACCTGCACAATCTTCGGTCGATACATGCAGAAGGCAAAATAAGAAAAGAAGAGCCTAGCTTGTCACTCCTTCTTCTTGCTGCCCTTAGTACCATGGCCTGGTTTGATAATTAGTTTTGAAATCCGGCGTGGACGGGTCGGAGAGGAAGGAGGAGGAAGGGCAGTCTGATCTTCCTCTGCTTTATCTTCTCCAGCGGAAATACTTTTCTTCTCCTTCTTCATGACACGCTTCCCCTTCCGCTTTGAAGAAGATTCGCTCCCCGGAGTAGTAAGCAGTGTAGAGAGCTTTGTGTCATCATCAAGAGACTGCTCTGGGGTCTTCTCAGTGTTATCAAGATCCTCCACCTTCTGCTCTTGTGAAGCGGCCGGATCATCCAGACCTTGAAGAGCTTCAATTTTCTCTGCCTGTGATCCCGGCTGAGAAGCAGAAGGAGGAGTAACTTGGGAAGGTGGAGGAACGGCAACTAGAGGAGTGGAAGTTTGTGCAGTATTCGGTGCTTCCGCTATAGAGAAAAGAAGTTAAAATCAGTATTCTTCGGAAAAAGTAAAGATGTTGGTTCAGTGACACTTAAGTAACAATTGAGAAATTCATCAAACTCGGTTGAAGCAAATAAGTAGTCTGCTAGACTTGGATCAACATCGAAGTTACCTAGAGAAGTTGGTTTAATCACATTGATTTCAAATTATTCTGCTTCAACGTCGTCTTGAGTCTCCTCTTCATCTTGAGCAGTGGAAGGCTCAGGAGCTGTGATTTTAGCTTCGGAATTTGCAGGAAGTGAAGAATGGGAACTAGAGCCAATGTTTTCGGGATCGACCGAAACCGGCAGACAAGCAGAGTCAGTTACAGTTTCTTTTTCTAAATATTCTCCTCCCGCTGCATCGGCTCGCTCCCTAGCAAGCTGCTCTTTTCCCCTAGCTAGGGCGGCGCGCGCCTCATCATCCAGATAAGTCGCTTCAAGATCTGCCTCATCATATCCAGCACCTCCGAACATGTCCATTATTGCTTCCCACACTTCGGCTAAGGTAGTCTCATATTTTGGTCCCAAGAATGAGAGACTACCACGCCCTAAAACGCTGTGGATGTAAAAGTCAAATAGAGTAGAATCAATAATGGCTTTAGTTGCTTTATGAGATTCTTCAACTGCAACTTGTCCAGCTACTGCTTCATCGCGCTCTTTCTCAAATTTAAGAAGTCGAGCTTTTAACGTCTCAATCTCCGCGTTTTGGGAAATAGTTGTACCCCGCAGCTCAGCATTTTCTTTGCGGTATTTCTCATTAATGTGCTGCTCAGCTGCAAGCTTCATCCCGACACCCATTTGCGCAGCATGTGCATCCCGCACTTGCTTCTGAAAGACTTCTTCTTTTTGAGTATGCAATGCAGAAGAAGAGGCGAGATCTTCTTTAAGCCGCTTGACTTCAGATTCAAGCCTCGCGTTCTCATCCGCGATGCTCGTCATCTCCGCGTCATGCTGCTTGCACCATTTATCCCATTCAGCCTTATCGTTCTCCAGAGTCAGCATGTTTTCGAGATTCATATGGTTGACTCTTTGGAGTTCATCAACAAGCTTTTGCCATTGCGATATCCTCTCAATGTCAAGCCTAACTGCGTCATGATTTCTGAGCATGGCTTGTTTATCGATTGGAACTAGATCTAAATCAAAGCGCACTCCTCTTAAGCACCAATTCGGAAATCGGCTTTGAAGCGTTGGAGGGCCATCTTTAACCTGATACCGGGGTCTGTTGATGATCGCTTGGATGTCGGATTTCTTTAAGGGAGGAGAGCCAGCTGGGATATTAGAAGAGATAGGAGCGTCAGTTTTTCCAGAAATTGCAGACGCGTCTGTTTCATCAAGTCTAACCCGTTTACTCGGGTCTCCAGCAGCATGGCCTTTCCCTTTATCATCATGATATTTCCTTTTATGGAAGTCATCTTCCCTTCTTCTCTGTTGCTCCTCATAAGCTCGCCTTTCTTGAGCTTTTTTAATTGCTCGCTCTTCGTCAGATTCTTTGCGAGTGGGAAGATAGCGTCCGTAATCATAAGAATCGCGCCCTCCGTAGCGCCGAAAGTTGTCGAAATATGAGCCACTTCGCCCCATTGTAGAACCTGAAATTGAAGAAAAAAGACAAGTCTTAAAATCTTCGGAGAAAAGGAATTTAGGTACGTATAAGTGCCGAAAAATCCTAAGTGTGTGTGATGTGCAAACTACGCACGTCAGACTACAAACCACTCTGTGGTGTAGGAATGGCAATGGCTTGTGTTGAAGGTGTTGTAATTTGTTTCAAAGAAGAAGTCGCTTCAACAACAGGAGAAGTTGTTTTTTGAACGTCGTCTTTAAAGAGCTCTCGAGAAGTTATCATTATATCACTCAAGTCATCAAAGGTGTCATCACCATGACATCCAGCAGAACTCTCCTTTTCAACTTCCACATCGGCTGATTTTTCAGAAATTCGAGGATTTTCTTCCTCTTCAATAATTGGAGCAAGTGACGGTTTGCTGGACGGTCCCGCGACATCGGTAAGTGTGGGGCATTTTACCAGTGGAGTTTCAGTAGCAGACTCCTTCAGTATGGATTCCTCAATAGAAAGTGGGACATCAAGTGCCTCTATAGGAGAACTTGGAACTTCGCGAGGCTGAGTGGAGCGAGAGGGATGAAGAAGCCCAAACTGGTGAAGAAATTCGTCTTTCAACAAAAATTTTGCATCCCGCTCTTCAACTGGTACAGCCATGAGCCTCTCTAGAGTTTGCTTGTGACTGGTATCCCTAGAAGGAGAGGGGAGCGCTGAAATGAGAAAGCAAAGTTAACACTTGGTGATTTGGACTTCACAAAACTTAGAGAATAGAAGAAGAAAAGATAGACAATCTTACTTCCTTCCCTCCACACGGCATAAAACCCAGGGGAACAGCGAACGTAAAAATACTGAGTTAAGAACCCATGGGCACTGTCAGGAAGGCCGATAACTAATTTACGATTTCTGGCGCTTCTCACAACAATGATCGAAGGATGATCTTTAGTTCTGATAAAAGAGCATAAGTAATAGATCTCGTCAACACTAGGGAGACGGTCAAGCGTTCTACTGAATAATACACACAGCCCCATTAAAACGGCATAGCTATTGGGGTGTAGTTGGAATGGGGAGATTTCCAATTGACGAAGAAGATGTTGAAGAAAGTTGTTGAAAGGAGGAATGGCCCTGCTCAGGCACATTTGTCGATTAACCGCTACAAAGCCAAGAGGTGCTACATCAGCAGTGCTATTTTTCTCAGGAAGAATGGCGTCGGCTTCAGCAATGCCAAAATGGGTGCACAATTGCCGAAAAACTCTGTACGATAGAGTGGTAGAGGCTCTTTCTGGAGGATTGACCAAAGGAGTTGGAATAAGAATGGACTCTCCAGTCTGGACTGTTATATCTCCTTGCTGAGAAGTCATTCTACACAAGCAACTGGATATTCAAATATGAAGGTGCACGTTTCCTAAATAGTGTGAAGTGTTATGCAAAACTAGTAAAGATAACAAGTAAATACAACTGGAATTAAGCTAGTCGGTAATTGATCGATTATCAAATTTCAGGACTTGTTAATTTAGAGTTTAAGTACAGTATTAATGCAAACTGGTCATTTTCAGTTGACTATTCCAATGTTGCTTTAATGCTCTGCTTAAATTTGCTAATTTAAAGCGCTTCGTTCACACAATCTATTTGAGTTGATTATCTGTTATTAACTAATCTGTCATTAGATGTGGGCAGTCAGTGACAGTATATTCGTCCCAATTTTCTGTAAATGTTGTATTAAGCAGGTTGATAATTTGCAAGTTAGGGTAATCTGTGGAAGAATGCAACAATTCAATGCTCAACAGTTCAAAGTTCATGCAGAGCTTAATGCTAAGTAACCAACGACTTAAGTGTTAACTCGCCAACAACTTAAGAGTTTGTTTCAGTAATTCAAGATTAAGCACTTAAGTCAAGATTGTGCTTCAAAGTGTGAGATCGAATTAAGCATACAAGTACTGATTTGGCGGCGACCTAAGGCTTATGCTGTCATGGTTTAAATAAGTGATAGGTCGTCTGCGACTTAGTAAATGTACACGAGTCAAATTAAGTCATCAATTTGTTAAGACATCTGTTCTATGAGTCATTATTCTTCAAGTCGTACGGCGTAGAAAGAAGGAAAGAGGCTTCAGGTCAAAGTGGTGTGAATTTCCTAAGTCTTAACTCGGCTACGACTCAAGACCTATGTCGTAAATAGATGAGTCGGTAAAGACTTAAGTCGAGAAAGTTCATAGACTTTTCTCCTTAACTCCTAACCCGTTAGCCTCATCACCCGCTAACCCATTAACCTCTCCACTAATAAAAGCCTTCGTTTTTTCGACATTATTAAATCATCAGGAAGAACCAATCTGAGATTGCCGAAAATCCGAAGCCCTGCCATTCTAATCGGTTGAATCTAAAACACCGTAACCCATCGCCTTCATCGCCCCAATCATTCCAAGCTAAATCGAACAAAATCGAGCTCGCGGACTATCGATGTAGCAAGGTTTGCAACGAAGTATCGCATAAGGGGATGGATTAAGAACAAGGAGAGGAATTCACGAATTAATAATAATCAGGGATCGAGGAGGAAACAGGAGCACTTACGCAATGAAGAATCGGGGATCGGTGATTGTTTGATTGTTAAAGAAAGGAAAATTTTCCTTGAGGAAGCTCAGAAGAACGTTAATGGCAGATACGACTCAGGAGATAAGCAATAGGAAGTAAGGGGAATGACTCAAGCCTTTTTATATCCCAGAATAGTGGAACTCGAATCGGCACATACGGGTTAAGATGAGTCGAAGAACACGACCTACGACTTAGGCGTATACTTCGAGGGGCAAATGTTAACCTTCAAATTCCTACGACTTAAAAAATGCACGACTCAAGAAAGTCATGTGACTTAACGAGTTAAGAAACTGGACTCTTTAACGACTTAGGGATTGAACGACTTAATAGCTTGGAAGGATTCCACGACTTAACGGGCTAACGATTGGTCGACTTAAAGGTATCTACGGCATAAGGAGGTGGACGACTTACGACCTAAGGACATCTACGACTCAAAACCTAGATGACTTAATGACTCAGCGAGTTAACGACTCAGGGCAATCCACGACTTAACGACTCAAGGGATGGATGACCTAAGAAAGCTTACGACTCAGCGAGTTAAGAAAGCCCACGATTCAACGAGTTAAGGTCCAAACGGCTTAAGAGATGCTACGACTTAAGGGAAGTACTGACCTAAGGAATTAAGAAGACTCACGACTTAAGGCTATCAGCGACCCACGACTTAGCTTAAGTCGTCCACGACATAAAAGTTATCGAGTTAAAATCCGATGCCTGCACCTATGCCACTTTTATTTGATAAGTCGGCCACGACTTAGGACTTGTCATCTACCAAGCCACAAGATGAACTCAGTAAGACGCCCACGAGATACCTTAAGTCAACCACGAGTCACGACTTATCTTAAGTCGGCCACGACTTATGACTTGGTAGAAACTCTTGTCCAAATTTCCCTATAAATAGACCACCACTTTCAACATGAAGGGGACTTTTGGCCGATCATTTCTCAAAGCGTCGTTACTCTGCTGAACTCTCCACTCATTCAACAACTGAAGATCTTCAAACATTCGAGACACTACAACAAGCTTCGAGAGGAATTCCCTACATCCAACACGGATTCATCGAGTTTCATCATCGAAGTTTGAGCTAGTAGTCGAGATTGTCTTTGTGATCAAACTGTATTGTTTTCATAAGTGAATTGTATCGATTTGTAACCGGATTCAGTAATAAAGAGATTCAAAGTGGACGTAGGCTCGATCTCAAGCCAAACCACTATAAACTGCTGTCTTTTACTGCTTTTCTGCTATTTTACTGCTTAATTTCTGTTCCCGTCACACGGGTGGTGCTTTCACAATTCTACTACACACACCGGGTGTTAGCGCTCACTTTTTGGCGTTAACATATCCATTTGAAAGGTAAAATATTGTATTTGCATTCGAATTATTTCACCTAAGCGCTATGAAGTAACTGACTGGAAATATACACATTAATTTTTGTGTACTAGGGCTATGAAGGATTGCAAAAACATACCTAGTAATATAAGGTATATAGAGGGATCAATTTTTGAAGCGTATCTTGTTTCAGAATTAGTTCGATATGCAATGGAATATATGCCAAACCCACGTGATGGAAATCATAGCTCTAAACAAGCATCCTTTTTAGATGAGAATGGTGATGATATATATGAGTGTTCCATCGTTGACGGTAAACCGTTAAAGTTATCTAGGGCACAACGATCGCAGATAGGACGATGGATACTATTTAGAATTGATATACCAGAATGAGATGAATACTATAGGTTATACTTTTTCACTTTTTTCATATACTTGTAGCATATTTAGTCAAGCAATATATATGTATATATATATATATATGTTTGTATGTATGTATTTACCATAATATTCAATTTGTAGTGAATACCGTTTATCTTTAGAGGACGGTCCTCATGGTAAAAGGAAAATTATCATAAAGGCAGAAGTAGTAGTCCAATCTAAATTTATTGATTGGTTACACAAGAAGGTGTGCTACTTATACTCGAAAGTATTATGTTTCTTTTTCAACCGATGTTATTTTATTAATTTTTTTAATTTGTAACAATTAGTGGAAAAAATGCATGGACACAATGTTGTGGTTGTATATCAGTGGTCCAAAGTGGGAAGCCAAAACTTATCTCAAGTATAGAGTGAATGGCTACATATTCTCTCCTCAACATTATGATGATGCCATTTCAACACAAGACAACGGCATATGCATGGATGCGATCACTACATTTGTTGCAAGTTCAAAAGACCTAAATCCTATGGATGATGACACTACTTGGTATGGTGTTATTAAATAGATGATGGAGGTTGATTACTATAATTATCAACATGTGGTATTCTATTGCGACTGGGTGAATGTTGGAGATAAGACAAATGGTTGCAAGGTTTGCCCAGAGGCTAATGTGTTGATGATGAACTTGAAGAAGCTCAAGAATACTAATGGAGAATATGATGAACCTGCTATTCTCGCATTTGAAGCAAGTCAAGTATTTTACATAAAAAAACATGCAAAATCCCAACTGGTCCATTGTTAGATGCTCTCCTAAACGCGTGATGGATAACATAGACGATTATGGAATACCAACAACCTTTCAATCTATTTTGGAAGAACAACCAAACTTAGAACCATTATTGAAATGTATTGAATAGAAATCAACTTATTAATTGGAACTATTTTGCATTTGTTTTGCTTATTTTGAACCATGCATTAACTCTTACTGATGTAATGTACGATCATATTGTGTTATGAGATATTTTGCTTGTTTTGATCCATGCATTAAATATTTAGATAGTTTGGGTGTTATTCAACTTATGATAAAACACGTCGTATGATATATTTTTATTTGATGTCTTCCAAGTGTTATATTACATCATATTATTGTTTGCCTCTTTTTATGCAGATTTTCACTAAAATGACAAACAATTCCATCGCCAATGCAAATTTAAGTGCAATAGAGACTATTGAACCTCACCCACCTAAAGGTAAAAAGCACTTTATAATGGTTGGTGTTGATGGTGCAAAGGGAGGGGATGCGGCTAAATGGATTTCACATTGTGGTGATTTGATTCATTGTCATATACCCATTGGCTATAAAGAATAGAGGAATGTAGATGTCTTCTATAAGAATAAACTATGGGATGTACTTTTGGTATTTGAACATACTCTTATTTACATATTTAATTGATTTTTTTTCAGTTTTAGAAAATGATCATGGTATTTATTCGCCAATTAACTACTTAATTATATTTTCATTATCATCAAGTCATCATCAATTTTAAATTATGGTGTATATGACCGACTCATGGATTTTTTTCCTCCCTTTCTTGTAATAGGAAGAATTTGACATGGATGTAGATCCTATCATAGCTCGACCGTTATTGGAGAAACATTTCCCACCATTTTATAGAACAATGAAGTCATCATTACGAAAAAGTCTTCTCAAGATTGATGGAATTTTGATTCCTAAATGTGTTGCTATTGATAGATGTTCAAAGGATATTGATAAAGTGTGGTGGGAAAAGTTTGTTGATATTGAGTATACCAATGAAAAGATGAAGCAATGTAAAAGAAATGCCAAAAACAAAGCAAAATGTCCAATCACTCATATTCTAGGAAGAAAACCTTACCATAGAGTGCACGATGAGATGGTATTGAAAATATATTTTCTAAATAGTCATTGATTATAAAACGTTATGCTAATTATGTGTTAACTTTGTTCTTTCTTACAAGTCTTAGCAAACCCAAAACAAATTTCAAGAGCGATGGTTTGGAACGCTGGACATAAAAGAAAATCTGGAGAAGTACTACCATGTGTCGTAGAAACATATGTAAGTGTTTTGATTGCAACATTAAAATGCTCATCAGGACTGAAATTAAAAATAAGGGTACATATAGTTTCTCATATAATATATCTTTCGTCATCTTTTACAAATACATTCTAGTGATTACTCCTTTTGCATCATATATATAATCTACCGATTCCTCATTTTTTCTAAAATATATCACATTATGTGTATGAGTGTGTTTGGATATTAATATATCTCAACTTAGTTGTGAATTGTTCACTACCAGGCATTTAATTTAAATCTCCTTATGAAAAATATTCGTTTTTTGTTTCTTAGTTAATTTTTTTGTTTTCATTTCTATCTTAACTAAATGGCCTAGAGAGAGAAATAAAAGAGAGAGAAATAGCAAATCAATTTGTTAATCCACATTGCTTGAAAAAATATAGTGGATGTGCATATTAAAATCTAAGTGTGTATTAACTCACAGAACTTGTGAACACGTATAAAATTACCCTAAATTATCAAAATCAAATGATAAAAAATAAAATCATCAATTACAAAGAAAAACCAAATTATATGAAATTAATAATCGAAAAATTGTTGGCAATATAAATTCATTAGCTGGATTATTTCACTACAATAGTAATTAATTTTAACTTTATACTAAAATAAGAATATAAAAAATAAAAGGATTTGTCTTTGTAGTCAATGGATTAGCTTTTCTATTTTAGTAGAGAATATGTTGTTTATTGCTTTCTGTTACCTATATAACAATGAAATGTTAACCCTTGAAAATATGATGATGTGTATAGTCATGGACTAGCTGTGTTGTTATTTATGAATTAGAATATTATGCTTCCACTTTTGTTAAAAAAACAAAATAAAAATAATAAATAAAACAAAAGTAAATAAACAAAAGTGGGTAGTTGAGCAATTAAGTTTAAAAATAATGATAGATCCGAATTTCCACTTTTAAAAATAAAAATTCCATTAGTTCATAATTTATTCAAATTCATTACTGGTAATATGTTAAATCATAGTTTGTTCAAATTCAATGCTGGTAAGTAGAATGAACAAACAATCGGTGTGTTTAGTTTCCAATCACAGTGCACCAGAGCCGTTTTGTTATTATTTCCAAAAGAAAAGGTTTATTAAGACACAAATAAACACGTAATTCGTAACACAATAATCTCAATGTCAAATATTTGTGTGTTATTATTTGTATTTAAAATTTAAAGGAATCGCTCCCAACAAATTCTAACAGTTGAACTATTGTGAGAGAAGAAAATAATGTCTTCAGTAGATAAAGCATGCAAAATATTTGAATTCTATGCCCACAAACAACAGTAGAAACGTTGACTTTTTACAAGAGGATAAAAATGAAATGGTAAAGTACGCTATTGTTATGTACGAGGATAAACATATTACAACACATGAAACCTTTGACAAATAAAAGAACACAACTCATGAAATGATGATGATGCATTTTTAGTTTTTGCAACATTCTCAGGAAGAAGTCCTCCATTGTAATTCTATTTGAATTCGACCATTCTTCGAATCAATCAAATGGTACCTCTCGTTTGTTCTCTTGTTGGCTATCACATCAACAAGTTTTATTTCAACGAAACCCAAGGATTCCTAGTAAGAGCAAACAACTAAGGCCATTGTGCCTCAGTTTAAACAACTGAGGCCATTGTTGCCTTAGTTTAAACAACTGAGGCATAGCCTCAGTTGTTTAAACTTAGGCCATGTTGGCCTCAGTTTAAACTGAGGCCATGTTGGCCTCAGTTTAAACTGAGGCCATGTTGGCCTCAGTTGTTTCTGAGGCCATTGTTGCCTCAGTTGTTTAAACTAAGGCCATGTCGGCCTCAGTTTCTTCAGTTTAAAACTGAGGCAATGTTGGCCTCAGTTTTAAACTGAGGCCATGTCCGCCTTTAATGTCTGTTAATATCTGTTACTGTCCTTTTATTGCATATATGAAATGCCTTTAATGTCTGTTAATAAAAAAATTAAAATCCAAACATGTTATTGCATATATGAAATACTTAATTTCAAATTATCGTCCTTACATATTTGCTTGTTTTATTTAATGTCCTTTTATTGTTAAATCATGTCATATCACCTTGATTACCATTTGTCATTGTTTTTAGTATAAATTTCAATTTAATATGATATTAAATGCATGTAGGTACTTATAGAAGAAGCAGAAGAAAAGATGAAAATGGATGGTAGTCCTAGTGGTAATGGTGAAGTAGAAGATCTTGAAAATGATCCAATTGCAGAAGTTTTTGGTTTCGATAGAAAGAAAAATTATAGTCGAGCAGTTAGTTCTACTTCTTCTATGAAGCAAGTAAAGATGAATCAAGTGGTAAAAGCTATAGCTGAAAAAAGGCAAGCCGTGGATTTGTCTGTTTGGAAATTGGAGATAGAAAGGCAAGTAGTAATCAAGTTAATGATGCCATCAAATCAATTACATCAGCTTTCATAAAATTTATACCTAATTTGCAAGAAAAGAATGTTCCAAGTTATGTGGTGACTCCACATACGGAAGGTGCTTCTAATTTAGGAGATTCTCATATGAACAATAATCTAGTTGCCACTCCAATTGTCTCGCATAATGATATTCATTCATCTACAATGGAAGTAAATGTTGTAACAACCTGCATATTTTACGATTGAATATTTAAAAATTTTATTTAAATATAGAATCGTTAATCGGATTGAAGTCCGAAAAGCTACTTTTTGCAAACAGTCGAATTAAGACTCGAGACCACTTCCATTGAGTTCAAAATGTCGTTTGCGACTTTTTTAAGTATAAACATTGATATGTTTGGAGTTAGTAGAATTTTGCTACTTTTTCACTTTGGACTTTGGGTTTGGTTCAGCCCATATGCCCAATTCTGGTTTCATTAACTCAAGCTCCACTCTCTCTCCTCTTCATTACTTCACTTTCATTTCCTAACACTTAAGCTTCATCATAAATGGAGAGTGGAATGGGAAATTAAAACTCCAAGCCCTAGTTCATTTGCAAATCCTTCTTCTAGCTCCAAATTCATAGAGAAGCTATTGGTAAGCATCCTCTTCATCTTCTCCAACTCATTCTCCTTTCAATTTCAGAAATTCCCTAAACCTAATTTAGGAAATGTATCTCTTTTAAGCTTAGATTCAAGCTTGTTGAGTTGGAATTGAAGAGTGATTGTCCTTGCCATTGCTCTATAGCTTCTTCTTCATTTGTTTTAGGTTTAAAGGTGAGATTTTTATCTCACATCTATGCCTATAACTATCTTTGATTGTTAGGTATGAATTTCTAACACTTATTTATGTTCAATTGCTTTCGATTTGGATTGAATTGATGAATTGTTCAATTTTTGATTTTTGGAATCCAATTTTATAAAAATCCAATCTTTGATGTTTGAACACGTTAGTGGAGTGTTTCGGAGAGTCATATAGGGCTGGGTTGCTGATTGGCGTAAACCCTTAGCGCCCGTTGCTCGTCCGATCGTCGTTGTTGGAATTTGCCCCAAAGGGGGCTGGACTGAAAATGCTTCTGGAGCAGGTTCGGTCGACCGAAGCAGGGGTTCAGCCGACCGAACAGAAAAACAGAATGTCTCGGAAGCAGGTTCGGTCGACCGAACCGGGGGTTCAGTCGACCGAACCAGACCCAAGAAATTGCCTGGGTCTGTATCGGTCGACCGACCCCCTGGTCCAGTCGACCGACCTGCTCATCTCAACCTACCTAATTATTTTGTATTTTGATTTCCAGCCTTTATCGATTCAAGGTTATCCGATTTGTTGTTATCTTTTATTATCTACCGTGATGACTTCTTTTTCGGGATTTTTGTGGTTATCAATTTTTGATGGATTTGGTATCGATTTTGTTGGAATTGATTCACGTCTTCGGATGTGAATTTTTGATGGTTGATTGTTTCTACAATCATTTCTTTGACTTGTCACTTTAAAAATACAAAGGTTTCTATACTAATAGTAAATATTCAAACTCTTTCACAAAGATGATTTCAACTCTATTTTTAATACAAAGTTCGTTTATAAAACCGTTTTCCAATCTATTAGTATATACAAACCTTTACCTCATTCGTATGAGAAATCTACTTAAACGGCTTAGTAAAACAAGTGGTATGAAACGCTTGCGTTTACTTCGTCGGTTAATTTTTGGACTTGTTCGATTGAAACTCTTGTGACAATTTTCTAGTAGAGATCTACAGTTTGTTCGCAAATATTTAAGTTAAGCAAGTGGTTATGGGACATGAAGATAAACTCTTATATTCACTAGCTTAGTGTAATCGACACTTCTTGATGTTCGATGATGATCATTCTATGGTTTAGACTAGCAATGTGCGATGTCTCTTTGTCCACGTGGAGGACTGTTCCTCGTTTTAATGAGCTTCGTCTCACTTCTCGCATGGGTCGTACCTATTTAGGTGCGTCGATGTTTGTTTACTTCGTGGAGCAATCGGCTCAATAAGTCGGGGCATGGGGCGTATCTTTCTAGGTGCGTCGATGTTTGTCTATGCATGGGGCGTATCTTTCTAGGTGCGTCGATGTTCGACTTTGCATGGGGTGTATCTTTCTAGGTGCATCGATGTTCGACATTACATGGGGCGTATCTTTCTAGGTGCGTCGATGTTTATTTATGCATGGGGTGCATCTTTCTAGGTGCGTCGATGCTAGAGCATGGGGCGTATCTTTCTAGGTGCGTTGATGTTCGACTTTGCATGGGGTGCATCTTTCTAGGTGTATCGATGCTAGACTTTACATGGGGCGTATCTTTCTAGGTGCATCGATGTTCAGTTTATGGGATTGGCCATCCTCTTTTCTTGTGATTTCTGGATGTCTCGTTGTGATTTTTGGAATTTATGTTTCACCACCTTTTTTAGTTGGCATTGATATGTATGTCATTTATTGTGGCTTGGTGAATTAAATAAAGAATTTGACATTCTTTTTATGCTATTAGATTCGTGAGATATTTGTATGATTTTCCTTTGTTGATTTTCTAATGTATACTTGTCGAGGTATGACATTTTTGGTTATCATACATTTTTATTATATCTCTTCTTATGTCTCATTTTATCTGATAATTATAGTCAGACTGAGATTTTACAGGTGCTTCCTCATGACTTCTTATCTGGGACTATCATCTGACTTTTGGCTATCTACTCTAGCATTGTAGTTTTTGGTTGTATACATTCGATATATTGACTCATTGATGTATACATATTCTGTTGTCTAGGACTTGTATCTTTTCTTTTGTGATATTGTGGATCTTATTTGACCACTACTCTGATGTACACTTTCATGTGTTATATTCATATCTATTTTCGCCTTTGTGATATGATCTGTCTGTGACTGATTTGTGTTATGTTTATTTCTATATTTGTTTCCGAAGTATATATACATAGCCACCATGTAGTAGCTTTGAGTTTGTATCGGTATATCGGATTTCCTCTTGAGATGAAAAGTTATATTTTTATCTGGCATATCGGTACTCGCACAAAGCAATTACATGGATGGTCGCTCATCAACAGCCTTATTCTCCGCGCTAGTCGACGGCATTACCCCATAGTGTCCTTGGCTAGCATGGGTATAGAGGTGAGGCGTCACAAATGTAATGTTATCATCACAAGATTTAGAGATGGATGTAGCCAAAGGTTATGTTGGAACACAAACAACTTGTCATTTTACAAAGGTGATACCGAATGTAGAGAAAGTTATTTGGATGGTTGAAGTTCTTGAATCAAATGCACCAGTTTACGATGGTCCTCAAAATGGAATGTACAAGTTATGTGAATTTTCTGATGGAGGCCTCATTATATGGCCAGAGTTTCGTATTCGGTATTTGTAGACTTTAACTATGAACCATGTCTTATCTTTTGTTTTTGCAATTGGTATTAGTATGGAATTGGTAAACTATGTATTGATAACTTAATTATGTATTGAACTTCTCTTTTGTTAATCGATACTATGTTTGATTATTTATTATGAATATTGTTTATTGATATTGATTATGTTATAATTTTTTAAATTAAGATAATATTTCATATTAAATATAGTGTACATTATATCTTTTAACATTCAAATTATTATATCTTTCAACATTCACATTACTGGTAAGTGTTTGTTTGTTTGTATTTATTTGTAATGCTTATAAGCGTTGGAAGATATTTTTCCCCAACGCTTAAAAGCGTTGGAAGATATTTTTTCTCCAACGCTTATAAACGTTGGGAAAAAATATCTTCCAACGCTTATAAGCGTTGCGAATAAATGCCCATGCCCCTATAGCGACACATATAAGTGTTACTGAAATTCTTGGCAACGCTTATACTCGTTAGGAATCCTCTGTTTTGGTGTAGTGTATTGTTTCAATAATATTTCCTTTATACTGATTATTGAATAACAAACTTGATTATGGACACTACGGTTATAACATTGTTATATGTTGAAAACTAAAACCCATTAGTGATAGGAAACTGATATCGATATTGGTTAAGTGTTGGGTAGCTATTGGCCTCAAATTAGTATTTTAAAAATACTATAACTTGCCGTTTAAATCGGAAATTGATTTTGAGATAAGGAACAATTTTAAAATCCGAAATTGGGTTTCGAAAATATTTTTAAGGATTACCTAATTAAATATAATAATATTGTTTTAAAGTTAATTAAATATATTAATATTGTTTTTAAGTTAATTAATTATATTAATATTGTTTTAAGTTATTTAATTATAATAATATTAATTTAAGGTTATTTAATTATAATAATATTCTTTTAAAGTTATTTAAAGATATTAATTTTTTTTAAGTTATAATATCATATTAATTTATTTTAAAGTTATTTAATTATTTTAATATTGTTTAAAAGTTATTTGTTTATAGTTAATATGTTTTAAGAATTTATAAAAAGGTTAATAAATTGAAAGGTTAATTATTTCAAGGATAATTATGGTTTGAAAATTAATAATAAGGATTATTAATAAAATTTTGAAATTTAATTATTATTATTTATAAAAATAGTAAAGTAATTAATATTATTTCTTAAACAATATTTTGAAATTAATAATTATTATTTTTAAGATGTTTTAAAGTAAATAATTTCCATTTATCTATAATGTTTATTGTCAATATACATTATGGTATGATGGTGTTTTTTGAAGTAAAAGGGTTTAAAATTATGTAAATGTTTCTGTGACCATGAAGGGAGTTGAAAGACTTGGACTTTATGAAGGAATTTATAAAATAGTTGAAGACTTAAGGAAGATTATTTGCAAGGTTAAGAGTTTATAAATGGTTAGATATTTATAAACGAATTTTAGAAACAGGTTTATGGATTTATAGAAGAAAGTTTATAAATGGTTTATGGATTCGTAAAGGGTTTATAAATTATTTCTGAAATGTATAAGAAGCTTATAAGTGATTGAATTTTTATAAAGGGATTATAAATGGTTTTTTTCAAAGATTTATAAATGGTTTATAAATGATCGTGGAGAATTGTAAGGGAAATTATAAATGATTTGATAATCGAATAAAAAGAAAATCTTTTTTTAAATTTTGTGGATACACTTATACCGTAGGATAAGTATGTGGGTATTTCTAAGTATTGAAATATAGGGATTTGTGAGTATATCTTTGTAAAGGTTTTAATATACAAGTAATTTACAAAGTAATTATATGGATAACGACTTATTAAAGGAGGCTAGTGATTACATGTATGCTTAACCAACGTTGGTTTTCCTTATGAAATAAATCCCTAATTGAATGTTTGTTATTTGATAGTTAAATAATCGAAAATCAAAATTGGATCCAAAACGTAACTTTGGAAATATCTAGGAGAAACACGTGAGTTATATGGCACAGTCATCTCCGATGATGTTGTACTGTGCGTATGAACCTCGTTTCGTTCTCCTAGGAAAATGATAAGGAAATCTATCCACTAACAGTTAGGAGGTGATCTCCGATCTTATCTTTGACTGTTTAATTCCAAAAGAACCAGGGTTGAGTTTACCGGAAATTATTGAACGTTGTTTCCAAGAGACCGGAATCGGATATGTTACCTGCAAACCACTTCGATCCAATGAATGCGGTTCGAAGTGAAGGCATCGTGAAGAGCATGGAGTCGAAGATAGAGATCTGAAGTGCAAGAGCTAATCGCTTATAATCTCGAGGGTAATTCCAAAATGGATGTAGTAGGAATAGTGCCTTCGGTTTCGTTCAGACCTAGAACAGACTTGTATGGATAAATGCTATCAGCACATTATCATTGGAGGGCGATGAGCATTCTAAGTGTAAATGTTCTTGAAAGATAATCGTAACCTCGGGCCTCATCAACTGGGAATGGCTAAAACATGGGAGAAGTAGCAGGGCTAAGTGGGTCGCTCCCAAGTAGGGTATGATCATCCCTATCTAGAGTCGCTATTATCTCTCATTTGTATGCTTCGGAGCCCATTAACGGAGGGGTGATCATATTCGGTACTATCCAGCAAGGGGTAGGCCAGTCCTGTATTGGTAGGGGATCGAGGCAAGGTCCTCGGTGTTGTTTTATCGAGAGAGGCACCGTGACGGGTGGTACCCCAGTAGCCCAATCATTGTGTGGAATCCTGTAACGACCCACTATTTTAGACCATTCAAATCGACAATAATCCACACATGTCTGACTTGAATAATTCAAAATAACAGATTGTAAATAAATTTGGAGCAAATGAAATCAAATACACAGAATCACAGACACAGAACATATCAGAATAACTCGCGGCGGAAATTAAAAATACCATAGTAGTTCATGAAGCTACTATAACAAACTCTCAAAACAAAATACATAATATTTGTTTGAAAACATATACAATAGAAATCTCAAATAAATAGAAGTTTATGAATACCAGAACTGAAATAGAACAACTGAACTGAAAGGAACAGATAACTAGACAAGCAGAATCTCCAGCGATTCCTAGCTCCAGAAAGAAATCCAAAGCTAAGCTGTAAATACTCAGGCTGACCCGAGCGTAAAGTAAAATACAAAACACTCGAGTCAGGACAATATACTTATATAATGTAAACCAACTCAAGTGAACTGTAGTAGAAATGCATAATAACTCAAAGGATGCTTGGGATCGCCCATCCTTTAAGGATCAGTTAAACTATAAATTAAATACATCCCGTGGTTAAAATTTCAAAATGGTATTTTATACTTCGAAATCAAATATCATTTCAAAATTCAATATCCTCCAAATATCCATTTCAAAATATCAAAATATCATATTTCAAAATAGTTTATAGTTCAAAACAAATTACTTTATTTTAAATCATAAAAATGAAGTTATTATATTTAATAATTAAATTATTAAATTTCCAAAATTTTAATCTTTCAAAGTTCATTCGTTCACTTAAATTAATTAAAATAATGAAAATTCAACTTTCGCAGCATTTAAAAAATGCTACGGAAAGTCACATTTAAAACAGTTCAATTTAACAAAAGACAGCATTTAAAATGCTGTAATAGGGTTACATTAGTTTCAAATAAACTTAGTTAAATTCAACCATTATAACATTTACAAAAATGCTATAATAGCCTTTAATTAAATTTAGCCATTTTGTTCATTATTATCAACTACAGCATTTACAAATGTTGTATTATCATTTACATTAGAATTAATAGCATTTCAGAAATGAAGTTAATTAACTTCAAATATTCAGTATAATTTCACAAACAATTATATTTTTATATAAATCATTTTTAACTTAAAAAATCATATAATTTCACTTTTAAAACAATCATTCAAATACCCTTATATTCATGATTTTATAAAGTTAAACCTCCATTCAAAAATCAAAATTTAATAATAATTCACTTATTAAATTCCAATATTAAATTATAAATTCATTAAATTAAATTAACTTAACACTTAAGTTTAAATTTTCAAATATAACTTAATTCCATTTTTTATTTACTTAACTTAAAATTCACTTTTAAGCCAAATTCACAAATTTCCAATTTTAGTTATATTTCAAAATTTCAACTTAAATATTCATTCATTTCACATTTTAACTTTATTCAAAAAAAAACATTAATATATTATAAAATCATTTAAATTCACTTTAATCCAAATTATCATGAATTTATCACATTTCATATTTAATTTAAATTCCAATTATCACCAAATTAAAATTTCCCAAAATAACTTACATTTCAAATTTTCTAATTTTACCATTAATTTATTTCACTTATAAATTTTCAGAAAATCAATAATGCTTTACAAAAATCATTTTTATTTAGTTTAAATCAAAATATTATAATATTTACATTTCTAAAATATTAAAAAAAATATACAAAACATATTTTAACAACGGGTCTATATTTCATTTTCTAGCCTAGGTAAAGTGATACGGGTAATTTATCATTTCAACCCGTAATTTACAAAGATACCCGGGTTTGATCATTTCAAACCCGCAATCCCAAGTAAATGAAAATAATTGAAAATCATTCAGGCATATCATTTCAGCCCATAATGATTTTCTCCTATTCTAAAGTCCGTTCGGGTATGTATCATTTCAACCCATAGTGATTTTAATCTAAAGGGAACTTGCAGTGTGATAAACTGATAAAAATAATAGAACAGCATAATATAACAGTAACATATAATATAATAGGTGTTTAAGCATGGGTGAACATCATAAAATCATAACATAGCAAGTGTAACATGATAATGCATTTTACAGATTCAAAAGGGGTCAATTCACTAGTTATATATGTACATATTGTCTGGTGAGAATAACTCACCTGTTAAGCTGGAGATTTGCCAACAAAGCTCACAACACAAAGATTACGAAGGCACGACAACTCTAATACAATTTGAGTGTGGAGAGAAAATCCAATGATATAGATCTTGTGTTACAACCCAAACAAAAATCAAAGCAAACCATAAATTTCAATACACTAAATATGAAATAACTTTTAAATATAGAGAGATACGAATGCCAAATCTTTTGCCATGCTTTCTCTATTCTTTTTTCATGGCCTAGGGATGGTTTTGGCTCTGGTTTGAACAAGTTTGGCTCAGGTTTGGTCATGTGTATGCATGGCCTAGGTAGTAGAATATGAGGAGGAAGTTTATACAAAGGAATATGAAGAGTTTAAGGCAAAATAAGTGGGTTTTGTTCACAAAAATGGCTCGGCCATGGGCTTGTGTGGTCAGGTCAGAGGGGTATGGATCAGGTCAGTGGAAGGAAAGGTGTGTGGTGGTCTGGCTAGAGGTGGTGGAGGCGGCCTAAGGTGGTGGTGGTGGTGGAAAATGGAGTGGTGAAGCAATAGTGGTAAACAATCATGTTTTTATGGCTTGTTTTGCAATTTTTTGTGGAGTTTTGGCATCATGGTGGCTCAGCCTTGGTCAAGACCAGAGGAGTAGCTGGTGTTGATGGCAGGGAAGAGATGTAGGAGTTTGTGGCCATGGATGTGGAGGAGAGGCCTATCCAAAAACAAGAGAAAACAAGGCAATTTTCATAGAAAAATAAGGAGAAAAGAAGAAAAATGAAACCATTACCAAAAGCTTTTGCTTCAGATCTGAAGTGGTCGAATGGTGAAATGAAAAATGAGAGTATTCACGTGAAAACAAAAGTAAAAGTCATGGCCAAAGCATAAAGGAGGGGTTATGGCAATTGAAAAGACTTAAGGAGGTGAAAGGACATCGGTTTCTAAGCAATTTTAAACCCTTCATATTTCTTTTTCTTTTTAATTCCAATAAAACAAAAATAAACTCAGAAATAAGCTCTAACAACTGAAACAAAATATTATAAATAGAAATAAATAATTAATTTTAAAGAAAATGGAAAAAGAATATAAGAAATTGCTTAAAAATTGAAAACAGGGTCCAGAAATTACAAATAAATCACGATTGTCTTTGGAAAATTATCTACTTCATTTTAAAAATATTCTAAAGAAACATTTTGAAATAAAATAATTTCTAAAGTATTTTCAAAGTGAAATAAATAATTTAATTTAGAAAAAATAGAAAAAAAAACTAAAGAAAAATGTTTAAAAATTGGAAATAAGTCATGAAAATTTCAAATAAATATCACTAGCCTTATAAAATTTCTATTTCACTTTAAACAAATAAAAGGTCAAATAAATAAAATAAATGAGGAACAAAATAAAGTGGGAATGAGAATAAAATAAGATTTTAAGAAAAAAATAGAAAAACAAATAAAGAATTACTTTAATTAATTGAAATTGGAAATTAGAATTTTAAACAAAATACAGCTAACACTGGAAAATGCCAATTATATCTTTAAAATGTTTTAAAACCAAAGTATATACATAACATGTTATTTTACCCATATAAATATAAATTATAATATTACATGACCAAATAAAATATTATTTTTTTATAATTTAAAATAAATAATTTTGTTAAATACAACAAATTACACACAATATTTAAAAGGGTATAACTTTCACATTATAAATTAGATTTTAACGAAACGAAAAGCATTATTCTTAAAATTTTATTTACTTTCATAATAAAAGATAAAATTCAAATTTTCAAACTTTAAAATTTCTAAATTAAAAGTCAAAGTTTGACCATATTGACCAAAATTCACTTTTCTGGAAAATATCCTTTTTAGTCATGTTTGGAATTCTAATTCACATCAAAATCAAAATTTATATTTAAAATAACAAAATTTATTCATTTTAATAAATAAAATAAAGTTTTTAAATCAAGAAATCAATTAAAATAACCAAAATAAATAATTAAAATAATCACAAAATACAGGGTTGTTACACTCTCCCCCACTCAAATCTTTTCGTCCTCGAAAAGGAATGAGTTACGGAAAACACAGAAAAGATAAAATGGAATAGGATTAAGACAAGATGACAAGAAGATTAAAATTATACCTGATAACTATTGTTATGGGTAAGTTTAATAAGGTGGAGAATAGGAATAGCTAGAAGGGAAAATAGGACGAAAGACAAGGATGAGCCATTAATTTAAAATTGTTGGTTGAAGAGGTAAAATATTTAAAACACTTTAAAAACGTTTAAAAAGGAAATAACTAATCAAAGTATCATTTATATAATATTTTATCAAAATACTTTTTAACTCGATGTCTTAACAAGTTTACTTTCGTTCCTGCAGACTCTGGCCATGCGTTGATCAGGCGCAAAGCTAGAATTCTCCAGGTACTTAGTAGACTTGTTTCAACACCTAGTGAAAATACTTGAAAACCCTTTAAAACAGATATGGAAAGTACAATCCAAACAAAAACAACAAAACCTTTGTCTAACCATGGTTCGCAGATACACAATGGTTACGCCTGGATCCCCCAGGAAACAATCCATATCCGTAAGCTTTCTCAGCCCTGCGAGTTACGCCATGATGACTAGTATAATGCAGGATACACAATGGTTACGCCTGGATCCCCCAGGAAACAATCCGTACCCCCAGGCAAGACTCAGCCAAGCATTTGCGCTACTATTCGCGACCTACACAGATTGCAGGATACACAATGGTTACGCCTGGATCCCCCAGGAAACAATCCGTACCCCTAGGCTAGACTCAGCCAGGCAGTTGCGCTATGCAGTCACGATTGTAAGACCATGGGTAACGCCATGGAATTCGAAGGACACTCGAGTATCATATCCGGAAAACCAAAAATCAGAGAGAATAATATCGATAGAATGAATCCAAGATGTGGCCACAAATTGGATATCAAGGAGAAGGCACTTTCCATATCTTTACTTCGAAAATATGTATCATATAGTACCTTTTCAAATCACTTTAAAATATCGTACTTATATAAAATCCATTATATATAAGATTTTATTTTCAAATCGAATACTTTCCAAAATCAATAGTATATCAAATCATACTTATATAGACTTCAATTATATAAGATTTCACTTTCAAATTGAGTACCTTTTCAAATCTATAGTTTTCGAATCAATTTCATACTCATACAAATCAATTTTATATAAGTTCGACAACTCCCAAATCAAGTGTTTAGTAACATAAGGTTCTCAAATTTCAATTTGTTTCAATATCAGTTCAATTTCAAAATCATATACAATTTCACCAAATTATTTCTTCTCAAATTAATTATCTTTAGTTTCAAAGTTTCCAAAATAATAGATTTAGAAAATAAATCCAAATTTCCAAATCAATATAATTTAAGTCAACCAATTCATTTCCAAAATCAAATGTTTTCAAAATCATCTTATACTTACGTAAGGTCTATCTTACATAAGGATCAAATTTTCAAAATAATTTCGCTGTATGAAGAGCTATATGGGATTGAATATCTTTGCTTTTATGGGTTATATATCTTTGTAATTTAAATTGGAAAAGTAAGCAAAGATATTCTAACCCGACAGCTTTCAATTTCAGCGTCAAAATATATCACTGATATTAGAATATAAGATGTACATATGTCATCATTTCGCAAAGTCACATTCGATCGCTCGATCGATCACACAAGTTCTCTTTCGAACTAGTATTGTCCATTCACTTCCCTAATGCGGATTTTGATATGGTTTCTCGACTAGAAGCCATCAGTCTCCTTGCATAGCCATATACTATGATAGAGAATTCTAGAATCGAGCCCAAAATCCATATCAAATATTCGTCATCAAGAATCGAATGAAAAATCCTAACACGAAATGGTGTAATTCACCTCGAACTTGTGTACTCAAACTTGGATCAAATTAATTATGCGAATAAAACAACATACGTACAACTTATATATTTATTCCAACTTGTTACCTATATAGTTTCATAAAGATGTTACTAAGTTAAAACACTTAAAATTTATTCAAAATATTTTGAAGAACAATTTCTTTTCAAATCATTTCAAATCTAAATTTCATATTAGAAAAAAAAAATTAAATTGCCTTATTCATTTACTTAACAAAACAGTTTCAACTTATTTAAATCATATTACTTCATACTTAAACATTCAAAACAAACTTATATACTTTATCAAAATACTTTTCAAATTTCTTAGCTTTGAAAAGTTAACCTTGATTTGGAAGTACTCGAACTTCGAAATAGTTGAAGAAATCATTTTCAAATTCAAGAGTTGGAAATTAGCAACAAATCAGTAAATCAATTTTAATAGATAGGGTTATATCAAATCCAAAACTCGAGGACTGAACACCGGTTCATTTCAAATCGTTTCAAATATATTTACATATATCTTTCGAATATCAAATCATACTTCGGAATTTTAAATCAAAAATGGTTTCACAAAATCACTCGCATAGCAAAGCTATTAAAGTGGCCTCTCCCTCACTCAGAAACTCGAAAATCAATGTCGATGATGCATGCACTCATCACCGAAATTATTTTCCAGCGACACAAGTGAGTTCTGGACTTCCATTTACTTTGAAAACTTCTTTGAAATTCCTTCGAAATCATTAAAACCCATTAAAATCATTGAAACATTACTTATTCGGAAAAATAATTTCAAATCATATTATTTATTATTTCAAAATCCTAAAACCAGTTCCAAAATGCTGGAGTTCAATCACTTAAATTCAGATTCAAAACCTTCAGTTATAAATCATTTTATATGAAACCATTTCTTATAAAATTTTCACAATTTCAAATCCGTTCAAAACTTCAAATTCTCATTTTTTTTAAAAGGTATATAATCCTTATCAAAACATTTCATCTTTATATAAAAATATGGTCATCCTTATCAAAATAAAAACTACGATGAATACACAATTTTCAAAAGACAATCAACCACAAACTTTCCAAGGAACGATTCAAGGATGGATTTCAAAGCAAAACAGAGATTCAAATTTAGAAGGACTCTAATCAAATAGAATTCTAATTCAAAGATAGGCTCAAACGAAGATAAGATAATTAAATTACCAAATAAAAGATGGATAAGCCTATATGAATCGCGGGCGACCTTAACCGGTCAACCGTGACTTCAGGAATATAATCGATGCGAAAATCTAAGGCAAATCGACCTTCGATTGCCAGAGATAGAATCTAAATATAGCAGAAGATAGAAAACATCGTAAACCGAGGATACAGAAATATCCGATGAATCAATGCCAATTATAATCATTCAAAGATTGGCGGAATCGCCACCCTATAAAGGTCATACAAAGTGGAGTGATGCAATGCTCCAAAATCAAAAGAATACAATTATGGGAGACATGAATGGATTTCAGAACAAGTGAGCATTCCAAAATTCAAAGGAATCCTATTCGATAAGAATCCAAACGAAGATTAGAGATATATAACCTATATCGATACAGAAAAATTCCCATTCAAAATTTGGAATGACTCGAATTCATAACATACGAAAACAGAAGCATAAATATCTTTAGTTGGACAACTTTAGCTAAGCAAAAGATACAACAGAGTTTACTCAAAACAACCTAACAAACTACAGATTTTGCCATACTCAAAATAGATTCCTATCAACAATGGATCTAGATCAATCAAGAGAGAAGTTCAAAATTTTAGAGGATCCTAATCAAAGAAATTACTAACAAGGTGGATACAAAAGGAATGAAGTTTAAGAAATATTTTACTTTCAAAGCAAGGAAATTTATATCAAAATAATCTTTGAAAATTCTTTAAAAATCATTTGAAAATCATTTTATACTTCGAAAATACGTTCCCTCACAAAGAAATGATTCTGAGATAGATTTCACTCATTCTAGGGTATTTCTACCCTATCTCTAATGAGTTTTTGCTCCGTAGGCTAAGGTTTGCCTAAAACCAAAGCTCTGATACCAACTGTAACGACCCACTATTTTAGACCATTCAAATCGACAATAATCCACACATGTCTGACTTGAATAATTCAAAATAACAGATTGTAAATAAATTTGGAGCAAATGAAATCAAATACACAGAATCACAGACACAGAACATATCAGAATAACTCGCGGCGGAAATTAAAAATACCATAGTAGTTCATGAAGCTACTATAACAAACTCTCAAAACAAAATACATAATATTTGTTTGAAAACATATACAATAGAAATCTCAAATAAATAGAAGTTTATGAATACCAGAACTGAAATAGAACAACTGAACTGAAAGGAACAGATAACTAGACAAGCAGAATCTCCAGCGATTCCTAGCTCCAGAAAGAAATCCAAAGCTAAGCTGTAAATACTCAGGCTGACCCGAGCGTAAAGTAAAATACAAAACACTCGAGTCAGGACAATATATACTTATATAATGTAAACCAACTCAAGTGAACTGTAGTAGAAATGCATAATAACTCAAAGGATGCTTGGGATCGCCCATCCTTTAAGGATCAGTTAAACTATAAATTAAATACATCCCGTGGTTAAAATTTCAAAATGGTATTTTATACTTCGAAATCAAATATCATTTCAAAATTCAATATCCTTCAAATATCCATTTCAAAATATCAAAATATCATATTTCAAAATAGTTTATATTTCAAAACAAATTACTTTATTTTAAATCATAAAAATGAAGTTATTATATTTAATAATTAAATTATTAAATTTCCAAAATTTTAATCTTTCAAAGTTCATTCGTTCACTTAAATTAATTAAAATAATGAAAATTCAACTTTCGCAGCATTTAAAAAATGCTACGGAAAGTCACATTTAAAACAGTTCAATTTAACAAAAGACAGCATTTAAAATGCTGTAATAGGGTTACATTAGTTTCAAATAAACTTAGTTAAATTCAACCATTATAACATTTACAAAAATGTTATAATAGCCTTTAATTAAATTTAGCCATTTTGTTCATTATTATCAACTACAGCATTTACAAATGTTGTATTATCATTTACATTAGAATTAATAGCATTTCAGAAATGCAGTTAATTAACTTCAAATATTCAGTATAATTTCACAAACAATTATATTTTTATATAAATCATTTTTAACTTAAAAAATCATATAATTTCACTTTTAAAACAATCATTCAAATACCCTTATATTCATGATTTTATAAAGTTAAACCTCCATTCAAAAATCAAAATTTAATAATAATTCACTTATTAAATTCCAATATTAAATTATAAATTCATTAAATTAAATTAACTTAAAACTTAAGTTTAAATTTTCAAATATAACTTAATTCCATTTTTTATTTACTTAACTTAAAATTCACTTTTAAGCCAAATTCACAAATTTCCAATTTTAGTTATATTTCAAAATTTCAACTTAAATATTCATTCATTTCACATTTTAACTTTATTCAAAAAAAAACATTAATATATTATAAAATCATTTAAATTCACTTTAATCCAAATTATCATGAATTTATCACATTTCATATTTAATTTAAATTCCAATTATCACCAAATTAAAATTTCCCAAAATAACTTACATTTCAAATTTTCTAATTTTACCATTAATTTATTTCACTTATAAATTTTCAGAAAATCAATAATGCTTTACAAAAATCATTTTTATTTAGTTTAAATCAAAATATTATAATATTTACATTTCTAAAATATTAAAAAAAATATACAAAACATATTTTAACAACGGGTCTATATTTCATTTTCTAGCCTAGGTAAAGTGATACGGGTAATTTATCATTTCAACCCGTAATTTACAAAGATACCTGGGTTTGATCATTTCAAACCCGCAATCCCAAGTAAATGAAAATAATTGAAAATCATTCAGGCATATCATTTCAGCCCATAATGATTTTCTCCTATTCTAAAGTCCGTTCGGGTATGTATCATTTCAACCCATAGTGATTTTAATCTAAAGGGAACTTGCAGTGTGATAAACTGATAAAAATAATAGAACAGCATAATATAACAGTAACATATAATATAATAGGTGTTTAAGCATGGGTGAACATCATAAAATCATAACATAGCAAGTGTAACATGATAATGCATTTTACAGATTCAAAAGGGGTCAATTCACTAGTTATATATGTACATATTGTCTGGTGAGAATAACTCACCTGTTAAGCTGGAGATTTGCCAACAAAGCTCACAACACAAAGATTACGAAGGCACGACAACTCTAATACAATTTGAGTGTGGAGAGAAAATCCAATGATATAGATCTTGTGTTACAACCCAAACAAAAATCAAAGCAAACCATAAATTTCAATACACTAAATATGAAATAACTTTTAAATAAAGAGAGATACGAATGCCAAATCTTTTGCCATGCTTTCTCTATTCTTTTTTCATGGCCTAGGGATGGTTTTGGCTCTGGTTTGAACAAGTTTGGCTCAGGTTTGGTCATGTGTATGCATGGCCTAGGTAGTAGAATATGAGGAGGAAGTTTATACAAAGGAATATGAAGAGTTTAAGGCAAAATAAGTGGGTTTTGTTCACAAAAATGGCTCGGCCATGGGCTTGTGTGGTCAGGTCAGAGGGGTATGGATCAGGTCAGTGGAAGGAAAGGTGTGTGGTGGTCTGGCTAGAGGTGGTGGAGGCGGCCTAAGGTGGTGGTGGTGGTGGAAAATGGAGTGGTGAAGCAATAGTGGTAAACAATCATGTTTTTATGGCTTGTTTTGCAATTTTTTGTGGAGTTTTGGCATCATGGTGGCTCAGCCTTGGTCAAGACCAGAGGAGTAGCTGGTGTTGATGGCAGGGAAGAGATGTAGGAGTTTGTGGCCATGGATGTGGAGGAGAGGCCTATCCAAAAACAAGAGAAAACAAGGCAATTTTCATAGAAAAATAAGGAGAAAAGAAGAAAAATGAAACCATTACCAAAAGCTTTTGCTTCAGATCTGAAGTGGTCGAATGGTGAAATGAAAAATGAGAGTATTCACGTGAAAACAAAAGTAAAAGTCATGGCCAAAGCATAAAGGAGGGGTTATGGCAATTGAAAAGACTTAAGGAGGTGAAAGGACATCGGTTTCTAAGCAATTTTAAACCCTTCATATTTCTTTTTCTTTTTAATTCCAATAAAACAAAACTAAACTCAGAAATAAGCTCTAACAACTGAAACAAAATATTATAAATAGAAATAAATAATTAATTTTAAAGAAAATGGAAAAAGAATATAAGAAATTGCTTAAAAATTGAAAACAGGGTCCAGAAATTACAAATAAATCACGATTGTCTTTGGAAAATTATCTACTTCATTTTAAAAATATTCTAAAGAAACATTTTGAAATAAAATAATTTCAAAAGTATTTTCAAAGTGAAATAAATAATTTAATTTAGAAAAAATAGAAAAAAAACTAAAGAAAAATGTTTAAAAATTGGAAATAAGACATGAAAATTACAAATAAATATCACTAGCCTTATAAAATTTCTATTTCACTTTAAACAAATAAAAGGTCAAATAAATAAAATAAATGAGGAACAAAATAAAGTGGGAATGAGAATAAAATAAGATTTTAAGAAAAAAATAGAAAAACAAATAAAGAATTACTTTAATTAATTGAAATTGGAAATTAGAATTTTAAACAAAATACAGCTAACACTGGAAAATGCCAATTATATCTTTAAAATGTTTTAAAACCAAAGTATATACATAACATGTTATTTTACCCATATAAATATAAATTATAATATTACATGACCAAATAAAATATTTTTTTTATAATTTAAAATAAATAATTTTGTTAAATACAACAAATTACACACAATATTTAAAAGGGTATAACTTTCACATTATAAATTAGATTTTAACGAAACGAAAAGCATTATTCTTAAAATTTTATTTACTTTCATAATAAAAGATAAAATTCAAATTTTCAAACTTTAAAATTTCTAAATTAAAAGTCAAAGTTTGACCATATTGACCAAAATTCACTTTTTTGGAAAATATCCTTTTTAGTCATGTTTGGAATTCTAATTCACATCAAAATCAAAATTTATATTTAAAATAACAAAATTTATTCATTTTAATAAATAAAATAAAGTTTTTAAATCAGGAAATCAATTAAAATAACCAAAATAAATAATTAAAATAATCACAAAATACAGGGTTGTTACAAATCCCTTCTCCAATAAGCGCCGTACGGACTTAGTAGTGCCCAACTATGCTGAAACGTGAGATGCGGCATGGTCTTACGAGATACTTTTGATTTCAAATTTTTTTTATATAACTTAAAATCCAGTTGGGTGTGTTTTCTCATGCTGGTTTTCCAGACTAACTCGGGTGTTATTTTATTATAATGCACGGGTCAGACCGAGCTTATTACATAGTAGTTTGGATGCTTGGAGCTTCAAAAGACGAGTTGGAGGCCCAAAGACGTATTAACGTAGATGGTTATTTTCCGCTGTATTCATTGTAGTGTTGTCAGCAATTGTGAGGACGGGCTGTTATAACTGTCTAGGCTGAAATATGTATACTATGATTGATGTTTGTATATAAACATACTACCATTTTTCTTTGTGTAAAGATTTGTGGTATATTATAGATTATTCCTTCCGCTGTAAGATTCTATGTTGTTTAGTTTTCTTCTTATCTTCTTTTTTCTTTCTTTTTCCCCAACAATCGGGTTTTCCGGCATTTGATTTCTTGGCACGCAATATAGTGGACGTATTAGCGTCGATTTTTGAGGACGGAAAATCCGGTTCGTTACATTAGGCCTAATCCCTAAAGTTTCCATAAATGATTCAAAAAAATGTGAATATTGTAGCTAAGCTAAAATTACTAAGACCCTACATAAATCTGTGTTTAGAGAGTCAGAACCTTTAGATTTAATACGCTCTGATATATGTGAACTTGATGGTACTCTAACTAGGGATGGAAAACAATCTTTTATTACTTTTATTGATGATTGCTCTGATTTTACTTATGTTTATCTCATGAAGAATAAAAGTGATGCGTTAGATATATTTAAATTATTTGCCACTAAAATTAAAAATCAATCTAATAAGAAAATTAAAAGATTTCGAAGTGATAGAGGAACAGAGTATGAATATAACTTATTCATTGAATTTTATAAACAACGTGGCATAATTCATGAGAGAACCACACCCTATTCGCCTAAAATGAATGGTAAAGCTGAAAGAAATAGGACTCTTACCAAATTAGTAGTAGTTGTTTTATTAAATTCGGGTGCAACATCTCACTAGTGGGAGGAAATTTTATTAACTGTTTGTTATGTCTTAAATAGAATTATCAAAACCTAACAGCAAAATTTCACCTTTTGGAATTTTTAAAAATCATAAACCCAACTTGTATTATTTTAAAACTTGGGGTTACTTAGTTTATGTTCGTATTCCTGACCCTAAAAGAATTAAATTAGCAAGTCGAGTATATGAATGTGTTTTCATTGGTTATTCCATTAATAGTAAAGTATATAGATTTTTTGATTTGAATGCTCGAGTTATTATTCAGTCAAATGATGCTAATTTCTTTGAAAATAAATTTCTGTTTAAACTTCGGAATAGTGAGGGCACTTCAACCACTAATAATCCAATAATCAGAAATAATAAACATAATACGAAAGAATCTGAACTTAGAAGAAGTAAAAGAGCAAGGATAGCTAAAGATTTTGGTCCAGAATATTATGCTTATGCACTAGAAGAGGACCCTGCTAATCTTAAAGAAGCTCTGTCTTCTTTGGATTCAGATCTCTAGCAAGAAGCTATAAATGATGAAATGGAATCTCTTGAAATTAATAAAACTTGACATCTAGTTGATTTACCTCCAAGTTGTAAATGGATACTTAAAAAATAGTTGAAACCTGATGGTACATCGATAAATTTAAGGCTCGTCTTGTAGCTAAAGGATTTAGACAAAAAGAAA
The DNA here is from genome assembly GCA_030737815.1 of Allium fistulosum. Lineage (NCBI taxonomy): Eukaryota > Viridiplantae > Streptophyta > Magnoliopsida > Asparagales > Amaryllidaceae > Allium > Allium fistulosum. The sequence continues at coordinate 1,539,389,772 of CM060901.1, read as the reverse complement.
ACATTGACTTCTTTGATACTTTTTCACCTGTTACAAGAATAACATCAATTCGAGTATTAATTTATCTTGCTTCACTATATGATCTACTGGTTCACCAATTGGATGCAAAAACTGCTTTTCAAAATGGTGAATTAGAAGAAGAGATTTATATGGACCAACCCGAAGGTTTTGTTATACCTGGTCAAGAGCATAAATTTTGTAAATTAGATAAATATCTATATGGTCTTAAACCGGCACCGAAATAATGGCATGGAAAATTTGACAATTTAATTATTTCACATGGTTTTAAAGTAAATAAAAGTGACAAGTGTATTTATTATAAATCCGAGAATAACATTTGCACTATCATATGCTTATATGTTGATGAATTACTTATATTTGGTTTAAATATTCATGTTGTAAATCATGTTAAGTTCATAGTATATGCCAATTTTGATATGAAAGATCTTGGTGATGCAAGTGTGATTCTTGGTATTAAGATTACTAAGTCTAAAAAAGGAAATTTCTTTGGATCAATCTCATTATATTGAGAATATGTTAAAGAAATATAATTACTCTGAATGTAAACCTGCTAGTACACCATATGATCCAAGTGTAAAACTATTTAAGAACACTAGTGAATGTGTAAGATAGTCTGAATATGCGAACATCATTGGCAGTCTTCGGTATGCCACTGATTGTACTAGACCCGACATTGCATATGTCATGGGATTATAGTGCAAGTTTACTAACAGACCTAGTATAGAGCATTGGCATGCTATTGAAAGGGTCATGAGATACTTTAAAAGAACTATGAACCTTGGATTACACTATCAAAAGTTCCCCACTGTCCTTGAAGGATACAATGATGCAGATTGGAATACTTTATTAAACGATTCCAAAGCTACTAGTGGATATATTTTCAGTATTGCAGGAGGAGCTGTTTCTTGGAAATATAAGAAATGGACTATCTTGGCTCATTCCACTATGGAGTCAGAAATGATAGCACTAGCTAATGCTAGTGAAGAAGCATATTACTTAAGAAATCTGCTAGCTGAGATCCCTTTATGGGAAAAACTGATACCAGTTGTGTTGATCCATTGTGATAGTACCGTGGTTATTGCTAAAGTTGAGAATCGTTATTACAACTGTAAGAGATGACAAAGTCATTGTAAGCCCGGTACTGTAAGAGAGTATATTTTTAGAAATTGCTTGGAATTTTATTTTAATAATTCAAGTGGGGGATTTTTGGAACTTTAAGTGAATTAATTAAAAATAAATAAATAAAAATAGGTTAATAGTTAGATATTTATGAGCCTTAATTATAATTTATTCGTTGCAAATGTATAGCGGTAATATATATTTTATGAGCCATTATTATAATTGAGTCATTGCAAATGTATAACGGTCTTATATTTATAAGTCATTATTATAATTGTGCCATTGCAAATGTATTATGGTAATATACTCATGAGCCATTATTATTGAGCCGTTGCACAAGTTAATGGTATTAAAAATTTATTTTAAATAACAATAAATTCAAATCCATTAAAATTTCTTCACTTCAGTAATGCATACAATTTCCATTCTGCCTATTCAAATAATAGATGGGCAGAAGAGAAAATGTGAGTTATAGATAATTTTTCTTTCTTCTTATTCATCTTCTACATTTTTCTCTCTTTAAGAAACTTTACAAGCAATTAAATTAGAAAATGGTATATTCAAAACAATTTGTTGTAGTGCAAACAGCAAATCGACCAAATTTCAGAGGCTGGTTTATCCTACAGACGGAGAGGTTGATAGATAGCTTTCAACTTGAGGCTAAACCGCGAATCTTCTTAAAGAAAACGGCCTAGTCCGCTACTCGACCAAAAAAAGACGCTGTAAATTCAGATTGAGGTACAACAATTTCATAAGGCTGTAAACATACATAAAGTAGGGAAACTATTGTAATTATAGTTGTTAAGCAATCATTTTGATCTTCTCCTTCTCATACGCATTTTGTATTCGTACTCTTTCCCCTTTCTCCAAAGTTGGGGATTTGGCCAATGGGAATATCCACACCTATACCAAGTATCTTTACATGCAAAGTATTGATATCCTATATTTTCATGTGTTTCTGGTATAAGTATGACCACATCCATCCAATATTCACAATGAATATTTTTACTTTACACTTATGGTTTGAGGGGTTGGATGAACCACCGTTGGGTGACATGGTACCATATTAATTGTTCAACATTTTGTTATTTACTTGTTTAAAATTTAAAGGAATGTGTGTTTGATGCTTTGTAGTTGAAGAGAAATTGCTATTTATAACTACAAACATAATTATGTTTATATTAAATGAATTGTAAAGAATGCTAATATATAAAAATTATATTGATTTTCTTAGGATGTATGGTTAATATGACAGAGATGTGACCACACACTGTGTTTATTGAGGTGATAACAACTTGCCAAACATAGGTGTTACCACATATTACGTTCAAATACAGATGTGACCACACTCTTCGTTCAAAGATGGATGTGAAATAATATTAAAATTGTATAGTTTGACAATACAGAGACATTTCACACATAGTCACATATGATGGTTCATCAATAAATGTTATTGCTTTATCTCTGAAAAATAATTTTTGTGACTATGGTTACTTCCACACTTTAGAAATATAAATGCATATTCATGAGAAACATGAGAAAATCTAAAAGCAATCAACTCTATAAATGCCTATTTCACTTCTAGAATCTTACCCTTATACCAACCATTTATATGGAACACCAAGTCCTGATTCATCTCCAAAAAAAACCCGAATTACTTATTATAGTGAAATGGAAGAGAGACATTACGAGGATCTTAGACAATGAGAGCTTGAGTTGCAGATGAAACAATTGGAAACTGAACTATGACATCAACTAAAAGACCACTTAAAAAATGAATTGCATCAACCAAAACCACAATATGAAGAGGTGGAGGATTTTGACGAGGTACAATCCCCACATATTATGTGCAAATGTGGATATAAATTGTCAATAGCATTGTTCAAAATGATAATGATGTTGGATGACACTACTTTCGTTGCTTATTTTACCTAGATGGATGTGGTTTTGAACTGTGGATTGACCAACAATTCTCGGTATGAGCTATAGATTATGCTTTGGAATTAGAAGAAGAAATTAACATAATACATACCCAAATTCATGAAATTAGGAATTAAAATCAAAATCTCTAGAGTCATAGAACTAAGATGTTGTTGTAATGTTTTATTCACTAATCATTTGACTAGTTAACATGTTGAATGTTAATGTTCCTCTATATGTGTGTCATTTAAATAATTTTTCCATTACAAAAGATCTAAAGGTGATAAATATTATTTCAAAGCCAAAGGTTAAACATGAAATGCTCTTACTAGAAGAAAATAAATTTATCAAAAAGCATCCATAAGCAAAGATATAATCAAACGATCACACAGTTAAGCAACTAGTATAAGTAACACTATATTAAATAGAAAATAAATTTAACCAAAGCATGTGAGCTAACTATATCGAAGTTTAAAGGCCTTATAACCAATGAAATCCATATGATATTCCCATTTGTAATGAGAGTCCAAAGGGAGAGGATTTCCTTTAAACTAGTTTTCATCTTCTACTTCTTCAATTATTTGACAGTACCATCACAAATGTAGTAAAACTAGCGAATGCTCTTTTGGTGTCCATTGTTATGCATCTAACTCTACAATCTAGATGGTTGATGCATAGCTTATTCAGTAAGTTCTAATAGCCTTCGTTACTAATATACATTCGTGAACCAAGCTCAAATTATGCTTGTGGTTTGCCTCTATGTAAAATTTTACTAGAAAAAGCAAGTCTTCTGCTCACCAAGGACCATCGAACAACTTTTTTGAGATTAACTTTTGCCTTTCTATAAAAGTTTGGTCCAAGACATCCTTTTCTAAATGAACAAGATGAGTTATAGAGAACATATAATAATTGTTAACTTTACTAGTATATTGTAAATGTAATTGAAGAGACCTAGAGTACTAACACTAATTGACAAAGATCCATTTGTAATCGATCAGTGAAGGATAATAATTTGGCATATAATAGGATTGGTTAAAATGTTCTTTGATTTGATGATACAAGTAATTTATAAAATAAGACAACTCCCTACTGTATTATTTTACAATACAGTTTTTATGTTTAAATACGTAAATTCATTACTTTTTAAAGAGTTACCAACTAAATTAAAAACAAATATAATGGTTCGAAATAAATAACATTATAATAAAAGACTAACTAGTAAAACGTTGTACCAAAAGTTGGAAGCCCCAGTCTGACTCATACGTTATTCTTTTATCTTACTTTTCATTTCTTCACGTTAATCAGGTTCAAGCTTGGAAAGGTCGTAGCTTAACATAGCCATAACGGATGCTTCTTTCTTGATATGCATTTTCTCTCTTTGTAGTTCCATGAACTCATCATGATGGCGTCTCTCTTCTCTCCTTACATCTTCGCTTTCCTACTGTTGGAATTTTTCTAGGCCTTCCTGTCTAACCATTTCTCCATTCTTTTATGCTCTTTTTTTTATCCTCTAACAATTTTGTTTCATTTTGTACAATTAACATACGTTGCATAATTCCTTCGTACTATGCGGTGTAATCAATTCTATTCTTTATTCTTTGCTTTCTTAGTGCCCTCCTAACATCATTATTGAAAAATGGAGTGGAATTATGATGGTCAACAACTTTCAAAACATTAGAATCATCTGTACTTGAATCAACGTTCATTCTTCTTAGAACAAACCGAAAGGCGGTGTGTTGCTTATTAATTTTCTCCATTTGTTTTCTTTCTTTAGGTAACCGTAGACTTGTAGAAGGTTAAAGAAACTCCCTTATTTTCTTCCACACGCACTTCGTGAGCCTTCTCAAGTAGATTTTTTTAATTATTAGATGTTTGTTATATTACAGTTAGCCATGTAAACTAAAAACTTACACAATTTGACATTCGTGCCATGCTGTATCGTCTAGTGATCAACGTTGACATTATCTAATTCTACATTTAGCATGCCTTGATTATCCTTCCACACTGAATTTTCAATGAGTCAATGCTTCAAGGAAGATATTAGGAAAGCGTTAATGGAACAAGTTAGAATTAGATTCTCAGAAAGCAAGCTCAGTTTAAAACGTATCCATCTTTGGATCTTTTGAATTCTCTAGCCAATACATAACAAGTTATTCTTATTTATTAGTCATCCATCTTAGTTGATTTGAATTTTTGCGCAGTGGTTCCTTGTTTTTAGGAATTGGTGTTTTAACATTAATCTGGTATTCGCTCTTCGTTGAGTCTATTTGGATTCTTGACCAAAATCATTGTTTAGACCCCATAAATTGTTATTTTATTCATAGTCTTCAAGATTATTTTGCATTTGGCTAAGACCGCCGTTATAAAAATCAAATTAACAATTCAAATTTCTACTTGAGTTGGGCATTTGATTATAATTACCTTGAGAGTCACCTCTATAATTCTGCCATAGATATTGTGGATTATTTTTATTGGTAGTTGGTTAGCTAATCATTATACTTAGAATCGATGAGAATGTACTTGAGACCTTTGCTGAGAATGTTATTGAAAATTTGATTACTCCACCGGTTTGGCCGAGAATTATCATAGAAATCTGAATTTTGGTTCATTAATCGAAAAGTAGGATAAGTTGAATTAATCGGTTTCTTTCCTCTTTGGGTATTTGACATTTTATTTACTAAATTAATTTTTAGTTTAAGAGAATGTATGGGTTGTAAAAGTAAGAGTATAGAATGATTTTGTGTTTGTAATGGTTAAAAAAAGAAAATTAAATAGAAAAACGTGCAACGGTAAAATATATTACCGTTGCCTTATCTGACATTTATAATGTCTGGTAATTAGGCAACAGTAACATTTTTTACCGTTGCATACAAATTTAGTCAACATTATTAATATTTGCTAAATGGGTAACATTGAGGCCACATATATATATGTATTGTTTGTCTGTGTGTCTGTGTATACGTGTTTGTATGTATATGTTTGTTATCCCACTTATCTTCCTTTTATCATCTTCATAAAATTGCTAATATAAAGTGGCTTAAGGGTGTGTTTGTAGAATTCTTCTAGCCAGTTTCAATTTTTGATGCATTTGACGTGTCCAACTCGTCGGAAGTTGAAACCGACGAATTAAACCATTTGCACTATTCAGCAGAAGCAGTGACAAATGAACTATTGAGACATGACGTGTCCGATGAGTTCGACTCGAATGCATAATGTCCCTTAGGTTCATCGAATGTTTATTTTTCAGCTTATATAACCCCCAACTCTCTTCTTCCTCCTCCACTAAACTCAAACCATCCAAATCCGATCTTTCCAAGTAATATTCATCGTTTTTCAAGCTCAAATCGAGTTAATTTTTTATAGTTATGTTTATTTCAAATTTTTATATGACATGTATTTTTTACCTTTTTTTTGAAAAAGTCACATGATGAAATGTTTTTCTTAGTAAAAGAAGCAATTCAATCATCTGCTTCGTTAGTGTTCGGATCTATTATGACATAACGATTAGGTGCCTAACGGACTCTTTTGGCGGAAAATCTTTTCTCGGCGTAATGAAAAAACTATTTTTTTGCAACTTAGTCTAATTTATTTCTATCTAAATATAGAAGTGCCCATATAAATCGAATTTCTTCCAATGTCGACTACTTATACCGGATCTTCTGTGAGAAACATTGTTGTTTGGAATCTTGAGCAAACTTTGATTTTTGTAGATATCTTCTCATCGCTAATAGATACCCTTCCTGGTCGAGTTAACAACCAGTACGATGATGTTGTGCTTGTGTTAAACCGGTGCTTCGACCTTAATTTCACTAACAATCATATGATGAACAAATAGGACAACATGATGCAGCCTTGGTCGCTATGGAACGATCTACTACAAACATTAAGGGGTGTTTGGTCAGTTGAACATGACTACATTCAAGGAAATAATGAATGACGGTAGGCAACTACTTTACGATTCCATCGCTTCAAAAACCAAGCTCCCCTAAATTCAAATAGTTGGATGGATGTATGACGGTGCTAATGAAAGGCATATGCATTTACAACATTCAGCCATTACCTCCAGCCCAATTCGACACCCAGCTTTACTTAGATATTCTTAAAGCGATAGTAAATGACCTACATCATAGTCTTGCCGCCGCCACTACTCATCAGACTTCAATGTTGGTTCATCGTCTCGATAAAGCAAGTAAGATCCCTGAACCTTAGAGACGACAATGCGAATTCTGATGTGTTCAAATTTCAAACAAACTGTTTAACATTCTATCAAAAGCAGGTCATAGTTTGATAGTTATGAGGAGTGGGAGCTTGCAATATTATTTGTGGACCAACCAAAATATTATGATCTGGTTCGTTCTATGTTGCGCAAAGATAATGAAGTTAGAAGAATGTTTATCTTTTTTTGAAATGTACTATTTTTCTTTGCAATGTATGAATTTTTTTCTTTGCCTTTTATACTTACTTTATAATTTAATATCAATTATTAAATTTGCTTAAAAATAATTAATATAATTTAGAACAACTAAAAAATATAGTATAATCAAAAAACCATTCATAAAGGAGTCATTAAAAAAATGGCGACCGTATTTGACCGTTTTCTTCTTCTTCCACAAAATATCTCTCCACTGATGATCTGTCATTGTTCGCTTTCAACCACGTTTCTCCTCCATCACACCCAACCTACACCGATGCCTTGAAGCCTAGCCATGGTCGCTTTCAACATTTCCAGATCATCGTGTTGGAGCATGTCGAGACCCTCTTCGATGTTTCAATTGCGAGGGACTAGCCCTGTTGCAGGATGAAAATCACTGCAAGATATGCCAAAGAATTTGGCTAAAGAACCACAGAAAAAATGACGAAGGAAAAGAGATAAAATTTTCAGAAAATTTTAGAGAGAGAGAGATTTTTATTGATTTAGTTGATGTATCATTACAACTCTGAAACATGATACTTATAGCTATTGCTAACTACAGCTAAGCTTACAACAAGAAGTAACATAATTCCAGAAAAATCAGAAAAGGAAATGAAATAGAAAATTAGTTAAATTGTTGCAACCAATTCTCCCACCAAAAACAGCTGACTAATTTCTTCCTCTAACATACTTCCCTCCTTGAAAAAGACTTGTCCTCAAGTCTAAGATTGCATAAATTCTGGATATTTAGCTTCAAAAACTTCTGAAACCCTCCCATTGAACAAGATATTGAGTAACAGCCTTGTTTTGATGCTTCACAAATCTCCTATTCAGAATAGCTTTATGCTTGATTACAGTTGATTCTCTCTGCCCTTGAAACCATGAAGGAATATGAGCTACAATAGGCAGAGTTCCATGAAATTTCTTCAACAGAGATACATGAAACACATCATGAATTTGAGCATCAGATGGTAAAGATAGTTTGTAAGCTTCTTTTCCAATTTTGGCCAAAACTTGAAATGGACCAAAATAATTGTAATTTAGCTTCTGATTTGTTCTTTTCTGCACCGACTGTTGTTTATAAGCCTGCAACTTCAGCCATACCCACTCTCCAACTTGAAATTCTCTGTCAGACCTATGTTCATTCTAGACTGAGCCCTTGCTAAGTGAAGCTTTAGATTACTTATCATCAACTCTATCTTCACCAAACTTCTATCTACCACTTCATTCATTGACGCACCAGCTAAGTAAGGAAGATGCAAAGGTGGAGGTTGATTATAAACCACTTCATAAGGAGTCATTTGAATAGAAGAATGAAAATGAGTATTGTACCACCATTCTGCTAGAGGAAGCCATAAGCACCAATCTTTAGGATTTTCTCCACACATACACCTCAAATAGGTTTCCAAACACCTATTGACAACCTCAGTTTGACCATCAGTTCAGTGTGATAAGCTGACGACATTAGAAATTCTATACCATATAATGAGAATAAACTCTTTCAAAAATTGCTGAGGAAAACAGAGTCTTTATCACTCATAATGCTCCTAGGCCATCCATGCAATTTAAAAACATTATCCAAATAAGCTTGAGCCACCTCTACCGCAGTAAAAGGATGAGATAAAGGAATGAAATGGGCATACTTGCTGAATCTGTAAACTACCACAAATATGACCTCTTTTCCCACTGATTTAGGTAAACCAGTGATGAAGTCCATTGAAATATCCAACCATACCTCTTCAAGGATTGGCAATGGTTGAAGTAAACCTGGACTTGCTGCATTGTCATACTTAGAAGATTGGCAAACCAAACAGTTTCTGATAAATTACCTAACTTCTTTGGTGAGCCCTTTCCAATGAAAAACCTTCTTGAGTATCTTTGAAGTCAGATCCCTTCCAGAATGACCACCTTCAGGAGATGAATGCTTCCATTGAATGATTTTGAGCCTTAGCTGATGATCTGGACCTACTACAATTCTTCCTTTCTGTTATAGAAACGTTACAGAAGTGTTACAAATCTGATTTTAGTAACAGTACAAAAGCGTTTCAAAAATAGTGCTATAAAAGCGTTGCAACTCTGTGTTGCAAAAGCGTTGCTAATCTGTAGCAAATGCGTTGCTAATCTGTTGCAACTGAATTAAATATCAGAATATAATCAGTAAATAGATTACCAATATGTTTGTCCGAGTGCAGCGGTGGCTGTTTCCTTGAAACAATATTGCTCCCTATATGCACCAAAGGATATGAGCAATTTGATTTCCCAGGATGAAACGGACGAACTCCGCGGTGCGGTGCTTGCAGGCGGAGCAACGGCGAACCAAAGAGAATACAGTAAAAGAACAGAGATGTTGGGGAAGAAGTTTGACAGAAAGTAAGTCCATACTTCGTTTTCTGTCTGCCTATTTATAGGCTCGGGAAGATGCTTGAAACGGATGTGACTGTTGGAAAGGTTGCGACCCTTTACCAACAGACGCGACCGTTTTATAGCCGTTATAATTTGAACGGACAAAAATAAAACTGCTCTGATCGGAACAACCAACCAAGCCAAGCCAACCGCCAATTGCAAAGTGCTAAGTGCCTCTAATACGCCTCAAACGCCCATTCGCCCACGCCGCGGATGCGGGTGCGGGTGCGGGTTCGGGTTCGGGCTCGGGCACGGGCACGGGCTCGGGCACGGGCACGGGCGCGGGCGCGCGCGTGCGGGGTGGTGCGTTGCACCACCCGCTAAGATGGCTAAGCTTTCAAGTCTTTCTTGTCTCATTGTAACTATAATAGTGTCCACATTTTAGTATATAAACACCAAATGTTTATTATATTTTAAGATGTGGGACTATTCATAGTCACACTTCCCAATGCATAATAATTGCATTTCTCTTTCTTCAATAAATGCCTCTTTCTCATTCATTATTTCCTACAATCCCCCACATGAATGAGTACTTGTTCTTAATTTCACGAAACAATTTATCGTATCGGTAAAAGTAGCACATAGGCCTTGAACTTTCCTAGTGGTTACCTATTTAAATTACTAGCGAATCAGTGGATTAAGATTGTCCTTGAACTGTAAGCCATTTGTGTAATTCTAAAATAGATAGCACACAATAAATGTTTCTTATATTCCTTTGTTCTCTGTTTGTGTTCGTTTTTGCCATGAACACCTGCCTGGTCTCATGAGTGCTTAGAGAATTTGGCCTTATAATTCTCCTTGAAGCGGCGCCTTCACACTCACGTAGGTGATTCTATGAAGAGTAATTCATATTACCCCACTTTGGTCCTTTTATGTTACCAAGTATAGACATCATTAAAAGTTTCAAAAAACTTATCCTATTCTCCGACGAGTAATGCACTGACTTATCTTAGGAATGGTTTGAATATATACCAGTGCCAGCAAGTTTATTTAAACTTAGTTGTCCCTTTGAACCTAGATCTTGGGATCTCCAGTCAACTAGGTGGGGTTTCCATTTAAAGAAACCTTTTAGTTTATGGGCCGTAACCCCATTCCCATCGATAAGATATTAGCCTTCTCTTTAGGTAAACCTTTTGTTAGTGGATCCGCAATGTTATCATTTGATCTTACATATTCAATTGTGATAACCCCATTGGAGAGAAGCTGTCTTACTGTTTTATGTCTTCGACGTATATGTCTAGACTTGCCATTGTAAAGCTTACTATTTGCCCTTCCAATAGCTGATTGGCTGTCGCAATGTATGCTTATTGGAGGTACAGGTTTTTCCCAATTAGGAATACCATCTAAGAAACCTCGAAGCCAATCTGCTTCTTCTGCGGCTTTGTCTAAGGCAATGAATTCTGATTCCATGGTAGATCTTGCTATACAAGTTTGTTTAGAAGATCTCCAAGATATTGCCCCATTTGCTAAGGTAAACACATATCCACTGGTGGATTTTGTATCTGTTGATCCAGTTATCCAGTTTGCATCACAATACCCTTCTATTACAGATGGGTACCTACCATAGTGTAATCCATGACCTTGTGTATACCTTAGGTATCCTAGTACTCGAATTATTGCTTTCCAATGATTCTTTCCTGGATTACTCGTATATCTACTGAGTTTACTCACAGCATATGCTATATCAGGTCTAGTGCAGTTCATTACGTACATAATGCTGCCTAGTATGCGAGAATACTCAAGTTGATAAATACTATCACCGGTATTTTTAACCCAATTTTGGTTCATATCGACGGGTGATTTTGCTGATATTATGTTGTGTTGTTTAAATTTTTCAAGTATTTTTCCAATATAGTGTGATTGGGACAACACATATCCTTGGTCAGTTTTATGTATTTTTACACCAAGTATTACATCAGCAATTCCTAGATCTTTCATGTCAAATCTGGCGGAGAGCATATCTTTTGTAGATTTTATTATCTCCTTGTTACTACCAAATATTAGTAAATCATCTACATATAGGCATATAATGACATATCCCATATTCGTAATTTTAGAATAGACACATTTGTCACATTCATTTATATGAAATCCATTCGATATCATATTTTCATCAAATTTTTCATGCCATTGTTTAGGCGCTTGTTTAAGCCCGTACAATGATTTTCGTAATCTACAAACCTTACTTTCATTCCCTGATTTTAGGAAACCTTCAGGTTGTTTCATGTATATTTCTTCTTCTAGTTCACCATTCAAAAATGCTGTCTTTACATCCATTTGATGTATTTCTAAATCAAGTGTGGATGCAATTGCTATTAGCATTCTAATTGACGTTATCCTAGTTACAGGAGAATATGTGTCAAAATAGTCCAAGTCTTGTTTTTGTCTGAATCCTTGAACCACAAGTCGAGCTTTATACTTGTCTATTGAACCATCAGGTTTCAGTTTTTTCTTAAATATCCATTTATTACCTAAGGTCTTACATCCCTTTGGTAAATCGACCAATTCCCATGTATGGTTTGACATGATGGATTCAATCTCATTGTAAATGGCCTCCTTCCAATAAGGGGCATCTGCAGAGCACATAGCTTGTTTGTATGTTAATGGATCGTCTTCTAACATAAATGTAAAGAAATCTGGTCCAAAGGTTTTAGAGATCCTTGATCTTTTGCTTCTCCTTGGTTCTTCCTCTACTTGTTGATCAATATCAGTTTGCTGAATATTGTCAATGCTTTGTTCAGTATCCTCAAGTGAGTTAGGGACTTCGGTTTCCCTTGGTCTCTTTTGAGCATAAGTTTCAATATCCTGTTTTAAAGGATATATATGTTCGAAAAATCTAGCATTTCTCGACTCAATGATGGTATTTGTGTGGATATCATCAATTTCGGATTTGTGTACCAAGAAACGATAAGCAGCACTATTATGTGCATATCCAATGAATACACAGTCAACTGTTTTTGGTCCTATTTTGACTTTCTTTGGTTTAGGTACCTCCACTTTCGCAAGACACCCCCACACTTTCAAGTATTTGTAGGATGGTGGTCTATTTTTCCATAGTTCGTGGGGAGTTTTAGACGTCTTCTTTCGTGGTATCTTATTTAAAATGTGATTTGCAGAAAGAATAGCTTCTCCCCAGAAGTTATCTGGCAAGCCAGAACTGATCAGTAGGGCATTCATCATTTCTTTTAGAGTTCTATTTTTCCTTTCGGCTATGCCGTTGGATTGAGGTGAATATGGAGCCGTAGTTTGGTGTATAATACCATGTTCGGCGCAGAACTCCTCGAAGGGGAATTCATATTCTCCTCCTCTATCACTTCGTAAAGCTTTTATTTTCTTGTTGAGTTGGTTCTCAACTTCTGCTTTATACTGTTTAAACATGTCGAATGCCTCGTCCTTGCTTCTAAGGAGATACACATAACAGTACCTTGTACAATCATCAATAAAGGTAATAAAATACCTTTTTCCACCTCTAGTTTGACACATTTTTAAGTCGCATACATCTGTGTGTATTAGATCTAGAGGTTCAGTTTCTCTTTCAACATGGTGAAACGAGGTTCTTGTCAATTTTGTTTCTGTACAAATTTGACATTTATAATTGGAGTCTATTTTACATTTTGGTATAAATTCTAGATTGATCAATTTCCGTAATGAATCAAAATTTACATGACCTAATCTAGAATGCCATAAGTTAGAAGAGTCAACCAAATAAACAGAAGATTCAGTTTTATTCATATCATTGTTTGGTACAATAGTGGTTACATTTGCTTTAAATAAACCATCACACACATAACCTCTTCCCACATACACTCCATTCTTTGATAATACAAATTTATCAGCAACAAAGGTTAGTTTGAAGCCATGCTTGCTAAGCAACGACCCTGAAATTAGGTTCTTGCGGATTTCTGGAACGTGGAGAACGTCACTCAAAGTGAGTTCTTTTCCAGAAGTCAATTTTAGTACAACTTTTCCCTTGCCTTCAACCTTTGATGAGGATGAATTGCCCATGAATAGTTGTTCATCATCAGTAGCGGTTTTGTAGGTTGTAAACATCCACTTATTAGCACATATGTGACGAGTGGCTCCGGTGTCTACAAACCATTCCTTTGAGTTACCAACAAGATTGCATTCCGATATTACTGCACATAAATCCATATCAGAAACACCGTCTGAGATTTCAGCCAAGTTTGCTTCTGATTTCTTCTTCTTAGGTGCGCGACATTCGGCTGCTTTGTGGCCTTTCTTTCCGCAGTTATGGCATGAACCCTGAAATTTCTTTGAATTCTTTGGGTTATGTTCACGTTTCCTCTTGTTCGGTTTCTCTGACTCGACTACATTTGCCTTGGCAACCATGGTGTTCGAAGTCTTCTTCTCGGAGTTTCTGTTGTCTTCCTCGATCCTTAATCGAACTATAAGTTCTTCCATTGTCATCTCCTTACGCTTATGCTTAAGGTAGTTTTTGAAGTCTTTCCACGAAGGAGGAAGCTTTTCTATTGCTGCGGCAACTTGAAATGATTCACTTAGGATCATTCGTTCATCATGCAATGCGTGAATGATGACTTGAAGTTCTTGAATCTGACTAATTACGGTCTTCGCATCTACCATTTTAAAGTCCAGAAACTTTCCTGCGATGAACTTCTTCATACCCGCATCTTCGGTTTTATACTTCTTGTCCAATGTCGTCCATAATTCTTTGGAAGTTTGAGCAGTACAATATACATTGTAAAGGCTGTTATCGAGTCCATTTAAAATGTAATTCTTGCACATGAAATCTGCACTTTTCCAAATATTCACGGCCTCCACTTTAGTGGCATCAGTTTCCAGTTCTTCCACTTTAGGAACATCTTCGGCAAGATACTTTGCAAGACCCAATGTTGTTAAATAAAACAACATCTTTTGCTGCCAACGTTTGAAATCTGCCCCATTGAACTTTTCTGGCCTTTCTCCATGAGATAGTGCCATCGTTGGAACCACTGGCGCAGGCAGGGTGTTGGTCACCGTTGCCGCTGAGTTATTGTTGTTGCTATTTTCAGACATCGCCGTCTACAAAGATAGCCAACAATCAATATTGTTTCAAGATTGTTATAGAAACGTTACAGAAGTGTTACAAATCTGATTTTAGTAACAGTACAAAAGCGTTTCAAAAATAGTGCTATAAAAGCGTTGCAACTCTGTGTTGCAAAAGCGTTGCTAATCTGTAGCAAATGCGTTGCTAATCTGTTGCAACTGAATTAAATATCAGAATATAATCAGTAAATAGATTACCAATATGTTTGTTCGAGTGCAGCGGTGGCTGTTTCCTTGAAACAATATTGCTCCCTATATGCACCAAAGGATATGAGCAATTTGATTTCCCAGGATGAAACGGACGAACTCCGCGGTGCGGTGCTTGCAGGCGGAGCAACGGCGAACCAAAGAGAACACAGTAAAAGAACAGAGATGTTGGGGAAGAAGTTTGACAGAAAGTAAGTCCATACTTCGTTTTCTGTCTGCCTATTTATAGGCTCGGGAAGATGCTTGAAACGGATGTGGCTGTTGGAAAGGTTGCGACCCTTTACCAACAGACGCGACCGTTTTATAGCCGTTATAATTTGAACGGACAAAAATAAAACTGCTCTGATCGGAACAACCAACCAAGCCAAGCCAACCGCCAATTGCAAAGTGCTAAGTGCCTCTAATACGCCTCAAACGCCCATTCGCCCACGCCGCGGATGCGGGTGCGGGTGCGGGTTCGGGTTCGGGCTCGGGCACGGGCACGGGCTCGGGCACGGGCACGGGCGCGGGCGCGCGCGTGCGGGGTGGTGCGTTGCACCACCCGCTAAGATGGCTAAGCTTTCAAGTCTTTCTTGTCTCATTGTAACTATAATAGTGTCCACATTTTAGTATATAAACACCAAATGTTTATTATATTTTAAGATGTGGGACTATTCATAGTCACACTTCCCAATGCATAATAATTGCATTTCTCTTTCTTCAATAAATGCCTCTTTCTCATTCATTATTTCCTACAATCCCCCACATGAATGAGTACTTGTTCTTAATTTCACGAAACAATTTATCGTATCGGTAAAAGTAGCACATAGGCCTTGAACTTTCCTAGTGGTTACCTATTTAAATTACTAGCGAATCAGTGGATTAAGATTGTCCTTGAACTGTAAGCCATTTGTGTAATTCTAAAATAGATAGCACACAATAAATGTTTCTTATATTCCTTTGTTCTCTGTTTGTGTTCGTTTTTGCCATGAACACCTGCCTGGTCTCATGAGTGCTTAGAGAATTTGGCCTTATAATTCTCCTTGAAGCGGCGCCTTCACACTCACGTAGGTGATTCTATGAAGAGTAATTCATATTACCCCACTTTGGTCCTTTTATGTTACCAAGTATAGACATCATTAAAAGTTTCAAAAAACTTATCCTATTCTCCGACGAGTAATGCACTGACTTATCTTAGGAATGGTTTGAATATATACCAGTGCCAGCAAGTTTATTTAAACTTAGTTGTCCCTTTGAACCTAGATCTTGGGATCTCCAGTCAACTAGGTGGGGTTTCCATTTAAAGAAACCTTTTAGTTTATGGGCCGTAACCCCATTCCCATTGATAAGATATTAGCCTTCTCTTTAGGTAAACCTTTTGTTAGTGGATCCGCAATGTTATCATTTGATCTTACATATTCAATTGTGATAACCCCATTGGAGAGAAGCTGTCTTACTGTTTTATGTCTTCGACGTATATGTCTAGACTTGCCATTGTAAAGCTTACTATTTGCCCTTCCAATAGCTGATTGGCTGTCGCAATGTATGCTTATTGGAGGTACAGGTTTTTCCCAATTAGGAATACCATCTAAGAAACCTCGAAGCCAATCTGCTTCTTCTGCGGCTTTGTCTAAGGCAATGAATTCTGATTCCATGGTAGATCTTGCTATACAAGTTTGTTTAGAAGATCTCCAAGATATTGCCCCATTTGCTAAGGTAAACACATATCCACTGGTGGATTTTGTATCTGTTGATCCAGTTATCCAGTTTGCATCACAATACCCTTCTATTACAGATGGGTACCTACCATAGTGTAATCCATGACCTTGTGTATACCTTAGGTATCCTAGTACTCGAATTATTGCTTTCCAATGATTCTTTCCTGGATTACTCGTATATCTACTGAGTTTACTCACAGCATATGCTATATCAGGTCTAGTGCAGTTCATTACGTACATAATGCTGCCTAGTATGCGAGAATACTCAAGTTGATAAATACTATCACCGGTATTTTTAACCCAATTTTGGTTCATATCGACGGGTGATTTTGCTGATATTATGTTGTGTTGTTTAAATTTTTCAAGTATTTTTCCAATATAGTGTGATTGGGACAACACATATCCTTGGTCAGTTTTATGTATTTTTACACCAAGTATTACATCAGCAATTCCTAGATCTTTCATGTCAAATCTGGCGGAGAGCATATCTTTTGTAGATTTTATTATCTCCTTGTTACTACCAAATATTAGTAAATCATCTACATATAGGCATATAATGACATATCCCATATTCGTAATTTTAGAATAGACACATTTGTCACATTCATTTATATGAAATCCATTCGATATCATATTTTCATCAAATTTTTCATGCCATTGTTTAGGCGCTTGTTTAAGCCCGTACAATGATTTTCGTAATCTACAAACCTTACTTTCATTCCCTGATTTTAGGAAACCTTCAGGTTGTTTCATGTATATTTCTTCTTCTAGTTCACCATTCAAAAATGCTGTCTTTACATCCATTTGATGTATTTCTAAATCAAGTGTGGATGCAATTGCTATTAGCATTCTAATTGACGTTATCCTAGTTACAGGAGAATATGTGTCAAAATAGTCCAAGTCTTGTTTTTGTCTGAATCCTTGAACCACAAGTCGAGCTTTATACTTGTCTATTGAACCATCAGGTTTCAGTTTTTTCTTAAATATCCATTTATTACCTAAGGTCTTACATCCCTTTGGTAAATCGACCAATTCCCATGTATGGTTTGACATGATGGATTCAATCTCATTGTAAATGGCCTCCTTCCAATAAGGGGCATCTGCAGAGCACATAGCTTGTTTGTATGTTAATGGATCGTCTTCTAACATAAATGTAAAGAAATCTGGTCCAAAGGTTTTAGAGATCCTTGATCTTTTGCTTCTCCTTGGTTCTTCCTCTACTTGTTGATCAATATCAGTTTGCTGAATATTGTCAATGCTTTGTTCAGTATCCTCAAGTGAGTTAGGGACTTCGGTTTCCCTTGGTCTCTTTTGAGCATAAGTTTCAATATCCTGTTTTAAAGGATATATATGTTCGAAAAATCTAGCATTTCTCGACTCAATGATGGTATTTGTGTGGATATCATCAATTTCGGATTTGTGTACCAAGAAACGATAAGCAGCACTATTATGTGCATATCCAATGAATACACAGTCAACTGTTTTTGGTCCTATTTTGACTTTCTTTGGTTTAGGTACCTCCACTTTCGCAAGACACCCCCACACTTTCAAGTATTTGTAGGATGGTGGTCTATTTTTCCATAGTTCGTGGGGAGTTTTAGACGTCTTCTTTCGTGGTATCTTATTTAAAATGTGATTTGCAGAAAGAATAGCTTCTCCCCAGAAGTTATCTGGCAAGCCAGAACTGATCAGTAGGGCATTCATCATTTCTTTTAGAGTTCTATTTTTCCTTTCGGCTATGCCGTTGGATTGAGGTGAATATGGAGCCGTAGTTTGGTGTATAATACCATGTTCGGCGCAGAACTCCTCGAAGGGGAATTCATATTCTCCTCCTCTATCACTTCGTAAAGCTTTTATTTTCTTGTTGAGTTGGTTCTCAACTTCTGCTTTATACTGTTTAAACATGTCGAATGCCTCGTCCTTGCTTCTAAGGAGATACACATAACAGTACCTTGTACAATCATCAATAAAGGTAATAAAATACCTTTTTCCACCTCTAGTTTGACACATTTTTAAGTCGCATACATCTGTGTGTATTAGATCTAGAGGTTCAGTTTCTCTTTCAACATGGTGAAACGAGGTTCTTGTCAATTTTGTTTCTGTACAAATTTGACATTTATAATTGGAGTCTATTTTACATTTTGGTATAAATTCTAGATTGATCAATTTCCGTAATGAATCAAAATTTACATGACCTAATCTAGAATGCCATAAGTTAGAAGAGTCAACCAAATAAACAGAAGATTCAGTTTTATTCATATCATTGTTTGGTACAATAGTGGTTACATTTGCTTTAAATAAACCATCACACACATAACCTCTTCCCACATACACTCCATTCTTTGATAATACAAATTTATCAGCAACAAAGGTTAGTTTGAAGCCATGCTTGCTAAGCAACGACCCTGAAATTAGGTTCTTGCGGATTTCTGGAACGTGGAGAACGTCACTCAAAGTGAGTTCTTTTCCAGAAGTCAATTTTAGTACAACTTTTCCCTTGCCTTCAACCTTTGATGAGGATGAATTGCCCATGAATAGTTGTTCATCATCAGTAGCGGTTTTGTAGGTTGTAAACATCCACTTATTAGCACATATGTGACGAGTGGCTCCGGTGTCTACAAACCATTCCTTTGAGTTACCAACAAGATTGCATTCCGATATTACTGCACATAAATCCATATCAGAAACACCGTCTGAGATTTCAGCCAAGTTTGCTTCTGATTTCTTCTTCTTAGGTGCGCGACATTCGGCTGCTTTGTGGCCTTTCTTTCCGCAGTTATGGCATGAACCCTGAAATTTCTTTGAATTCTTTGGGTTATGTTCACGTTTCCTCTTGTTCGGTTTCTCTGACTCGACTACATTTGCCTTGGCAACCATGGTGTTCGAAGTCTTCTTCTCGGAGTTTCTGTTGTCTTCCTCGATCCTTAATCGAACTATAAGTTCTTCCATTGTCATCTCCTTACGCTTATGCTTAAGGTAGTTTTTGAAGTCTTTCCACGAAGGAGGAAGCTTTTCTATTGCTGCGGCAACTTGAAATGATTCACTTAGGATCATTCGTTCATCATGCAATGCGTGAATGATGACTTGAAGTTCTTGAATCTGACTAATTACGGTCTTCGCATCTACCATTTTAAAGTCCAGAAACTTTCCTGCGATGAACTTCTTCATACCCGCATCTTCGGTTTTATACTTCTTGTCCAATGCCGTCCATAATTCTTTGGAAGTTTGAGCAGTACAATATACATTGTAAAGGCTGTTATCGAGTCCATTTAAAATGTAATTCTTGCACATGAAATCTGCACTTTTCCAAATATTCACGGCCTCCACTTTAGTGGCATCAGTTTCCAGTTCTTCCACTTTAGGAACATCTTCGGCAAGATACTTTGCAAGACCCAATGTTGTTAAATAAAACAACATCTTTTGCTGCCAACGTTTGAAATCTGCCCCATTGAACTTTTCTGGCCTTTCTCCATGAGATAGTGCCATCGTTGGAACCACTGGCGCAGGCAGGGTGTTGGTCACCGTTGCCGCTGAGTTATTGTTGTTGCTATTTTCAGACATCGCCGTCTACAAAGATAGCCAACAATCAATATTGTTTCAAGATTGTTATAGAAACGTTACAGAAGTGTTACAAATCTGATTTTAGTAACAGTACAAAAGCGTTTCAAAAATAGTGCTATAAAAGCGTTGCAACTCTGTGTTGCAAAAGCGTTGCTAATCTGTAGCAAATGCGTTGCTAATCTGTTGCAACTGAATTAAATATCAGAATATAATCAGTAAATAGATTACCAATATGTTTGTCCGAGTGCAGCGGTGGCTGTTTCCTTGAAACAATATTGCTCCCTATATGCACCAAAGGATATGAGCAATTTGATTTCCCAGGATGAAACGGACGAACTCCGCGGTGCGGTGCTTGCAGGCGGAGCAACGGCGAACCAAAGAGAATACAGTAAAAGAACAGATATGTTGGGGAAGAAGTTTGACAGAAAGTAAGTCCATACTTCGTTTTCTGTCTGCCTATTTATAGGCTCGGGAAGATGCTTGAAACGGATGTGACTGTTGGAAAGGTTGCGACCCTTTACCAACAGACGCGACCGTTTTATAGATGTTGGGGAAGAAGTTTGACAGAAAGTAAGTCCATACTTCGTTTTCTGTCTGCCTATTTATAGGCTCGGGAAGATGCTTGAAACGGATGTGACTGTTGGAAAGGTTGCGACCCTTTACCAACAGACGCGACCGTTTTATAGCCGTTATAATTTGAACGGACAAAAATAAAACTGCTCTGATCGGAACAACCAAGCCGCCTAATACGCCTCAAACGCCCATTCGCCCACGCCGCGGATGCGGGTGCGGGTGCGGGTTCGGGTTCGGGTTCGGGCTCGGGCTCGGGCTCGGGCACGGGCGCGGGCGCGCGCGTGCGGGGTGGTGCGTTGCACCACCCGCTAAGATGGCTAAGCTTTCAAGTCTTTCTTGTCTCATTGTAACTATAATAGTGTCCACATTTTAGTATATAAACACCAAATGTTTATTATATTTATGTGGGACTATTCATAGTCACACTTCCCAATGCATAATAATTGCATTTCTCTTTCTTCAATAAATGCCTCTTTCTCATTCATTATTTCCTACAATTTCTTCCTTAATAACCCATCTTTTAGCATGAATCCATTAAAGGTCCGACTGTCCTGCAACTCTTCAATTATATCCACCAAATTATTATCCAAATGATAACTAAGCTTGATTTGATGAACCAAATCAGTTGAGATCACGGAATTTGCTAAACACATAATTTCAGAACTCTTGAACCCTAGGTAAGGCATCAGTTGTAAGATTTTCTTTTCCACTTCTGTATATGATTTCATAATCAAATCCCATCAATTTAGACAACCAAAATTGCTGAAATGGTGTTGAGATTTTCTGTTGTAACAACCACTTCAAACTTTTTTGATCAGTCTTTATTAAGAAATGGTTACCAGTCGGATATTGTTCCCATTTTTGTACTGCAAACACAATAGCCAAAAGTTCCTTTTCATATACTGATAATTTCTACCATTTAAGACCCAAAGTTTCTGCTAATATAAGCTATGGGATGGCCTTCTTGCATTAACACAGCTCCAATGCCCAAATTAGAAGCATCAGTCTCAACAACAAATTGTTTTGAGAAATCTGGTACAGCCAAAACAGGAGAAGATACCAATGCATCTTTAAGTTGCTGAAAAGCTTCTTGAGATTTTTCATTCCATGCAAACCCTCCTTTCTTCAACAAATCATTCAGTGGTCTGCAAATTACAACATAATTTCTCACAAATTTTCTGTAATATCCGGTCAAACCCAAAAAACTTCTCAATTCTTTCAAAGAAGTGGGAGTATGCCATCTTGCTACTGCTTCAATCTTCTTAGGATCAGTTTGTACACCTTCTATAGATATAAAATGTCCCAAATATTCTACCTTGCTCATGCCAAAAGAACATTTGCTTTCCTTAGCAAACATTTGGTTCTGTTTCATCAATTCAAACACCATTTCCAAATCTCTCCAATGATCAGCCTTGTTTCTGCTATATACTAGTATATCATCAAAAAATACTAGTATACACATCCTTAGCAATGGCTTAAACACTTGGTTCATCCATCTTTGGAAAGAGGCAGGAGCATTTGTGAGGCCAAAGGGCATCACTGAGAATTCAAAGCGGCCTGTATGAGTCTTGAATGCAGTTTTGAATACATCATCGGAATGTATTCTTAGTTGGTGATATCCTACCCTTAAATCAAACTTAGAAAAGACCGTTGCACCAGCTAATTCATCAATAAGCTATTCCACCACTGGTATAGGGAATTTATCCTTCACTGTCCCCCCTATTCAACTCTCTATAATCCACACAAAGCCTCCAAGTTCCATCTTTCTTCCCCACCAACACAACATGAGATGAAAAAGGACTAGAGCTATTTTGGATAATGCATCTGTCAAGCATTTCCTGTACCAATTGCTCTATGATATCCCTTTGTTTCAAAGGATATCTATAAGGTTGATGTTCACAGGTCTCATGTTAGGTTGCAAAGGGATTTTGTGATCAAACACTCCCCTGTGAGGAGGTAATTCAGTGGGATCTTCAAAAATCATACTGAATTTTTGTTTCAACTCCTGGAATTTTGCTTCGTCATTCATCTCATCCCCATTACTTTCGGCCTCATTCACAGTTGTAATCTCCATTACCTGCATTAAACACAACTGAGCTGCATTCTCCAACATTTTGCTAGTTGGTTCTTCCTCAATCACCTTTAACTTCTTTGGAGGAATACCTCTCAAAGTGAATTGTTCTCCTTCCAAACAGAACTGCATAAGCAACTTCTTAAAATCCCAACTTATCTGTCCTAAAGTACTCAACCACTGAACTCCAAGAACCATATCACAACTGCCTAAAAAGATTAACTTAAACTCAGCATTGAATTTCTTCTTATTCATCTCCCAAGAAAACCCTCTACACCTATGATGGCATGCTATGAGGTTTCCATGAGCCACTGTAACTGCTTGAGGATCCATATTCTCCATCTTGCAACCTAATTTCTTAGCCAAGGACAGATCCAAGAAATTATGGGTGCTACTAGAGTCAATGAGAATGTGTAAAGGTTTGCTACCTTCTACCCAGCCTATCACTCTCATTGTATGAAAACTTTGATTTCCTGACAAAGCATGAACAGATATACAAGGCTCCACTGCAGTCGCTTCCTCCGCAAACTCCTCACTATCAGCTTCACTTATTTCAGCTTCATCACAAGGTATTTCAACTGTAAACAGTTGGGGTTCTTTGAACTGACATTTGTGATTCTTTTCATACTTCTGATCACAATAATAGCAAAGTCCTTTTGCTATTTTCTCAGCTCTAACATCAGCAGGAATGTGTTTAAAGGGTCTGGGATGAATTTTGGTTAAGGCTTGGGATGGTTTATTTTGTGGGGTTGGAAGAATTGGGGGTTTGTTTGTGTTTGGGTTATAAGGTACAGCTTGTAATGGTTTAGGTGAAGGGTATGTGAAAGATGAAGATGGTTTTGCTGTAGATTTCAGAGAACAAGCAAGCAACTGTTCTTCTTGTAATCTTGCATATCTTACAGCCTCAGTGATATTTGTGGGATTAAAGGCCCTTACAAAAGGTTTGATAGTGGGTTTCAATCCTCCAATGAAGCTATCCAACACATATTCTCCAGGCAACATATGTCCATTTTGCAACAAAACAGATCTTAAGTGTTCAAATTCATCAATATATTCTTCCAAAGAATCATTCTGCACCCGTTTATTAAAGTGTTCAACAACATTTATACCCTTCTCATCCTTAAATCTCACAGTTAAATCAATGATAAAGTCTTCCCAATCTACATTTTTCCTGACAGTAAGATGGCTAGAAACCCAACTCTCAGCCTTATCAGTCATGTAAAGCTAAATGAACTCTACATTCATCAACAATCTTGCACAAAGCAAAGTATCTACTGCATTTCTTAATCCAAATTCTGGGGTTTGTCCCATCAAACGTAGGAAATTGCAGTTTAGGTACCATACCTTGAGGTCTGGTGGAATTGACCCTATTAGAAGAGTTTCTTGGAAACTCTGCATTGCTGCTATTATCCTTCATCTCCTTAACCATCTGCATCAACAACTGCATGTTGTTAGCTTGTTCTTCAAGCCTCTTTTCTAACACCTTAACTTGATCTTCCATGGTTGCAAATCTCTGAACAACTACTTTAGAAATTGGTGCCAGGATTTCAGAATTTTGAGTTAAGAGTCTTCTACCAAGAACTCAATTACACTCAATTTCCTCAAAGAACTGCAAAAAATTTGAAGAAATTTTCCAGGTTTTTTTTGTTGAGATTTTCTTTCAAGCAAACTATCAAACAGTTGGTGTGCTCTGATACCAATGTTGCAGGATGAAAACCACTGCAAGATATGCCAAAGAATTTGGCTAAAGAACCACAGAAAAAAATGACGAAGGAAAAGAGACAGAATTTTCAGAAAATTTTAGAAAGAGAGATTTTTATTGATTTAGTTGATGTATCCAAGGTTTTCAAAATGAGATTTAAATCGTAAATCGCAAAGTTTAAATTTTGAATCGAAAAGGGATTAAACCGTAAATCGTAGATTTAAAATATCCACATTTTAATTTGTGTATGCACTTTAAAGTTGATTTTGATGTCTGAACGTCTACAATTAAAGTTAAAACTTAATTTTCTCTCTAGTTTCATTTTTATTTTGTTTTAAAAACATTATGATGGGAATTGTGGATCTAAATATGTATATTAATGTGTTAATATTAGTTGAATGTGTTTTTTTATTGTGCTTCTAACTAAGTTTGAATCAGAATGTAAATCGAATCGTAAAAGGAGGGATCCGATCTGAATCGAGATTTAAATCGTAAGATTTTAAGATTTTTGACAACAATGGATGTATCATTACAACTCTGAAACATGATACTTATAGCTACTGCTAACTACAGCTAAGCTTACAACAAGAAGTAACATAATTCCAGAAAAATCAGAAAAGGAAATTGGGAAGAGTTGGTGGGACTGAATCTTTATTCATGGCGGAGTGATGATTTTCTGGTGAAGATGAGAGGTGATTTGATAAAGTGTGGAGGTTATATGGAGACAATGGAAACGTGCAGGTATCATATATGCACAAAAAGTGGTTATCTGGTGGTTGCTTGTTGTACAAGCAGTAGGGTTTGAATCAAGATTGGACCGAATTGACTTGTACTTGATGAATGATGATATGAAGTTTTGTATTGAGGAGGGATATGAGGAAAAGATGATTAGAACTTGAATTGATGATGTATCTGCCTTGTGAATGGCAGAGACAGGAACAAAAACAAATTATCACAAGAACAAATACTGATTGATGTTAATAGCAAGACGATGATTCAAACAAAGGTAGACAGTGGATAACAGAATTGCAATGGTGGAATTGTAAAGAACGGATAACAGTTTGCTAGAATTAACAAGAACAGTTAAAAAGAAATTAAACAAACAAAGTATGCAAGATTTAACAAAAAGATTAATGGTAGAAATGTACCAGCAGAGGCTGAAGTTGCATGCTACAGGCAACAGAAACTGGGATTAAAAAAACATGTATTAACTAATATCAAGAACTAATTGCACAAATTAAATGGACTGGAAATGTAAAGCTACTGGAATTGAAACAAGATCTGATATAGAGTATATGCAAAAATGTAATAACCGAAAAGGATAATGGCAAATTAAAGGAACACGAATAAATTGGAAATTGATCCAAGATCTACTCTAACAGGAGATTAAACTAAGTACATGATTAAGAAAAGAAATTAATACTAGGTTTGCAACTGAAATGAAGGTAAATGAATTGAATAGCTTTCAGAATTCTTCACACACCAATACTTGCATACACTACTGTATGTATATACAATCCAGGCACTAGCTAAGTCAACTCAACCACTTGACTCAACCAGGCCACAACTCACACTGGATGGACCACTCATACAGACTCACATCCTTCACAAAACACAGTGTTACATGAACTCAAACACACAAAAAAACAGACCCCAAAATAGCCTGTATCAGTGTGCACGTGCCCAACATGCACACACTGATACAACTTAATATCTTCCTCTTCTAGCCATGGTGATGGCAGCACAAGGACTTGCTCTACCTTTGACATCCAAACCACCAACTTTGACGAACCCATGGCCGCCTCTGATGAACTTGGTCGGAAATCAGCAAATTTTTCCCGTTTCTACCTTTCAACACATAGGCTACCATTTCAGGACTGCTACAGAAATGAAATAGAAATTTAGTTAAATTGTTGTAACCAATTCTCCCGCCAAAAACAGCTAACTATTTTCTTCTTCTAACAAGCCCATAAGAGGTTTGTTTATGCTATGCATTTCAGATCGGAGACTAATTCCAATTCTTTTTCAACACCACTGTTCCAGACCAGTTCCCCATCTTATTTTCAATTTGACTTTTGCCTAAAATATCTTGAACTCCAAACTTCAATCAGAACTCAGGTGTTGCCATCTACTGTCGTTATTCTTCTTCAAAAGCTTGAAGCCATGTTTGCCGCACTTGATAAATGCATCTCAGTAGTCCCCAAATCAAAACCAATGCGGTCGGTAGAGAAATTTCATTGCAGCAAAAATGTCTTTGATGTTTCTGTGATTGCTCAACAAAAAGTAGATAATGTGCCAGGTTATAGTTCAGATACCATGCTTTTCGACCTTTGTGTATTAGCTAGCCTGTCAGCAATTTGATAGCAACTCTAAAATCGGTGGACTTGATTATGTGGTAGATGACAATTTTATTTCCCTTATCAATGAAAATATGAACCTCAATTATGACTTTGTTAGTGCATCCAAGCACTGCTCTAAATCGAAGGCACTGACTTGTTTCGTTGCTAAAACATACAACAGATTTGACGTTCTGTGTGATAATGTCAGTGGGGAAACTGACCTTGCAGAGAACAATTCAGTTGGTGATATTCTGCCTTCAGGGCAGTTTGAAGTATTGTTTCTGGGTAGGGAGAAGGCTGGCTGTTTGGTAGCGGGTGAGGAGGCATTAACCTCGACTGGTGGACTGGCTACCAAGCAGGGATGCTTTGTTATGTCAATGGTCTCAATGGGGTTAAACTCCGATGCACAGGAAAGAAAATGGGATTTTATAACTCAAAAGTGTTTGAAAAAGAAGGGTAGGAGTTTTGGCAGAATAAATGGGGTTCAGGGTGATAATGAAAAGCATGTTGCTGATTGTATTTCGCCTGTTGCGATTGATTCAAGTGATACGTAGAGAGAATATGTATATGCGTGTGCAGGGAGGTGACCTTTCTTCAGGTATTAAACAAGATGTAGTTAAAGAGTGGATGGATGTATGTACAGGGAGTGGTAGTTCATTGGGTATTGCAGAAGGTGTAGACTTTCAGAGAGTGTGTGGTTATGGGTGCAGTGGTGACTTTTTTCAAATATTATAGAAGGTGCATATAATAGTACGACTGTGATTGATGTTGCAAATGAGCATGTTCAGGTGACTAATCAGTTAATGGGAAGAGAGGAGTCGGCCTTGACCGTTGCGCTCAAATGAGAGCTTGTAGTGCAGGACTCATTGAGCACGGTTTCGTTGGAGAACGCTTAAACAGGCTCAAATGCTCTTCAACCAAAAGATTTCAACACCATAGTGGCTCAGGTAGAAGGAGGTAGAAGGAGTGCATGGTTGTAGGGGGCTCCTCGACTTTGTTTACTAGAGCTTTTGGCTCTAGCTCAGGTTCGATTGATCATTTAGGTAGCACTTGCTGTCCCATTGTGTTGAATGAATTATCAACCTCTTTTATGCTATGACTAGCCAAGAAGGCGGTTTCATCTTTGATATTGAACGGTTTGACATTAACTTTATTAGAAACAAGGAACTTGACATGGTTAGATCTATTAGATGATAAAGGTCATTAGCTGAGTTTGGGATTTACACGACCTGAAAAAACGTAACAAAATTAAGTCTTTTTTAAAGGATAACTATATTTATATAGCTCTGTGGCAGGAAACTAAAATAAAATGTCCTGATTATCGTTTCTATAAAAGCCTAGGGGTTTTTTCCTTAGTAATTGAGTCTGTCTCCCTGCTAGAGGTAGCTCGAGAGGCATAACGATGGGCTGGGAACAAAACCGTGTTAAACTTATGCAAATTGTCAATAATGCTCACTCGATGCACCTTATCTTCGCATATTTAAGATATGGTTTACTTCTAAATGTCTCAAATGTGCACGGACCTCATAGAAAGATTGACAGAAGGGTCCTTTAAAGCAAATGTCTAGAGTTTAGATCCCTTTCTATCAGTCTTTGGGTAGTAGGGGGATTTTAATGTGACTAGATTTTTAGGTGAACGCCCGCGTAGAGAAGGAGATTTCTCTGCTATGGAAGAGTTTGACTAGTTTATTGCTAACGGTAAATTGATTGAATTATCACTTAGTAATAGGAGATTCACAAAGTTGAACTCAAGAGTGTCCACTTCGTAGGAGCTTCTCTACTTTTTTTTCATAAGCGAGGAGATGGAACATAGGTCCCGACATCGCTTTCCATCTATTTTTTTGGACCAATGTCCTATTATTCTTTATTGTGAGTGTCATCGCTTTTTTTCATAGCACTTTTAGGTTCGAAAAGATGTGGTTTTTAAAAACCAATTTTACTAATTTAATTACTAATAAACGGATTTTTATGAGTTATGATAACTTTAAATACTCAGGAAATATCGCTAAAGCTTTTGTTAGTAAGCTTAGGGATCTAAGAATCTTTCTTAAACAATGGAACAATGATGTTTTTCGCAATACTAAAAATAAAAAAGAGAACTTACTTTCAAAAATTCTTAGATTAAATAAAGTGGACGGATCAAAAAATTTAAGCGTTTTTGAGCAAAATGTGCTTTCGAACCTTAAGGAAGATTTAGACAATGTCATTAAACAAGAGGAAATAATGTGGAAGCGGTGGTTTAGAGTACAATGGATCAATGAGGAAGATAAGAATACTAAGTTTTTCCATAGTATAGCTAATGTCGTAAGCATAGTAATAGCATAAATTCTCTACGTATTAACAATTTAGAAATACCTGACAAAATGAACTTAATAATGTCTTCACTAATTATTTCAAGTATATCTTTAGAGCTATTAAAGGGCACAAAATTAAAGCTAGATGGAATGACTTATACCTCGAAAATTCTAGGATTTTTCTAGATGACTTGAATAGTCCCTTTTTGGAAGAGGAGATCTTTCAAGCCCTCAGCGACATGCCTAGTGATAAATGGTCAAGACCGAATGATTTCCCTATATTATTTTATAAGAAATTCTGGCATGTACTAAAATATGATCTAATAAAAATGTTTGATGAGTTTTACAATGATAATTTACAAGCAAGAAGATCTAACTTTGCTAATGTAATTCTGCTTCACAAGAAAGTGGGAGCAATAAAGCTTAAGGATTTTAGATCTATTTCATTAATACACTGCTCTCATAAAATTATTTCAAAGGTCTTTGCAAATAGGCTAAGCGCCAAAATGAATGACTTAATTGACATTACCCAATCCACTTTCGTTAAGGGTAGAAACATCATGAATGGGGTCGCCGTTGTTCAAGAATTTATCAATTACTGCTGTAAAAATAACACCACCTGTGCCGTTTTAAAACTCGATTTTATTAAAAGCTTTTGATTCAATCGATTGATTTTTTCTTAAGACGTACTATTGGTTATTGCTTTTAGTACTAGATGGATAAGTTGGATCATGACATTGCTCAAAATCGAAAATTCGAGTATAATGATTAATGGTATCCTAGAAAATAAAATTCAACTTAAATGCGACCTTAGGCAAGAAGACCCTTTGTCTCCTTTACTTTTCAACTTGGAGGTAGACGTTTTCTTAAGGATCGTTAAGCTATCTATTACAAATGGAGTTCTAGATAGTGTAGGCAATGATGTCACTAGCGACGGGATTTCGTGTAACGATCCGTATTTTTAACGATCGGATAATTTAATAGTTTATTTAAATATTTAATCGTTAATTAAATGAAGGCCAGAAAATGTGATTTTTCGCATACGGCCAAATCAGGACTCGAGACCACTTCCGTTGAGTTCAGATTGACGTTGCGAATTTATATGAATATAAGGATCACTATATTCCGAGATCGGACGATTCGATGACCAAAACGGTCTTGAAATGTGCGAAATTAGCCTTTCGAGGTGCAGTCAGATGGAGACGTGGTTAGTGCCGTTGGATCCGGAAAAATGAAAAGATCCACGCAGATGAGCTTCATTGCGATCAGACATGTCTTGTGATCGTACGAACTCGAAACGTACAGTCATTTATTTGAGAATTAAATAAATAGAGTAAATTATTATTATTATATATTCCCAAATTGAATCTCTCTTTCCATTTTCTTATTCCCATTATTGTAGCATCCAGAGAATAGAAAATCATGGCTTCATCTTTTTAAATCATCTTCAAAAAATTAATTTCTCCACATCCACTCAACGGAAAAATACGAGGTCGGATCCATTGAGATCATACCGACGAAAGCTACATGATGACTATGGCGAATTTTTGGATCGATGTCGTTGGTTGACATTAACATCTTCTTGGCCGATCTAGGGTTAAATCATGTGTAGTTAATGCCCCGCTATTACCCCGCTATATCTCATAGCGGATTTCCACCGCTACGATATTTCCATATAGCCCTAAAATATAGCCTTTCCGCTTTAAGCCCCGCTATTTTCGATATATCCCGTTATTCCCGCTATATTCCGCTATTTCCGCTATATCTTCTTTAATAAAATGAATTGAAAAATTGCATTTATACATTATAAAAATTATAAAACTAATCTTTTGATTTAATTTTTAATATATTTTCAGAAATGAAAATACTCTAATATTCTACTAAATTAAATTATGTTATATAACAGTTTTACGTTTATTTAAAGTATATTCGCACATGTTTTTATTTAAAATTATTTATGTATTAATTATAATTCAATTGAATGATAATTTTTCATTTAATTACCATTTATATATTTGTTAAAACATTAAGCACGAGTTTTATATGCTATTTTAGAGCCATCCGCTATATCCCGCTATATCCTCGCCGTATCCCCGCTATGACTTTTTGC
Organism: Allium fistulosum; assembly: GCA_030737815.1. Lineage (NCBI taxonomy): Eukaryota > Viridiplantae > Streptophyta > Magnoliopsida > Asparagales > Amaryllidaceae > Allium > Allium fistulosum. The sequence continues at coordinate 1,539,358,280 of CM060901.1, read as the reverse complement.
ACCTCCACCGCTTTGAATCTGCCGAGCGCTTTAACTGTACAGGTTAGATCTAGGTTGAGCAACATTCGACGATAGGCGAAATGGAGATCGCCATTGGATTTCTCTTCGCGAATGACACTTGCCTGCAAAATCTCGTCAAATCCGATGGAGCGTATCAAAAAGCATTCATGCATGATATAGAGGGGCAACATCAGGTCGGACATTACTTAGATCGATCGAGTTGGCTATCTTGGTGTGCAGATCGAAGAGATTACGCAGTGGAGCGTTTTGGCAAAATCCGTTCGTCGATTCGTCGAGAAACAAGGGAGAAATCAAGGTTTGAAGTGGGCGGCTATGGGTTGAGATGCACAAACGTGCACGGCCTGGAGTAGATTTTGATTGGGGAAGAAGGATTAGAGAGGTAACTAGTTAATTAGTATTTGTAATTAGTGAATTTATCATTTAAATAATCTCTTATCTTATTTTGGCCATATCTTTTGCATACGAGGTCCGTTTTGGACACGGTTTCTTGCGATGCGCTCGAGATGGTGAGATCTACATTTTCGCGTTGGTTTGGACAGATTTGGCTGAGGTGAGTGATAATGTCTCTCACTTTACTATGTTTGGTTTTTTATTGTTATATTGACGCTCGGGAATGATTTTTGGTTTTAAAATCGTGATATTACTATATATATAGTAGGTATATTTTTATAAAAGAATATATAATTATTTTTAAATGATTTATAAGGAATATCACATATTTTCCATCGTCGTGCCATAGTTAAGGAATTATTAGATTAGATCTATGTTAACAAGAAAACTTGTCAACACCCCAAAGCAGAGTTTAAAGTGTAGATATCTCTTTCGAAACCTTCTAAAAGGTGAAAGCAGTTAATACCTTTCGATCAGGTGAAGATAGTTAATGCTCCTTTTTATTCTCTCAAGAGCCTCTTTTGAATAGGTTGTAGCAGTTGAAACTCCTTATACAACTCTTCGACTTGGTCGAAATACCTGAATTCCTTCTTATATTGCATTTCGAACTAGTTAAGTAAGTTTTGTATCCTTCAAAACCCCCCTTTTGAAACAGTTAAGATGACTCGGAGGTTGGTCCTAATGATCTAAGGATGTGAATTAAATGGAAAGGTCCCGACCTCTTTGAAAGCTAACCTTTCAACAACTTGAGGTTAGGAGCTAAGGCTCTAAGGATATTAGTTGAGCTAAGAGTTTCGACTCACTCTAAAGGTGACCTTTCGATCAGGTCGACATAAGAAGATCATAAACTAAATCCAATAGGAATATTAAGTCAGCTGCATATCCACAAATACCATAATCTTGCTTTCATTAAGCCAAAGTTATACAAATTGATAAAATTCCCAATCTAATTTCAAAATTAGGGTTACAAATTTAAGAAAGTACAAGAATGAAGTAAATGAATTCGGATCCCTTAAACCAGCCTTTAGGGTCTTATTTATAGGTGCGGGTTGGTACCTTTCGAATCAGTCCTTTCGACATGGTCGAAAGGCGGCCTTGGAGACCTTTCGTTGCCGTTAACATTTGGGCGTCTTTCTACGTTGCTTTTGATTGGATTTGAGCACTTTCGACTTCATCGAAAGCGATAGGTGCGCTTCTCTGCTTTGTGTTGCTATGTTGTTGCAAGTAAGAAAAGGTAAGATCTTTCGAGTCTGTCGATAGGTGGATCTTTGGAGCTTCGAAGTAGTCGAGATGTTGAAGGTTTTAAGGAAGAAGGTAGCTTTCAATGGCACACTTGTTGATTGATGCAGAACCCCATCCTATAGTATAGGAGATTGCAATATTAAACCCTACCAAGCTCTTCTTCCTTAATTGTGAATGGTCTCGACCAGTTCAAAAGGCTTATTTAAGCTTTTGAAGGGGTTGCTCTAGCAAAACATCCTTTTGTGGAATGTGAATGAAGGCGAAACCTTTAATTTCGAAAGGTTTGAGACGCATGTGAGCGGCTGTAATTTATTGCTTTCGAAAGGTGGTCCTCAACTTATTCGAAGCTTCATGCATGTGAAGCATCTGTTTCGAAAGGAAGTAATTGAAGCGAAAGGGTACTTTTGTCCCCTTTCGACCCCTTCGAATGCTTACAACACATTCAGTTTTTGCCATAGCATCCCTTCAACTCATTTGAAAGGCTTTGTTGATGCTATCATCTCTTATAAATCATTCTTTTCTACTCTTCTTGGTTTCGACAAGGTTGAAGTGAGAATTGGTGGTAACAATCTATTATTAATGTTATTTCTCACACTAATTGATATGGATGGATTGTTATGTTGTATGTATGTTGGTTGGGATGGATGTATTGATTTTTGGATGTATGTTTGATTGATTGGCTTGTTTGTTATTTGGCCGTTTTAGTTGAAAACGCCGACTAGCAATGATTTGATTTTAGGTAGCATCTTTTACGTTGGAGTTTTGCACATGCGGAAATCTAATGAACAAGATGAGCCGCAGAAGAGGGTTTGAGATACGTGTCGATGGATCTGGACTTCAGAGTGGATGCCGGACGTTTCCATTTGGTCTGTACTTAACCGTTCAGTTAAGTACAGGACCAAGGTGGATGGTATTGACCATAGTAGAGTGGTCGATGTCCATCATTGTTATTGATTGGCGATTTGGCCGATCAGTGACTTTGACGTTGATGAGATACCATGGTGCACGACGTGATGGTTTGTTCGTGCGACCAGTTTAGAGATACGATGTTATTACCCTACGGAAAGTGGTATTGATGGTGAGGAAGGGATGCAGTGCTTCAACCTTGTGATTTTGATGGTGAGGCGGGGATGTGGTGCTTCGACCTTGTAGTCTGATATTGCAGATAGTGACTCAATGATGTATGGAGTAGGCTCCGGGATTACAGTATCAGGACTGTATGGATCATGCTAGATCTCAGGCTTTGGATGGCATGATAATAGGGTTCTTCGACCGAGAGCTCAGGTAGAGAGCAGGATCGAGGATGGCAGCTCGGATTGGAGCAAGGCTATAGATAGCGGACTGGATTGAGTGTTAGGGCTCGTGACTAGAAATTTTAGTGAGCCAGTAGGGCTCAGATCCATATCGAGTGAGTAGGGCTCGATGGATGTGTTTGTGCCTAGAGATCATTGATGACTCAGAGTGTTTTGGTTGTGTTCAAAGCAAGGGTACTATACGCGGGGGCACTCGAGGGCTAGTAGCGCTAGTCGTGTACTCTGGACTGGCAGAGTCTAGGTCAGGTGGTACAAAGGTATCACAAGAGACAACCGTGCGGGGTTTCTAATCGGTGAGTACGGTGAACACAATCGAGAACTGGGATTTCCACTAGTCGTTCACAGTCTTAGATGGTCATATGAGTCATCATATATCTGGCACATTGGGTGACTGTTAGTATTGTTTGATGGATGCTATGTTTGCTCACTAGTTACATGTCACCCTAGGGATGTCACACAAGGTAAGTATTGTGGTAGGGATACCTAGATACCCTGACTTGACTTAGTGTGGAGTAGGTATGGATGGAGATACCTAGACATTTGAAGTGTAAATAGTATGGAGTAGGGACTGTAGGTAGAAATACCTAGGCACAATGATAGATATTGAGTACGGGGTACCCTTTTTACGATGCTATGGAGTAGCATATTACTTGTGTTTATGTGCTGACTCTGTGTTTGCAGGGAAAGGTCAGTTATGGTTTATATACCCTCTATTCCATATGTTATTGAGTTTTATAGTATTTTGAATTTTGATATCGCTAATACTAGACTGTTGTCTGACCCAAGGTTTTATGCTTTGCTTCTTGTTATCTCAGGTACTCTTAAATGAGTAGATTGAGAGCAGGTGGATGATTATGGAGTTCTACAGATGGATTGGCAGAAGGTGACAGTTATCTATACTTAATGTGCATTTGTTATTATGTTTCCGCCGTTTGACACTGTGGAGCCTTGACAGTGTTGGTTTACTATTATGAGACAGTGTACCATTTGAGTTTACTTTCCCGTTATATAAGCTCTATTATGGTGTTGTATAACTTTGTGGATCTTTATTCAGATGATCATTTCACATTGTTATTATTGTCTCTATTGTTTTATATCTGTATTGATTATTATATTTACTCTTATGAGATGTAAGATATGCGACAGGTAATTTGGTTATTTGATGCTTCCTTTTTCTTCTTTTCCATTCTTTTCTCTTCTGTTTCTTCATCTTATTTCCTTTTCTTTTCTTTGATTACATTCTGCACCATAAGTGTAGGGCGGTCGTTGCGTTTGGTATCAGAGCAAATGTTACCCGATTACTGATACCGCGATCCAGTAGAGAAAGGGTAGGAGTTGTCGCCTTAGAATGGATTTAGAGAGTGTATATATACATGAGAGAGTTCGTATTTTTTATATATTTTGGTTTTCAAAACTATATAGTAGTATATATCGTATATGAGTTGGGAGCACACATGAGCACTATGGATGTAGTTTTCTTTATGAGAGACGGATCGTCCTGATTATAGAATAGGGATGATCTGGCATGGAGGAAGATCTGCTATTGACTCTATCTTTAGAGTTGAGGATTGGGCAGGATCAGGGTCACTATCCCTAATTGATAGGATATGTTCGTAGACTTGACGCCGATCATTTCATGGATGTCCAATTTGTTCTGAAAGGTTATGGTGCTTTAGTGCAAGTGGTTAGAGTTGACTTTGCTGAGTTGTATATAGACCAGGAGAGTCTAGGAACTAGGCCATTCCTTGGAACGGGGATGGCTATTGGGAAGCAAGTTTGGTTGGTTGCTTGAAAAGGATCTTCGATGAATTGGAGTTAGATGATGCATGAGGTAGAAGTTAGCCTCTAGATGACTCCAAGGACGAACGAAGAACTAATAGAGTGTTTCTGTAGCTATGATTCCCGAGGATCGATTTCCTTGGGACTAGTTCATAGTTTGCTTCGAAAAAGATTTGTCTCGACTTTTCTGAAGTCGAGATAGTTAGGGATTTCACCGATCTAAAGTACGGCGATATGTTAGTGTTGGAGTATGTGGCCGAGTTCGATATGATATTGAGGTACCATCTATTCCAATTGATACTCCACACAGAAAGGATTGATGTTTATCATTGGCTAAAGAGATCATCTTAGAGGTCGATTGATTCCTCACATTGACGAGGGCTTCGAGAGGATGATCGAGAAGTACCTAGTATTGAAGAGTTATCCCGTACCAGTTGTGTAAGGATAGATCTGGAAGCATATGTATTGATTGCCATTCTGGTTCGTCGTATGCTCCATCGACAAAAGAGAAAGGAAATGGCGTCACCGTTTGAGATATGCTTTCCGCATATGGTGGTTCCATACCTGTTTTATTTGACATCTAGGTTTCGTGTTCCTTCATATCTAGATCTGATAGTTAGATATTATGATAGAACTCGAGATAATTACCGATCTATGATCATGACAAACCTACTTAGGGGCTCAAATAGCCTATACATGGTTTGTTGAGATCTTTCCCTATCGAGTCATGGTTGTTTGTTTGCTAGACATTGATTGTTTAGGGTTTAGTTGGGTTGACATTATAGTTTAAGAATGGACTGGCTGAAGGGGATATAGAATAGTGGTGAACTATGAGAGGCCGTTGATGACGATCAAGGTTGTAGAGGAGTGGATGGTGGTGATTGGCTGCCAATAGGGGATCTTATATATTCGCTTGATAATCCACATGATAGGATGTCATTTGTGTCTATAGTTGGAGAGTGTCCGGACATACTCGAGGAGGTGACCGGACTACCACCATATAGGGATAGAGTTCAGTATTCATCTGGTCGAAGGGATTGGACAAGAAGTTATACCTTTAAGGCATAGAGTGTCCAAAGAGCTTAGGAGATTAGAGGTGCGAGCGGATGACCTGTTTAGGTGATGGTTCATCCAAGGGTGTATATTTTGGGTAGGATGCACCTGTTTTGTTCGTCACTAGGACGGATGGATCTTTGGAGTTATTTGTTGGTTTTTGTCAGTTGGATGAGATGATGAACAAGTTCGTACTTCTGTTTGTTGATGACTTGTTCGATCAGCTCTATAGCATGAGGATATTCTCTTAGTTGGACCTTGAGGCGAGGTTTTACCAACTGGGAGTATTTTGGGTGAGTGTGCCGATTATAGTGTGTTGTACACTACCTTGATTTTAGGTTGGTTATGCCGTTTGGGCTAATCAATGTATCGACGTATATTATGGATCTCATGGACCATGTTTAGAGAGGTCGCTTGAGTGGGTTGTGCTTGTGTTTGGTGATGATACTTTCGTCTACCCATGGGTGGAAAAGGAGCACAAGACACCAATTAGTGGTTAGATTTTAGGGGTATCACTCCTGAAGGAGAGGAGTGAGATGCTTAGGTCATGCCGTTTCAAAGTAGGATGTCGATGTAGATCCTTTAGTTATGACAGTTCGAAAATCTGAATGGATCCAAGGTAGCAGTATCGTCGACCTATTCTTTAGGAGAGGATCGGGCTTTCGTTTGAGAAGTGAGGTGTAGACACGTGTTGGTGAGTCTGGCCGAGAGGTCTACGAGTGCATTGATAGTACTCATTCCGAGTGGGAATGAGGAGACGATAGTACACACTTGCATGTGGTACTTAAATTCATGCGGTAGTGATACCGAAGAAAGTATCTGACTCTTGTTTCGAAGTTGGAGGCGATAGAGTTCGCTTTGGGGATTTGGAGGCACTGTCTACTAGGCAAAGAGTTTGGGTTGTTCAGTGATCCCTAGTCATTGTAGTATCTCTTCTCCGAGAAGTATCTTTACCTTCCTTAGTAGCGATGGTTGGAGTTCTTAGCCTCCTATGGATTTGACATTTCCTAGACGTTTGAAAGGGAAATATAGTGGTCGGTGTTTCGAGTGGGAGACTTAGCAGTTTGGGAGTGATATTCCAAGGTGGGTATTGCTCGAGCTTGTCGCTGGTTACGACTTTAGAACTCGATTAGCTGTAGCCAGGTGTGGTGTCTAGTTTGACTGTATGACCTACTTTGATTTAGCTAATTGAAACTAGTCAGAGGCGTTAAACTAGACTAATGGAGATCATAGCTAAATTAAAAGAGTGAGTAGTGTCTGATGAGATGATGCAGTGTGGACCTAATCGAGGTTGTTGGTTTCATAGAGATTATTTGTTCTCCAGTAGCGAGAACAAATGTTTTAGGACTACATCGATGGATTGCCTATGACTGAGGATAGAGAAATGGCATTTTAGTCACGATATGGTTGACAGATGATGCTAGATTTGCATTCCTTAAGTTACGGCATCCATATTTGTTGAGTTGTTTGGGGAATGGTTTGTGTGATCCATTATGTGCCAAGAGATTGTAAGTACCCGAGACCCGTTGTTCAATAGTGGGTTTTGGGAGACCTTACAAGAGGCATTTGGATATTTGGCACTAAATGGATTAGATGATATAGAGTTTGAACCATAGACTTGGAGACCTCATAAGCCTATTCGTGTCGGTAGATGTGTGCGAATCAGGTTAGGAGGAGGTCGAAGGAGTAGTAGGGTTCAGTGGAATGAAAGCGAAGGCGATAAGGTATAGTAGACTGTGGGGAGCTTGAGGACCATTAGTCCGGAGCTCTTTAGAAGATGAGATTTTGTTTTTGTCGTCATCTTTCATTATAGATATCATGTTGGATGTTTTATGCTAGATGGTTAAGTATTTCACATGCTAGGATAGGCATGGATGTTACTTTTGGATGTTAGATCTTATGTATGCATGTTTGAGTTGATTGTTAGCATTTGAGATGATAGTTTATGTTTGTATGGTTGTTAGGCATGCAGGATAGTTTCTGTTTGGTACAACATTCTTGTTTGATGATTGCTATAGATGATCTAGTATAGTTAAAGATATGAGTTGTATATCTTTGTTGTAGTGGGGGGTTTTGCAGACTTAGTCGTCCAAAGGAAGTTCTGCTGAATTTTTACGGAATCTGACAGATTTTTGAGAGACGATGGGTTAGGAGATGTTTTCTTTGCTTTGTGATTCTGGGGACGAAATTCTTTAAGAAAGGGAGAATGTAACGACCCGTATTTTTAACGATCGGATATTAAGTAGTTTATTTAGATATTTAATCGTTAATTAAACGAAGGCCCGAAAATGTGATTTTTGCATACGGCCGAATCAGGACTCGAGACTACTTCCATTGAGTTCGGATTGACGTTGCGAATTTAAACAAGTATAAGGATCGCTATATTTTGAGATCTGATGATCCGATGGCCAAAACAGTCTTGAAATACACGAAATTAGCCTTCCGAGGCACAGTCTCAGATGGAGACGCGGTTAGTGCGTTGGATCTGCAAAAATGAAGTGATGCACGTAGACGAATTTCGTTGCGATCAGATGTGTCGTGTGATCGTACGGACTCGAAACATACAGCCATTTATTTGAGAATTAAATAAATGGAATAAAGTATTATCATTATATATCCCTAAATTAAATCTCTCCCTCCATTTTCTTATTCCCATTACTGCAGCATCCAGAGAATAGAAAATCATGGCTTCCTCTTCTTAAATCATCTTCAAAAAATTAATTTTTCCACATCCACTCAACGGAAAAATACGAGGTTGGATCCGTTGAGATCGTAACGACGAAAGCTACAAAGTGTCCATGGCGGAATTTTGGATCGATATCGTTGGTAGAGATTGACCTCTTCTTGGTCGATCTAGGGTCAAATCTAGGCGGAGCTACGGTTAACGATAGGCGAAATAGAGATCGCCGTTGGATTTCTCTTCGCGAATGGCACTTGCCAGCAAAATCTCATCGAATCCGATGGAGCATATCAAAACGCATTTATGTGTGACATGGAGGGGCAACATCAGGTCGGACATTGCTTAGGTCGATCGAGTTGGATATCTTGGTGTGAAGATCGAAGAGATTATGTATTGGAGCATTTTGGCGAAATCCGTTCGTTGATTCATCGAGAAACGATGGAGAAATCAAGGTTTGAAGTGGGCAGCTATGGGTTGAGATGCACAAACGTGCAAGGCCTGGAGTAGTTTTTGATTTGGGAAGAAGAATTAGAGAGGTAATTAGTTAATTATTATTTGTAATTAGTGAATTTATTATTTAAATAATCTCTTATCTTATTTTGGCCATATCTTTTGCATACAAGGTCCGTTTTTGACGCCATTTCTTGCGATGCGCTCGTGATGGCAAAATCTATATTTTGGCGTTGGTTTGGACAGATTTGACTGAGGAGAGTGATAACGTCTCTCACTTTACTATGATTGGTTGTTTATGGTTATATTGACGCTCAGGAATGATTTTTGGTTTTAAATCGTGATGTTACTATATATATACAGCAACTATATTTTAATAAAATAATATATAATTATTTTTAAATGATTTCTAAGGAATATCAAATATTTTCCATCATCGCGCCATAGTTAAGGAATTATTAGATTAGATCTATTATTGATGTTATTTCCCATGCTAATTGATATTGATGGATTGTTATGTTGTATGTATGTTGTTTTGGATAGATGTATGGATGTTTAGATGTATGTTTGATTGTTTGGCTTATTTGCTCTTTTGCTATTTTGGTTGAAAACGCCGATTGGAGATGATTTGATTTTAGGTAGCATCGTGTACGTTGGAGTTCCGCACACGCGAAAATCTAATGAACAATATGAGCTGTAGAAGAGGGTTTGGGATACCCGTCGATAAATCTGGACTTCAGAGTGGATGCTGAACATTTCTGTTTGGTCTGTACTTAACTGTTCGGTTAAGTACAAGACCAAAGTGGATGGTATTGACTATAGTAGAGTGGTCGATGTCCATCATTGTTATTGATTGGCGATTTGGCTGATCAATGACTTTGACGTTGATGAGATACCGTGGTGCACGACGTGATGGCTTGTTCATTCGACCAGTTTAGAGATATGATGCTATTACCCTGCGGCGAGTGGTATTGATGGTGAGGCAGGGCTGTGGTGCTTCGACCTAGTGATTTTGATGGTGAGGCATGGATGTGGCGCTTCGATCTGGTTGTCTGATATTGCAGATAGTGACTCGATGATGTATGGAGTAGGCTTCAGGATGATAGTACTAGGACTGTATGGATCGTGCTAGATCTCAGGCTTTGGATGGCATGATAATAGGGTTCTTCGACCGGGAGCTCAGGTAGAGAGCAGGATCGAGGATGGTAGCTCGGATTGGAGCGACGCTATAGATAGTGGAATGGATTGAGTGTTAGGGCTCATGACTAGAAATTTTAGTGAGCCAGTAGGGCTCGGATCCGTATCGACTGAGTAGGGCTCGATCGATGTGTTTGTGCCTAAGGTTCATTGATCACTTAGGGTGTTCTGGTTGTGTTCAAAGCGAGGGTACTATATGCGGGGGCACCCGAGGGCTGGTAGCACCAGTCGTGTACTTTGAACCAGCAGGGTTTAAGTCAGGTGGTACAGATGTATCATAAGAGACAACCGTGCGGGGTTTCTGATCGGGGAGTACGGTGAACATTTCCCGAGAACCGGGATTTCAACTAGTCCTTGACTGTCTAAGATGGTCATATGAGTCATCATATATCTGGAACATTGGGTGACAGTTAGTATTGTTTGATGGATGCTATGTTTGTTTTAGTTGCTTACTAGTCACCTGTCACCTTAGGGATGTCACTCTAGGCAGGTATTGTGGTAGGAATACCTAGACACCCTGACTTGACTTAGCGTGGAGTAGGTATGGATGGAGATACCTAGACACCTGGAGTTTACTTAGTATGGAGTAGGGACCGTAGGTGGAGATACCTAGACACCATGATAGATATTGAGTATGGTGTACCCTTTTTATAATGTTATAGTGTAGCATATTACTTGTGTTTATGTGCTGACTCTGTGGTTGCAGGGACAAGTCGGGTGTGGTTTATATACCCTATGTTCTGTATGTTACAAGTTTAATAGTATTTTGAGATTTGATATCGCTAACACCAGATTGTTGTCTGGCCCAAGGTTTTATGCTTTGCTTCTTATTATCTCGGGTACACTTAATGAGTAGATTGAGAGCAGGTGGATGATTATGGAGTTCTATAGATGGACCGACAGGAGGTGAAGGTTATCTATACTTACATGTGCATTTATTATTATATTTCCACTGTGTGACACTGTGGAGCCTTGACAGTGTTGATTTACTATTATAAAACAATGTACCAGTTGAGTCTACTTTCCCATTATATAAACTCTATTATGGTGTTATATAACTTTGTAGATCTTTATTCAGATGATTATTTCACATTTTTATTACTGTTTCTATTGTTTTATACATGTACTGATTATTATATTTACTCAGATGCGATGTGAGATATGCGATAGGTAATTTGGTTATTTGATGCTTTATTTTTCTTCTTTTCCATTCTTTTCTTTTCTATTTCTTTATCTTATTCGTTTTTCTTTCCTTTGACTACCGTTCTACACCATAGATGTAGGGCGGTCGTTACATTTCGGTTCTTCAATTTGCTAATGACACAATGCTTTTTTTCTCACATTTGTCTTACCATGTTACATGTAACATCCTCCCATTTGGAGGTCCAAAACTAACAGCTACGGATGCTGCAATCATCCATAGTTATTAACCCTCGATGACCAAATACTACAATGTTAGTTATATTGATACATAGAAACACATGAATATGGAAAATCTTAAAACAGCAAACAAAGTCCACATTCCATTTGAAAATATTTCAAATTCATTACATAATTCCAGAGTGGAGACCATGCTCAAACAAAATATACTTATTACAAAATACGCCAAGAGCGACATATAAAGATGCCCTCTTGGATGATAAGAGTATATAATAAGGCAATAAAAGAAGTTTGCCTTTACAACCAAACATAGTGGAAATAAAAGAACTCTAAGCAGCTAACATGCCTCCTGCATGTCACCGGAAACTTATTCGTCTAAAAGAACACCCTAAAACCCTCAACCTCAAACTACTCAAAATTAATTGAGTACCCGAAGTTTAAGGGGAAAACAAAAACTTCTAGTCAGACATAAAGTTTGATATGAAAAATAATCTACCGTCTCAAATCATTTAAATATCTAGTGGGACTATGCCGCTTAGCGGAACGGGTTCCCCTCACTAGTATCTTAAAACCTTTATTAAACCATATACCGTGCTCCTGCATCCATAATGTTTAAAACAATTCAAAATAATATGATGATATGCAAACAAGTAAGTTAATTCTGGATTACCCATCCTCATTCATTCTGACTATCCGTCTCAATTATAGTTTCTAGGATTACTATTAAACTATTAGTTTTCATGGGCTCACTAATAACCGGTTAAATGTTTATGGACCACCTGTCCGATTTCATAGTTTTCATGGGATCACTAAGAACCTATTGGTAACTCCAATATCTTATCTCTTATTCTAGTTTTCATGGGCTGACTGGGAACTTATTGACTAACTGTCAATATCTTAATCCAGATATAGCTTTCATAGGCTAACTATAAACCTATTGGCCCCTGCCAATATCAAATCATAATTTTCATGGGCAGACTATGAACCTATTGGCCCCTGCCAATATCGTTCCCTTTACACAGTTTTCATGGGCTTACTGTGAACCTATTGGCACCTGGCAATATCTTTAATTAAGAGTTTAACATTTCATAAGTTATATCCACTACCAGGTCAATCTAGCAGGTTATTCTGCCCTTCCCCAAAGTACCGTTATGGGTTAATTACAATGTGAATAAATATATGAAGAAGTAATACTCTCAAAAATCTTTATTTATGCCATGGTATTTCCTTTAAAATGAGAATGGGTTATTTGTATTGAAACTTTAAAGCACCACTTTCGAAACCATAGAATAACCTCCATCAAATGCATAGAAAACCTATTTTCAAAACTCTAAGTACATATGTTTAATGATGGATTTTCTATCGGTTTAGAAATCACTGAAAAATTTATAATAAAAATTAACCGTAAGCGCATGGCGTACAATTTTAGTACGTGGCGAGCACGGGTCGATCCACAGGGAATTGTTAGATCTTAAATTTCTATTCAATCAAATTAAACCAAGAATTTGAAGAGTGTGTTGAGCTTAAAAAAAATGTAAAAACTAACAAAAGCTAATGAATAAAAATATGAGAGTTTAAAGGCAATTTAGAGATAATTCCACTCTCTTGATCACATAAATCAACATAATATGAAATTGTGATCTCACTTTTTTGGTCAGAATTTAATTGATGTGTTTATCAGAAGTATGGCCTATTTGTGCAATTAATTAGCTCAACATAAGCCATCAAACTATAACAGACCCTTTTAAACACTTGCTAACTCTCATGAAAAATGGCAAATAAGTTGAAAGTAAAATCTATTTTAAGTATGAGCTATTAACTATTGATTAGAAATATAGACCATCAAATTTTGATTTCATCATTCACTTCATTACCATAATCATATGTAGATGAAGAGGTAATTTTTGTTTATGATTGTTTAAGCATATCATATTTGGTGTCAACAACATAGGCTATCAAATTCAAATCTAAAATAACAAAATTTAACCACTTCAAACATTTCATTTAAGCACAAAAGAGATCAAAAATTATCAAATTATGTTGAAGCAACATGATTAGAGAGCTTCATTACCCCTAAATTGAAGGGGTTTAGCCTCTCATATTTGTTATCATATCGACAAATATAGCATTCAACATGAAAAAAAGAAAAAGAAAAATAGAGCAAAGTAAAAAGAGAACTAACTAAACTAAAATAAAAGCTAATCTACTTGCATAAATAAAAGATCTACACTACTAGCATGAAAGGAAATAAACAAGAAAAGAGCATATATTAAAACTGCATAAAAGGAAAATAAATGAAAGAAAAAATGGCTAAGTAGCCATGGAAAAGAAAGAGAGTTTTGATTTATTTTTGATCCTAAACTAATGAGGCTAAGAGATTAAGAGGAAGAGAGAGGTTACATGAACATATGAGGTATTTATACATGTTTTAAAACCCTAATCCATTTTTTGGGAACTATCCAAACTACCCTCATAGGAAGTGTGGCCACCAAGTTATCATTAGCATAAGATAATCCTTCATTAAGTGTGCATGAAACTTTAATGGCCATTAGCATGTGCATTAGCTCCTAATTTGTACATCAAGGTAGGTGGGTAGGTGGGTTCCTCCATGATACATGAAATGAATTATTTCCATCATCATTTGTTTCTCTTCACTCTTGTGCATGCATATATCTTCACGAAACCACTTGCATTTGAATTCAAATTCCTACAAAAAATCATAAAAATGTCCAAGTAATTTTTCTCAAATTAATATATGCACAAAAATGACCATTTTTCCCTTAGATGAAGATGAATATGTGACGATTTGAAAATAATTTGAATTTTGGTTTAAACATGTTAAAACACCCTGTATGATCATTAGTTTAATTAAATTGGATAAAATATGGAAGTAAAAACATGCACATTTTCGTGCACATCAAATACCCCGACACTTATCTTTTTATTCGTCTTAGAATAGAGAAAAAATTAAGATAAATCCGTTTTCGTAGGGAACACGATTGCATTGATCATATACAACAAGCCGTTAAAATTCTAGGTGTCCCTAATAGGACGAGTGTTGTCTCGTGAGGATTTTCAGCAGATACTACCCACAAAATCCAAATGCAAAGTGAAAAATTCCTAAATGCAAATTTATTTACAATAATATGGATGGAAGTTTTTGAAAATATTTACAAATGAAGGATTTACTTTTAAATCAACAGGAATAAGTTAAATATAGTTTATGGTTATTATCAGGAAATTTAAGTCCTTTTACTTGTCAAAATTTCCGACAAAAATTAGGTTATCATAACAAATAGACTTTAGTTTAACTCGTTGTTTCGATTGATAGCAAAGTGTAACTATGAAATTGATCCTTAGTTGATTATCAAAGTTTATAAAAGTGGTATTTTCATTTCTTTTGAATAACAAATAGGTAAAAATAGTGCTAGGATTTCAATTGCTCTCTCTCTCTCTCTTTTTGAAATTTTTATTGATATTAACAATATTTACATATGCCTAACTCAGAAAACTGAGGCCGGATATTTACATATTTTTGAAATCTTTACGGTATATTTATTTCTATTTTTTTGAGGACCGGTACGCGGCGGAAACAATGAACTGCTCGTTGTAACGGTACCGTAATTGACGACTCTTCAATCTCCTTCTGTTTCAAAATTCAAAACTTGTCGTCCAATCGAATTTATTGTTTTAATAATTTTTTTTTCAGAATCCATGCTTCTAGCGGTTGCCTTTCCCTGGATTTATTATTAGCTACCGTTTCATTTTTGTTTGCTTCTGGCGTTTTATATTGTTATCTTCTTAAAGTTAATAAATTATACAAGTTATTTGAGAATTCGCTTGGTCACTTCTATCCAAATTCCTTTCATTTCATCTTTTTAGCTTCTTCCCAGACATTCATCTCCTCACGCTTCCACCTTTCCACCATCCCATCCACCCCGTGACCTCCGAAACCCCACTCCCCTCACATCATTCCTCCACCTGTTGTCCCGTGACCATCAATCATCATCCCCGCAAATCATAGCATCCCACACCTAAGATCAACAGCCTGGCCTCGCCGATGTCACCCACCACCTCCCGCTCCACCAAATTCACCTCCATCGCAGATGTCACCACGCCACCGTCTCTTCCCAGGCAACCGGACACCATCTCCTCTCCCCATAGCCACCCATCTCCGCTTGATAACCCATTGAACAGCCACCATCATTTTTTCCGCCCTTTCTCCACCGAATTACATGCAGCCCTCCACCAGACCTTCCGCTCGACCCAGACCACCCCTGACCATGCCCTACTACTTCTTCCTCCTCAGCCGACTATGCTTCATCCACCTAAACCCAGTCGCCTTGTGCCATCCATAGCCTGCCAACGAAACCTGAATCGCCCTTAGCCTTCAACGTCGACACCCTGCATAGCTCGCCGCTCCGATCTACTGACGACGCCTATCTCTTCTTCATTTTTCCTAAGGTATACGTATTATCTATTGGTTCTTATATCGTATGTATATAGTATCGTATAATATATTTTATACTATATATGATTTCAAAACATTTGGTACCTATATATTTGAGATTTCTTCGGTTTACTTTTTACAAGGCTATCTTGATTTTTTAAATATTTAGATATATATATATGTTTCTCTTATATTGCTTTCGTTCTGTATGTTTATACTACTTCAAGTTACTGTAAAGTGTTTCCATATATATTATACTATAAAGTAGTTATATATGTTTTGGTAAAAGAAATTTTAGCACTTGTATATTGAAGGCACAGCCGAGCCTCTTTCATTTGCAGTATTATTGGCATACTATATTATATGTGAACTTTATATATAGGTATAATCTGCTAGTGTGCTAGGATATGGATATAAGCATGTTCGTTTTGTATATAAGTGTTTAAAGTATTTACATATTTATATATATAAGTATAATACTTTGTATAGATTAATTATATATATAAGATATTAGATTCATAACTTTCGTATATATTTACATACGTCTGTTGTCTAGTTGGATATTGCATATTTGTTTACATGAACAGTTATATAGGTTTGCATAGATTTGGACTTTCGAATATGATACTCATTTTTAGAATGTATAAGTTATACAGTGTATATAGTTATATAAAGCATATATGGGTCGATCTGCACATCTGTTAGCCAAATATTTGTTTTGTTGCATTTGAAAAGGGTCGCATATTTGTTATGGTCTGCATAGAGAAATATATTGATTTTTCTTAGTTATGTATGCACAGTTATAAAGTTAATTTTTTTTTCGAGCTTATCTATAGTCTGTTAATGTATATATGTGGACATATTTTAGTATAGGTTTTAATGTTGACAGTATATACAAGTCATCTGTATATGTGATGTTATTTCTAAAACTATAAGTTTATATGTTTTCGTTTATATATATAGTGTATATGTTTTACATTTAATATGGACTTTGAAAAAAAAATATGTTTTAAGAATAATATTTATATATTTATATTTATTTTATTTATAGTGGTTTAAAATTAAATGTTGACTTTAATAAAATATTAATGATAATATAATATACGTACATTTTGTTCGTTATATCAAACTGATTTGGTTTGTTCTCATCGATTCCTCCTTATCAGCTTTGACCGTCAAATTCGTGCCAATCTAGCTTTACTTTGGAAGTCGTGCTTGCAATTCGTAGCTCATTGCTTTGTCAAATCTATCTGGCCTCGAAAGGTGAGCAATAACTCACGATTAACGTTCTTTTATTTATTAAATTTAATTTCATTTGAAATAGCAATTGAAATATGCTGCTGTAGTTATTTACATTGTTATATATGCTATTATTTGTATCTGTTCACCTGTGACATCTGACACCCGTATCTGTTATTTATACTGATGATATATGCCTGTTGTTATATTTTTTTTAGTATCTGTTATCACTCTGCAAATTCCCTGTTAGTATAGAATTCACTATGGGTTGAAATGATACATACCCGAACGGACTTTAGAATAGGAGGAAATCGTTATGGGTTGAAATGATAAACCCAAGCGATTTTCATTTGAATTGAAATTGGGATTACGAGTTGATATGATATCTACCCGTATATATATTTAAATTACGGATTGAAATGATAAATATCCGTATCACTTAACCATATGATAAATATATACAGACACCGTTGGTCCATATATATATATATATATTTTGAAAATAAATTCTATGGTTTTGGGAAGAAATATATGGTTTTAAAATGTTGAGCCTTAAATTTTATATATAAATGGGAATGATTGATTTAATACATATAATATGGTTGAATATTTAGATTTATGTTTCAAAAATAGATTTCAGTAATAATTTGAATAAGTTAAGGTTGGGAAGATAATTTGAATTTAGTAAAGAATTTTATTTAATTAAACCGATTTAAAACTTATTGAAATTTAAGATATGATTTATAACTTGAGTTTGATTTAAATAATTTAATGAACATTTCTTGTTTAAATAAATTTAAGGAAATATTTAGTAAAAATGAAATTTAAGGCTAGTTAAATGATATCGAATTTATTAAGTGAATTTTCCCTGATTTAAATAATAATAAAGTTAAATCAAGAGCTATATGAAACTGTTAAATTTAACTTTGAAAATGTTGAATATTAAAGCTTTGAAATATATTGAAAATTTAAATGGTATATTTATAACTGAATTGAATTGATAAATTGAGCTTTGAATAAAATTTGAATTTGGAATTTGAGTTAATTTGAATCGATTTGTGAGACTTGAGGAAATTATAAATACTACTTTATAAATTATTTAATGAATATACACTATTTTGGAAAAATAGATATTTTTGAAATGAAATGATATAGAGATTTTGAAGTATAAATAAATTTGAAATGACCACGGTGTTATAATGTGTATTTCCACCTTGTAGATAGTTCTGAAGATCCTTAGAGGATGGGTATCCCAAACATCCTTTAAGTTACTTGTATTTCAGTTGATATTTCACTTGAGTTGGATTTATTAGTATAAGAATGTTAATCCTGACTCGAGTGTTTTGTGTTTGCTTTACGCTCGGGTCAGACCGAGTGATACAACATTTGAGACTCACCCTTGGAGTTTGGAGCTTCCTTTGGAGATCCAATTATCGCATCAGCTTTCAGCTCTTCTAGTTGATTTGTTCGGAGAAGTCCTCTATTCGTACTGAAGACTTCATTGTATTTGAGATATTCTGTTGTATTTTATTTTAACTCTGATGTTTATATAGTAGCTTCATGAACTACTATTTTATCTATTCCGCTGCGTATTATTGTATTACTCTGTGTCTGTGATTCTATGATTGATTTATTTACTATATATGCTGAGTTTTGCCAAATTTAAATTAACAATCTGATATTTTAAATTATTCAAGTCAGACATGTGTGGATTTATTGTCGATTTGAATAGTCCAAAATAGCGGGTCGTTACAATATATGCACAAAAATGACCATTTTTCCCTTAGATGAAGATGAATATGTGACGATTTGAAAATAATTTGAATTTTGGTTTAAACATGTTAAAACACCCTGTATGATCATTAGTTTAATTAAATTGGATAAAATATGGAAGTAAAAACATGCACATTTTCATGCACATCAAATACCCCGACACTTATCTTTTTATTCGTCTTAGAATAGAGAAAAAATTAAGATAAATCCGTTTTCGTAGGGAACACGATTGCATTGATCATATGCAATAAGCCGTTAAAACTCTAGGTGTCCCTAATAGGACGAGTGTTGTCTCGTGAGGATTTTCAGCAGATACTACCCACAAAATCCAAATGCAAAGTGAAAAATTCCTAAATGCAAATTTATTTACAATAATATGGATGGAAGTTTTTGAAAATATTTACAAATGAAGGATTTACTTTTAAATCAACAGGAATAAGTTAAATATAGTTTATGGTTATTATCAGGAAATTTAAGTCCTTTTACTTGTCAAAATTTCCGACAAAAATTAGGCTATCATAACAAATAGACTTTAGTTTAACTCGTTGTTTCGATTGATAGCACAGTGTAACTATGAAATAGATCCTTAGTTGATTATCAAAGTTTATCAAAGTGGTATTTTCATTTCTTTTGAATAACAAATCGAATCAAATAAGTAAAAACAGTGCTTGGATTTCAATTGCTCTCTCTCTATTTTTGAAATTTTTATTGATATTAACAATATCTACATATGCCTAACTCAGAAAACTGAGGCCGGATATATCACCCATGCACTACCTTTCGGGCTTATGTGAGGGGAATACAGAGCATGGCGTGTAAACACACAAATGTGAACACTTATCGACTGTAGGCATTATTAATAAAAGAATTTTTATATACATACGCCTAACTCAAATAAACTGAGGCCAGATACACCGATCGTGCACTGCCTTTCGGGCTTACGTGAGAAGGGTACGGAGCATGGCGAGTGAACACACAAGTGTGAACACCTAAGAACACCTGACTCTATGTGTTAATAAAAAAATATATACATATATATATATATACAAAATCATTTTTTTATTTTTTTTGTTATATATATATTTTTTTTTGAAGAGAGAGTTTTGCAAAATCATCTTAGCACCATTTAACTTAGAAGATTAAATGTTATATCCTTTTACTTTAAATCCACCACTTTTTTAAACAAAGATTTTCAATTAGGATATACTTCATAATTAACACGTATGAACCTTCCTATATACTAGTTAAACCATCGTTATTTGTAATCAAACTTTATTTTTATTTTTTTTGAGACAAATAACTTTTCAAAAATTTTAATTTAATAACCAAAACCATGTATTTATCCTTTAGTGTTTTTTCTAAAATAAATCAAAATGCTTAAAAAAAGTTTTTTTTTAATTTTTTTTTTAGTTTTTGGAAATAACAAAAAAAATAAACCATGAAAAATCCAAAAAATATGAAGATAAGACTCCCCCTACACTTGATTTTGAGTGTGTCCCCATAGTCAACCCAAGTGGAAGAAGAAAAATAAAATAAAAATATGACCTATATTTACATGAAAATGAAACAGTTATTATTTACAAGACATCAGAAAGTATATAGTTAAAGAGTAAATGAAACGGTCTTCCAAAGGCTAATTCATTTGTCTCGTCAAGTATGAGAGACACAGCTTAAGCGCAGAAAACCAAACCATGAAAGATTTCAAAGTTGAATGTTGATTTGGAAAAACGAATGTCGTTTTATTAAAAATCGTACGAGTTGTTTTATTTTCGATGATTTTTGGGGTTGATAAAACAATTGGTCGAAGTTCAAGTTTATTTCACCAAATTGAAATTCAAGCTTATCATTGACAAATTCTTCAAAATTATTGATTTTAAAATCGAAATGGTGATTTAACTCTTCCCCATCGGGATGTTGACAACTCGTTTACGAAAAGTCCAAAGAAATCGTGTTCATTGAATTTGTCTTCCTTTATTGAATTATTCACAACTTCATCGCATAAATCAAGTTCAAAATCCAAAGTTGTTGTATTCAGATTTTCAAAATCGGAGAAGGAAGGTCGAATTTTAAATCGAGTTTCTCACCCTCAAAAGAATTATAATCCAACTCAATTACCGTATTTTCAACAACTTCATCAAGATTGTCATTTTCAATTTCAAAAGTTGTTATTTGAAAATCGTCAGTTGTGGTAAAAGATGGATTATTACTCGACTCGTCACACGTTGGGGTTTGGTTTTGTTTTTTGCGTTGTTTCATGTAGGTTTCAAACAACAAATCCATGTAATCTTTGTGAATTTCGTCCATTTGCTCAACAAAATCAAAATTATAATTATTAACTTGAGGATTCTCAATTTGAATTTGTTGAGAACAAAAATTGTCCATTGAACCATAGTCGAGATTATTCTCATTGCCAAAATTATTTGAAAAGTGATTCATTTTGGAATTTGAAGTTGTATTGGCATGAGTTACAATCGAAATCATTTGAATTTTGGAGTGAATTCAAATTTTGAAATCCTTGACTCAAGTTATTGCATAAATATGAATTACACAAAACATTTATCATTTGATTTTGTTGTGTAGAGAGTTCAAGTAAAGACAAAATCGTTTCAATACTATTTTCAAGAGTCGAGGGCTGCTCATCATTTTGAAAACTTTATGATTCAAAATTCGAATTGTTTGTTCAAAAGTTGTTAAAATATCCATAAGAATTTGGAGTGAAATTATGTGGATTATATTGATTTTCACAACTATTGTAAATATCTTGTGAATAGGGAAATTCCGACATTTTCAAGAATTTATTTTTTTTGGATTTTTTTGATTTCTAAAAAAACTAACTTATTTTTTTTTTTGAATTTTTGATTTTGATTTAAAAAAAATTCAAAAGAAAGTATTTAAAAACCAAGTTAAGAAATATTTACAATTTTTTTTAGTTTTGGATTTTGAATTTTTTTTTAAAAATATGCATGAACTAATGCAACTAAACGAATGCAAATGACTAATTACAAATTTCTATCCTAAGTAGCTCCTAACTCAAAATTGTATAATCACACTTTGTCTTAATCTAACAAGATAGTTCTTAGCCAGGTAACAGACAGAGGTTATCGGTGCACCACGAATCACCATAACAATGCAGCCGAAGGCTTAAGTACCTTTAGAAAAACAATCGGTATAATTTTTACCGTAATATTTATAACTGATTATTGCTCTACCGTAGCCTAGACACCAAGAAATAAAATTGTCGAAAGAGGACAACTTGTCAATATACAATTAAGCGTTATCGATGTCTAACCGTTATTATTAATCAAAATTCTAGGATAAAATGCAAAGCAGAAATTAAACGTGTATTAACAATGCAACTACGAATGAATTTTCTTTCTAAAATGCAAGCAACCAACAATGCAAGGCAAATAAAAACAAGTTAAATGGAACGATAACAGAGCGTGTAGAATTATTAGCAAATTTATTTTTAAGCGGCGATTTCTTTTATAAGCAAGCAAGCAATTTAACCTTTTGGCAAGCAATTCTTCCTTTTATTTCCTACGACCTGAAAACTAAAAACAAGATATATATATATATATAGTTTTTTATATATGTTTTTATATCAAAGAAGAAACTAAAATAAATTAAAAAAAACAAATTAAACTAAAAAAAATTAAAAAACAAATTTCAGTTGAAAATAAAACAAAATAAAAAAGAACTTGCTTGCAATTATTTTTTTTAAGAAGAGATGCAACTAAAAACAAAGGACACAAAACAAAACAAAACAAATTCAAAGAATTTTTTTTAAACTAAAAGAAAACTTAAAAACAATTGAACTCAACCAAAATTACAAAATGATTTTTTTTTTAATTTTTGAATCTTTTTTTTAAGAAGCAAAACTAGGAAAAATACGAAACCAAAACAATTTGTTTGTTTTTTTGGGTAAGAAACTAAAACAATTTAAAACAATACAAAAGAAAAAAAATATATTTATAATCACTCAACCCACAGCCAAAAATCTTTTAACCCGACCTGATCCTGGGCTGACTACAGATCCTTCCTGATCAACTCAACCTTCGCTGATGCTTCTTGAAACAAACCGGACCAAAGATAACTCAACCAATGATCCTCTCAAGATCTACCCAATCCAAAACCAAACTCTACTTCACCATTATCTGAAGATTCCAAACTAACTTCTCCTATCTGGAAAAGACAAACAGGAGCACTCGCCAACTGCTTCTGCTGCACCACTCTGATCTGGAGTAGAATGAAAATGTTGATGAAGAACACGAGCAAAGACTGGACAACACATCCCAGAAAATCTCAGATAACTCAAGAGAATACTCAGCAATCGCAAGTCACTTTTGCGATCAACCCAACCAAAATGCAAAGAAAACTGTTCTCTCTTTACCAATCAGAACAGTTCATACTTAACTATCCAATCCATCGAAGAAATGGATCCACTCTGCTGCTTCTGAACTTCACCTTCAGAAAACTGCTCAGCCAGAAAACTTCTGTCGAAAACAGAACACTCCGAGCTGCACTGCTGCCACAGATGCCAAAGACTTCTCAATCCAAAGCTCTTCGAGAAACTCGAACCCAAACCAAACAGAGACACCACGCTGGACTCAGCCATAACATCGAAACAGACACACTTCATTAACTTGTTCCAAAGAAAATATCTTTGTGAACATCCATAGTCACTGCATCTCATCACACAGCTACTTCTTCCAGGAGTATCAAGATACCATCCCTCGCTTCTGTCCAACCGACATATCCAACTCTACTCATCCAAACTACAAAGATAAACTCCGAACCTTAACAGGTTTCCTTCAGAGATTGGTGAAGTCCTTACACCACAACAAAACTTATT
This sequence comes from Allium fistulosum, assembly GCA_030737815.1. Lineage (NCBI taxonomy): Eukaryota > Viridiplantae > Streptophyta > Magnoliopsida > Asparagales > Amaryllidaceae > Allium > Allium fistulosum. Next base: position 1,539,334,461 of record CM060901.1, on the reverse strand, counting down.
CGAGACGGTATTCGATCTACAGTCTCGACAAATACACTTCCAACCTCCACTCTCAGACTCCTATTCCTAGATGATAAATTATTATCATCTCAACCAATCATTACAAATACCATATATATTTAAAATGATACTTTTTATATATAGAAATTATATCTGGGTAAAACTATTTCACCTTCCCTTTTTAAAACAATATTGTGTCCATTGGCCTGGTCCAAGTGTTTAGAGATCCCTATCAATAACGTTAGCTACTCGTATTGACCAGAATCCATATACCACTTAACCGATCAATTAACACAATATAAAACCATTTTATATAACTAACAAATACGTACTCTCGTATATATATACACTCGGACTCAAACAGGTTGCTACAGATCCTAATTGAACAATCCTTCCGAACCTAGGTATTCACTCAACCTAGTGTTCTGATATCCACTTAACCAATAGCTTAGGTATTCGCTCAACCTAAGCTCTGATACCAACTGTAACGACCCGCCACTCATTCCACAGAATGATGCATCATTAATAAGAAAGAAAGGGGTAGAAAATAGAAAAGAAGAGAAGAAAGAAGAAACAACAACAACGATCTCACAGCGGAATGAATAAATTATATTAATAGCATAAAGAAACTATTACATAGTATAAAACACTTATCAGAGTTTACACAACTATACAACACATACTAGACAGTTATAAACATCTGTCTAGATATTACAACTCAAATACAATACAAGACTCTAACACAGATATCAACACAGCGGAATACTATATCTACGAACGCCGAAGCCTCCTGCTCCATTGCTCCTCCACAATTCGTCAAAGCTAAACCTGAATCCCTTGGCTACTCGTAAAAATTTGAGTACCCAAGAGTTTATAAAACAGAAATAAACAACTTGGGTCAGACATGGGTCTGGTGTGAGTAACAGGTTAAACTTGTTTAACTTCAAAACCCTTTGAAAGAAAAGGTATCACGTAAGACTCCCCACAAATAAACATGGGTAAGTTTTTACCTTACGCTAACCAAAACATTGATAGGAAATTCGATTGTATTATAATAGGTCTAGGGTTTTCAAATAAATATGAAATAGCCGAAATTGTTACATTATTAAATTCCAGCATACATAAGTATACAATCAAATCCGTTATCACTTATTGGAATTTGGATTTCCATACAATGGCAGAGCTACCGGGGTACCGCTCATCACAGTACGGGGCCTAGATCACCGTACCGAGGATCACTCCCAATCCCCTGCAACACAAAGCCGGAACCATCCCTTACTGGATAATCCCGAATAAAATCACCCCACAGATGGCCGTCGCCAACTGCACCACTAAGCCGAAATAAAAGGAACTTCTCTAGACAGGGATGACCTTACTCTCAGTGGGTGCTACCCACGAAGCCTTGCTGCACCTCCCCTGTTTTAGCCATTTCCGGTTTGATGAGGCTTGAGGTCACGATTTACCTTTAAATCAGAACATCACTTAGAATGCTCATCGTCCACCTGACGATGTTTTGAAAGCATTCGATCCATACAAGTTCGTTCCGGGTTCGAACGAAACCGAAGGCATTATCTCGTTACACTCGTGTTGGAATCACCCTCAGAGTTAACGACAATAACCCTTGCACTTTGAATCTTCATCTTCACTTGAGATTCACGACCTATCGTTAATTTGGATCGATGTGGTATTCGGGTCTCCAGACCTGGCATCCCGGTATACGGAAACCCGATCCCGGTCTCATCGAAATCCAAAACGTATCTTTTAAGGCCAAGTTGTTTTAAGGTTAAAACAATTCATTTCAGTTATCTATACTACAGGGATAGATAATTCACAACAGATAATCTACATTATCACAAACAGACAATTCATATTATCATTTCAATTTAACCAAAGCATCCATATCATAGATCAGCACATCTCTTATCAGAGATAACAACAATGCAAAGCATTCTATATTATTCATCCATCCCTAAGTAATGATTTATATCATCTCTAATTAATTTAAAGTGAATTAAATTAATTACCTCATTTTATAAATCCTTCTTACTTAATCATTAATTAAACCAATTAATTAATCATTACTCTAAGTATCTATCTTAATTAATCATTCCTGATTAATTACCCTTTAATTACTTTAAGTAATTAATACTTAATTAATCTCACAAATTAATTATCTTAAACCATTTCAGTAATTAATCCTTAATTACTTCATCTATTAATTAACTATACTTAATTACATTAATCCTCAATTAATTATAATTAATTAATTACTTTAATCACTTATTATTTATTAATTAATCTTAATTAATCAATTCTTAATTACATCATTAATTATATTAATTAATGATCCTTAATTACTCTTAATTAATTATCTTATTTAAATTAATTACATCTAATAATTAATTAGTCACATTTATTAATCACCTTTGATTAATCTCATCTAGTAATTAACTACCCTTAATTACTCTTCCATAAATTAATTACTCATTAATTAATTATCTTTTAATTAATCCCTTGATTAATTATTTAAAGTAATTAACTCAAATTACTTTCATTATATCATCCTTAGTTAATTACATCCACTAATTAACTTTAATTACTTTCCTAAGTAATTACACTTTCACTAATTACATTTAAGTAATTATACTTATCACATAACCAAGTGATTATCTTAAATTAATTAAATTAATTAATTTAACTTATCAAATTATTTAATTAATTACCTTAAGTAATTAATTACCTTAATTACTTCCATTAAGTAATTATACTTAACCAATTTCCATAAATGATTATTATTAATTTATTAATCAAATTGATTACCAAAATTAATCTCATTAATTAATTATTTATTTATCCCTAATTAATGATCCCTCATTAATTATTTAACAATTCTTTAATTACTTCTTTAGGTAATTAATCTTTAATCAATTATTTATTAAAACAACTTGATAAACTCTTATTTATCAATTAATTAATTAAATTATCAATTATTCTTTAATTACCTTATTAATTTAATTACTCCTATATAATTAAATCTTAATTACTTTCTGACTAAAGTATTAACCTTTAACTACTTTAGTTATTATTAACAAAAGTCTTTAAAACATTTTACTTTAAAATCTTTCTTTTAATTCATTTTAAATTAAAAGATTTAAATAGATTACAATTTAACTTTAACCAATATTTAAATCAAATATACAAAATCTTTTTAAATCAAATGTTAAGAACACTTAACATTTATAAGATTTTAAACCAATTTATTTGAATTCAAAATCCTTTTTAAAATATACTTTTAACAATTTAAATTTTAAAACATCATAAATTTTATCAACCTATTTATTTCAAACAAGGATACAATTTTAAATTTGAATCCATACTTCCAAATTTGCTTTAAAACTTTGTTTAAAATTTCAGTTTCCAAAATTTTAAACCAAATTTAAAAGTTAAAAACAAACAGGCTTAAGGCCTGTACCAACTCAAATTACCCGAGCCTACCACTAAATGCTTCGAGTAAAAACTGGAAACCCCCGAGTTCCCTTCGAGTTTCCCTTCCCCTGTTATTTTAAAACTTTGTCAAGTTAAAAAAAATTATAAACAGTTTAGCCCACGCGAGTCTTCCCGAGCCATCACCCAGTTTTCACGAGGATGTCTTCGAGTCAAACATCACTTGCTCGAGAACATCTTCTTCCTCTAAACTCAAATCTTCCAGATATTCGAAACATCCATGTGCATGTGCACAAGCGAAATGCTTGCCTTCGATCACCGCCGATGATCTTCTCCAGTCAACATTCACCTTCGTATCCAAATTCGACCACCAAAACTTCAACATCAATTCGTATTCGGAAACGAGTATCTCATCGCCATGAAGAACAGGAAACCAAAGCCTGGAAATCACTCGAATTCATCTCTCCGATCGCCTGAGCGTCTGAACGTTTGGCCGCGACTTCGACTTCGTCCCCACTTCAATTTCCCAGGGTATGATGGAACTCGATCCACCAGAGCTTCCTTGACCACTCATTTTCTCGATCATGCCAAAATCTAGGGCTACAGCCTAAATCAATCACCAGCCACCACTCCGGTGATTTGAATACCTTCCTGGCATTTTTCCCAACCTCACCCATCAATTAGCTATCTCCAGGGAGAATCACGCCTTCGACAACTCGCTGGATCATCTGAGATCAACCAGAATGCAAATTCTAGTCAAACCCAAACTGCTCGTACCACACCTCTCTAAAAATTGTGATTTTACTTTTATAATTCATGGTTTAGGATATGATTTCAGATTTTATGCCTGTACCTTTGAATTAAGATATTCAAATTTTAACAAAACTAAAGTCTCCTGTTCCACTATGTTTTCCAGAGCAGTTTCCTTTTTATTTTAACTTAAATAAAATTTTAAACACAAATCCTTGATTAAACAAACAATTATTGTTTTTAACTTAACCCATAATAATGTCAAAGTCAAAAGATACAAGATTAATTTAAACTTAGAACTTGAGACTGGGAACAGATATACATATCAATAACAGACATGCACTCCAATTTTACATCCATATATAAAGATATACATACATATCAAACATACTAAACAACATGCAGGCATATTACATCATAGATTCAAGGATTTATAGCATGCAAACAGATATACTTAAGTTTTTTAAAATATAAGTTACTCACCAGATTTCAAATGAATAACAGAGCTACTTCAGTTTTGATTTTGAAAACTTTAAAATCTTTTAACTTGAGTTGCCTTGTTGCTCCTTCGATTTAAAACTTTAATTGCTTGATTTGGAAACTTGCATGTTGCTATAGCCTTGTATTGTTGATATGTTGCCTTAGATTCCAGATTTAAAGAACTTTGATTTTTTTTTCTTTGATCTTGCTTCCAGATTTTTAGAAAAATTGCAGGCTTTCAGATTTGAAATGCAGGCTCTAGTTTTTGTTGAAAGTTGCTTTGCAAAATCTCAGATTTGAAGAAATGTTGCAGGCTTTAGTTTGATTTGGAAAATGGGTTAAAGAGATTTTGTTTGATTACTGATTTGGTTCTAGAGAAATAGGATTTGAATTGCAGATTGTTTTTAGAGAGGAAGATAGATTTGAGTTACTGATTTTGTTTTGAGAATTTTGTTTGAGGAAGTTTTTGAGTTACAGGCTTTGTTTAGAGAATAGGCTGAAATTCTCTTAAGTTTTTAAAAGAAATAGGAAAGGAAAAAAATATGAGAACATATGTTTATATAAGAAAAAGGTAGTTTACTAAAATAAAAGAAAACAAAGATTAAGAACTTGACATTTGGCATTTACTCTAATTTACTAACTAACACATGTCACCATGGTTACTTAATAAATTAACACTTGTCTTTTAATTAATTTTATTTATTGTAAATGTAAAAACCTTTTTCTTTATTTATTAAACCCTTATCTATTTATATATATTACTTATAAAGAAACAAAGCTAATTATTTTTATAAGTAAAAGTTTATATATATATTTTAAAATCCAAAACTATTTAAAATATCACTCTTTTGAATTTCAAAATTAATTTAAATTCAAATGCAAATTATATTTAAAATCCAATTTAAAGTCAAGTTATATACATACATATATAACTACACATTAAATTTGAAATAACCATTTTATTTTATATATAAAATCTATTTATAAAAACAATACACTATTAATATTGTTTAAAAATAACTCATTTATCAATTTTAAAATAATTTATAAAAGAGATTACAAATTATCACTATTACTAATTGAATTAACATATCATAGGTAAATTGTATTTTAAACCTATATATATATTCACTTTTAAATCATATTTAATAAGAAAATAAAATAATCCTTATTATTAATCTAGTTTAAAACCATATAGTTATAAATTTTAAATAACTTTGAAAAGCTAATATTAAATAAATCCAAATATCCAAACTATCAATATTATATATTAGAAATTTTAAAACAAGATTTTATTTATTAATTAAATTTCAAACACAAGCTTATCCATTTACAATATATACAATTGTATATACATTATAAATAGAAATCATCTTATAAATTTTTAAAGGATAAATTTACTAATTAAATATTCATTTAATTAGATTATTAAATCAATTCAAATATTTATTATCAAAGATTAACAAATCAATTTAATTATTTAAACAGATTATTAAATTGATATTGTCCCAAATTTCCGGGATATTACATTCCTTCCCCCTTAAAATAATTTCGTCCCCGAAATTTAAAACAAAGGTAATTTAATAATCTCTTTAAATCACAAACATATATTATCATCCATATGCTAACAACCATAGCAACCAATTTATCCAATCAAACAATTTTAACTATCCAGACAAAATTCTGGATATAATTTCCTCGAGTTTCCCCAAGTATATATATACCGGGATACTCGCTCTACAGAATCCAAACAATCAATACTACTAAGCTATAGAGCTTCTACTCATCTAGATCTACAGAACTAAACAAGATATCAGACTACAGACGAGTCTGACTCAACAACCAAATACTCCAGAACTGCTGGTTCCAAAACCAGAGATAGATCAAACACATACTCCTTCAAAGATACGTAAAATACATTGAATTCCAGTTATCCAAACTGACAATTCAACCTTGTAGATCAAAGTACTTATCAAATTAGATCACAGAAAAGATCCAAAATAACTCGGAGCTAACTTCCCAGACTCACCCAATCTTATAGCTTCCTTTAACCAGAGAAAAACTTCACAACCACGAAGTCTCCAACTTCGAATTTCAAATTCCATTGTCTCTTATCCACAAAATCCTTCAGATGATCCTGGGCTGACTACAGATCCTTCCTGATCAACTCAACCTTCGCTGATGCTTCTTGAAACAAACCGGACCAAAGATAACTCAACCAATGATCCTCTCAAGATCTACCCAATCCAAAACCAAACTCTACTTCACCATTATCTGAAGATTCCAAACTAACTTCTCCTATCTGGAAAAGACAAACAGGAGCACTCGCCAACTGCTTCTGCTGCACCACTCTGATCTGGAGTAGAATGAAAATGTTGATGAAGAACACGAGCAAAGACTGGACAACACATCCCAGAAAATCTCAGATAACTCAAGAGAATACTCAGCAATCGCAAGTCACTTTTGCGATCAACCCAACCAAAATGCAAAGAAAACTGTTCTCTCTTTACCAATCAGAACAGTTCATACTTAACTATCCAATCCATCGAAGAAATGGATCCACTCTGCTGCTTCTGAACTTCACCTTCAGAAAACTGCTCAGCCAGAAAACTTCTGTCGAAAACAGAACACTCCGAGCTGCACTGCTGCCACAGATGCCAAAGACTTCTCAATCCAAAGCTCTTCGAGAAACTCGAACCCAAACCAAACAGAGACACCACGCTGGACTCAGCCATAACATCGAAACAGACACACTTCATTAACTTGTTCCAAAGAAAATATCTTTGGGAACATCCATAGTCACTGCATCTCATCACGCAGCTACTTCTTCCAGGAGTATCAAGATACCATCCCTCGCTTCTGTCCAACCGACATATCCAACTCTACTCATCCAAACTACAAAGATAAACTCCGAACCTTAACAGGTTTCCTTCAGAGATTGGTGAAGTCCTTACACCACAACAAAACTTATTCGAGACGGTATTCGATCTACAGTCTCGACAAATACACTTCCAACCTCCACTCTCAGACTCATATTCCTAGATGATAAATTATTATCATCTCAACCAATCATTACAAATACCATATATATTTAAAATGATACTTTTTATATATAGAAATTATATCTGGGTAAAACTATTTCACCTTCCCTTTTTAAAACAATATTGTGTCCATTGGCCTGGTCCAAGTGTTTAGAGATCCCTATCAATAACGTTAGCTACTCGTATTGACCAGAATCCATATACCACTTAACCGATCAATTAACACAATATAAAACCATTTTATATAACTAACAAATACGTACTCTCGTATATATATACACTCGGACTCAAACAGGTTGCTACAGATCCTAATTGAACAATCCTTCCGAACCTAGGTATTCACTCAACCTAGTGTTCTGATATCCACTTAACCAATAGCTTAGGTATTCGCTCAACCTAAGCTCTGATACCAACTGTAACGACCCGCCACTCATTCCACAGAATGACGCATCATTAATAAGAAAGAAAGGGGTAGAAAATAGAAAAGAAGAGAAGAAAGAAGAAACAACAACAACGATCTCACAGCGGAATGAATAAATTATATTAATAGCATAAAGAAACTATTACATAGTATAAAACACTTATCAGAGTTTACACAACTATACAACACATACTAGACAGTTATAAACATCTGTCTAGATATTACAACTCAAATACAATACAAGACTCTAACACAGATATCAACACAGCGGAATACTATATCTACGAACGCCGAAGCCTCCTGCTCCATTGCTCCTCCACAATTCGTCAAAGCTAAACCTGAATCCCTTGGCTACTCGTAAAAATTTGAGTACCCAAGAGTTTATAAAACAGAAATAAACAACTTGGGTCAGACATGGGTCTGGTGTGAGTAACAGGTTAAACTTGTTTAACTTCAAAACCCTTTGAAAGAAAAGGTATCACGTAAGACTCCCCACAAATAAACATGGGTAAGTTTTTACCTTACGCTAACCAAAACATTGATAGGAAATTCGATTGTATTATAATAGGTCTAGGGTTTTCAAATAAATATGAAATAGCCGAAATTGTTACATTATTAAATTCCAGCATACATAAGTATACAATCAAATCCGTTATCACTTATTGGAATTTGGATTTCCATACAATGGCAGAGCTACCGGGGTACCGCTCATCACAGTACGGGGCCTAGATCACCGTACCGAGGATCACTCCCAATCCCCTGCAACACAAAGCCGGAACCATCCCTTACTGGATAATCCCGAATAAAATCACCCCACAGATGGCCGTCGCCAACTGCACCACTAAGCCGAAATAAAAGGAACTTCTCTAGACAGGGATGACCTTACTCTCAGTGGGTGCTACCCACGAAGCCTTGCTGCACCTCCCCTGTTTTAGCCATTTCCGGTTTGATGAGGCTTGAGGTCACGATTTACCTTTAAATCAGAACATCACTTAGAATGCTCATCGTCCACCTGACGATGTTTTGAAAGCATTCGATCCATACAAGTTCGTTCCGGGTTCGAACGAAACCGAAGGCATTATCTCGTTACACTCGTGTTGGAATCACCCTCAGAGTTAACGACAATAACCCTTGCACTTTGAATCTTCATCTTCACTTGAGATTCACGACCTATCGTTAATTTGGATCGATGTGGTATTCGGGTCTCCAGACCTGGCATCCCGGTATACGGAAACCCGATCCCGGTCTCATCGAAATCCAAAACGTATCTTTTAAGGCCAAGTTGTTTTAAGGTTAAAACAATTCATTTCAGTTATCTATACTACAGGGATAGATAATTCACAACAGATAATCTACATTATCACAAACAGACAATTCATATTATCATTTCAATTTAACCAAAGCATCCATATCATAGATCAGCACATCTCTTATCAGAGATAACAACAATGCAAAGCATTCTATATTATTCATCCATCCCTAAGTAATGATTTATATCATCTCTAATTAATTTAAAGTGAATTAAATTAATTACCTCATTTTATAAATCCTTCTTACTTAATCATTAATTAAACCAATTAATTAATCATTACTCTAAGTATCTATCTTAATTAATCATTCCTGATTAATTACCCTTTAATTACTTTAAGTAATTAATACTTAATTAATCTCACAAATTAATTATCTTAAACCATTTCAGTAATTAATCCTTAATTACTTCATCTATTAATTAACTATACTTAATTACATTAATCCTCAATTAATTATAATTAATTAATTACTTTAATCACTTATTATTTATTAATTAATCTTAATTAATCAATTCTTAATTACATCATTAATTATATTAATTAATGATCCTTAATTACTCTTAATTAATTATCTTATTTAAATTAATTACATCTAATAATTAATTAGTCACATTTATTAATCACCTTTGATTAATCTCATCTAGTAATTAACTACCCTTAATTACTCTTCCATAAATTAATTACTCATTAATTAATTATCTTTTAATTAATCCCTTGATTAATTATTTAAAGTAATTAACTCAAATTACTTTCATTATATCATCCTTAGTTAATTACATCCACTAATTAACTTTAATTACTTTCCTAAGTAATTACACTTTCACTAATTACATTTAAGTAATTATACTTATCACATAACCAAGTGATTATCTTAAATTAATTAAATTAATTAATTTAACTTATCAAATTATTTAATTAATTACCTTAAGTAATTAATTACCTTAATTACTTCCATTAAGTAATTATACTTAACCAATTTCCATAAATGATTATTATTAATTTATTAATCAAATTGATTACCAAAATTAATCTCATTAATTAATTATTTATTTATCCCTAATTAATGATCCCTCATTAATTATTTAACAATTCTTTAATTACTTCTTTAGGTAATTAATCTTTAATCAATTATTTATTAAAACAACTTGATAAACTCTTATTTATCAATTAATTAATTAAATTATCAATTATTCTTTAATTACCTTATTAATTTAATTACTCCTATATAATTAAATCTTAATTACTTTCTGACTAAAGTATTAACCTTTAACTACTTTAGTTATTATTAACAAAAGTCTTTAAAACATTTTACTTTAAAATCTTTCTTTTAATTCATTTTAAATTAAAAGATTTAAATAGATTACAATTTAACTTTAACCAATATTTAAATCAAATATACAAAATCTTTTTAAATCAAATGTTAAGAACACTTAACATTTATAAGATTTTAAACCAATTTATTTGAATTCAAAATCCTTTTTAAAATATACTTTTAACAATTTAAATTTTAAAACATCATAAATTTTATCAACCTATTTATTTCAAACAAGGATACAATTTTAAATTTGAATCCATACTTCCAAATTTGCTTTAAAACTTTGTTTAAAATTTCAGTTTCCAAAATTTTAAACCAAATTTAAAAGTTAAAAACAAACAGGCTTAAGGCCTGTACCAACTCAAATTACCCGAGCCTACCACTAAATGCTTCGAGTAAAAACTGGAAACCCCCGAGTTCCCTTCGAGTTTCCCTTCCCCTGTTATTTTAAAACTTTGTCAAGTTAAAAAAAATTATAAACAGTTTAGCCCACGCGAGTCTTCCCGAGCCATCACCCAGTTTTCACGAGGATGTCTTCGAGTCAAACATCACTTGCTCGAGAACATCTTCTTCCTCTAAACTCAAATCTTCCAGATATTCGAAACATCCATGTGCATGTGCACAAGCGAAATGCTTGCCTTCGATCACCGCCGATGATCTTCTCCAGTCAACATTCACCTTCGTATCCAAATTCGACCACCAAAACTTCAACATCAATTCGTATTCGGAAACGAGTATCTCATCGCCATGAAGAACAGGAAACCAAAGCCTGGAAATCACTCGAATTCATCTCTCCGATCGCCTGAGCGTCTGAACGTTTGGCCGCGACTTCGACTTCGTCCCCACTTCAATTTCCCAGGGTATGATGGAACTCGATCCACCAGAGCTTCCTTGACCACTCATTTTCTCGATCATGCCAAAATCTAGGGCTACAGCCTAAATCAATCACCAGCCACCACTCCGGTGATTTGAATACCTTCCTGGCATTTTTCCCAACCTCACCCATCAATTAGCTATCTCCAGGGAGAATCACGCCTTCGACAACTCGCTGGATCATCTGAGATCAACCAGAATGCAAATTCTAGTCAAACCCAAACTGCTCGTACCACACCTCTCTAAAAATTGTGATTTTACTTTTATAATTCATGGTTTAGGATATGATTTCAGATTTTATGCCTGTACCTTTGAATTAAGATATTCAAATTTTAACAAAACTAAAGTCTCCTGTTCCACTATGTTTTCCAGAGCAGTTTCCTTTTTATTTTAACTTAAATAAAATTTTAAACACAAATCCTTGATTAAACAAACAATTATTGTTTTTAACTTAACCCATAATAATGTCAAAGTCAAAAGATACAAGATTAATTTAAACTTAGAACTTGAGACTGGGAACAGATATACATATCAATAACAGACATGCACTCCAATTTTACATCCATATATAAAGATATACATACATATCAAACATACTAAACAACATGCAGGCATATTACATCATAGATTCAAGGATTTATAGCATGCAAACAGATATACTTAAGTTTTTTAAAATATAAGTTACTCACCAGATTTCAAATGAATAACAGAGCTACTTCAGTTTTGATTTTGAAAACTTTAAAATCTTTTAACTTGAGTTGCCTTGTTGCTCCTTCGATTTAAAACTTTAATTGCTTGATTTGGAAACTTGCATGTTGCTATAGCCTTGTATTGTTGATATGTTGCCTTAGATTCCAGATTTAAAGAACTTTGATTTTTTTTTTCTTTGATCTTGCTTCCAGATTTTTAGAAAAATTGCAGGCTTTCAGATTTGAAATGCAGGCTCTAGTTTTTGTTGAAAGTTGCTTTGCAAAATCTCAGATTTGAAGAAATGTTGCAGGCTTTAGTTTGATTTGGAAAATGGGTTAAAGAGATTTTGTTTGATTACTGATTTGGTTCTAGAGAAATAGGATTTGAATTGCAGATTGTTTTTAGAGAGGAAGATAGATTTGAGTTACTGATTTTGTTTTGAGAATTTTGTTTGAGGAAGTTTTTGAGTTACAGGCTTTGTTTAGAGAATAGGCTGAAATTCTCTTAAGTTTTTAAAAGAAATAGGAAAGGAAAAAAATATGAGAACATATGTTTATATAAGAAAAAGGTAGTTTACTAAAATAAAAGAAAACAAAGATTAAGAACTTGACATTTGGCATTTACTCTAATTTACTAACTAACACATGTCACCATGGTTACTTAATAAATTAACACTTGTCTTTTAATTAATTTTATTTATTGTAAATGTAAAAACCTTTTTCTTTATTTATTAAACCCTTATCTATTTATATATATTACTTATAAAGAAACAAAGCTAATTATTTTTATAAGTAAAAGTTTATATATATATTTTAAAATCCAAAACTATTTAAAATATCACTCTTTTGAATTTCAAAATTAATTTAAATTCAAATGCAAATTATATTTAAAATCCAATTTAAAGTCAAGTTATATACATACATATATAACTACACATTAAATTTGAAATAACCATTTTATTTTATATATAAAATCTATTTATAAAAACAATACACTATTAATATTGTTTAAAAATAACTCATTTATCAATTTTAAAATAATTTATAAAAGAGATTACAAATTATTACTATTACTAATTGAATTAACATATCATAGGTAAATTGTATTTTAAACCTATATATATATATTCACTTTTAAATCATATTTAATAAGAAAATAAAATAATCCTTATTATTAATCTAGTTTAAAACCATATAGTTATAAATTTTAAATAACTTTGAAAAGCTAATATTAAATAAATCCAAATATCCAAACTATCAATATTATATATTAGAAATTTTAAAACAAGATTTTATTTATTAATTAAATTTCAAACACAAGCTTATCCATTTACAATATATACAATTGTATATACATTATAAATAGAAATCATCTTATAAATTTTTAAAGGATAAATTTACTAATTAAATATTCATTTAATTAGATTATTAAATCAATTCAAATAGTTATTATCAAAGATTAACAAATCAATTTAATTATTTAAACAGATTATTAAATTGATATTGTCCCAAATTTCCGGGATATTACAGCTCGTTTGCGGCGACATCGAAGTCAAACAGTTCGAATTCAGATCTGGAGGTGGCAGCGGCATGGGTTCTCAAGCACGAGTTCGATGGTGCTCGTATTGGTGGCGCGCGTTCTCTCGTCTGAAGGGAGGAACTCGAAGTCGAGAAAGCAATCAGAGGCAGGCGACGTCGCGGTTTGATTCGCGAGTTCGTGGTTGAGATGGCGGCGACGTCGATGGGGCCGCGTGTCCATTTCGGTGGCGACGAGTGGAGGGGGTAGCGCGATTTGGCTGTCGCGATTCGAGCAGTGGGTAGGGGATTGAGGCTGTGAGGTACCCGTTTTATTTATTTGTTTCCTTAATTAAATTAAGCTTAATTTAGAATAAATGTATACTTACAGGTTTGAGATTAGTTGAGTAGTGGGAAAATGGGTAGTTTTGTTTTAAATTAAAATATATGCATATTGTTAAGTAGTTTTTAACGATTAAGACATTTTTAATTGAAAATATACATATATAAATATAAATCCACATGTATGTTCTATTTTTAAAATTCACTATGGAGATTTAAATTTCTTTTGATAAGCTTAATCCATTTTATTTTTGTCGCTAAAAAGAATTATTAAGGGAAATTTGTTTTTTAACTTAAACTAATTAATTAATCAGTTAAGTCATTAGTTTGAAATTAAAATAATGGATTAGGTGATTTAACCGTAATTTTACGTGTTTAACGATTTTAAAATTTGTTAAAAGGGGAAATAGTTAAAATATAATTTTCGGTAAGAAAAAGAAATTTAAACATTGGTTAATTGATTGTTTCGAATATTAATAAATGTGTATAAATTGTTATACAAGGTCGAATAAAGTCAAGGAAACAAATTGGATTGGAAATGGATCGCAAATTAAAAGCTAAGGTGAGATTTTCTCACTCAAATTGAATGTGGAATTTTTGCAGTTATTTATTGACTGATTGATTGCTGTTTGTATTAGATATAGTAGGATATATCTATCTATATATAGCAGTATATACATATTGGCATATGTATATATTGGATTGATGATTTCCCGCCTCGTATAGCGGATGAGACCCTATTGCGCCGTTAGTAAGCGGATTTTTATAAAACCCATATACCGCGATAATTCCGTACTGGAGCGGAATTGGTATTGTGCTAACGTCTTTGGATGCAGGGAAACAGGTTGGAGGGATCCAACTGGACCCCTCACATTGATTGAATTTATTTCTACTGTGATGTGATAATCTGTGAATGATTATTGATGTTATTGAATTGATGTCTGGAAATTGTTTGAAAGTTAAAATTTAGCTGAATGGATGTTTGATATCATTAGATTCCAAAAATAAATGAAATTGGATTTTTGAAATCAAAATAGAAATTTTTAAGTAAATAAATTTTAAAAGTTGAATAAATTCGAAGAAAAGAATTTAAAAGTATAAAAGCTGATTTTTATAATCTTATCGAATTAATTCCAGAATCAAGTGAAAATGTTAAATAAATGGATTTCGTAAAAAGGAATTTATTTAAAAGGAGATCAGTTGAAAATCCAACTAGAAATTTAATTTGGTAAATTGAAATAATTTGGAAAATCAATGTAAAATGATTTCAATTTGAAGAATCCATTTAAAAATAGGATGTTGAATAATTTGAGAAAAATAAGGAATTTATTTTAGTAGTGAAAATAAATTTAGAAATCAATATTGAAATTGATTTGGTATTGAAGTTTTTATAAATGGAATTGGAATTTATAAAAGTTGGTTATAAATCCGAAATCACTTATTTTGATAGGTAAAGTATAGAAGTTAATAAAAAGAAGATTTTTTTTAAGTCAAAGTTGTTATAAAATAGAAAGAGAATTTATAAACGTTGTTTTATAAATTCGAAATCAATTAAATTTGGTAAATCAAATATAGGAGGTGATTAAAGGAAATATATCCGCGATTTTGGATAGCGAATTATCTTTGAAATAAATGTGTAGAAAAGATTGAAATGTGGTTAGGGAAGTATATTCACGATTTTGGACAGTGAATATCTTTTTAAGTAAAATGGGTAATATTTTTGGAAAGTGATATTAAAGATGAGATTAATTGTTTTAACGATGTTTTAAAATGAGTTGAATATCGAAATCATAGATTTCAACATTTATTGTTGAAATAGACGTTTTCGAGAAATTTAAGGAAATGGTGGACTCTAACACTGTTGTTATAGTAAATGATCTCCGGAAGGAAATGTTTTATATAGTATTGGGATTTACACATCTATCTTAATTCTGAATCCCTATACTAGTGATTTTGAGTCGTCGTAACGATGTTTTACGTAACATTCGTTTTGACTCAAATAAAGGTGTTAAAAGAATATTTTCCTTAAAGAAATGAAATTATACTTAATTTGATTTAAGTATATCGAATATTTTCCAAGTGTTGAAAATAAATAGATTTGTGAAATACTTATTATTAAATAAGTATGGAATTGCTTTTCCAAAAATGAAATGAAACGTTTGAGAATTTATCCTTGTAAAGATAAATTGAAATTGAATATTGAAAACGATTTGAAAATCGAATATCAGTAGATATTCGAAAATATAAATTCGATACGGAATTTATAAAAGAAAGCGAAGTTGTTTGAAAATAAATATTTATTTATTTTGAAGTGTGGAAATTTTATATCTAGTAAAAGATATTTTGGAAGATAAAATAATTTGGAAAATAATTTGGAATCTGATGATGTTGCGCATCTTTATTGATAGTTAAATAACCGACTATCAATAATTACCTTTAGATAGGTATTTGTTGTGAATTGGATGAATTTGAATGCCACACTTATTTTTGAATAATCGCTCACTATTCGGGTTAGCCGGGAAAGGACCATGGGGTCGTATAACCCATTCCGAATACGTGATACGTCGTTATGAATTGCATTCGAAGACCGGTGTTGAAGACCGGATATTTTTTGAAAACGGAAGGATTACCGTCGAGTTACTCTACATCGGCTGATCTCCGATTTAGAGGTTTTTATCACCCTTAGTGACGGGAAGTCTTGACGTGATTGAAAATTATCCGGATGTGCAAGGGCTTCGTGAGAAGTGCCTTCGGTTCTGTTCAATCCCGGAACAGACTTGTATGGATTGTGTGTCTGACGTTACAATTTGAGATATAAAGCTGATTTCTTTCAAATACATTTCTGTTGGTGGCGGAGAATTTATTCTCTTAGCTTAACACCCTTCTCTGAGACGTACGAGCTCAGAGGTTATGTAGTTGAAATTTATCAGCGATATATCCCAATTTGGTAACGTGGCATACTAAGTGTTGCTGTGAAATGATCAGTGTTTGATCATTTGCGATATGATCATTTGTTTGATCTTATATCTTTGTGATCATAGGTTGATCATTTTGTTTGACCCGAAGCAGGGCTTTGTTGAAAGCGTAGCTTTGTGGACGAGACTTCATCGAGCCTCACATCCCGAAATGGTCGAAACAGGAAGGATGCGGCAAGGTTCTAGGGAGTAGCGCCCCTTAGTGTATGTCATTCCTTCTGGATAGAGGTGGTATCATGGTATGGAGCCCAGATACTTAACCTATGTGGTTGCTGCATTATTATCTATGTGGTTTGTTGGAAATCGGGGATCCTCGGGAAGATCGGTTACGATCGGGCGATGGCATACGCGTGTCAGTAGTTACCTATTTTTGCAGAGGTAACCCGGCCTTGTGTTGGCAGAGATCCGGTTAGGTTCTCGGGTCGTCTATTCCAGGGACGTACCCATCGTGGATAGGAAGTTCCTTAGCCTGGCCATTTGTTGGAAATCCAAAGAAACAATACGTGACTTGTATGGTTTTAGTTGTAGAACCTATCATTCACTTATGGTGGTCACCACTGTTTGGATGGTAGCTATAGTAGGCATAAGTGTGGAATGCCTATGCTGGCTAAGATTAATATTATACTTTCGAAATGTTTTCTACACTATGCACTAATAATAATATAAAAAATGATTTGATTTTGCGTATCAAGCATCTTTGACTATCATAAGAAGAAATCTCCTCCAAGTCTGCGTTTGCATTGTGTGTGTGGTGGGAGGTCTTATGGTAGTCTCATTTTCCAAAAAGCATTGCGAATTTACTTTAAAATTTTTCTGTTGATTATTTTAAAAGAATAACTGTTTTACGATCTCACACCAGTCACCATGACTGACTCGGAGTTTATTGTTCCCTTCTAAACTCTGGGTGCCCACCAATTTCCACACGGGCAGCCTAGAGTTATGTTATCAGGATATTCTGGATATTCTGGAGCTTTGGAGATAAGCTGGATGACGAGACGTAGTATTTGTATCTGATAGTATTTATTCCGCTGTGTATTCTGTATGAGGACAAGTTATAAAACTGTCCATTGTTGTACTGAGTTGTATATTGACTCTGATGATTGATGTATGTATAAAATGATATAGTTCTTTGTTTTAAAGATTATTCATTTATCTATTATATATTGTTCCACTGCGATGTGTAAGATTCTGATATTGTTTTCTGTTCTGAAAGTTGTTCTGTTGTTCTTCTCTTCTTCTTTCTTTCTCTTCTATCTTTTCTTCTACTTTTTCTTTTCAAAACCCTCACTATTGGAGTTTCCGGCACTCGATTGCTCGACAGTCGATAAAGTGAGTATCGATGTCGAATTTTCGAAAGTCGAAAAATTTGGTATGTGACAAAGTGGTATCAGAGCATATGGTTAAGCGACAACCCTGCTCTGTTGGGTGTTACTCATTAGAGATAGAGTCAGTAGTACTCTAGAATGAGTTGAGTGTAATAATAGATATGAGCGCGTATTTGTTATTGAATATAAAAATTGTTTTATATTGTGATGTTTGATTTATTGAGTGGTATATGGATTTTGGGTCGGTATGGTCTGGACAACTCTATCGATAGGAATCTCTAAACACTTATATAGAACAATTCGGCACAGTATTGTTTTGAATGGGGTAAATAATATAATTTTGCCCAAAACTATTTTTGTATAGAAAAGAAATGATTTTCTATGAATTATCATAGTATATGGTTGCATGGTTGTTAGGAAAGTGATAATATTGAAGTCTTATCATTATTATAATTGAATAAGAAATTGAAATCGAAACTCCAAAGTTAAGAAATAAAATTCATATACAAATGAAATTTGAGAATATAAATTATAAATGTGATTTGTAATTTGAAACGGAATTCCAGAGAAGTTTTTGGAAATGTTTTGAAAAGAATTTGTAAACTTTGGAGATTTGAAAAGTTTAAATTCTTTTTGATTGAAAATGAATTTCAAAGGTTTTGGAAAGTATTCTGAAGAGATGAAAGCTCTAAACTCTTTTCGGTCGCTGGAAAATAACTTCGGTAATGACTGCAGCATTATCGATGTTCATTTTCGGGTTTCCAAAAGAGGAATTGCTGCCAAATTGTTTTAAATGGAAGTTGTTTGAAAAATTTGGATTTTGTTTTAGAAAATTCAAAAGATAAATTTGAATTGTTTTCAAAATAGTTTTGAAAAGGTTGAAAAGACTCTGGAATTGAGTATTGAATTATGAAAATAAAATCGTGAATGAATGAATCAATTGGCAATTGCAAGTACATGAATGTAAATTGAATTCGAATTGAAATCCAGTTTAATATAAGTGATTGTAAACCAAAATAGTGAATTGTAAATAAATTTTGGAAATGAGCAAAAGAATAAAACTGGAATTAAAACTGAATGTTGAAAACAAATTTGAAGAAAATGAATTGGAATCTGTGATGAATTAGTAAATGAAACTAATCTAAAATAATGTAGTTATGAATGAAAGATAATTGATAAAATTTAATATTCAGAAGTGAAACTGAATCCAAATTGAATTGAAATGGTAAATTTAATTCAAATGAGAACGTGAAATGCAAAAAATTGAACGAAACTGAATGATGTAACTTCAATAGTGAATTTAAAGATGATATAAGAAGTAAGTATCGAAATTTTGTAATAGAATTTGCAAAATGGTTTGAATATGTGTAACTAGATATTATGGCTAGTAGGACATACAGGTGTTATAAAAGGAATTGGCATTTTGATTTCGAAGATAATTTGAATTGCTCGAAAAAGGTAAGTATTTAAATTTTAATATGAGTTTTTGATGATTTCTTGTCTAGCCGCTTGGCTTTTTCTTTTTCTTTTTGAAATCTGAGAGTCCGTAGGGACGTTTTGTAGTAGTGTCGTATTAGCCGCGCAAAGGAGACACTGGCGAATTTTTTTGAAAATTTCGAGTGTTAGAAATTTTTTCAGAAATTTTGAAAGTTAAAATTTGAATTTAAACTTAAATTTGAATTTTGAAGTAAACAATGTTGTTTAAGATTTATAATTGAAATTGAAAGTTAGTCGAATTAATAACGAATCTTTAGTAGAAAGATTTGTTTTGATAAATTGATAAAACTATTAGATGTTGAAAGATAGTAGACGAGTTAAGGACCACTTTTCCTAACTTGTAATTTCGGGACGAAATTCTTTTAAGGGGGGAAGTCTGTAACGACCCAGAATTTTGAACGAATTAAATTGAGAATATTTAATTAATTTTAAATATTTGAACGATGATTTAATTTGAATCCTCGATTTAACTTTGAATGTGGCGATTAAATTATAAAATTTAATCTATTGTAAATTGAATAAAAATTTAAATCTTCAATTTTAAGTTGAAGAAAAATATTTCGAAGGCTTTTAAATTTCGTATGGATAATACTGAAGACAATAGAAACTTCAGAATTGTATTTCAAAGCATTTCGTTCAGTTTTGAAATTAAATCGTTCGAATCGATATTTAAAAATAGTCAATTTTCACACAGTCTCGGATTTCGACGAAACCAGTTCCATTGGGTCCGTAACGTTGAATTATTGTCGGATTTTAAATTTCGTATCAATCTGAGTTGTAGTGTGACCGTACGGTGGGTAAACGCATTGAAAATTTACCAAATTTAATTTAAGATTTTACAATTTAAATCTTGCCGACATCAGGAAGTAAGGCAGCACGATACTCTCCCTTTAATCACGCCTAATATCGCGCCAGAGGACGTGAAAGCATGCTTCTTCCCATTTCTAAATACTCCTCTCCCCTCTTCGGATTCAAAACCAATTTCACGTTCGAAAAACAAAATAAAAATGGCCGTGTATACCAATTCGTTCGAAGTCATAAACCCACGTAGTTCAAATTCGCGAAAAAGATTTCAATCGCGTGTTTGCTTTCCCGAACCCATGGTCGCGTATTCATCTCAACATCCGGTCTCCCCAGTTCAAACGAACGAAACCAAAAACAAAATCAATTTAATGGCATCAGCACTTGGAGGATAGCACGCGATTGAGGATTCGATGCTCGAGATCGAATCGTGGAGGGCTCGTTTGCGGCGGCATCGAAGTCAAACTGTTCGAATTCAGATCTGGTGGTGGCAGCGGCATGGGTTCTCAAGCACGAGTTCGATGGTGCTCGTATTGGTGGCGCGCGTTCTCTCGTCTGAAGGGAGGAACTCGAAGTCGAGAAAGCAATCAGAGGCAGGCGACGTCGCGGTTTGATTCGCGAGTTCGTGGTTGAGATGGCGGCGACGTCGATGGGGCCGCGTGTCCATTTCGGTGGCGACGAGTGGAGGGGGTAGCGCGATTTGGCTGTCGCGATTCGAGCAGTGGGTAGGGGATTGAGGCTGTGAGGTACCCGTTTTATTTATTTGTTTCCTTAATTAAATTAAGCTTAATTTAGAATAAATGTATACTTACAGGTTTGAGATTAGTTGAGTAGTGGGAAAATGGGTAGTTTTGTTTTAAATTAAAATATATGCATATTGTTAAGTAGTTTTTAATGATTAAGACATTTTTAATTGAAAATATACATATATAAATATAAATCCACATGTATGTTCTATTTTTAAAATTCACTATGGAGATTTAAATTTCTTTTGATAAGCTTAATCCATTTTATTTTTGTCGCTAAAAAGAATTATTAAGGGAAATTTGTTTTTTAACTTAAACTAATTAATTAATCAGTTAAGTCATTAGTTTGAAATTAAAATAATGGATTAGGTGATTTAACCGTAATTTTACGTGTTTAACGATTTTAAAATTTGTTAAAAGGGGAAATAGTTAAAATATAATTTTCGGTAAGAAAAAGAAATTTAAACATTGGTTAATTGATTGTTTCGAATATTAATAAATGTGTATAAATTGTTATACAAGGTCGAATAAAGTCAAGGAAACAAATTGGATTGGAAATGGATCGCAAATTAAAAGCTAAGGTGAGATTTTCTCACTCAAATTGAATGTGGAATTTTTGCAGTTATTTATTGACTGATTGATTGCTGTTTGTATTAGATATAGTAGGATATATCTATCTATATATATAGCAGTATATACATATTGGCATATGTATATATTGGATTGATGATTTCCCGCCTCGTATAGCGGATGAGACCCTATTGCGCCGTTAGTAAGCGGATTTTTATAAAACCCATATACCGCGATAATTCCGTACTGGAGCGGAATTGGTATTGTGCTAACGTCTTTGGATGCAGGGAAACAGGTTGGAGGGATCCAACTGGACCCCTCACATTGATTGAATTTATTTCTACTGTGATGTGATAATCTGTGAATGATTATTGATGTTATTGAATTGATGTCTGGAAATTGTTTGAAAGTTAAAATTTAGCTGAATGGATGTTTGATATCATTGGATTCCAAAAATAAATGAAATTGGATTTTTGAAATCAAAATAGAAATTTTTAAGTAAATAAATTTTTAGAAGTTGAATAAATTCGAAGAAAAGAATTTAAAAGTATAAAAGCTGATTTTTATAATCTTATCGAATTAATTCCAGAATCAAGTGAAAATGTTAAATAAATGGATTTCGTAAAAAAGGAATTTATTTAAAAGGAGATCAGTTGAAAATCCAACTAGAAATTTAATTTGGTAAATTGAAATAATTTGGAAAATCAATGTAAAATGATTTCAATTTGAAGAATCCATTTAAAAACAGGATGTTGAATAATTTGAGAAAAATAAGGAATTTATTTTAGTAGTGAAAATAAATTTAGAAATCAATATTGAAATTGATTTGGTATTGAAGTTTTTATAAATGGAATTGGAATTTATAAAAGTTGGTTATAAATCCGAAATCACTTATTTTGATAGGTAAAGTATAGAAGTTAATAAAAAGAAGATTTTTTTTAAGTCAAAGTTGTTATAAAATAGAAAGAGAATTTATAAACGTTGTTTTATAAATTCGAAATCAATTAAATTTGGTAAATCAAATATAAGAGGTGATTAAAGGAAATATATCCACGATTTTGGATAGCGAATTATCTTTGAAATAAATGTGTAGAAAAGATTGAAATGTGGTTAGGGAAGTATATTCACGATTTTGGACAGTGAATATCTTTTTAAGTAAAATGGGTAATATTTTTGGAAAGTGATATTAAAGATGAGATTAATTGTTTTAACGATGTTTTAAAATGAGTTGAATATCGAAATCATAGATTTCAACATTTATTGTTGAAATAGACGTTTTCGAGAAATTTAAGGAAATGGTGGACTCTAACACTGTTGTTATAGTAAATGATCTCCGGAAGGAAATGTTTTATATAGTATTGGGATTTACACATCTATCTTAATTCTGAATCCCTATACTAGTGATTTTGAGTCGTCGTAACGATGTTTTACGTAACATTCGTTTTGACTCAAATAAAGGTGTTAAAAGAATATTTTCCTTAAAGAAATGAAATTATACTTAATTTGATTTAAGTATATCGAATATTTTCCAAGTGTTGAAAATAAATAGATTTGTGAAATACTTATTATTAAATAAGTATGGAATTGCTTTTCCAAAAATGAAATGAAACGTTTGAGAATTTATCCTTGTAAAGATAAATTGAAATTGAATATTGAAAACGATTTGAAAATCGAATATCAGTAGATATTCGAAAATATAAATTCGATATGGAATTTATAAAAGAAAGCGAAGTTGTTTGAAAATAAATATTGATTTATTTTGAAGTGTGGAAATTTTATATCTAGTAAAAGATATTTTGGAAGATAAAATAATTTGGAAAATAATTTGGAATCTGATGATGTTGCACATCTTTATTGATAGTTAAATAACCGACTATCAATAATTACCTTTAGATAGGTATTTGTTGTGAATTGGATGAATTTGAATGCCACACTTATTTTTGAATAATCGCTCACTATTCGGGTTAGCCGGGAAAGGACCATGGGGTCGTATAACCCATTCCGAATACGTGATACGTCGTTATGAATTGCATTCGAAGACCGGTGTTGAAGACCGGATATTTTTTGAAAACGGAAGGATTACCGTCGAGTTACTCTACATCGGCTGATCTCCGATTTAGAGGTTTTTATCACCCTTAGTGACGGGAAGTCCTGACGTGATTGAAAATTATCCGGATGTGCAAGGGCTTCGTGAGAAGTGCCTTCGGTTCTGTTCAATCCCGGAACAGACTTGTATGGATTGTGTGTCTGACGTTACAATTTGAGATATAAAGCTGATTTCTTTCAAATACATTTCTGTTGGTGGCGGAGAATTTATTCTCTTAGCTTAACACCCTTCTCTGAGACGTACGAGCTCAGAGGTTATGTAGTTGAAATTTATCAGCGATATATCCCAATTTGGTAACGTGGCATACTAAGTGTTGCTGTGAAATGATCAGTGTTTGATCATTTGCGATATGATCATTTGTTTGATCTTATATCTTTGTGATCATAGGTTGATCATTTTGTTTGACCCGAAGCAGGGCTTTGTAGAAAGCGTAGCTTTGTGGACGAGACTTCATCGAGCCTCACATCCCGGAAATGGTCGAAACAGAAAGGATGCGGCAAGGTTCTAGGGAGTAGCGCCCCTTAGTGTATGTCATTCCTTCTGGATAGAGGTGGTATCATGGTATGGAGCCCAGATACTTAACCTATGTGGTTGCTGCATTATTATCTATGTGGTTTGTTGGAAATCGGGGATCCTCGGGAAGATCGGTTACGATCGGGGGATGGCATACGCGTGTCAGTAGTTACCTATTTTTGCAGAGGTAACCCGGCCTTGTGTTGGCAGAGATCCGGTTAGGTTCTCGGGTCGTCTATTCCAGGGACGTACCCATCGTGGATAGGAAGTTCCTTAGCCTGGCCATTTGTTGGAAATCCAAAGAAACAATACGTGACTTGTATGGTTTTAGTTGTAGAACCTATCATTCACTTATGGTGGTCACCACTGTTTGGATGGTAGCTATAGTAGGCATAAGTGCGGAATGCCTATGCTGGCTAAGATTAATATTATACTTTCGAAATGTTTTCTACACTATGCACTAATAATAATATCAAAAATGATTTGATTTTGCGTATCAAGCATCTTTGACTATGATAAGAAGAAATCTCCTCCAAGTCTGCGTTTGCATTGTGTGTGTGGTGGGAGGTCTTATGGTAGTCTCATTTTCCAAAAAGCATTGCGAATTTACTTTAAAATTTTTCTGTTGATTATTTTAAAAGAATAACTATTTTACGATCTCACACCAGTCACCATGACTGACTCGGAGTTTATTGTTCCCTTCTAAACTCTGGGTGCCCACCAATTTCCACACGGGAAGCCTAGAATTATGTTATCAGGATATTCTGGATATTCTGGAGCTTTGGAGATAAGCTGGATGACGAGACGTAGTATTTGTATCTGATAGTATTTATTCCGCTGTGTATTCTGTATGAGGACAAGTTATAAAACTGTCCATTGTTGTACTGAGTTGTATATTGACTCTGATGATTGATGTATGTATAAAATGATATAGTTCTTTGTTTTAAAGATTATTCATTTATCTATTATATATTGTTCCGCTGCGATGTGTAAGATTCTGATATTGTTTTCTGTTCTGAAAGTTGTTCTGTTGTTCTTCTCTTCTTCTTTCTTTCTCTTCTATCTTTTCTTCTACTTTTTCTTTTCAAAACCCTCACTATTGGAGTTTCCGGCACTCGATTGCTCGACAGTCGATAAAGTGAGTATCGATGTCGAATTTTCGAAAGTCGAAAAATTTGGTATGTGACAGTAGTGGATGTGCAGTGATTTTTTTTTAATTTTTTTTTAAATGAAGAAAAAAAGAAAGATGTAAAAATGTAGACGCTTAAATGAAAATGAAAATGTGAATTAATAAAATATTTAATTTTTTTAGAAATTGTGTATGTTTTTTTATTAATAGAAATGCAAATGAAAATGCAAATAGATCAATAGCAAACACACAACACAAATTTTTTTAAAATGCAAACTAACACACAAAACAAACAGTCAAAAATAAAACAAAAGAATAATTCGAAGAATAGAAATTAAAAATCAAATCAATTCTCCGGCAACGGTGCCAAAAACTTGTTTAGCGACAGATTTTCTATCGGTATAGAAAATCGGCGAATTTTTTTTAATAAAAATTAACCGCAAGCGCACGGCATACAATTTTAGTAGGTGGCGAGTACAGGTCGATCCGCGGGGAATTGTTAGATTTTAAATTTCTATTCAATCAAATTAAACTAAAAATTTGAATAGTGTGTTGAGCTAAAAAATGTAAAAACTAACAAAAGCTAGTAGATAAAAATATGACAGTTTGAAGGCAATTTAGAGATAATTCCACTCTTTTGATCACATAAATTAATATAACATGAAATTGTGATCTCTATTTTTTGGTCATTAGTGAATTTAATTTGTGTTTATCATAAGTATGGTCTATTTGTGCTATTAATTAGCTCAGCATAAGCCATCAAACTATAACAGACCCTTTTAAACACTTGCTAACTCTCATGAAAAATGGCAAATAAGTTGAAAGTAAAATTTATTTTAAGCATGAGCTATTAACTATTGATTAGAAATAAAGACCATCAAATTTTGATTTCATCATTCACTTCATTAGCATAATCATATGTAGATGAAGAGGTAATTTTTGTTTGTGATTGTTTAAGCATATCATATTTGGTGTCAACAACGTAGGCTATCAAATTCAAATCTAAAATAACAAAATTTAACCACTTCAAACATTTCATTTAAGCACAAAAGAGATCAAAAATTATCAAATTATGTTGAAGCAACATGATTAGAGAGCTTCATTACCCCTAAATTGAAGGGGTTTAGCCTCTCATATTTGTTATCATATCGACAAATATAGCATTCGACATGAAAAAAAGAAAAAGAAAAATAGAGCAAAGTAAAAAGAGAACTAACTAAACTAAAATAAAAGCTAATCTACTTGCATGAATAAAAGATCTACACTACTAGCATGAAAGGAAATAAACAAGAAAAGAGCATATATTAAAACTGCATAAAAGGAAAATAAATGAAAGAAAAAATGGCTAAGTAGCCATGGAAAAGAAAGAGAGTTTTGATTTATTTTTGATCCTAAACTAATGAGGCTAAGAGATTAAGAGGAAGAGAGAGGTTACATGAACATATGAGGTATTTATACATGTTTTAAAACCCTAATCCATTTTTTGGGAACTATCCAAACTACCCTCATAGGAAGTGTGGCCACCAAGTTATCATTAGCATAAGATAATCCTTCATTAAGTGTGCATGAAACTTTAATGGCCATTAGCATGTGCATTAGCTCCTAATTTGTACATCAAGGTAGGTGGGTAGGTGGGTTCCTCCATGATACATGAAATGAATTATTTCCATCATCATTTGTTTCTTTTCACTCTTGTGCATGCATATATCTTCACGAAACCACTTGCATTTGAATTCAAATTCCTACAAAAAATCATAAAAATGTCCAAGTAATTTTTCTCAAATTAATATATGCACAAAAATGACCATTTTTCCCTTAGATGAAGATGAATATGTGACGATTTGAAAATAATTTGAATTTTGGTTTAAACATGTTAAAACACCCTATATGATCATTAGTTTAATTAAATTGGATAAAATATGGAAGTAAAAACATGCACATTTTCGTGCACATCAAATACCCCGACACTTATCTTTTTATTCGTCTTAGAATAGAGAAAAAATTAAGATAAATCCGTTTTCGTAGGGAACACGATTGCATTGATCATATGCAACAAGCCGTTAAAACTCTAGGTGTCCCTAATAGGACGAGTGTTGTCTCGTGAGGATTTTCAGCAGATACTACCCACAAAATCCAAATGCAAAGTGAAAAATTCCTAAATGCAAATTTATTTACAATAATATGGATGGAAGTTTTTGAAAATATTTACAAATGAATGATTTACTTTTAAATCAACAGGAATAAGTTAAATATAGTTTATGGTTATTATCAGGAAATTTAAGTCCTTTACTTGTCAAAATTTCCGACAAAAATTAGGTTATCATAACAAATAGACTTTAGTTTAACTCGTTGTTTCGATTGATAGCACAGTGTAACTATGAAATTGATCCTTAGTTGATTATCAAAGTTTATAAAAGTGGTATTTTCATTTCTTTTGAATAACAAATAGGTAAAAATAGTGCTAGGATTTCAATTGCTCTCTCTCTCTCTCTATTTTTGAAATTTTTATTGATATTAACAATATTTACATATGCCTAACTCAGAAAACTGAGGCCGGATATATACCCATGCACTACCTTTTGGGCTTATGTGAGAGAAATACAAAGCGTGGCGTGTGTACACACAAGTGTGAACACTTATCGACTATAGGCGTTATTAATAAAAGAATTTTTATATACATACACCTAACTCAAATAAACTAAGGCTAGATATACCAATCGTGCACTACCTTTCGGGCTTACGTGAGAAGGGTACAGAGCATGGCGAGTGAACACACAAGTGTGAACACCTAAGAACACCTGACTCTAGGTGTTAATAAAAAAAATATACATATATACAAAATCATTTTTTTTTATTTTTTTTGTTATATTTTTTTTTTGAAGAGAGGGTTTTGCAAAATCATCTTAGCACCATTTAACTTAGAAGATTAAATGTTATATCCTTTTACTTTAAATCCACCACTTTTTTAAACAAAGATTTTCAATTAGGATATACTTCATAATTAACACATATGAACCTTCCTATATACTAGTTAAACCATCGTTATTTGTAATCAAACTTTATTTTTATTTTTGTTGAGACAAATAACTTTTCAAAAATTTTAATTTAATAACCAAAACCATATATTTATCCTTTAGTGTTTTTTCTAAAATAAATCAAAATGCTTAAAAAAAGTTTTTTTTTAATTTTTTTTTTAGTTTTTGGAAATAACAAAAAAAATAAACCATGAAAAATCCAAAAAATATGAAGATAAGACTCCCCCTACACTTGATTTTGAGTGTGTCCCCATAGTCAACCCAAGTGGAAGAAGAAAAATAAAATAAAAATATGACCTATATTTACATGAAAATGAAACAGTTATTATTTACAAGACATCAGAAAGTATATAGTTAAAGAGTAAATGAAACGGTCTTCCAAAGGCTAATTCATTTGTCTCGTCAAGTATGAGAGACACAGCTTAAGCGCAGAAAACCAAACCATGAAAGATTTCAAAGTTGAATGTTGATTTGGAAAAACGAATGTCGTTTTATTAAAAATCATACGAGTTGTTTTATTTTTGATGATTTTTGGGGTTGATAAAACAATTGGTTTAAGTTCAAGTTTATTTCACCAAATTGAAATTCAAGCTTATCATTGACAAATTCTTCAAAATTAGCGATTTCAAAATCGAAATGGTGATTTAAATCTTCCCCATCAGATGTTGACAACTCGTTTTCGAAAAGTCCAAAGAATCGTGTTCATTGACCTTTTCTTCCTTTATTGAATTATTCACAACTTCATCGCATAAATCAAGTTCAAAATCCAAAGTTATTGTATTCAAATTTTCAAAATCGAAGAAAGGAAGATCGAATTTTAAATCGAGTTTCTCACCCTCAAAAGAATTATAATCCAACTCAATTACCGTATTTTCAACAACTTCATCAAGATTGTCATTTTCAATTTCAAAAGTTGTTATTTGAAAATCGTCGGTTGTGGTAAAAGATGGATTATTACTCGATTCATCACACGTTGGGATTTGGTTTTGTTTTTTGCGTTGTTTCATGTAGGTTTCAAACAACAATCCATGTAATCTTTGTGAATTTCGTCCATTTGCTCAACAAAATCAAAATTATAATTATTAACTTGAGGATTCTAAATTTGAATTTGTTGAGAACAAAAATTTTCCATTGAACCATAGTCGAGATTATTCTTATTGCCAAAATTATTTGAAAAGTGATTCACATTTTCGTTTCTATTTTGAAATTCATTTTGGAATTTTAAGTTGTATTGGCATGAGTTACAATCGAAATCATTTGAATTTTGGAGTGAATTCAAATTTTGAAATCCTTGACTCAAGTTATTGCATAAATATGAATTACACAAATCATTTATCATTTGATTTTGTTGTGTAGAGAGTTCAAGTAAAGACAAAATCGTTTCAATACTATTTTTAAGAGTCGAGGGTTGCTCATCATTTAGAAAACTTTATGATTCAAAATTCGAATTGTTTGTTCAAAAGTTGTTGTTAAAATATCCATAAGAATTTGGAGTGAAATTATATGGATCATATTGATTTTCACAACTATTGTAAAATTCTTGTGAATAGGGAAATTCCGACATTTTCAAGAATTTATTTATTTTTGGATTTTTTTGATTTCTAAAAAAACTAACTTAATTTTTTTTTGAATTTTTGATTTTGATTTAACAAAAAATTCAAAAGAAAGTATTTAAAAACCAAGTTAAGAAATATTTACAATTTTTTTTTAGTTTTGGATTTTGAGTTTTTTTTAAAAATATGCATGAACTAATGCAACTAAACGAATGCAAATGACTAATTACAAATTTCTATCCTATGTAGCTCCTAACTCAAAATTGTATAATCACACTTTGTCTTAATCCAACAAGATAGTTCTTAGCCAGGTAACAGACAGAGGTTATCGGTGCACCACGAATCACCATAACAATGCAGCCGAAGGCTTAAGTACCTTTAGAGAAACAATCAGTATAATTTTTACCGTAATATTTATAACTGATTATTGCTCTGCCGTAGCCTAGACACCAAGAAATTAAATTGTCGAAAGAGGGCAACTTGTCAATATACAATTAAGCGTTATCGATGTCTAACCATTATTATTAATCAAAATTCTAGGATAAAATGCAAAGCAGAAATTAAACGTGTATTAACAATGCAATTACGAATGAATTTTTTTCTTGAATTTTTTTCTAAAATGCAAGCAACCAACAATGCAAGGCAAATAAAAACAAGGGTTAAATGGAACGATAACAAAGCGTGCAGAATTATTAGCAAATTTATTTTTAAGCGGCGATTTCTTTTATAAGCAAGCAAGCAATTTAACCTTTTGGCAAGCAATTCTTCCTTTTATTTCCTACGACCTGAAAACTAAAAACAAGATATATATATATATATAGTTTTTTTATATATGTTTTTATATCAAAGAAGAAACTAAAATAAATTAAAAAAACAAATTAAACTAAAAAATAATTAAAAAACAAATTTCAGTTGAAAATAAAACAAAAGAAAAAAGGACTTGCTTGCAATTCTTTTTTTTAAGAAGAGATGCAACTAAAAAAAATGGACACAAAACAAAACAAATTCAAAGAAAATTTCTTTAAACTAAAAGAAAACTTAAAAACAATTGAACTCAACCAAAATTACAAAAAGAATTTTTTTTGAATCTTTTTTTTAAGAAGCAAAACTAGGAAAAATATGAAACCAAAACAATTTGTTTGTTTTTTTTGGTAAGAAACTAAAACAATTTAAAACAATACAAAAGAAAAAATATATATATTTATAATCACTCAACCCACACCCAAAAATCTTTTAACCCGGCCTGTTAAAGTCTCCTAACCAAATTAGAACTTTGAACAAAATTATACTTCACAAAAAATTATACTTCACAGCAATTCAATTCTCAAATTCGCTAATCCAATTTCCTAATCCAATTCGCTAATTCACAGCTTGGTCGATTCGATGCTTGGCTGGGGCAGTAGCGATTTTAGGTGGTGAAGGCAATGTTTGTGGAAGGTCGAGGCTGTCACGGTTGAAGGGAGGTTCATTTGCACGTTTTGCTGATGGATTCGTGGTCGCTGGGAGGAAGATGTCGCGATGGTTGTTCGAAGTGGATTTGATTGCAAATTTGGATTTGGGTGTCGACGTGACGTGATTTTGGGATGTGTCGTTGGTGCGGCGATTGGGTTTGGTGGGTTACTGGAGGTCGAGGTGATTGATTATGGAATGGATTAGCAAAGTGGTGGTGAGGATTTGATGATAGTGATGGGCTTGGAGTTGCACAGTGAGAGGAATGTGGTTGTATGTTTGAATTTGGTGAAGTAGTTGCAAGTATTGGGGTATGGTGTCAAAGTGTTTGGAATGGGAGTAAGCTACCCACTTATGGCTGTAGGCGGGGGATAAGAAATGTTCTGGTGTTGGAAGATGGAGGAATGGCTGCAGCAGTGTGGTTGGGGCAGTGTAAGGTGAACAGGTTCACAGGCAGTGTGTTCGAGGTAAGTGTGTGTTTGTGAAACAGTGATGGTTTTACAAGGCTGATATGTGAAGTGGTCAATTAGTATGATGACAATGCAATGTTTGGTTGAAGTGCAGAGTGATGTTTTGACAGTGGAAATAGCATGGTCTGGATTGTGGTGTTGTTGATATGAGGAGTATGAAGTTTAGTGTTCAGGAGTATGAAGTTTAGTATGGTCAGAGGGAGTTTGCAGTGAGTCTAAAGTTGACAGTATGGGTTTGTATGTGGTGTGTTGCAACTGTTGGTCTGTGCTTGTGGTTGAGGTGCAATTGGTTTGTGAAGGAGACTATTAGCAAGGGTACGTGTGATGGAAGAAGTGGGAAGGACTGTCGGGTGCTTGTGATCGACAATAAGGTGGCTATGTGGGTGCACAGTTGGTGACAGGGCTATGTGGCTATGTGGGTGAATATGATGGAGCAGTTTGTGTGATGTAAAATGGTTTAGTGGGTGAATATGATAGAGCAGTTTGCAAGATGGATGGTGGAGTTTGTGAAGTTGGCAGCAGCTTGAAGTAAATAGACGAAGACGGTAGATGGTTTAAGGTGACAGTAGATGGTTTAAGGACAGTATTGATGAAATAAGTTGGACAATTGTGACAAGGAGGCTGTTGCAATAAATGAAGACAGTAGATGGTTTAAGGACAGTATTGATGAAATAAGTTGGACAATTGTGACAAGGAGGCTGTTGCAATAAATGAAGACAGTAGATGGTTTAAGGTGATAGTAAATGCAATTGTGACAAGAAGACAGTAAATGATGGTTTAAGATGAAAGCTGTTGCGGTTATTGATGATGTAGGGTGGTGATGTAGAGATGATGGTGAAGTAGAGGAAGAGCAAATAAAGGCAAGGGGATGCACAAAATGCACTGTAGTGGATGTGTAGTGAATTTTTTTTAAAAAAAATTTAAATGAAGAAAAAAAAGAAAGATGTAAAAGTGTAGACGCAAAAATGAAAATGCAAATGTGAATTAATAAAATATTTAATTTTTTAGAAATTGTGTATGTTTTTTTATAAATAGAAATGCAAATGAAAATGCAAATAGAACAACAGCAAACACACAACACAATTTGTTTAAATGCGAACTAACACACAAAACAGACACACAAAAATAAAACAAAAGAATAATTCGAAGAATAGAATTAAAAATCAAATCAATTCCCCGGCAACGGCGCCAAAAACTTGTTTAACGACAGATTTTTCTATCGGTTTAGAAAATCGTCGAATTTTTTAATAAAAATTAACCGCAAGCGCACGGTACAATTTTAGTACGTGGCGAGTACGGGTCGATCCACAGGGAATTGTTTAAATTTCTATTCAATCAAATTAAACCAAGAATTTGAAGAGTGTGTTGAGCTAAAAAATGTAAAAACACCCTATACGATCATTTATTTAATTAAATTCGATAAAATATGGAAGTAAAAATATGCACATTTACGTGCACATCAATATACCTTCCGAAGCTCTATAAATCAATCCTTTCGAAACCAAACCATACCTTTCGAATGTATCAAAGCATTGCTAAATAATCTTTAGAAATGTTGCCTCGAAACCAACGAAAGTACCCCTTTCAAAAACATTGGGTTTTTCTCTTTAAAAGCATTTTTTGGCTCAAAGTGGTTACACACGAAAGTATCTCTTTAGAAACCTTTAATAAAATATTTCTGGGGTAAAATTGATGGTGTCAGAACCATCTATTCGAAAGCTCAAAACCTTGGAGTAAAACTTTGAAGGATAGCATCGAAACCCATTTTCGACACCATTAACTTCGAAACCCCTGAGCTCCTTCGAAAGCATTTAGGAAGTGACTTAGCTTAAGCTTAAAACAAAGAGAACCCCTCAAGAGCATTGATGGCCGCAATACGTTCGGAAGGTAAAAGAACGACAGTAGGGTTTCAATCAAGTCGAAACCACCTATTTCGAAAGCTTTGTTTTATAAATAAAGTAACCTCTTTGAAAGCTTATACTTTAAAACATAAGATGACAACCACCTTCGAAAGCATTTTGGAAATCCCTTTTGAAAGCATATGTTTTGACTCCTTCGAAAGTGTTTATGAAAACAAGGCAAGCGCTTATCATTTGAAAACAAAACTAAGGTCTCGACCCCATCGGAAGCTTTGCTTTCGATACCATGACTTCCGACTTTCCTCCAATCTACTACGTACCATCTAAGTGATACCTTGTATATTGGTTTCGACTAGGTGGGTTTCAGTAGGGTTGGTTTCGACTGAGTCGAGGCGGAAGCATTAGGTCGAAGGTCACTTCCAAAAGAGGCGGAACCAACTTTTTATTTAAAAGGCTGAATTAATGCTAAGTTTAGTAATTGCTTTATAACTAACCTGCCTATTTATAAACACCTGATTGGCTACCTTAAAACTTTTCAAATACTTTACAAAATAACTGCCGCATTTATCAGATCTAAATTAAGGGAAAAAGTAACGTTTAAGCCCTTCCATTAAGCAAAACCAATATTGCGAATAAGTCCTTCTTTTAAAATAATTTATTTTCCATAGCAAATTAATTAGGAAAAATCCCCAAAAATCACAGAAATTCATTGTCATCAAGTTTCAAACATATTAAAATTTCAAACCCAATTTCTTCCTGAAATAATCGAAATAAATTTTAAACCCAAATATATCATATTTTCTTTTAAAAATTCAGAATAAATTTTCCATAGCTTGGAAAATTATGAAAATTGAAACCCATCTCTAAAATCATGTTTTATCTAACATATAATTTTTCCATGGCATTCTGAATTCAATAACAATCGGTTTTGTCATAAAACCGTGCAAATTCATATGTAAATGAATTGGTTTAAATTGAACATATTATAATTCAGGCATATCATCATCCAAAACATCATAAAATGAATTTAACTTAAATCTGAAAACATATGATTATAAAAAAACAAAATAGAGATGGAATGAATTATTATTCACCTTAAATATGATAAGGAATTTGAGATTTGTAGAAATTGATTCCCCTAGCTTTGCTCCTTAGCTTTGATTTAATTTTTCTTCCTCTTTTCCCTTGTTAATGGCCAGCTTCTCTTTAGGGTATGATTTGCGTTTTAGGTTTTTAGAATGAACGTGAAAAATGAGAAATGAATAGGTATAGCCGTGAATAATAAACTATGGCTATTTACTAACATACCCATGTTTTTAATTAATAACATATAGGCCATTCTAGGCCCATTTAATTAATTACTTAAGCATTGTCTTCTTATAGTTTTATCCAAATCTCAAACCCCTTATCATCATTATTCTTATTTAATTTATCTAATTAAATCTTCTGAATAATGTTATCAAAATTAAGGGTGTTACAGACTCCCTCCCTTAAAGCATTTCACCCTCGAAATTCAGTAAGGACTAAATACTAAACATAGCAAACATCTGTAACAACTCCTAAGAACCATAAAAGTCTATTTGACTAGCAACTATCTATATAAATCTAATATTTACATACCCTTAAAGTAGATTAGAATAAGTATCTCTAATCTTGTCTTCTATCTCCCAAGTACAGTCCTTCTCGTTGTCGCTCCAGTGAACTTTCACCAACCTGATTGTCTTGTTCCTCAATCTTTTCTCATCTCTCGCTATAACCCAAACTGGTTGTCTAATAAAAGTCAAATTAGGCTCTATTATCAAGTCTTCCAACCCTGTCGGAGAAATTGTAGTCATTGGATCATGCACATACTTGCAAAGATGAGACATATGAAATACATTATGGACACTTGCCATACTACCCGGCAATTCTACTCTATATGCGAGCTTCCCAATCCTCTCTATAATCTGGAATGGTCCAACATATCTCGGGGCTAACTTCCCTGACTTTCTAAATTGTACCACACCCTTCATCGGTGACACCTTAATGAAAACCTTATCTCCAACTGAGAACTCTAGGTCTTTATGCCTCTTATCTGCGTAACTCTTCTGTCTGGACTGTGCTTCCTTCATCCTTCCTAGGATTAACTCAATCTTTTATGATGCCTCTCTAAACAAATTTGGACCTAAGACTAATCTGTCTCCAGTCTCAAACCAACATGCTGGTGATTTGCATGGCCTTCCGTACAAAGTTTCAAAAGGCATCATTACTATACTAGTCTGGTAACTATTATTATAGGAAAACTCAACCAAATGTAGGTGATCTTCCCAAGATCCATCAAAGTCTAATACACATGCTCTCAATAGATCCTCAAGTACCTTGTTGACTCTCTCCGTCTGCCCGTCTGTCTGAGAGTGATATGCAATACTCATATTAAGCTTGGTACCCAATACTTCATGTAGACTCTTCTAGAATTCATTAGTGAACAAGGCATTTCTATCACTGACTATACTACTAGGAACTCCATGTAGTCTAACTATTTTCTTCACGAACAACTTAGCTAAAACAGGTGCCGTCCTGGTTGACTTTATTGGAATGAAATGGGCACTTTTGCTCAGTCTTTCCACTATAACCCATATACTTTCGTTTCCTCTATTTGACCTTGGCAACCCGTCTATAAAATCCATGGATATCGAATCCCATTTCCAAACTGGAATCTCTAAAGGTTGAAGCAACCCACTCGACTTTTGATGTTCAGCTTTCACTTGTTGACAGTTTGCACACTGCCTAACCCACAAGCCAATATCCCTTTTCATACCTTCCCAATAGAAGTCCTCTTCATATCTTCATACATATCGGTTCTTCCAGGATGAATTGAAAATTTGGACCAATGACATTCTCCAGGAACTTTTTTATACAAGTCCTCCACAATTGGAACACACAACCGTCCCTTCTTTCTCAATCATCCTCTTAGGTTAAGACTTAAGTCTTTTAGATCATCGATATCAGTTCTAGCTTCAAGCCTTCGAATCTTCTCCGCTAATACTGGATCCTCCTTCTCTTAGAAGCAATCCTTTCGATCAACACTGGTCGAACTTCTAAACAGGACAACATGGCGGTACTCTGACTAGAACTAGCAGTCGATCTTAACTGCACACCACAACTGGCAAAAGCTTCTAAATCCTTCCACTCCGCCAACATAGCTAATACCACATTTCGATGTTTTCGTCTAAGGGCATCCACTACCTTATTTCCTTTCCCAGGAGTATACTCTATACAAAAATCATAAGCAGCCAAAAACTCCAGCCACCTCTGCTGTCTCATATTCAACTCCTTCTGAGAGAATAAGTATCTTAAAGACTTGCCTCTTCCCTAAGAGATAATGTCTCCAAATCTTCAATGCAAAGATCACCGCAGCCAACTCCAAATCATGCGTAGGATACCTTACTTCATGCGGTCTAAGCTGTCTGGATGCGTAGGCAATAACTTTACCCTTCTACATCAATACTACTCCCAATCCAGTTCTGCATGCATCAGTATACACCACCAACACTTGGTTTCCATCTAAAACTACTAAAACTGGCTTATTGGTCAACAAATGCTTTAACTTAAGGAATGCTTCCTCATATTTGTCCGACCAGATAAACTTCACCTCCTTCCTGGTTAACTTAGTCAAAGGTGCTGCTATCCGCGAGAAATCCTTGATGAATATTCGGTAGTAGCCAGCAAGTCTAAGAAAACTTCTAATCTCAGTTACCGTCTCTGGTCTCTTCCAATTATTCACAACTTCGATCTTATCTGGATCGTTTGACAAGCCTTACTCTGAAACCATGTGACCAAGAAACTTAACCTCTTTCTTCCAAAAATGACACTTGGTAAACTTCGCCTTTAACTGATTCTACCTCAGCATCTCAAGTACCACTCTAAGATGAACTTCACGCTCTCTCTCATCTTTAGAGAATACTAAAATGTCATCTATAAACACTAGCACAAACCTTCCCAAGTATTCTTGAAAAACTCGATTCATCAAATCCACGAAGAAAGCAAGTGCATTTGTCAATCCAAATGGCATCACCAACCACTCATACAAACCATACCTAATCCAAAATGCTGTCAAAGGAATACTGTCCTCTTCCACTCTTAACTGATGGAAACCTATTACCAAATCCAACTGGAAAAACACTCTGGCTCCACTCAATTGATCGAACAGATTGTCTATTCTCGGCAAAGATACTTATTCTTAATAGTCCTTTCGTTCAACTTACGATAGTCAATACACATCCTCAACGACCCATTTGGTTTCTTCACGAACACGGCGGCCGCTCCCTAAGGCGAACTGCATGGCCTAATGAAATTCCTTTCGTCAAGACCCACTAGCTTCACCTTCAATTCATTTATCTTAGTAGGTGTCATTCTTTTAGGTGGTCTACTAAAAGGTTCAGCTCTAGGCACAAGATCTATACGAAACTCAACTGCTTGTTTTGGTGGTAGTTCTATGACTGGCTCAAAGACATTTGTAAACTCTCTTGCTACTCGAATCTGACTTAACTCTTCTCCCACTTCCATGGCACTTAACAAGGCACTAACACTCCGGTTAAAATTCTCTATTGAGAATATCACTTGGTTATGACTATCAGGATGTCTCAGTGATATCTCCCTATCCTGGCAAAACATTCTAGCCTCATACTTACCCAACCAATCCATACCCAAAATGATTCCGAAATCTACGAAATCGAAAACATACAAATTGCATGCAAACTTATGACCTAACAAATCCAGTTCTAACTGGTCACATCTCAACACTAGAGTTGCATACTCTCCTACTAGATTCACAACCCTTAAGGAAGTAACAAGGTAGGTGGGTTTTAAGCATAATTTATCAACCAAACACTGAGATATAAATGAATATGATGCAACAATATCAAAAAGTACCCTAACTAGTATACTCTGAATTAAAAACGTACCTTCCATCACAGTCTTCCCTATATTAGCTGTAATAGGCCTAGCTGGTCCAATAGTAAAAACCTTTCCTTTGCCCTCCCTAACTGGCTCTGGACACTGATTCTTGTAATGCCCAACTTGATCACAATTGAAGCACTTCACATTCCTCTTATTTACAGCCTTCTTCCCTTTACCTGACCGACACTCATTTGCATAATGACCCATCTTATCACACTTAAAGCAAACTAACTCAGCCTTCGCCTTCTTGGCAATATTTCTCTTCTGGGCTCCCTTCTTTTTAAATAACTTTCTCTTCTTCCCCTGAGAACCCTGAATTTCCACTGGCTTCTCTCTTGCACAACTAGCAAGCATCTCCTCATGGCGAATGGCCATTTCCACAACTAAATTACTAGGATCCCGAAGATGTGGTAGGGTCGCCCTAGCAATCTCGGGCCTCAGTCCCCTAATAAACTTCTCGTTCCTTCTGATGACGGTATCTATAGTATTATGTCCATAACGGGATAACTCCTCAAATTTAATGGCATACTCAAAGATCGACATCTCTCCCTGCTGCAGATCCATAAACTTCCTCATCATCTCTGACTTAGCAACTTAGACACAAACTTTTGCTCAAATCTCCTTCTAAATTCAGCCCAAGTCAACTGTTCTTTCGAAACTCCGGCAGTAACAATATTCCACCAGTGAAGCGCTGACCCTTGCAGCTGTCTAGAGGCCAACCTTCCCTTTTGCGCATCATCTAACCCAAAATCAGCAAATATATGCTCACAATGCAACAACCAATTCTCAACCTCAATAGCATTCTCCCTCCCCATGAATGGCTTCCCAGCAGGACTGGTGTAGTCCCTGCTCAGCCTAGCATAATTATTCCCACCTAGAGCTACAGGATTAGCTCCTCCAACATTTTCAGCAATTCTGGCAGCAGCTCTTGCTTGCATCATATTGACGAAGAACTGATACATCGCCCCCATATCTACCGGTGGATTTCCAGCACCCACATTTGCATCAGCATTTTGGTTATTAGCATTAGCCGATCGACCCGGGTTCCTCCTAGTGGTGGGTCGAGCATTTCCATTAATTGTGGTGCTTCCTCTACCGAGATTTCCTCTTCCATTTCTTGCTTCCATATCTTCTTTCTCGTAAATCTACATACGAGCCTTAGTAAGATACAAAAGAATGGTCTAAGAGGGCGGGGAATACGTACTTATATATATAACTATATCAAATACAAGTACGTTACTATATCGGTAACCTAAACCCCAAGCTTGTTGTCTGAATCATTGGATTATGTTTGAAAAATCTTTTAGGTTTAAGTTTCTTTCAAAGTTTCATAAACCTATGCTCATATACCAACTTGTAACATCCGCCTTCTTAGAGGCCCAAAACTAACGGCTACAGATGTTGTAATTATCTATAGTTATTAATCCTTGGTGACCAAATACGGCAATGTTAGATACATTGATATACAGAAACACATAAATATGGAAAATATTAAAACAACAAACAAAGTCCACATTCCATTTCAAAATATTACAAATTCTTTACATAATCCCAGAGCGTAGACCACGTTCAGACAAAATATACTTATTACAAAATACGCCAAGAGCGACATATGAAGATGCCCCATTGGATGATAAGAGTATATAGTAAGGCAATAAAACAAGTTTGCCTTTACAACCAAACACAGCGGAAATAAAAGAAATCTAAGTAGCTAACTTGTCTCCTGCACATCACCAGAAACTTTATTCGTCTAAAAGAACACCTGAAAACCCTAAACCTCAAACTACTGAAAATCAATTGAGTACCCGAGAGTTTAAGGGGAAAACAAAAACTTCGAGTTAGACATAAAGCCCAGTATGAATAATAATCTACCATCTCCAATCATTTAGATATCTAGTGAGACCATGCCGCTTAGCGGAACGAGTTTCCCCTCACTAGTATCTTAAAACCTTTATTAAACCATATACCATTCTCCTACATCCACAATGGTTAAAACAATTCAAAATAATATGATGATATGTAAATAAGTAAGTTAATTCTGGAGTACCCATCCTCATTCATTCTGACTATCTGTCTCAATTATAGTTTCTAGGATTACTATTAACCTATTAGTTTTCATGGGCTCACTAATAATCGGGTAAATGTTTATGGACTACCTGTCTGATTTCATAGTTTTCATGGGATCACTAAGAACCTATTGGTAACTCCAACATCTTTTCTCTTATCCAAGTTTTCATGGGCTGACTAGGAACCTATTGACTAACTGTCAATATCTTAATCCGAATATAGTTTTCAAAGGCTAACTATAAACCTATTAGCCCCTGCCAATATCAAATCATAGTTTTCATAGGCTGACTATGAACCTATTAGCCCCTGCCAATATCTTTCCTTTTACATAGTTTTGTGGGCTTACTGTAAACCCATTGGCCCCTGCCAATATCTTTAATTAAGATTTTAACATTTCCTAAGTTATATTCACTACTGGGTCAACCTAGCTGGTTATTCTGTCCTTCCCCAAAATTCCATTATGAGTTAATTACAATGTGAATAAATATATGAAGAAGTAATACTCTCAAAAATCATTATTTAAGTCAGGGTATTTCCTTTAAAATGAGAATGGGTTATTTGTTTTGAAACCTTAAAGCATCACTTTCGAAACCACTGGATAACCTCCATCGAAAGCATAGAAAACCTCATTTCAAAAATCTAAGTATATACCTTTAGAAGCTCTATAAATCAATCCTTTTGAAACCAAATCATACCTTTCAAATATATCAAAGAATTGCTAAATAGTCTTTAGAAATGTACCCTCGAAACCAATGAAAGTACCCCCTTCAAAAACATTGGGTTTTTCTCTTTAAAAACATCTTTTGGGTCAAAGTGGTTACACACGAAAGTATCTCTTTCGAAACCTTTGATAAAATATTTATGGGGAAAAATTGATGGTGTCGGAACCATCTATTTGAAAGCTCAAAACCTTGGAGTAAAACTTTGAACGATAGCATAGAAACCCCCTTTCGACACCATTACCTTCGAAACCCCTGAGCCCCTTCGAAAGCATTTAGGAAGTGACTTAGCTTAAGCTTAAAACAAAGAGAAACCTTCGAGAGCATTGATGGCTGCAATTCATTCGAAAGGTAAAAGAACGACAGCAAGGTTTCGACCAAGTCGGAACCACCTATTTTGAAAGCTTTGTTTTATAAATGAAGTAACCTCTTCGAAAGCTTATACTTTAAAACATAAGATGGCAACCACCATCGAAAGCATTTTTGAAATCCCTTTCAAAAGCATATGTTTTGACTCCTTCGAAAGCGTTTATGAAAATAAGGCATGCGCTTATCGTGTGAAAACGAAACTAAGGTCTCGACCCCAGCGGAAGCTTTGCTTTCGATACCATGACTTCCGCCTTTTGTCCAATCCACTACATACCATCTAAGTGATACTTGTGTATTGGTTTCGACTAGGTAGGTTTCGGGAGGGTTGGTTTCGACTGAGTTGAGGCAGAAGCATTAGGTCGAAGGTCACTTCCAAAAGAGATGGAACCAACTTTTTATTTAAAAGGCTGAATTAATGCTATGTTTAGTAATTGCTTTATAACTAACCCGCCTATCTGTAAACACCTGATTGGTTGCCTTAAAAAATTTCAAATACTTCACAAAATAATTTCCTCATTTATCAGATCTAAATCAAGGGAAAAGTAACGTTTAAGCACTTCCATTAAGCAAAACCAATATTGCGAATAAGCCCTTCTTTTAAAATAATTTATTTTCCATAGCAAATTAATTATGAAAATCCCTAAAAATCACACAAATTCACTTTCATTATGTTATCAAACATATTAAAATTTCAGACCCAATTTCTTCCTGAAATAATCGAAATAAATTTTAAACCCAAATATATCATATTTTCCTTTAAAAATTCGTAATAAATTTTCCATAGCTTGAAAAATTATGAAAATGGAAACCCATCTCCAAAATCATGTTTTACCTAACATATAATTTTTCCATGGCATTTAAATTCAATAACAATCGATTCAGCCCTAAAACCATGCAAATTCATATTTAAATGAATTGGTTTAAATTCAACATATTATAATTCAAGCATATCATCATCCAAAACATCATAAAAATGAATTTAATCTTAAATTCGAAAACATATGATTATAAAAAACAAAATAGTAGAAGATTGATTACAAGAAAAAGCTCAAAAACCGGCAGGGTAGGGCGACGGCTCCCGACGGCTTATTTCCGACGGTTTCCGACGGGCCGTCGGCGGCCGTCGGAAGCCGTCGGAAATTCGCGAATATTTGGCTCCAGCCGAGCCTGCTTCTTCTTCACTCTCATACGAAAATTCTAGGTCACTTTCCCCCAATTCTCTTCCCCAGCCCTCCAATCAGCAATTTCGAGATTTCAGGTTCTTCCCGGCTGTGCAATTAACTTCTACTGCTCTTTAGAACAGGTATAATCTCTTGTTTTAGCCAAAATTTCAGTTTTTATCCTAATTCAAGATTTGCATAATTTGATAAATTAGGGGTAATTGTTGATTGAAATTGTTTACAATAGTGTTATAATAGTTTCTAGCATTCCATGGTATTCCTTGAAATGACCCTCCTATTTACACACTAATTTCATTAGTGATTTTTTTTAAGGATGATATATAGATATATCATCCATTACAAATATATTTCCCAGGGTCATTTTCTTTCTCTAATAAACAAAAATATATCCAGGATCTTTCACAATATAAAAATATTGTTTTAATTCTAAATCATTTTTAACATACATATATGAAGATATCTATGTTATATTCTACTTGAATCAGAGCATGATAATAAGTAGAAATCCTTTTTAAATTTGCAAAAATGTGATAAATTCCCTTTTTTAAAAGAAAACTTATTGTATCCTGATTTTTGACTATAGTGTCCACTGGAAATATGTACCTTAGGCTGTTATTGTAATTAAGAAATGATCAAGCAATAATCAGTGGAAAGCAAGCTTATAATATAGATGATTGTCTTAAAGTCTGAATATTATCAAACTCAGGTTAAAAGAAAGTGGATCCTAAGTGAACACAAGCAACATCTAGGCGTAATGGAAACGCGCCTAACTTATACATGCAAGGTCACGAGTTCGAGTACTATGCTGGTCGGTTCAAACACAATTTTTGGTTTTTCTTTTTATTTTCTCCTGTATGGCTGAAATCTGATACCTACCTATATATATACTCAATTTTTTACTTATAATCTATCATACAAAACAATATTTCTTGCTTTATTATTTTTGAAATCCTTTCCTACAACTGTTCTAGAATTTATATTTATATTTTTTTGCCCAGTATCAACATGTACACAGATATACATGTACATGTCAGTGTTTTTGTTCATTTTCCAGAAAACTGAGCTCAAATGTTCCCTTGCTTCATTGATTTGAAGTGAATCATTTGGCCTGACCTATGGTCTAACCATGTGGTTAATCTGGCCATTCTTTTATTTGCATTTTACAACCCAGAATATACACAAAACATTGATACCTTTCCTTTTCAAAAGCATGTTTGTATGTATATTTGTATGAATCAGACACCTTGTGAATCAGATATATATCATTCTTCCTAACCATAGTTCTCTTTTAAAAATACATTTTCAGGGTATAAACACTTTTTCTTGCATTTGGACATATATCAATCTCATAAATTGAAAATATAGCAGTTTAATTCTTTTCTGGGTTTTCCCAATGTAATTTTCTATATATCTATATTCTTTTTGAAAGGACTCAGGATTAACTGAAATCATCATAAAATGATTATGCTTATAAAATCCAGGTTTTTCCTCTAAATCAAAACAACTTTAGC
Organism: Allium fistulosum; assembly: GCA_030737815.1. Classification (NCBI taxonomy): domain Eukaryota; kingdom Viridiplantae; phylum Streptophyta; class Magnoliopsida; order Asparagales; family Amaryllidaceae; genus Allium; species Allium fistulosum. Next base: position 1,539,289,467 of record CM060901.1, on the reverse strand, counting down.
AAATAGGTTTTCAAATCAGTTTAACATCAAGATCCTTAGTACATACCAAATCAGAAATAACCAGAAACAACATAGCACATGTCTCTTAGCAGTTCTTCCTACTTAATACATTTAGATAGCCATATCAATCAAGGAATACATGCATGAATTAACACATTCTAGCTTTTATTTCTAATTATCTTAGCATCCTCTATTCCATATCTTTTTAATCTTGCTTACTTAGCTCCATCACAACCTGCAAAAGCATTAGTGGCTGCCCCATTATAAATGAGACACCCCCATGTGCCATGAGCAATAAGGGTCAGATCTATGATCTGGTGTGAGCATTTCTAACATATCCATGATATTAAGCTAAGGATACAGCATAAATATACTTTGCATACTTGACAGGTATTATCATGTACAATACATAAGAGCAAACATATGCAACAAAACAACTTTTATCTGGAACTACTAAGGTTGCCTTTTCTTTTTCTTATAAATTCCTGGCCTCATCTGCTATAAGGAATCAAAGGGGCACATTGCCATGAACTAATTAACATTATGGCACAAAGATCTCAGGACTTAAACAAGCCATGTGCCAACTTGTCTACTTCAAATAGGACAAGCATTCCAGCAGCCTTCTTGGCACAAAATCCTTAGTTATATCACTAAGTGTATTTATGTTCATTCTATCAATGATAGCTAGGTGTACATACCACCTGTACTCATGAAGCATACTAGTTACCTTGCAGACATAATATTGCAAGCAAGTTAAAGGTTACTTTCTAGAGGTATAACACCCCAGTCATTCCATCTCACATTATTTAGCATATAAACACCCTATTCAAGCATATACCAGAATGTTTGCAGCTGAGAATAAATGCATGGCTCTATTGGGTTTATTTTGATTTTGCAAGCAACTATGTTTAGCCAGATTTTTAATCTTGTTTAAACATAGTTTTTAGGCTTGTAAATTTCTGTTTAGTTTAGGGCTCAGCACTTATAGAGAAAGACTCCATTGCACCCTTAACCAATTATTTCAAGCCTCAGCACCATACCAATGTATATGCAGCTCATAGTTTTCTTTTTCATTCTTTGTCTTAAGCCATGATTCAGACTAGTTACAAATACTCTATTATATGTTCTTTAAGGTTTTGGTATAACATACAGAGATGAAAATAGAACAACAAAGTTACACATCCATCATAGCAGATCATATCTCATCAAGCATTCATGTAACCATCAGTAGCCAACATAGTTTGTAAATCAAAACATGCAAAATATAGCATATAAAAGCTTGGCTGCCTAATCCCAGGTCTTAATGCCATGTATATGAGTGAGGATACTCACCTAAATGCTTACCCAAGCTTAAACCAGAAAACCCCTCAAATCTTTAGCCTTATCTTCCTCTTCTTCCTTAGGTTAATTAATTAGTGAGAGAGAGCAGTTTTCTGGTTAGGCTCTTGGTTTAAATAAGGGTTCTATCTAGGGTTTTGGGTGATGCAAAATCCCTATTTTAGCCCAGACCAGAATCATGCATTTGGCATTGCATATTCCCTCCCTTCTATCCCTTAATGTCCCGGCCAATATTTTAAAACAAGGCTAAATTGTGCTCATTTTCTTTTCTTTTCAGAAAGTGATTACTTTAAGTATTTTTATTATATTTACCTCAAACATGATAATGGTGTGACTTTCTATTTTCTGCCTATGTACATTTGCTTTCTTGCACTTTGGTTCTTACTGTTTTAGTGATTCCTTTATTAATTTTCTGCTCAAATAATATCTGGATATATATATATACATTTATACAACTATAGGTGTTAATTTAACTTTAACCTTTTATTTGCAGAAAACATGTGCATACTTATGTGCATTTCTACACCTATTATTCAAATAAAATTTCACTTATTCATTATAAATCAATGTTCTCTTCTGTCTTAATTTTCAGACAAGTCATACATAGGCATATATATAGATATATATATATATACACACACATCCTCAGGAATTTTTAATATTCATGTCTAGGTCTATATTTCCTTTATTTAAAACATTTTATCTAAATGTTTTCCTTCCTTGTTTTATTATTCAGGAATTCTGGATTTTCTCTTAGTGCCATAACTAGTGTGCACGTGCACACATGCACACAACTTTGCACCACTGAAAATCCCACCTATATAATAATTCTGATTTTCCCCCAGAATTTTAATCATTTATTTAAAAGAATTTTCCTCAAAATCTTGGGGTATTACAATCACCCCTTCTTTTAGGAATTGTGCCCTCACAATTTGCAACATATTCTTTGAGTACTCCTACTTTCTTAGGAAAATTATTCAAATATGCATGAGCAATTCAAATAGTCACTGTCTATCATACATATCAAATTTTCTTAGTAATCTAAGAATTTACCTTTTAAATTTGCAAAGAGCCTAGGGTAATCCATCCTGATTTTATCCTCTAGCTCCCAAGTACAATCACTAGGATCTATACTCCATTGAATCTTTACAAGCTTCAATGTCTTGTTTCTTAATTTCTTTTCTTCCCTTGCCACAATTCCCACTGGCTCTTTCTCATAGATTAGATCTGGATTAATCTGAACTTCAGTAGGCTTTTCTAAGATTTCCTCCTTGTCATGCACCCATCTCCTTAGTTGTGACACATGAAACACATTGTGCATTGCACTCATCTTCTCTGGAAGCTCCAGCTTATAGGCTAGTGAGCCTATCCTTTCCAAAATCTTGTATGGTCCAACATATCTGGGTCTGAGTTTCCCCTGCTTGCCAAATCTCAAGACTTTCTTCATTGGTGAAACCTTAATGAAGACATAATCACCTACTTTGAATTCCACTGACTTCCTCTTTGCATCAGCATACTTCTTTTGCCTATCTTGAGCTACTACCATCCTCTTTCTCACCAGTCCTATTTTCTCTGTGATGTCCTTGACATATTCTGGCCCTAGGATAGCTTTCTCTCCTGCCTCAGCCCAACACATAGGTGATAGACATGGCTTTCCATATAGGGCTTCAAAGGGTGCCATTCCAATTGTACTTTGGTGGCTATTATTGTATGTGAACTCAGCCAAATGGAGGTGGTCCTCCCAATTTCCTCCAAAGTCTAACACACCTGCTCTAAGCAGATCCTCTAAAATCTTGTTTACCACTTCTGTTTGCCCATCTGACTGGGGGTGATAAGCAGTGCTTAGGCACAATTCACTCCCCATAGCTTCTTGGAAGCTCTTCCAGAATCTTGAAGTGAAGATTGTATCCCTATCACTCACTATAGTTTTAGGAACACCATGCAATTTTACCACTTCTCTCATAAAAGTTTGGGCTAACCTAGGTGCATTTCTGTCTGCTTTCACTGGTATGAAGTGGGCTACTTTAGTCAGCCTATCTACAATCACCCAAATACTTGTATTTCCCCTCTTGGATCTAGGAAGACCATCTATGAAATCCATAGATATGTCTTCCCACTTCCACTGTGGTATGCTAAGTGGCTGCAACAACCCTGAAGGTCTTTGGGTCTCAGCTTTTATTTGTTGACAAACCATGCACTTAGCAACATATCTAGCTACATTAGACTTCATTCCCTTCCACCAATAGTCCCTTTTTAAGTTTTGGTACATCTTGGTGCTGCCTGGATGTATGGAATATTTGCTCCTATGGTACTCATTAAGGATTTCTTCTTTCAATTCTATGATGTTTGGGACACATATCCTACCCTTGTACTTTAAGTATCCTTTTACATCAATGTGATAATCCTTCACTTCCTCCTTCTTTAATAGGAGAGACCTCTTTTCTGCTAAGTCTTGATCTTCTTCTTGCATCTTTGCCACCTTCAAGGCCAAATTTGATTGTAAAGTAATTAAACTTAACCTTCCTTTACTCCTTTCTTCCTCAATCATCTCCATACTTATCCCACTGTTCTCATCTATTTCCAAATCAGTGAGCATGGTCAAGTCTCTAAACTCCTCCATCATCAACATGGCCACTTTTGCATGCTGCCTACTCAATGCATCTGCCACTTTATTAGCCTTGCCTGGTGTATAAAGTATATCTAAGTCATAAGTAGCAAGAAATTCAACCCATCTGTGTTGTCTCATATTTAAATCTTTCTGTGAAAAGAGATACTTTAAGGCCTTGTGATCAGTGTATAAAATGAACTTTGCACCTAATAAGTAATGCCTCCAAAGCTTCAAGGCATAAACTACTGCTGCCAACTCAAGATCATGAGTTGCATATCTAGTTTCATGGGGTTTTAGTTGTCTAGATGCATAGGCTATGACCTGATCTTGCTGCATCAACACAGCCCCTAGCCCTGACCCACATGCATCTGTATATACAACTAATCCCTCATTGCCTTCTGGTACTCTCAACACTGGTGATTTTACCAAAGCCTCCTTGATCTGGGTGAAAGCTTGTTCACACTTATCAGTCCATATAAACTTTTGGTTCTTCCTAGTCAGGTTAGTGAGTGGCATTGCTATTTTAGAAAATCCTTGTATGAACCTCCTATAGTATCCTGCCATCCCCATGAATGACCTAACTTCACTAACATTGTTAGGCTTCTTCCATGCTTGGATTGCTACTATCTTATTGGGGTTTACAGAAATTCCTCTAGCAGAGACAACATGTCCAAGAAAGTGTACTTCCTCTTGCCAGAACACACACTTAGAGAACTTTGCTTTCAAATCTTTTTCTCTTAATCTAGATAAGACCAAATGTAAGTGGTTCTCATGTTCCTCTATTGTTTTAGAGTAGATTAGAATATCATCTATAAAAATCAGAACAAACTTGTCTAAGTAATCTCTGAATATCCTATTCATTAGGTCTACAAAGTAAGAAGGGGCATTTGTTAGCCCAAATGGCATAACCAGAAACTCATACAAACCATATCTTGTGTTGAATGCTGTATATTTAATACTTGATTCCTCAACCTTCATCTGATGAAATCCAGATGCCAAGTCTAGCCTAGAAAACACTTTAGCTCCACTGAGTTGATCAAAGAGATCATCTATCCTGGGTAATGGGTATTTGTTTTTGATGGTTACTTTGTTTAATTCTCTGTAATCTATACACATTCTTAAAGTACCATCATGCTTTTTAACAAATACTACAGGAGCACCCCAGCATGAATTACTTGGCCTTATAAACCCCTTGGCTTCTAATTCTTCCAGCTGGTTCTTTAGCTCCTTTAATTCACTTGGCCCCATCCTTGTAGGCTTTTTGATAACTGGGCTAGCCCCAGGCATAAGGTTAATCTGGAATTCAACAGGTCTATGGTGTGAGACACCTTTTACTTCCCCAAATACATCCAAGTATTCTTTAACTAAGGGGATTTCATTAATAGCTATTTCCTTGGGATTATTTTCTAATTCAATTAAATGATTTAGACTGTTTTCTTTGATAGGTTCACATAGAATTGTAACCCTTTGGCCTTTAGAATTTTGTAGTGAAATGGTGGATGCATCTAGGTCAATTATGGCTTTGAATTGTCTTAGCCAATCTGCCCCTAATATAACTCCTATATTTGGGAAATTTAGAACATATAAATTGGAAACAAATGTGTTTCCCCCTATGTTCAAATTCACATCCACACAAATCATATCTAATACACTAGAACTTCCTAAAGGGTTTTGTATTAACAGAGGTATTTCAGCCAAATTGCAGTTCATTTTCAACCTTTTAACTATTTCATGGGAAATGAGTGAGTGGGTTGCCCCGGTATCATATATTACAGCTAAAGGTATGGTACAAATAAATAGTGTACCTTCCACTTGACCATGGTTTTCAGCATTAGCCTCAATTATGGCCTTGCCCCTACCTTCTAGGTTTGCCACTTTCCCTTGTTGCTTGTATTCTGGGCAATTTCTTTTCATATGCCCTTCCTTCCCACATAGATAGCATTTGAAAGCTCCCCCTTTAAGCTCTGGGCATCTTGGCTTAATATGGCCTTCTTTCCCACAATGGTTGCAAACTATTTTTCTTTTGGCTTCATTGGGTTTTGCATCTACTGCCTTCTTACCATCTGCCTCTCCTTTCTTCTTATCATAAGGATGGTACTTCCCTTTGTTCTTCTTGTTGCTATTGTTTTTGAAGCTCCTAAACTTATCTCTTTCCTTGTCATGCTGCTCAATCTTCAGAGCCAAATCTATCACTTGATCAAAAGTTCTGTCAGCATAAGGTAGTATAGCCCTGCTAAGCCCTGGGTTCAATCCCTTGATGTATCTATCATTTTTGGATGCTTCATCAGCCACTAACATTGCCCCATAGGTTGACAATCCCTCAAACTTCTGGGTGTATTCTGTGACATTCATAGTCCCCTGTCTAAGTTTGATGAACTCCTCAAGTAAAGTGGTTTTTGCTGAGGCTGGAACAAACCTTGCCTCTAACATCTCCTTAAATTGATTCCAATTAATATCATTTTCATTCCGGCCAACTATGATCACCTCCCACCAACTCAAAGCTGCACCTTTTAATTGCCTTGAGGCCACTTGCCTCTTCCTTTGGTCATCTAGTTGCATATCAGTGAAGATCCTCTCTAATGTCCTCAGCCATGCTTGAATCTCCATTACACTTTCAGTTCCTTCAAAGCTCTTGCCTCCCAAGTTGGTATAAGTCTTCACTAACTTGGAGAGCTCCTCATGTGGGTTCTCAGGTCTGTGCCCAATTCCATCTCTCAAAACTCTCACAAATTCCTGCATGTCAAGCATTTGTGGTGTGCTAGATCCTCCTTGATGATGAGACCCTCTTCCTACCATATTTCTAAAAGTATATGTATTTCATCTTATTAGTTTATAACACTTAGCTTTAATTTTAAATTGATTGTATCTTTCCTATTTAATCATTGTGTATGTCACATGCACACACATACATACATTCAGGGAATACTTATAAATAGTCAAATATACAAACAAACCTAGTATAAACATAAGCATACAAACATTTTGCTATGTTAATTAAAACATAGCTCTGATACCAAATGAAATGACCCTCCTATTTACACACTAATTTCATTAGTGATTTTTTTTTAAGGATGATATATAGATATATCATCCATTACAAATATATTTCCCAGGGTCATTTTCTTTCTCTAATAAACAAAAATATATCCAGGATCTTTCATAATATAAAAATATTGTTTTAATTCTAAATCATTTTTAACATACATATATGAAGATATCTATGTTATATTGTACTTGAATCAGAGCATGATAATAAGTAGAAATCCTTTTTAAATTTGCAAAAATGTGATAAATTCCCTTTTTTAAAAGAAAACTTATTGTATCCTGATTTTTGACTATGGTGTCCACTGGAAATATGTACCTTAGGCTGTTATTGTAATTAAGAAATGATCAAGCAATAATCAGTGGAAAGCAAGCTTATAATATAGATGATTGTCTTAAAGTCTGAATATTATCAAACTCAGGTTAAAAGAAAGTGGATCCTAAGTGAACACAAGCAACATCTAGGCGTAATGGAAACGCGCCTAACTTATACATGCAAGGTCACGAGTTCGAGTACTATGCTGGTCGGTTCAAACACAATTTTTGGTTTTTCTTTTTATTTTCTCCTGTATGGCTGAAATCTGATACCTACCTATATATATACTCAATTTTTTACTTATAATCTATCATACAAAACAATATTTCTTGCTTTATTATTTTTGAAATCCTTTCCTACAACTGTTCTAGAATTTATATTTATATTTTTTTGCCCAGTATCAACATGTACACAGATATACATGTACATGTCAGTGTTTTTGTTCATTTTCCAGAAAACTGAGCTCAAATGTTCCCTTGCTTCATTGATTTGAAGTGAATCATTTGGCCTGACCTATGGTCTAACCATGTGGTTAATCTGGCCATTCTTTTATTTGCATTTTACAACCCAGAATATACACAAAACATTGATACCTTTCCTTTTCAAAAGCATGTTTATATGTATATTTGTATGAATCAGACACCTTGTGAATCAGATATATATCATTCTTCCTAACCATAGTTCTCTTTTAAAAATACATTTTCAGGGTATAAACACTTTTTCTTGCATTTGGACATATATCAATCTCATAAATTGAAAATATAGCAGTTTAATTCTTTTCTGGGTTTTCCCAATGTAATTTTCTATATATCTATATTCTTTTTGAAAGGACTCAGGATTAACTGAAATCATCATAAAATGATTATGCTTATAAAATCCAGGTTTTTCCTCTAAATCAAAACAACTTTAGCAAATAGGTTTTCAAATCAGTTTAACATCAAGATCCTTAGTACATACCAAATCAGAAATAACCAGAAACAACATAGCACATGTCTCTTAGCAGTTCTTCCTACTTAATACATTTAGATAGCCATATCAATCAGGGAATACATGCATGAATTAACACATTCTAGCTTTTATTTCTAATTATCTTAGCATCCTCTATTCCATATCTTTTTAATCTTGCTTACTTAGCTCCATCACAACCTGCAAAAGCATTAGTGGCTGCCCCATTATAAATGAGACACCCCCATGTGCCATGATCAATAAGGGTCAGATCTATGATCTGGTGTGAGCATTTCTAACATATCCATGATATTAAGCTAAGGATACAGCATAAATATACTTTGCATACTTGACAGGTATTATCATGTACAATACATAAGAGCAAACATATGCAACAAAACAACTTTTATCTGGAACTACTAAGGTTGCCTTTTCTTTTTCTTATAAATTCCTGGCCTCATCTGCTATAAGGAATCAAAGGGGCACATTGCCATGAACTAATTAACATTATGGCACAAAGATCTCAGGACTTAAACAAGCCATGTGCCAACTTGTCTACTTCAAATAGGACAAGCATTCCAGCAGCCTTCTTAGCACAAAATCCTTAGTTATATCACTAAGTGTATTTATGTTCATTCTATCAATGATAGCTAGGTGTACATACCACCTGTACTCATGAAGCATACTAGTTACCTTGCAGACATAATATTGCAAGCAAGTTAAAGGTTACTTTCTAGAGGTATAACACCCCAGTCATTCCATCTCACATTATTTAGCATATAAACACCCTATTCAAGCATATACCAGAATGTTTGCAGCTGAGAATAAATGCATGGCTCTATTGGGTTTATTTTGATTTTGCAAGCAACTATGTTTAGCCAGATTTTTAATCTTGTTTAAACATAGTTTTTAGGCTTGTAAATTTCTGTTTAGTTTAGGGCTCAGCACTTATAGAGAAAGACTCCATTGCACCCTTAACCAATTATTTCAAGCCTCAGCACCATACCAATGTATATGCAGCTCATAGTTTTCTTTTTCATTCTTTGTCTTAAGCCATGATTCAGACTAGTTACAAATACTCTATTATATGTTCTTTAAGGTTTTGGTATAACATACAGAGATGAAAATAGAACAACAAAGTTACACATCCATCATAGCAGATCATATCTCATCAAGCATTCATGTAACCATCAGTAGCCAACATAGTTTGTAAATCAAAACATGCAAAATATAGCATATAAAAGCTTGGCTGCCTAATCCCAGGTCTTAATGCCATGTATATGAGTGAGGATACTCACCTAAATGCTTACCCAAGCTTAAACCAGAAAACCCCTCAAATCTTTAGCCTTATCTTCCTCTTCTTCCTTAGGTTAATTAATTAGTGAGAGAGAGCAGTTTTCTGGTTAGGTTCTTGGTTTAAATAAGGGTTCTATCTAGGGTTTTGGGTGATGCAAAATCCCTATTTTAGCCCAGACCAGAATCATGCATTTGGCATTGCATATTCCCTCCCTTCTATCCCTTAATGTCCCAGCCAATATTTTAAAACAAGGCTAAATTGTGCTCATTTTCTTTTCTTTTCAGAAAGTGATTACTTTAAGTATTTTTATTATATTTACCTCAAACATGATAATGGTGTGACTTTCTATTTTCTGCCTATGTACATTTTCTTTCTTGCACTTTGGTTCTTACTGTTTTAGTGATTCCTTTATTAATTTTCTGCTCAAATAATATCTGGATATATATATACATTTATACAACTATAGGTGTTAATTTAACTTTAACCTTTTATTTGCAGAAAACATGTGCATACTTATGTGCATTTCTACACCTATTATTCAAATAAAATTTCACTTATTCATTATAAATCAATGTTCTCTTCTGTCTTAATTTTCAAACAAGTCATACATAGGCATATATATAGATATATATATATATACACACACATCCTCAGGAATTTTTAATATTCATGTCTAGGTCTATATTTCCTTTATTTAAACATTTTATCTAAATGTTTTCCTTCCTTGTTTTATTATTCAGGAATTCTGGATTTTCTCTTAGTGCCATAACTAGTGTGCACGTGCACACATGCACACAACCTTGCACCACTGAAAATCCCACCTATATAATAATTCTGATTTTCCCCCAGAATTTTAATCATTTATTTAAAAGAATTTTCCTCAAAATCTTGGGGTATTACATTCCTATTTCATCTGATATCGTGAAATTGCGAAAAACATGTATAATTTATATTGATTATATATGTGTGTAGCACTGTTATCATTGTATTGTGTTAGTTTATGCAACAAAAAAATACGTCGAACGAGCCTTTAGTTGATGCGTAATACGTTGAATAAATGTGTTAAATTAATATATATTTTTGTAAATGTGAACATTGAGTAAAACTGTATTTTTTTGCAAAATGCGCGCATGTAACTGACAAATGTCACTTAGAGAGTTTTTGGCCCCGTCTGACGAGTGTTGTACATGATCGTTGTATAAATAGTCGTTCTTTTCGAAAAACGACCATTTATATTCATCTGGTACAATGTTTGTCGGATTTGTCCCTGTATTGGACAAGTTATGAACACAGTAAGCATTTACATTTTGTATACTACTTCGTCTCAAACGGTTCATAAAATTTCGGCCTAACTTTTCTTTTTTGTTTCCTGCGTACACGCATTTGTGTACAATGCAGGGAACAAAAGGGAAATGCTGCCGAAATTTTGTTGAATCGTTTGAGACGAAGTAATATACGAAATGTAAATGCTTACTGTGTTTGTAATGGGAAGTAGGATGCCTGACCAATGAAAAAAAAAATTATATATATTTTTAAATCGTTACGTTAAAAAATAAAATGTGCCCTATTTGAAAATATTTTTAAATTTGTGAAGCTGTTCTTTAAATTCAAAATATTATACGACCATGAAAATAATCTTTTTCGAATTTGTATTCTTCAAAATAAATATTAAAGTTTGAACTTCTCATTTTGTCAAATAGGAAAAATGATTGATTATTTTGTTGATCGGAGGAGATGGATGTACCAAAGAAAAGGACTGAGGGGCTCAATAAAAGAAGATTTTTATAATGGTATAAACGTGTTTGTTGAATTCGCTTTAAGTAATAACGGAAACGATCCCGAAATTCGTTGTCCGTGTAGTAGGTGTAGACATTTGAAGTATTTTTTACCAGATGTTGTGAAAGTTCATTTGTGCAAACACGGTTTCGCACCCGAATATTATGTTTGGGATCGGCATGGAGAAGTTGTAGCAAATACTTCTGTAGAGTCTGAAAGTGTCGTTAACGAAATAGTTTCAACGACCCGTATAGAAAATATGGTCGAAGATGCAGCACGATCAATGTTTCCTATGGTTGAAGTTGACGACGATGATGGAAATGTTGAAGAACCAAATATTGAAGCTAAAAAAATTTATGATTTACTAGATGCGGCTAAGAAACCTATTTGGGATGGTTGTAAAAGCGGCACTCAGCTGTCAGTAATCGCAGAATACATTGCGATGAAGTCAAAATACAACATCACTGAAGCTGGATTTACGGCTGTTGTACAAGCTGCAAAAAGGCATATGCCGCCCGATAATCACATGTGTGAAAATCACTACGAAGTTAAAAAACTTATGTCGGCTTTTGGTTTACCGTATCAGAAAATAGATACATGTTTAAAAGGATGCATGTTGTTTTGGAAAGAAGACGTAAACCTTAGAAATTGTAAAGTTTGTAACCAGGAGAGATACAAACCAAGAAAAAAGAAGGGGAAGGAAGTTCCATACAAGCGTATGCACTACTTACCCATAACTCCAAGACTTCAAAGATTATATGCATCTTCTGTAACTGCGTCTAATATGAGGTGGCATAGTGTGAGAACAGAGGAAGAGGGTACATTGACACATCCGGCCGATGGAGAAGCATGGAAGCATTTCGATAAAACGTATCCAAATTTTGCAGCGGAGAGTCGAAATGTTAGATTAGGATTATGTACGGACGGTTTTTCTCCATTTTCTCAATTTGGTTCTAAATATTCATCCTGGCCCATTATCGTCACACCTTATAATTTACCTCCATGGATGTGTATGAAAACGCAATATATGTTTCTTACTGTTGTCGTTCCTGGCCCCGACGATCCGACACAAGGAATAGATGTATATTTACAACCGTTGATTGAGGAGTTAAAAATACTGTGGAACGAAGGAGTAGAAACATACGATGTGTCCAAGAAGAAAAATTTTCGTATGTTTGCTTATTTGTTGTGGACTATAAGTGATTTTCCTGCCTATGCAATGCTTTCGGGATGGAGTACTGCCGGTCGTCTAGCATGTCCATAATGCATGGATGAAACACGAGCGTTTTCTTTACCTCATGGTAAGAAAATTTCATGGTTTGACTGTCATCGATATTTTCTCCATGTAAATCATCCCTTTAGAGGAGACGAGAAAAACTTTTTAGCTAATAGAGTAGAAACCAGACAACCACCGACGATATGGTCAAGCGAAGACATATATGAACTTGTTAAGGACTATCCAAAGATATATGAAACGGGCGAGCAAACAGAAATTCAAGGCAAATCAGTTGTTCATAACTGGTGCAAACAAACTATTTTTTGGGAGTTGCCGTATTGGAAACATCTTCTGCTTCGCCATAACATAGATGTGATGCACAATGAGAAAAATGTATTTGATAATGTTTTTAACACAATTTTGAATGTGAAAGGGAAGACGAAGGATGATTTGAAATCAAGACGTGATATAGAAGAATTATGCAAACGTCCTGAGCTTCATATGAAACCAAATGATAGTAAAAAAACCCAAAGCATGTTACGAATTAGATAATAATCAAGTTAAAACTGTGTTAAAATGGGTGGAAGGGTTAAGATTTCCTGATGGGATATCATCAAATCTTCGTAGATGTGTTGACTTTAAAAATGGTAGATTGAGCGGAATGAAAAGTCACGACTGTCACATAATGATGGAAAATTTATTTCCCGTAATGTTCAAAGAACTACCGCCGTTAAAAGTTTGGAAGGTAGTAACGGAGCTTAGTATGTTTTACAAAGAGCTTTGTTCGACTACTTTAAAAGTGCAACGTTTACGTAAACTTGAAGTGGACATTCCTATATTGCTTTGCAAATTAGAGAAAATATTTCCGCCAGGTTTTTTTAATGTGATGGAACATTTACCTGTTCATCTCCCAACTGAAGCACGACTTCGAGGTCCTGTCCAATATGGATGGATGTATCCATTTGAGAGGTATGTAATATGTTATAATGTAATTTAATTGTATTTGAAAGATGAAGTTAATATAAATTAATTTTTCATAGATATTTGAATCATTTGAAGAAAAAAGTGAGGCAAAAAGCACGAGTTGAAGGTTCGATATGTAAATCTTATATCGAAGAAGAAGCTTCGTTCTTTTTCTCTCACTATTTCAGTGACCATGTGAACATTTCATTTCAAAGTGTTCCTCGTAATGACGAAGGCGACGAACAAGAGTCCTCTCAAACAATGTTATCTATTTTTAGACAATATGGTCGGCCTTCTGGAAAATGTGTAGAAATATGGTTAGACGATAGAGATCTTCATGTAGCACACACTTATATTCTTCTAAATTGTGCCGAGGTTGCACCGTTTGTTAGGTAATCTGAAATAATAATTTGTGTTTTATTCTTTTCTATAATGCATGCGCATGTATAACCTAATGTAATAATTTGTTTATATAAACAGTGTTTATGAACGTGAACATCCGAACGGAGATCTTAGTAAAGAATTTTCCGGTTGGTTTTCAAATTACGTTTATGAGCCGAGAAATTGTGTTGTTGACGAAGGGTTGAAACATCTAGCGATGGGACCAAAAAGAGTGGTCAAGACATATCCAATATATTTCGTCAATGGATATAAATTTAACACCAAAGAATACGGTGCAGAAAAATTAACAAATAATACTGGTGTATTTGTTAAAGGTAGTGACGATCCAGAAAATCATTTAAATGATTTTTATGGCGTTCTGACACAAATTTTGCAACTGACATATTTCTCACGACCCGCGAAGGAGGTGTTTCTATTTAAATGCAATTGGTTTAGCAATGTTCCAGGTTCTGGAATTAATGTGCACAAGGATTATAATCTTATCGAAATAAAGCATACATCGCACTATCACAAGTATGATCCTTTTGTACTAGCCAAACAAGCATTGCAAGTTTATTACGCTCCTTATCCGTCTCTAAAAAGAGATAAAGCAGATTGGTCTGCAGTTTTTAAAACAAAGGCCAGATTCACATTTGATGGGAAGAATATTCCGGATGAACAAGCTTATCAGGCAGATCTTGAGCAAAATAACGAAATAATAATTACAGACGATCATACAGATTTTGGTCCTTTGATCGATGAAACAAATGTTTTGGTAGAAGCGTTTGACAGTGCGAACGAAAATATCGTCGAAAACGAGACTGAATCTGAATCAGAAGACGATGATGACTGATATAAATCTGATTATGTTTTTTGCAATTAATGTAACTATGTTGAATTCTTGATGTATTATGAAATTGATGTAACTATATGATTTTAAATCCGTTTACTATTTTTGCATGTTTTATGTTATTTCCATTTGTCATTTATTTAGCAATTTTTATTGAAAATGCAATGAACTCTGCTTATCGTTGGAATAGTACACCCATTATGAATCAGGTATAACACACTTCCATTTCTATTTCCATTTCAGTCATTAATTAAGCAATTTATACCGTTGATGTCATTTTCATATGAAATATATTTCATTATCATGTTATTATTGTCTTATATAATGATGTGTATATGTCACAGGTTTAGCATTATGTCATATAGAGGTAGGAGCTCTTCACGATCGTCAGGAGGCGATGGTAGTGGCCCATCGCAAGAGCCACAACGTGCAGTTGTATCGTTAGTCCCTAGAGTAGATGGGTAAGAATTAAATTTTATTCAGCATCTTATTTTTTCTATGATATAAGTACGTACTTATCTATATCGTACTTAAAAACAGGGGGTTCGATCTACTTCCTTCTAAGGTTGTGTTGGACGTCTCTAGAGCTTCTTATCGTAGTAGGATGAGTGCCTGCTGGCCGAAGTGGGATAACATCCCTCCTCACATCATAGAGTGCATATGGCAGGATGTCCTAGTATGCATATTTTTCTGTTTTCCATTTTTAATTCGTTTTTGTCGTTTTTTAACTGTTTATATCGTTTAAAGTGTAATCTTTTTTTTAACACAGGCTGAGATAGACATCCAGACAGATGATATGATGCTGGCACGAGCATACTGGATGAAGAAGATGCGCAAGAACTACAGGGATACGATATCCGAGATTAAGAAATCTGGTAAGAAACCACGGTGGATGGGAGAGAGCGTGTGGGAAGCTTGGTTGAGATACTGGGAGACGGACGAGGCGAAGGCAAGTATACTAATTTTTTTTGAATTATTAATTTGACGTGATCGAAAATTAACGTATAAAATTTTGAATGTACAGGCAGAGTCGGATAGAAACTCTGCAAATAGAAATAAGAATCCCGTCACTCATCGCGGAGGATCGAAGTCGTTTCAGCAGTATCGGCAGGAGTTGGTAAATTTACTGAATAATAAATGTAAATAGTTTATATTATATGATTTTAAATGTATAATAATTGTATGTAATAATCACCTTCAGGAAGCCGAGTCACATGGTCCTGTCAGCTATATGGACGTGTTCACCCGTACGCATGCTGTCGAGCATGTTAATCCAGACGGGACTGTTTCGTACACATGGCAGGACGATAAATCTAGCAAAAGCCATGTAAGCATATTTTATTTTATTCAGTATTAGTAATTGTTTTAATTGTTAAACTATGATGACATAAGATATGATATTATTAATTTGTTAATGCAGGAGAAGTTTATGGAGCAGCGGAAGAAACTCCTTGCTGACACAGGTCGAGATCAGCTGACGACCAATGAGGAAGACGTTATATTTGAGTCCGTTATGGATCCAGCAGAGCATGGTCGACGATACGGATTTGGCAATTTAGCGGTAAATAATTTACTTTTTCTAAAAATATGATATTTTCACTTTTTCAAAACAATAAACTTGAATTTTATTTATTTTTCAATTATTGCAGTCCAGTAGTCAGAGTAGGGGACGGCGGGGTAGACATCAGAGCGATCTTGCAGATATAGAAGAATTGCGTACTAGAGTTGCCCAGTTGGAGGAGCAGAACCGCCAACAGGCCATGCACACCGCACAGTTGTTAGAGTACATGCAGCAGCAGCAACAGGGTGGTGGTCACTTTCCTTCCTCGGCTAGCTCTGGATCTGCAGGAGATTAATTCATTACTTGCTCGTTCAGGTATGTTTTGTTTTAACTTAGAATGATTTGATAGACGGCGTAGGTAATTATTGATTTATGTATAATTATGTTTGACACATTTGGTTCTATGGTAGTATGAGAACGTGTATGAGAATATTGATGAATTTGTGTATTAACAACATGGTAGAACAGTTATTGTTAGGATTATGTTAATGTTGGAATGGTTATTTATATTTTGATGTAATTTTATTTATTTGTGTGTTTATTAAATATTTTGTGGTTTGAGTTTGAATATTTGGTTGGACTATTGTATATTGGATTGTGTAGTAGTATTGATATTCTAATGTTTTGAAGAGAAATGTGGTTGGAAGGCTAAATCTGAAGCAAATAAAAAAAAAACAGCAGATTTCCGACGGCTTCCGACGGCTTATTAGTCGAAATTCCCGACGATTACAGACGGATAACGACGGCCTGTTTCAGACGATTCCCGACGGTTTCCGACGGATTCCGACGAGTGTCGGAATCCGTCGGAAACCGTCGGGAACCGTCTGTGTCCGTCGGAAATGTATACGGCAGCGTCCGTCGGAAACCGTCGGAAATACTGCTTCCCGACAACGCCATTTCCGACGGTTATTTCCGACGGCGGTCGACGGCTTCCGACGGCCGCCGACGGCTTTTGGCCGTCGGAAATTGCGTTTCCCCTTGTAGTGTTCCCCTAGCTTTGCTCCTTAGCTTTGATTTAATTTTTCTTCCTTTTTTCTCTTGTTAATGGCCGGCTTCTCTTAGGGTTTGATTTGTGTTTTAGATTTTTAGAATGAACGTGAAAAATGAGAAAATGAGGCGTGAATTGGTATAGCCATGAATAAAAAACTACGATTATTTATTAATATGCCCATGTTTTTAATTAATAACATATAAGCCATTCTAGGCCCATTTAATTAATTACTTAAGCACGGCCTTCTTATAGTTTTATCCAAATCTCAAACCCCTTATCATCATTATTCTTATTTAATTTATCTAATTAAATCTTCTGAATAATGTTATCAAAATTAGGGGTGTTACATTATAGGTCTTAAATTTGTTATTTATAGCTTTGAAATGCTTTTAGGATTTAAAATTAATTTTAACAAGAGCTTAGTTTTATCATTGAATGAGGTTGACAACATTGAATGCCTTGTCACCAATACACTTAATTATAAAATCATGAAGTTCTTAATATACCACTTAGGCTTCTTAATCAGACCAACAATGCTAAAACAAGAACACTGACAAGTAATGGTTGATAAAACTGATAAAAACTATCAAGTTAGAGTAGTACGCTTCTACATAGAACTAGCATAATCGTCTTAATCAACTCTATCTTGTCAACACTTCTCATTTATTGGATGCCTTATTATATTTTTCTACGGAGATTGGTAGAATATATAAGATTAGAAGAAGCTTTCTATGGAGAGCCTATTCAAAATCAATGGCCCGTTCAGTCTTACAAACACTACGTTCTCTATCCCCAATTGATCGGGTTCATCGTCTCCCTAAAGGTCATCCCCAATTAATATACTGCATGTTAGTTGCCTATAAATATACTGGGTGACACTGGACCCAATTAATATATTGGGCCTGGATTAATATACTTGACCTCACAATTAATATATACTGGCATCTAAAATTAATATATTGGGTGTACTGGACCTCTAATTAAGATACTGGGTCCTCCTGTTAGTCGCCTCCCCATCGGTCGCTCACCTCAATTAATATACCGGCCTTTCTTCCTGAGAGGATTTGGTGTCAAAAATTAGCATCTGATTCTCAACTACGAGATAAGCGAGAGTATTTGTTGCATCTATTAAGTCAAAGCTAAAGTTTGCTAAAGTATATAAGATTAGAAGTGAGGAGAGGTGATAGTTCGTGTAATAGTATTAACTGTTTTGTTAATTGGGAAACAGTTTGTTATGGAGGAAGAGGGTTTAGGAATCATAAATCTTCATAATCTCAGTGCGTCTTTACTAGGAAAATAGCTCTAGAAATTTAATAGCATTGACGAAAACCTAATTTGAAAAGAAATGATTTCAAATCGATTTTACTGCAATACCTGTAATCTTCATCGTATCACTACTAACCCCAACAACATGTGTTACTTTTGGAAATGTATTTTTTTATAAATACTTAGCCTTGGTATTAATCATATATTTCATTTTAAAAATAGTTGGATTTCGGCTATAACCTTGAGAGTAGAATTCAAGAATCTTTGTAATTTTAAAAAAGCCTTTTTGAAGTTTGTAGACCTTATAACGAATTTCCATGGAACCTTAAATTCAACCATTCATTCGAAGGTATCACCTTTACTCAATTTGTAACACTTTGTACCAAGCTTGAACTTCACAACTTAGATAATAATAAAATTTGGTGTTGGAAAGATAATAAAATGTACTCACCGAACTTTGTTTACAAGTTCTTAAATTTCTCTAGGACCAAACAAATAATCTTCGGACTAATTTGGAAAGTTAATTCTACCCTTAAATTAAAGTTACACATGTGGCAAATCATGCGCAACAAGTTAAACACAACTGAATTTTAAATAAAAAGAATTTGCTTCTATATAAAAAATGTGTTTTTTGTATTTCAAACTTAGAAAACATAACCTACTTATATTATAATTGTTCACTAGAAAATTCCATCCTTTTAAACACTTCTTATTTTTGATTTTAATATAACCAATATAGATTTTAACAGTGACTGCTACTGGAACGTTCTTATGTTTCAATATGCTAATTGTTATAGAGTTTTACTAGATACCAACTTCTTATTTACCAGTTGGTATCTTTGGTTTGAAAGAAACCAAGGATGTTCAACGACATTAGCACTCCTGTTGACAACCTAACCTAAGCCATTGTGTTATGTTACAATTAGATTGCAAACCCCAGCTATAAACTAGCCAAAAATAATTTGTTCATGTAAGTTCTCAAAAGAGTAAAAAGTCACATTAACTTCTTAAGGGTAAAAATTGTTACAACAATGAGAGATATATTATGGCCTTAAGCATTGACCTAATGATCCTCATAACGATGATAACAACACATTCACTTCTCACTTGCTTGATTAATTACTAAGTTTATTCTTTATCTTTCTACTTATTTTCTTTTTTCTACCTTTACTATTTCATACACACACATATGAGCTAGTCTCACGTCTTTTATCAAGATTATCTAGGCTTTTATAGGTTGTGATGGTTTAGACCGACTACACCATGGCCCAGTTATGCAATCGATCACATCCTTCCACTGACTAAGGTTTTTGATTTGGACGCTAACTATGGCTTCCCACATCACTCTATCCGAGCCACCTCGAACTTTCCTTGCTAGCACTTAGGCTAAATCTGCCAATGACACCAATATCATTTTTAGTACACTAGTATGGGGAGAGTTTTTCTTTTTATTATTTTATAAGGGGATTTTTTCTACCTGTTAGGTTTATTGGCAACGCATCTTTAAGCGTAGAATAAATTTATATTAGTGCTCTCCTCCTTTAGAGGATCAGTTGTTTTATTCAAAAATAAACAAACAGCCATTTTTCGTTCGCTGTCTCTTTCACAGCAAAAAACACATCTTTCGCTAAATTTCCCAGTTTGAGTCTATTCAAAATGCCATTTTCAGGTAACCTACCTTAATAATCTCAACAACTAAGTACTAAAACTAAAAAAAATAAGAAAAGTTAGTAAAAATTAAAAATTTAACTGGGTAACTCGGTGGCCACCAACCAAAATTTTATGAACTTGAATGGGCAATCCATTTAAGTCAAACTACATATGAAAATAGTGAACCCATGCGCATTATTATAAGGATTTTTTAACTTTTCCAATTTCTTCTCCATTGTTGCTTGAATTCCAGTTCCTAGTTAATTAAGGCTAAGAATACTGTGAATTTCTAAGTCCTAAAGAAAATATAATTTAATCATATGCTGTTTTAATGTTAATAAACTTTTGGACTAATGCCACACATACTTACCTAGTCAAGTTTAGAGAAAATTGTATAGAATTTTATTTTGTTTGTTCTTTGTGAATTACCCTTTATGTATGTGTGTAGGCAAGAATTAGTTATATCTCAATTCCCGATTTTAGCCACACATTCTTATTTAAATAATATAATTAGGTGCAGCCACAAAAAGGTTTAGCCAATGCTTTCCATGTGTGTGTATACATACAAAGGAAAATGTGCATATTTCTCAAACGATATACTGAATTAGTGGTGTTTTGTATTTGTTCAAGCTGTGTTGTATTGTTAATATAGTTACTATAAATGATATATCCACCTTAAAAAGAAAATAAAGAAGCATGGCATCACCACTTAACAAGTTGGAATATCCATGCATCATAAGGTAATTATACCAAAAAAGGTTGTGCTGCCAAATCAAATTTAAGAACATTGGTAATAAAGAGATGCTCCTTTTGGAAGTAGATGAAATTTGCAATAAGAACCATGTCATCTTTCTTGAAGGTTTAATTTACCTTAATAGTAATTATAGACAAAAAAACATTTGTCCTAACTCCTAATAAGTCCACCTGTATCCATTTGTGCAAGGCAACAGTATGCTTACCAAGTTTTCAATAATGAGACAGTAAGGACTCAAAACTCGAGGTTTCAATGGTCCGACCGGTCAAACCGTCGGGAATCGTACATATATTGATATTGGAATTTAATACATTTAAAGGCAACAACAAACATAAACACTCACATATAGTTACCAATCTCATACACAATGACAATACTTCAAAAAATATGAATTACGTAGTTTAAATAAATAATGGTTCACATGACCTTAGTGCTCACTTGGTCACATTAGAGATTACACATTAATACAAATATGCTAATACAACCACTCTACCAACACACTTGCACTAAGTTCATAACACAACACAACTGTAGATACCAAAAATTTTACAACACCTAAAATTCTATAAAAATATAGAAAACTAGCAAGAAATATATGAAAAACAAAGAGAACACCAAGTTTTTAAATTGGTTTGACAATCTCTGGCCTAGGTCCACTGTAATTTCTATTGATTAAAGATTTGTGAGTCACCGGTACAAGGGTTTAACTGATCTAAAGGTCTAGAATAGCAAATAGTAGCTTCCTTAGTGAGTATAATGAAGGAGAGATAGAAGTGAAGAAGATAACGAGTCAAAAAATCTATCTCTAGTAGCTATAGGGTCTGTATTTATAAGGAAATCATCCAATAGAACCCACGACCCATGAAATACCAAGTCCTGATCCATAAATGAGCATGTAGGATGAGACAACCGGGCCCACTAAGCAAGAAAATCAAATCGGTACAGACCAGAAGTGATCGGTACCGACCGGAAATGATCGGTACCGACCTGGTTTTCTAGGTGCAAACCTCCCCTTCTTCTTTCTATTGGTTTTCTATCCTCGATCTATTGTCTTATGAGCACTTTTCCTTAAAGGTTTTATTGTTTATGAGAGTTTCTAATATTACTTCCTCTTGTCTACTTTCCTTCAGAATTCTTTTGAAGTTGTCTGTCTATTCCTTGAGAAATGTTCTTCAAGATGATCACACATGTCATATTCCATGTACAATAGCCTTGGGGGCCTACATAAGGAAAGAAAAGCAATCGGTACCAAGTAGAAAGTGCTCGGTATAGAGTTGTTTCCTTAGCTCCAACTGACCTCTAAAGTCTTGAGTTCGCTCCTATTGCCCTTCTAAGTATTTCCCATGTCCGTGAATCATTTCATCTTCATTCCGACCTCTGTATTCGTCTAAAGGCTGCTTGGTTAAAAAGATGGATAATACTTGCTCCCCAGAGTATGCTTCTATTGGAAATAAGGCATGCTCTGGAACAACACAAGCATTTATTATCATCTATTTATGTCCGTTGGCTATCCTAGAGTTGCTTCGGAGCATTGCCTCCATTCCGTTGATATCCATTCAACTGCTTTAGGTAGTAAAAATTCAATTCTCCATGCTAAGGGCAAGATCCACACTCTGGAGATCATTCTGTGCCTTAACTAGGTGTGTAGTTCCCTTTTCCTTGCTCTTTCTCAAATTCTTTCATTTTTTGTCCAAAAATTCTACTCGGTACCGAATATTTCTTCTCGGTACTAAGTTCTTTCGTTCACTCCCGAGTTCTATAAGTACCTGGCACTTAGGAAAATTTCTTTACCTTTTCATTCTTCTGATCATGCCTGATTCCTTTGAACCATCAACCCAATGCCAAATTCTTGCAACCGCATCCTTGGTACCTCAATTCGCTTGCCGATGATCTTTCCTAGTCACCACCACCGACTTAAAGACGCTGCCGCCACCAAAACACCACCGCCAATCTCGAAATGCCATCGCTAACTGCTTCCATTTGCAAAAATGATTGACCTCAACTACTTTCTTATTTGGATCCGAACTTCACATGAGGTGGGTCTTCATGCCATCAGCAATGTTACCTTGGCAGCATCGTGATGGTCGTCATCGTCGGTGGCTGGGTCGTTAATGGAGATGTCCCGATCTTGACTGGTGATTGGTTAGAGCAAACTCAAAATTTTTCCTAATTGTTCTTGGTTCTGACCCAAAGTGCATTCGGGTTTGATTCGAGGAGTGCTTTGGCAAAGCAACCGATTCTTAAAACCCAAGTCTTCACCTTATAAAGTTCCTTAGTTGTCTCTAACTAACACTTGATGAGTTGATTATCGCCGTCCGAGCATCAAAATGACAGTTCTTTTCCAAAGATCAATCGTGTTGAAAGATTTCATTATAGTGCTTTTCCAATTCTTCCACTTCCAATGCTCATGTAAAAGAAAAACTTCTGGGTCACTCCAGGCAGCGGTTCCGGTATTGATTATCTGACGATAAGGGTAAGATTTGATGCATAGTTTCATCGTGCCGTATGCCGTATTTTTCTAGCACGAGCAAGCTATCTACATAGGATGGTCTCCGTTCGTCGTGCATAGGACTAGGACTCATTCTACATAGATTAACAATTCCACCTGCCTCGGATGACACTCGGAGCCCTATTGGTCGACACACGTTAACATCTGTTGGATTCCATGCATTGATCACATGGGTTAAATTTGAAATATAATTCCAAAGTAAAACATACCTGACCGAGTTGAATGCTAAGTTTTCCTGTCCAGAATGAATCGCCAATCGCCCTATTTTAAAGCTGGCGCTGGACCATCTACTCTTTTTGAAGTTGGATCTATAATAGCTTAGGCTTCGACATCCATGACTTTTGGGAGTAGGCATTCAATTACCGCTGAATTACAAGGAACGATCATTCTAATACATCTGAACCAAAAACAACCTCCTCTATTGAATGAGTACATCGGTTTAAGGGTTATGGATGATCCGCCTGAATACGTGTCGACAATCCGTACTCCTAAAATGCTCCAGGTCATCTACCATTAGCACAACATCCTTGAAGGTGATGTCCTGCTTCCCACTCAGGGGAACCAAGCACACAATCCTCCGTGGGTTATACGGTCTGTAATAGATACATGTGACTAGATGGTGCTGTACCGCCTTTCAATTTGTTTCTCCGCTTGATTCTCCTTGGAGCTCGGATTTCCTCTATCCCAAGTTCATCCTAACAGATATGCACCATTCAACTCCTTGTATATGCTATTAATGAATCGATTCAAGCGACTTCCAAACTTCAAAGAGCTAACCCACATCTTGAGCTTCAAGCATCGGCAAGACTCACCCTCTCCTTAAATCATTGAGGCCTGGTGCAAGTGCAAAGTTATTGAAGCACTCCACAACAAACACTCATTTTTCAAGAATTGGTATTTCTTTGTTCAATATCCATATGGCTTCAACTGGTGTTGGCTTTTAGACAGTAAGATGCTTTTTTCCTTCATGTTTTCTACGCTCGGATTCCTTACCTCAAAGCATTTAATTCATTGTCCAATTATGTTACACCCATATTTTCTAAACGTTTATCGAAGTGAAATTAATAAAGCACCGAGCCCCGACGAACTACTCCCACAATAGGAGTCGAAATATGGAAAGGAATCAAGAATGAAATCTAGATAGTACTATGCCAAAATCCTTGAGCGGTGGAAAAATATAAAGACTGCACCCACCCATTGAACGTTGCTTCAACATTATAGCCAGAAATGGCTACAAGATGTAGGAACCAACCAACAACCTTCACACTCGCTTCTATAGGCAAAACTGCGACATAGTTTTCAAGTACAAAAATATGAAGATTGCGCTACGGTTCCAAAAGGCAAGACTTAGAATCTTTGAACGACGGCATAGTCTTTAAGTAACAATAAGATGTAGAAACTATGCTACGGCCCAAAAGGCAAAACTTACAATACAAAACAGTAGCACAACCCCTTAAGCTACTATAAGCAAAAGTGGAAAATGCCACAATGTTAAACTTACATCTAAAAGTTGTAACTCTACATTGCAATTTTGTATCAAAAAACTAAAAGGATGCGCTGCCATTTAATGTTTATTTGATAGAATAGCATCGCAATACTATATCAATATAAAATTAATAAAGAATGCTGTCATCTTGATGTGATAAAATAGTGCTGCAATACTAAAAACACTGACCACAAACATAACAAATCAAGAGATGAGGCGATGGGAAGAGACCGCTCTACAACCAAGAGCCAAACCTCATTCCTCAAAGGCAAACTAAGAGATTGCAACTCCATCCCCAAGACCATTAAATCTAGCTCAAGGGCAAAGGCGATGGCGCAGTCCTCCAATGTTGAGAGTAGCTCAGAACAAGTTCACGCAAGGCAATTACCCTCCAAAACAGCAGATCAATCTCTTCTACTAAGAGATACAATTCAAACCATTCCCAATACTGTGCTATGCTAATATCACAGATTGGATAGTGCAGTACGGCTTTAGAAGCGTTGGTGTAGTTCAAAGGCAATACAACATCGCTAGCCCGGGCAAAATGAAGGCACAACTCCCAATGAAGTAAAATGGAGTTCTAAAATGCTAATAATAATATGGCACTTCCTGAAAAGAAGGTCAATTTTTCATTGCAGCTTCATCTACCCGTATGTGTAGTCCATGGGCCTATTTTTTTGTAGAATCAAAAATGCACAATCTATTCAAATTTGGGTTTTCCTACCTCAATTCCAAACATTCCCGCGTCAATTTCAAGCTTCCCACCAAAGTTAAAAATCCAACCTCTCAAATCATAATTTCCCACTGAAGACAACGTTAACAATCCGTGCATACCAAATAAGTGAGAAGGATGTTCAATACCTAGCATGATCCAATGGTAGAAATCAAGAGATCGAAAGGATGACATTGGCAATCCACATCAATCCCTATGTATTATAAATGAATGGGACACTATAACAGATAAGGAGGGATTTTACTCTACTCTTATTAAACACACAAATTAAAAATTGTACTCTTTGCCATTTTTTGTTTGTACTAAGAAATCAAGCGAGAAGGAATAAGACATTTTACCTATGAACGTAGGATTCCTTAATATCCGAACCACGTAAATTCTCTGTGTCCTATTTTACTACTTTTAGTACTTTACTTTATTGTTTAACTTTGTCAGCATTAAAATTGAGACAAATTGATTGTGAATTGATTCATACTGTCTCAAAAATTTCAACCCATAATTTTATAAGCATTAAAGCAACATAATTATTCCACTTAAATGCACTTTTAATATTACTTAATTTAGTTGATTCATAATCACGAAAGCATTCAGCGTTGTGATTACTTCATTAAAAACTATTTGGGTGTTTTTGAAATGAAAAATGTCATTAACATTTTTGACCAAAAGGAGAGCCGATTTCCCTATCTAGCAAACTCTGCTTACGTTTCCTTTAGACACCAATATAATAGCATGAATCCCATAGATTCCAAAACTCTTCCTAATAAAGAACAACTCCACTTGACCTCGAAAATCCCTAAAAGGTCATTCATCCGCTCTATAGCCCAAACCGAAGCAGAAGCTTCTACAGAGCCCACCTCAGACCATGTCATGGCCGCACTTCAGGCCTTCACTGACTAAATAAACCAACACATAGAGGGATTAGAGATATCCATGGCCCAACGTACTGGTCTTAGGCCGATCTCCGCTCAACCATCTATAACTCACTGCCATCACTAACCGACTGCGCTGGCTATACAGCGTGTGAGTGGTAGTGACATACTTAGAAATGAGAATGGTGAAGTTAGCCCTAAAACTGATGCCAAACTCAAAGGAAAAATCTAGATCAATCCTCAGATAAAATCTAAGCCTGCTAACATAACCCTCTATTGCTAAAAAGTAGGCACTGCTCCTGATGATGATGAAGTCACTTCACTCTGCAGGGATGTTTCATCCTAAATGGATCCCAAGGAAGATGAGATCCATCAGTTGAAAGCTTGTGTAGAGCAGTTGGCAAAACTTTGTCTGCAAAATAGCAAAGAAGAGATAAGGGAAGATGGATCTTCCCCATTTTGTGAGACCATCATAGAAGCAGACTTCTCCAACAACTTCAAAGCCATGTCGATTGATAAATTCAACGGAACCACAAACCCAGATGATCATATCAGCACCTTTAAGTACTATATGGATATTCTAAATGTAGGGAGGATGGCCCATTGCGAACTCTTCCCTATGTAGCTAGATGGATTGTACAGGAGATATGGATCGGTAGAGGTCAGTTCTTGGTGGCAGTTCTTTGTTGATTTTCCAAGATAGTTCAATTCGGGAAGAGAATCTTCCCTAGATGTAAACACCATGCCCCCTGTATAAAGCAGGGCGAAAATGAGAGTCCGTGCAACGTCATAAAATGCTTCAAATCTGAAGTGCTCTGAGTCGAAGTCACTTGTGAAGAAGCATTACTAATGGCTCATTCTCGGATTAGAAGGGAAACTACCATATGGGAAAAGAATAGTAGAAAGTCGTGTCGCTGCATGAAGGTCTTTTATGAAAGGGCCAGTGGCTACATCAGAATGGAAGAAGCTAGATCTGCAGCACAGTCTAAGAGAGCTTCTGCTCCCCATACTGAGAAGAAAAGGGTGCAGAAGGTTATCATCATCCAGCGAAGTGACAAAGGGACTTAAACTTCACAGCAAAAACTCCCCTCACCTACACTTCTGGGTAGATTTACAAGATGACCAGGACCGAGCTAGCGTATAATGTGCCAAACAAAGGAAAAAAGGCAGAGTAGAATAGAGGTGGAGCATACTGATGCTTCCGCGGATCAAATGATCATCACATAGACAACTGCCCATACCTGACAAATGAAATAAAGAGACTAATTCAAAAAGGATACTTAGGCTGCTTCCGGAAGGAAAACAATGAGGAAAGGACGGGAAACCTCACTCCGGATCCGAATAAAAACCTAGCAAGAACCCCTCAAACCTCATAGCTTCAATCCATGGAGGACCATACCTTGTACGAAAAAACAAAAAAGCATAGGAGCAATATGTGCAAGAAGCAAAAGCGGAGCAAAAAACTATATTTAATGTAAGGTAGAAACTTGCCTACGAAATAATCTTCGCCGCAGCTAATGTCATTTGGATTATCTTTCCACATAAGGATCCGCTCATAATTACGGTGCAAATCTCAAACTACACTATGAAAAAAGTCTTTGTTAATTCTAGGAGTTCTGTTAATGTCATCTCAAATCCGCATTCGAAAAAATGAAGCTTCCAACTGGAATATCGAGGCCAAGCCCAGAACCAATCACGACTTCAACAACATTGCGACCGTTCCCATTGGATCGACACGCCTACTTTTCACTACCGAAACTGCGCCCCTTCACAAATCCTTTTATGCGAGCTTCCTGGTCATCGGTCAACCATCACCATATAATGCACTTTTGGGAAGACCCGCACTAATTGACGTGGAGTTAGTCAAAAGGACCTCTATACCCATACTATTCAAGGGTACAGTGTAATACTACCAGATATTATGGAGAATGAGGCTATATGGGGTACACATGTGAATATTCCTTTGGACTAACACTAATAGGTATTAAAACATCGAACAAATAACTCACCTATACATATGCTGTATCAGCACAAAACAATAAACACGTGTGCCTCCAAGTTAGAACGATACACAGTATACAATAAATACCAGAGATCAAAAAGTCAATCGCTGCGATAATATATATATCACAATAATATAATAAGTGTAAACCTCATCTCAAATGTCAAATCTATCAATATAATATGATAACATTCAATATACAGCTCATTATCCAACATATATAGTGAATCAATGTTATATATGTTAGGAAATCAAATTCATGGTTTTAATGACAACAACTATACAATGAAAATCAAATGTACATATATATGTATATATACAAGAACTTGCCAGAGCAACATCACTAGAAAGACAAGAACAAGGTGTAAAGAACGATACAAGAGGCTACAAGTCGATAGAATTGGAAAAGGAATTGCACAGACACAGATACAGCAACATGCACACATTCAGACGTCTGAATGCACTAGCCAGACGTCTGAATGATTCCTCTGTTTCACAACTCAGAAGAAAACAGACGTCTCATCCTGAACTCAGACGTCTGAAAGACATCCAGACATAAAACAGAAATGAAGACCAGACGTCTGGATTATAAACACAGACGTCTAAAATGCTACCAGACACAAAAAATATATGAAGGCCGGACATCTGAGGTCACTTTCCAGACGTCTGATTATAGGCTCGACTGTGTATTTTCAAAGTCCAACTGTCACATTCAAAAAGACACATCCGCTTCTCTTCGCCGTAACTCTTCATCATCAACAGAAGCAACTATAGAGCACTCATTAATGGATGCAACTACTCAACATACCTATCTACAACTATATATAGCATCAAGAATCAAGAGAAAGTAGATCTGACTACCTTACAACTCGACTCTCTATCTTGATCATCTCTTGTTCTAATCATCCACTTGCTATACAATCTGAAAATCTGAGATCATACACTTCTATATTCTCTCGAACAATATTGTATTCAATCATCCAAGAGATATAAGAAGTTCAATTGTACTATATAGTCAAAATCCGTGTAATAGAGAACACATAGTTGACAAAGAAACTCTGCTATTGTAAACCTGTTCCTCCGGGTGAAGTGAGGGTTATTTGGTGAAAGGAAATTCCGAAGAGGAGCTTCGGGACTGGACGTAGGACGGGAGGTCCGAACCAGTATAAAATCCTGGTGTGATTATTTTATATTTACTTAGATTAATATTGTTTTAGTTGCATCATATATTTTGCCACATATACTTGCATATACACTACACGATCCACTCCGTATAGACTTTCAATATATGTATCATATATCAATCCTAATATAAGACTCCTCTAAGCCCAACAGAATAAATGCTAGTCATGTCATCCATGTACCTGAAATGTCTCGGATTGATCAGAGTATTATATAAATAATAAATGGGTCAAACAACATCTAAATCCAAGGTCAATAAACATATGGAACTCAGTATATACTGGGTATAATATAATAATATTATCTCAAGCTATCCTATTTAGGAATTTAAGAAGAAGTATGAGAAGTGAAGAGATTATCGAGAAATTGAAAATGCAAATGGAAAGAAGTAAGTACACATGCTTATCTATAGAATTTGAAAAACGGCAAGTTACCTTTAATGTTTCAACAACTTTCGTTCGATGAGAAAATCCAAAAAACGATTTTTGGTCACATTTTTCATTTTTCACCGAACTATTTATTTTTGTAAACAAACTTTCAAAATGATTTCACCATCATTATTTATTAATTAAAGAGGGTTATTTGATTATAAAAAATTAATAATTGAATATTTAAAATTAATTAAACATTCACAAATCAAAGCGATAAAATTCCGGATCATTACATAGTTGCTCAAGTTCCATATCATAATGAGCAACTAATACCAAAAGAATATGAAAGGATGTATGCCTAACAATTGGAGCAAAGATATCATGATACTCGAACCCTTTCTTCTAAACATACCCCTTTGCTACTAACCTTGCTTTGTATCTGAAATTAGCTTTGCCGCCATCTTTCACACAATAGATCCACTTACATCCAATTACCCTCTTGTTAGTGAGAAAAGGCAGAAAAATCCCAAGTATGATTTTTTTGCAAAGCTTCAGTCTCCACTTCCGTAGCAAGTAACCAGCTAGAACTATCAACTGATGCAACAACATCTCTATAATCTCTAGGCTCAGCATGGACAACATTCAATGCATATGCTGCCATGCCATCGAAGTAAATGTCTTTGATGCTTAGTCCAACAAAATCATCAAGCCACCTAGGCTTCTTCCTCTGTCTAACAGGCCTAGTCTCTGAATGAGCTCCACCTTCAGTCTGATCCTCTGTACTAACATCTGTACTATCCTTATCAACCATGGTGCCATCGAAAACACCATCTACACCTCTACGGAAGGAAACCAAAGATGACTTTCCTTGTGTTTGGTATCCTAAACTTGTCCTCATATTGTCATCGGATGAGGAAGACTCCACCTTCAACATAACCTTCTCATTGAAAGTCACATGCCTATTGATAATAATCTTCTTGCTAATAGGACACCACATCATATTAACTTTCACTCCTCTTTTACAACCTAGAAACATACACTTGCAAGCTCTAGGTTCCAACTTTCCTCTACTCTCATGTACATAAGCTGGGTATCCAAATACTTTGAGAAATGAATAGCAAACAGACTCTTCTTTTCATACTTCTTCAAGAATCTTTATGTCTATGGTAGTAGAAGGTGTACGGTTGATGAGGAAAGCCGCCATAGATAAAGCTTTAGCCCAAAATCCCTTCTTCAACTTAGTAGTCGATCTAAGGCAATGAGTTTTCTCAAACAATGTCTGACAACAACCCACCTAGACCAAGCATCACCAGGTGTGGTATAATGTCTCTTAATGCCTTCAGACTCACAAAAATCGATGAATTCCTATGATATGAATTCACCTCCATTATCAAAATGGAGAACTTTCAGCTTCATCCCTAACTGCTTCTCAATAATAGATTTCCACTTTTGAAACCTGGTTTCAACTAAAGATTGGCAAGTGGAGGACCCCAATCATCTACATGAACATACTCTAAAACAACCTTCGCCTTATGCTCTTTAGTACTAAAAGTAATCTTTGCCTGCTTGCCAAGAACACGCTCCTCACAAAAGCCAAGCTTTGAATGATGAACACCATCAATCAAACCTTGCTTTCTCAACTCATCCAAACTGCGCTCACCAATATGGCACATCCGTAAATGCCACAATCTTAAAGAATTTGAATCAGCCGAAGTAATAGAAGCTGATTCACCCACTATAGTAGTGCCCTTCGATAAATAAAGATTTCATGCACTCACACTATTCATAATAGTTGGGGAACCCTTCGATGTCTTCATATTCTCTTCCTCAACTATAATCTTCATCCCAAACCTACTTAAATCTCTAATAGAAATCAAGATCCTTCTCAAATCAGTTACATGTCTAACATCAGTAATCGTATGAATACCACCATCAAGAATTCTGACCTTTACACTACCAACATCAACCATACGGCAAGAAGCATCATTGCCCACTAAAACTTCTCCTCCATCAATCTCACGGTATGTGTAGAGAAACAGTTTCTATCAGGTGTTATATCATAGGATGCACCATAATCAATAAGTCATAAATTGCTCTTTCTAGAAGAGTTAGAAGCTGTAAACACATCGGCATCACTCTCTGTATCTGATGTTAGTGCAGTAGACACTGAAGCTTGCTTTGTGTCTTTTCTTCGTCCTTCGAGCTTGAGACATTAAGCTACAAAGTGCCCCGGTTTATTACAACGATTGCAAGTCAATCGATTAGGCCCCCTAGACTGAGACCTTGACTTATTTCGACCTTCACCATACTTTGACTTACCTTGACTTCTACCTCTCTGAAAAGATAAGCTCACCGAGTCACTATTTATATTAGTTCTCACCAATCTGTCTCTCAACACCTCATTATGAAGACCAATCTTGACATCCGACAAACTAATCTTACTATGCACATATAGCATGGAGTTAACAAAAGAAATATACTCCTTAAGCAAAGAACACAAGAGGATCACTGCTTGAGCCTCATCATTAATCTCAACATTTGATGCCTTAAGGTTCATAACCAAGGTAGTAAGAGCATCAACATGTTTCATAAGGTTGGCTCCAGGCTTCATCTTAAACGAATAGAGCTGTTGCTGAAGAATAATCTGATTTGTGAGAGACTTATATTGATATGCATCAGATAATGCATCCCATAATTCCTTCGCCATTTCTTTTGAGAAAACTCTTTGATAACTTCATCTGAAAGACTTATCTAGATTGTTGTAAGAGCTTCCTCTTTCATCTCTTTCAACACATCCGCCTAAATGTCCTTCAATTTCTCAGGCCAAGAAACAATCTTATAAGTTCTCTCATTCTTCAACACCGCCTCCATTTTCATCTTCTAAGTTCCAAAATCTCATTTTTCATCAAAACATGTAACACCATAATTAACACCAGATCTACCAAAAGATTTTCCAACAAAAACACTAGCTTTGATACCAAACTGTTGTGAAAAAACATAAGGATGGATTTATCACTATTATGTGGAAGTGATTAACCAGGATCTAATTTTGTCGATTGGACACCAATACAAATTTAATATCAACTACGCTATCACATAAGATCATATAACAGAATGAAAAGTGTAACGACCTGCCTTTTTGGACGTTTTAAGCAGACATACATGCCATAATCAAACAATTCAAAAGGGCAGAATGTTATTGGGGTAAATAAGAAAAATTAGAGAAGAAAAAAAAACAAATACCGAATCTCACAGCGGAATGACAAAGTATAATAATCAAATAACAGTTCATGAAGCTATTTTATAAATACATTTGATTATTCTTCACAGCACAAATATCAGAGTTACATAAACAGGAATAAATAAATTAATGCAGCGGAACAACATGATGCAGTGGAATAAATATATTAAATAATAATAGTACCAATCTTCGTCATCGTCCTCCAGAAATAAGGTCTTCAACCCTGAAATGCTCAGACTAACGCAAGCGAATTGAAAAGACAAAACACTCGAGTCAGAACTAAAAGATCTTATGTAAGTTAAATCAACGGTAAATAAATATGAGTGGAACGGCGTCAGAGATGTTTACGGGGTTTAACATCTCCTATCCAGTGTCTAACGTGAGTGCAATAACTTAAGAGATGTTCGGGATTCACACCTCCTAAGGATCCGTTAAACTATCTACTATGTAGTACAATACGCTATTATAATATGTCTACAGTAAAGTAAAAGTATTAAAATAGCGTTAAGGCGTTACCCATATCCTCCTTAACACATTTTTATATATTCCCATAGTCTATACAGTACCGTAATTCCTTCGTAAACTGGAGGGCTATCAGAGGGCACTCCATAGGTATGGTACAAAACAAACTCGTAGAAAGGCGCGATAGGGCATGCGACACGGCACTCGAGGTAATGCCAGGGGAGATATACCATTTGCGTATCCGGACTGGTGGTAACACATAGCAGCTACTACCGCCCACCTCGGAACACACTCCAAAATCAAAAATCAAGGGTGGCCACCAAATCAATCACAAAGTCAGAATATAGTATCAAAGAAGTGTGCCCGATAGGAGGAATGACCTCACTTGGCCCGGCGTAGCTCCTGATTTTAGCCACATCAAGCTGACTCACGGGAGTCAGGGTCACGTAAATACCTCATACGGAATCGTTCACCAAACCACCCTACTTCATTTCTAGAATCTCCACCACATGCACAATTGTTCAAGTGGTTTTCGGTATTGGCAGAGAGTATGACAATATCCGATCCCGGTCCCTTTAACAACCAAACGCTTATTTCACACCGGATGATTCTTTTACATTTCAAAGGTCAATTCACACTTTATATCAAAATATCATATTCTCAAAACCATATCACTTTCGCAATCATGTTCACTTTGAAATCATATTCACCTTTGAAATCATATCGTTTCCGAAATCATAATTTCTTTCAAAAGTCATATTTCCAATTAGGTTAAATCTTCACTTCAAAATCATCATATTCAATTAATTATAACATTTAAATTCCAAATTAGGTTATAACATCATTTAACCGTATTTTCTTTTAAACCAATGAATTTGAATATAAACACTTTCCCTCTACTTAGTTAGAAAATTAAGAAGATAGTTTAAATAGTTATAAATAGTTAATATACTCTAAAATAGTTTAATTATAGATTAAAGGTACTTGTTAAATTGATTTAAGATAGTTAAATAGATTTAAAATAGATTAAATATAATTAAAATAGATTAAATAGCTTTAAAATAGATTAATTAGATTTAAAATAAGTTAAAATGGGTTAATTAGTTTTAAAATAAATTAAATGGTTTAAAATAGGTTAAAATGATTTAATATAGTTAATATAAATTAAAATAGTTTAATAATTTGAAATCATAAAATTTAGAATCTTTTAAAATAATATATTTTTAAAACAGTTTATGTTAAAAATATGAATTTTGAAATTTATATCAATTTAAACTATTTATTTCATTTCAACACCTTTGGACCATTTTCAATTTCCAACCAATAAACCTAATTTCAAATCTTTTAATTTAAATTCTCAATAAAATATTTAATTCTAAATCGCTTCCAATCCATGTTTGAAATATCAATTAAAATTACTCCAATTTCAATACGT
Organism: Allium fistulosum; assembly: GCA_030737815.1. NCBI lineage: Eukaryota > Viridiplantae > Streptophyta > Magnoliopsida > Asparagales > Amaryllidaceae > Allium > Allium fistulosum. The sequence continues at coordinate 1,539,254,223 of CM060901.1, read as the reverse complement.
TTCAAAGTTATATTTCAATTGATTTTTAATAACTCAATTCTGGTAAATTTCAATTATACTTCAAAAATCAACTTTAAAATTCCAATTTAATTCCTTTAACCAATTCCTTTAAACCAATTTCCAATTTTAACATAAACTTGGATTTTTTTCATAGATTCAGTTTATATAATCAATTTCTATTTCAAAAAAAAACCACTTAATGAAGTTCCAAATTTCTAAGGCTCAAAAATCATTTAATTTAACCAATCCGGTGTCCGTATATAATTTTCTACCCTAGGGTCAAGTGATACGGATTTCTTTCATTTCAATCCGCAATTTTACAATTTAAGGTTATATATCATTTCAAACCGCAATCCCGAGTTAATTAAAAAATCCATAAAATCGCTCGTCAACCCATAACGATATTCCCTAATCTATAGGCCGTTCAGGTATGTACCATTTCAACCCATATGGAACTTGCAGAGTGATACGATATATAAATTAACATAACATCCAATCATCCAATATCAACAATCAAACATCCATCATAATCATCATTCAATTCAACCAATAAATATCAACAATTAACTAATTATCAATAACAGGTATTTAACTGGCAGTTTAAATTCAATAATAAATTAAATGGCTATTTAATTCAAAATAAATTCAAAATAACTGGAAAGACGATTTAAATATACCAAACAACAATAAATAAATTCCTAATCACATCAAAAATTTAACTTAACTAACATAAGAAATTTTAGAAGTTGTGAGTGGGTTAAAACACTCACTTTTGAATTTAAATCGAATTGAAATCCAAATTAAGGCCCCAAATTTTAACAGTCTCAGAATTTGTCCAAAGCAGTGTCATAATGTCCGGAACTTTGATACGATCCCAACAAAACAAACCGCGCGTGAATTGGAGTTCGTATTCAGAAGTTACGTGAGTTAGAGCAGTTGACAATTGAATTTTTAAAATTAAAAATAAATAAAAATACAAACAAATCATACGTTACCACGTCACCCTATCCTTTCGTCACCTCCTAGGAAAAATCACACGTGCAAAAACGAAACCCCCCTAGAACACGCCGTTGACCCCACTTTGACCACGCTTCTCCCCCTCCCTGCGCCGCTATAGGCCACGCTGACCACCGCCGTACACTTGCCTCGCTACCCCCTTCGAACCGCCTAGGTCTGATCACCCCAAACGCCACCGGCCGCCGCACCCCTTCAACCCTAATCGAATTAATCGCCCCGATCTGACTATCATCAGACCAAATGAATGCCACCAATGCGATCCCCATGCTACTCCCCATAAAACCGTGCCGGCGAATCGTTGATCGGTCGACGTTCATCCCAACGCGATGAACGGCCGAGATAAATTCGTCCAATTCCGGCCACATAGAAACCCAGATCAAAAAACAAACTGCAGATCTGACTTGCGCTCGTCGAGAGCTTCGAAACGGTATATAATTTGATAGGGATTGGAGGAGTTTGATTTTGAAGTTGAATTTGAAATTGAATTTGCAATTTGGAAATTAGGGTTTTGTTTGTTTGCCATTGGAAAGAGGAGATGAGAAAGAAATGTACGTAGTAGAAAATAAAAAGGTTGCTAGGGTTTATAACGGGCTATTTATAGGCAAAGCTGAAACAGAAAAAATGGACCAGATCGATTTAGTTTGAACGATAAAGACCCAAAAAGCTCGTTCTGTCTCCGAAATGAAAATGAGTCATCCCATATATCAAAATAGATGTTTTCAATATTTATAAGTTCAATGGAACCGGTTTCAAGTCCAAATTCTATCGTATGAAGACGTTAACTTAAAATCAGCTTATTTCAAATTGATTTCAATTGAATTGATTTCAAGACGTTTCGAGTCCGTACGATTAAACGACAAGTCCGATCGCTTCAAAACTTGAAATCCTACAATAATTCACCATTACGGATCCGATGAAACTAGTTTCGTCGAAATCCGAGTAAGTGGCTAAAATGGCTATTTTCACATTAATTAAATAAATTAATATTAAATTAATTAATCACTTTTTAATTCAATATTTCTAAACTAACAAATTTCATCATTTTTTATTACCAAGACATTTAAAATAACTTAAAACAAATTTATATATCAAATCCAGTGTTGGTTTTTATACTAATTACAGTGTTCAATTTCGTTGTAATTAAATCCAATAAATTATAATTTAAATTTCCATAAATTGATAATAATTTGATTTCAGTCCTATTATTCAACCTATCATTACCCATGTATATATTTGACCTTGGTTTATACTTTATAACATTAATATCCTCAAATTTCACCTTCTACCAAGTTGATTGCAATATTACAATTACCTTGAATTTTGTAAATTTTCACATTAATTATAATTTAAAAATCCCAATTAATTAATTTATCTTGGTTTCATTCCTTTATTAAATCAATTATTACCTTATGAATAAAATTAACATTTCTATTCATTTTATTACATTCACACTTTTCAGTTATTGTATTAACTCACATTAATATAACATTTATTTACATTTATTTGTAATTGATTTCCAATTTAAATTGGTAACAAATAACAATTGTCACCATTTTTATATTTAATAACATTTGTAAGTTTATTATCCACAACAAGTATTATACTTACTACTACAACCCTAATTTTATTCAATTACAATTAGTTACATTGGTTACATCTTATTGAATTAATATTATATAATTATCGAATTAAATTTACATTACTGCACTAATTAAGTGGATTAATTGAAGTTGATTCCCAAATCAAATTTAACAGGCTAAATAAATAGGTAGCATATAATAGTTTGTCACCATTAGCTTTTTATCACATTAATAAGTTTATTGTTTATAACCAAATGTTATAATTACTTACATAACACTGATTATATTCCATTACCATAAATTATATATTATTTCATTAATTAATTCACTATTTACATTTGTTTTCTTATATTCAATTTATAGCCAAGTATAACCTTTTAATCATTTCAATTGATTGGGATTTCATTCAAATTGTTAATAATTAACCTAAGTTAACCTTATTGCATTTCATTTTAGTTATTATTTCGTTAGTAAATCACAAATTTTTATTTCTCCCAATATTAAATCACAAAAAATCTTATTAAATTAACTAATTTAATTATCGAAAATTACGGGTCGTTACACTCTTCCCCACTTAAAACTTTTCGTCCTCGAAAAGGAAAAAAAAGGGAAAAAGGAATTAAGAAATAAATATCTTATTCAAAATATTAAAATTTTTAAACAGATAAATTTACAAAATTAAATAATTTAAATAAAATATATCAATTTATAACCATTATATCCTTTTATACTCAGGTAAATAAAAGTTTGAAAACACTTTACAAAATTTTCTAAGTCCAAAATTTACGGAAAATTTTGGCAGTCTCCTTTGTATGGATAGGTCTGGGTGAAATAATAATATCAATAATAAACACATATATATCATATTTCAAAATAATATATCCCAAACCATGGGAAAAATAATATAATATCGCTATAAACCGTAATCCGAGAACGTACCTATTTGTCAGGCAAATAACGCATATTTTATGAAATCAAAAGCAGTATCAATTGCTTCCATAACTTGTATTTCACTTATATAATCCAAAGAAGTCAATAACTATATAAAAGAGGAGTATTTTGAGTTGTTTCAACCAATAACAAAACAAGTCAATACAACATAACAACAATCACTTGGAAACAAACCATACAACTATCACGTGAAATCAAGTAAATCAACCATCCATCCATAGAAATCAAAACAGATGGTTTGTTTGGATTCAGACACCTTTAATCGTATAGAATGGCAAATAACTACTAAGTATACCATACACTCAACAGTCTTAGATAAAACTCAATAGATTATTCATACATACTAAACAATTAGAAGTATCCTTTCCCAAACAACCCTAAACCAAAACAAACAACAAATTCCAACATTATTTAAGTTTATGTTTACATATTTCTTTTCATATCATTTATTGTTTGTCTATTTTCATTCGTGTAGTGATTATTTTCTTTAATTTACATTTATTTCTCACAAATTCAATTCCCATTCATTCATATAGCACTTAATTCCATTTATTTACATTCATTTATTTACATATGTTACATTTTCTTACATATGTGACTCATATATAATTATTTAAACATATGTAAATCAATTCTTAAAGTACTATATAGGTTTTTCTGTAAATAAATTCACATTCATTCATTCAATACTTATTTTCATTTATTTTCATTCACTACTTACAAAATTCATTTCATTTATTCATTTAGTGAATATTCCTTTTCATTTCTTTACATTCATTTCTTACAATAAGTTATCTCCATTCAATTGTTTATAATAACCAATGAATTCATTTGTTTTAAGTATTACATATATTCTATTGCATTTTAGTTCACATTTATAAATTTATATGCTTAATTTTCCATTGGATATTAACATTCATTAATGCATAAGTTCATACTTAAGTTCCTTACTTTTTTTTTCTTTTTTTTACACTCATCCTTTCTTATATAATGTCGTTGAATATTAAATCCATTTTCTAAATCATTTCAACCTTTCGGTAGTTATAACCATTTACGAAATATAGTATTCATTTTACTATTTACTTTAATTATAAATAGCTCCAACATTAACTTAAGTTTATAATCATTTACTTACAGTACTCGCTTTTTTATTTCATTTTATTTAGCAGTATTTCAATTATAACTTAAGTTTATAACCATTATAATATCAAAATTCTTATTTATACAAGTAATTCCATTGAACACTTTCATTACTTAAGTTTTACTTGTATAATATTCCATTACATATCCTATTTAACATTACAACTTTTAATATTTTGGTAAGTTATATATATGTCTTTTAAAATTGCAATTGAAAGTTACACAAGTTTATCTCACTTATTTTAATTACTTAATGCTCAATAATTATCATTTCTCATTTTTATATCCTTTTTTTCTTTTTTTTTCAGTTTCAATTTTCAAATTCCTTGTATATTTCATTTATAACTTAGCATTTAATTTCTTATTTTCATTTAGAAGTTCCAATTATTAAATAGTTAAAATTTCATTTCATTACAATAATTGAAACTATTAATTAACAGAAACATAAGAACTAAATACCGGGTTCCATTTCAAATCATTTTAAATAATAATATATATATGTATATACTCATAACTTTTATATACATCAAATCATATTTAAAATTTGAAATTTATATTTGTTTAACAAAATAAATCTACAATAATACTACTACAATGGCCTTCCCACTTCGAAAGTCGAAAATGAACGTCGATGATGCGTGCACTCATCACCGAAATTATTTTCCAACGACACATAGGGGAGTACATAAATTATTTCCTTCCAAAATTTCTTTAAAACTTTTCTTCAAATTATATTGAAATATTTATATTAGAAAATACTTACAAATACTACTAATAATATATTCCAAAATTCTTCAAAAGAAATTTTTAAAATCCTGGAACTTAAGTTCTAAAATTTCCAATTTATATTTACTTTACATGTAAATCCTATTTTCAATCAATATTTATAAAATTCACTACCTAACAACCAACTTATTACATCCAATTATATCATTTATAAAATCTATTGTTTTATATACAAAAATATATAATAGGAAAAATTATTTCATTTACCTATATTACAAAACAAATATTATGTCGGTGAGTCCTATCGAGTGTTTAGAAATCCCGGTTAATGCCATGGCGTACCATGTATCGACTAGAATTTATAAATACTAAACAGAACAAATTAACATAATATGAAAACCTTTTATATCACTAACAAATACGCTCTCTCTCATATATATATATATATATATATACACACACTCAGCAACTCATGCTATGGTATTACTACCCTAGTCTATATGAGTCAGACCCCACAAAGCTAAGGTTATCGCTAAACCAAAGCTCTGATACCAACTGTAACAACCTACCTTTTTGGAAGTTTTAAGTAGACACACATGCCAGACTCAAACCATTCAAAGGGCAGATTGTTATTGAGGTAAATAAGAAAAAGCAGAGAAGAAAAAAAACAAATACCGAATCTCGCAGCGGAATGAAAAAATATAATAATCAAATAACAGTTCATGAAGCTGTTTTATAAATACATTTGATTATTCTTTACAACACAAATATCAGAGTTACAAAAACATGAATAAATAAATAAATGCAGCGGAACAACATGATGCAGTGGAATAAATATATTAAATAATAATAGTACAAATCTTCGTCTTCGTCCTCCAGAAATAAGGTCTTCAACCCTGAAATGCTCAGGCTGACGCGAGCGAATTGAAAAGACAAAACACTCGAGTCAGAACAAAAAGATCTTATGTAAGTTAAATCAACGGTAAATAAATATGAGCGGAACGTCGTTGGAGATGTTTACGGGGTTGGACATCTCCTATCCAGTGTCTAACATGAGTGCAATAACTTAAGAGATGTTCGGGGTTCACACCTCCTAAGGATCCGTTAAACTATCTACTATGTAGTACAATACGCTATTATAATATGTCTACAGTAAAGTAAAAGTATTAAAATAGCGTTAAGGCGTTACCCATATCCTCCTTAACACATTTTTATATATTCCCATAGTCTATACAGTACCATAATTCCTTCGTAAACTGGAGGGCTATCAGAGGCACTCCATAGGTATGGTACAAAAAAAACTCGTAGAACGCACGATAGGGCATGCGACACGACACTCGAGGCAATGCCAGGGTAGATATACCATTTGCGTATCTGGACTGGTGGTAACACATAGCAGCTACTACCGCCCATCACGGAACACACTCCCAAATCAAAAATCAAGGGTGGCCACCAAATCAATCACAAAGTCAGAATATAGTATCAAAGAAGTATGCCCGATAGGAGGAATGACCTCAATTGGCCCGGCGTAGCTCTTGATTTTAGCCACATCAAGCTGACTCACGGGAGTCAGGGTCACGTAAATACCTTATACAGAATCGTTCACCAAACAACTCTACTTCATTTCTGGAATCTTCACCATGTACACAGTTGTTAAAGTGGTTTTCTGTAACGACCCTGAATTTTATATAAATTTAAAATGATAATTTATTAATTTTTGAATTAATATTTGTGAAATAAAACGATAAATGGATTGAAGAGATGCGAGTTTCCCCGAATTCTAATATATTCTATATAAATCATTTCAAATAAAAAATATTATATATATGTGTATATATGTATTTGGGCATATACGAGTGAATTTGAAAATAATAAATATATAGGTATATATTTGATTTGAATTTAAATTGTAAATAAATGGTTTTAAAAATAAATATATATATGCATATAATTGGAAGAAACTATGGTTTGAAGTTACAATAAAATAAACTTTATAAATATTAAACTTAAGTATAAATCAAATGTATGAAATATAATAATTAATAAGTAAATAAATGTAGTATTTAATAGTATAAATTTTAAAATAAAAGAGTAATAAATAAACAAGATATGCAGGTAAGTATAAATAGCAAAGTAAAGAAATATATATATGTTAGTCCAAACAAAGAAACAAAGTAAAAAGGAAATACAACATACCTCAGCCGAAGTCAAGTAAACAAATGAAACACTTGCAAAAGAAGGAACCAAATAAATATATGTGTTTGTACAAAGGCAATTAAATGCAAATATCACTTCAGCCGAGCTAAAAATTACAGGCAAGCATAAACAAGTTGTACAAAGCAGATTATATCACATATATAAAATATTATCATCTCAGCCGAGTTAAAGCAAGAGTAGGCAAGAAGAAAAGAAAAATAAATATCATAAGGGAACAACAAGTACTCAGGCATTTAATGCCTTCATCTTAGTACACAATATAATATGCATATCAGCCGAAATCTTGTTTATCAAACAAAGAAAAATGAGGAAAAATCTCTGAAATGATAGTACAAAGAAAATATGATACCCTGTAAACTATCTTCCGTTTATCAATCCCCACTTCAGTATTCGTTCCATTCTAAACTGGAAAAAGAAAAAAAAAAGAAACTAAAGTAAATATCACCCAAAGCTACAACTTGAACAACATCATTTTCTTCAATCTGGAATTGTTACTGCATGCAAAATCTAAACAACAAAGCAACTCGAGTTTTATCAAAACAAAGAAGATTGGCAATTCAGTTTCAAGTTTTCAAAACAGTTTTCAAAGTTAAGGCTTCAGCTTATATCTTCTCAAGCCTGAGTCAATTCAAGTGCTTTGTTCTTTCTTTTAACCACGGTGAGCAACTTTAAATTTTTTTTACCAGTTCTTTGAATCCTATGCCTGTGAATCTGTGAATTGTCTTGATGAGATGGCTTGTTGTTATTGATAAGTGCCTGTATGTATAGATCTACATATAAGTTATGTTTGCATACCTGAATGGGTTGTGAGTATAGGGAAAGATATCCCTCTGTTCTTAATGTACAGGGTTTTAAAACCTGTTTACAAAGAAAAATCCATATCTCTTAAACCAATCAATACCAAATATGAATCTCAAAACGAAAAGTGATTATAATGTTGCAATATCAATTTTAAAAATAATCATAAGTATGGTTATGGGATAAAATTTTGGGAATTTGAAAATTACAGTGATAAACAAATTTTTATCAAAAATCCAAGTATCAAGATTTTAAATTGCAGTTATATGTTTGGATTCGCACTTGAATATTATGAATTTTGATAACCAATTTGAGATTTTTAAGTCTATATACACTGAGATATTTCAAATTGAACGGAAAGCGCATTTTTGTGGTTTGCCGTTGATCGGCGACAAATGAGATGTCGCGTTTGATGGTG